>CM077160.1:7115360-7792838 GCA_039583875.1 Platanthera guangdongensis | reverse complement strand
TTTGCCCTGCAGGTTGGGCATTAATCATCGCAAATATGGCTTCAGCACCATCCTGATGGTTTCCGCTGAAGAAGGTGTAGTAGGCATGTCTCTTGGTGCACTACTTTACGCTGATTGCGGACGCTGTGATTGACCAGCACCGCTCCTAGCTGCCTATAGAAACAAAGACACGTGATTAGACGACAAAATTGCTAAAAGCAATCATTGGAACACTCAGATTCCACAAAAAACATGTGTATTTTCATTCCTAAGTGACATTCATGGGTTCTTTTTGATGTTATTACGATGGCGCACACATGTGCTCACCACCCCTTAAAAGAATTCATCCACGAATTCATTTAAGCCTAACCGTAACCAGAAGTCTGATACCAAATTGTAACACCCTCATCCGTCGTATGGCATATAACAGAAGGTACAGCTGGAACCCGACGCCATATACCACGGAAAGTCGGAAGGGTTACATAAGAATATCCAAACATTCCAATTAAGACTACTCGTCCTACACAGAGCATTCTAGTGGGAGCTTTAAAATTTGAAAGAACCCAAAACTTAAATCCAAAATCATGAATGTCTACATCCACACAACAGGAATGAAAACCCAATACACTGAAAGGTACATGGCCTTATGGCCTTACAATAGTTCACTTAACAAATAGTGTCTTACATATATCGGCTCGCAGGTCGGCCACACATGATAAAATAAAAACAACTATTCTTTACGGCCTTCGAGGGCCAGCACGGCAACATGGGATCCAACCCCCTATTTTGCACTCAGCTCCGCAGTACCTGCAAGCAACATTCCACCGCACGGTGGCAAACAAGCAACGGTCAGCTAAAGCCGACCAAATTATAACGACCCCGTCCCTTCCTCGGGACGGCGGTGCTCCTTCCCTACATATCATTAGCCCAGCTAAACAATTATGTAAAAACATACTTAGCCACAGGTGTAGGCTCGCACGGCCAACACCCCGTGCACTCAGGGCACATTAACGTGAATCCCTGACACTTCAGCGTCTTCCCACCATCCCCACGATGGCAACAACATGAGCATTTTATCCTTCCTGACCCTGTCTAGTCTAAGGCTCCCGACTATGCCAACGGCCAGTCCCCTTTTCGGGTCTCTCGCACCGAACCACATAGCCCAGGTCCAATTCCACTTGCTCGTTTCTCAACCGCATAGTTCACCTTAAGACGTACGCACGGGCCAAGCTTCTCTCGGATCCCAATATTTCCAAACAATCACATAACTCAGTTATGTTCAAGGTCAGTTCCCAGACCTCCAAGTTAGCATAACACGTTTCCGCTCAGTTTTTCGGGTGCGCCTTGGAGCTAACCTCCAAGGATCCCTACTGCAATTTACCGCGTAGAAACCCAAAAACCCAAAGCACGGAGTCTTCTCCGGTAAATCATAACAAATGCAACATCACCGATCCAGACCAACATGTCCGGATAGGCTTCACACACAATGCCTATGCCCGTACTTTGATTCTGGACTCTATATGCAACACAAGGGGGACTATTCACATCAACCACAAGGAACACCACGCACTCACCGCACACTCGAGGGAGCGGGATTCCTTATGCATGAAAGGAAGAGGTTCACTTGCTCAAGTGGAGAATCGTTCCCTTGTAGTCGCTTTGGCGCCATGGAAAAAACTACTCCGATGGAAATCTTCGCAACGAACTTTCCTCCACGGATCCGCTCTCAGATCTCAAAACGATGCTCCGATGCTCCGCCGGCGGCCGGAATCCTCCTTCTTCTTCCTCCTCTCTCTAACTCCTTGGAAAGAGAAAGCTTGTAGAGAAATGAAGGATTAACTCTCCTATCCCGGCCTTAACAAGCAGGAACCATCTGGGTCGTTGGATCTTATTAAAGAAAATGAACGGCTCAGATCCGCTCAAAAATCCCCAAACTTGGGTCGAACACGGCTTGGCACACGGCCGTGTCCCAGGCCGTGTGCCTCGATCCAGGCACGATCGTCGAATACAGAGACTCACACGGGCTCAGACACGCCCGTGTCTCACTCGACACGCCTGTGTCGGGTTCCTCGACACGCCCGTGACCGGGGGCGTGTCACATATAACCGCCACGCCAACCGACACGACCCAATTAAACACGGGTACTGACACGGGTAGACACACGCCCGTGTCAAATGACACGCCCGTGTCATTAAGCCGTGTTCCTGGTCGTGTCCTTCTCGGGATGGAAACGGCCAAAACACCAGCCAGGCACGACCTTGGACACGCCTGTGTCCTAGGCCGTGTACCCATATGCAGGCACCGAAAATCCCTTTTTACGCGACTAACTCAAATACAATTTTCGGGGCGTTACAGTTGAGTACCAAGTTGCATTACAGCACGACTTTTCACCCACAAACAGATGGGGAAACTGAAAGGGTGAACAAGATGATGGAAGACATGCTTCGTATGTGTGCGTTGGATTTTGGGAAAAGGTGGGAAGATCATCTTTGCATGATTGAGTTCGCTTATAATAACAACTACCAAGCCAACATTCAGATGGCGCCTTTTGAGGCTCTATACGGAAGGAGGTGTCGTACACTATTGTCTTGGGTAGAAATGAGAGAATCGAAGCTGTACAAGTGAATGGACGTTGAAGATGCTACTTCAACGATACGGTTGATACGAGAATGCCTGCTGATTGCTCAAGATAGACAGACCAAGTACTTTAATTTCAAGCACCGGAACGTGGAGTTTGCGGTGGGCGATTGGGTGTTGTAACACCCCCGATTTTCCAGTGATTTATTTTATTTCTTATTAAACGTATTATGACGTCAGAGCGTTATGTTAGCGCGTGTTGGTCATGTGACGTTGTTAGAGCGTGCTTTTAGCTCTTTAGGTTCCCTGCGTGGCTTGGTGATGGCTGGTAGCAAGATCCCTAGCGAGCCGGAGTCTGTTTGGTGACTCGGTGGAGCTCTTGGGGAATGCTTGTGTTTTGGCTTCGGGAGAAATTTGCCGAGTTTTGTTCGTCGGATTTTGTTACCGACTTTGTTGTAGGCGCGTTTTGCGTTCGTTAGGTTTGACCGGCCAAATTTTGGGATTTGCGTCGGGAGTGGAAAATTTTACATTAGGAAATTAGATCAGCTAATTTTAGACTTGCTCGTCAAGTTTCGTCGCGTTCCGAGCATTTTTTGGAGCATCGGCGCGCGATTGAAGTTTGTATGTTTTCGCGTACGCCGTTAACTTTAGAAATTATTATCTCGGAAAACGGTGTGTCGGAATTCGATTTCGACTTCGCCGTTGGATTCGTAGCGTCGTCATTCGCTACGGTGAATTTCGTTCGATTCGGCGCGCGTTTGGCCCTCCGTAACGATATATGTTATATCATTTCTTTTTTTTATAATTATAAATATTAATATTTTATATATATATAAAAAGTATTTAAATAAAAAAAAAAGAAATTAAGGGGGGGGGGAATCGGTGAGAATGGTTTGAAGCCCCCCTTACCTTTCCGTCGATCCAGCAGCCCCCCCCCCCCCCCCCCCCCTTTTGTTATGTAATAATATATAATTATTAATTATATTTTTATTAAGTATATTATATATAAGATTAAGAAAAAACCCTTTCTTCTTCCTCCGAACCAGCAGCCCCCCCTCCTGTGCGAAACAAAATTAGGCGAGTGCGGATCCTCTCGTTCGCGAACCTTCCGGCGGCCGCCACCGCCGATCCGGTGGACGGAATCTCGATCTGATCGCGGCGTTGGAAAGCTCTCGGCGAGAGCTTCGTGATCGCGGTAAGCTTTTCCCGTTTCGGTGACCGTTTCGCCATAGTTTTTTTCGGCCCTAACCCCGGTTGTCTGTTTTTTCGTAGATCTCGTCTCTGCGTGCCCCCTTTTGGACGGATCTACGTGGTGGAGTATTTGGGGTGGACGTTTTCAAGAACGATTTGAGGCAAGTGGATTCTCCCCTCTTGCGTGCCTCCATGGGTTGTATTTCGCTTTATTAATTTCTTGTCGTAGAATACCGAATAGTATAGGTGAGATTAGAAATATTCCTAGGTTAGGGCTTGTAGTCGGCCTAAACTAGGAAGTTATCGGAAGTTATTTTAAGTTGAATTCGGCGGGTAGGGGGAAATAATTCGGCGGGTAGGGGGAAATAATTCGGCGGGTTTTGGTTGTAGAACTTGGTAGTTTCTAAGTGGTGTTGTCGGCTAGTTTTGGTGCCGAATCGTGGATCCTTAGCATGTGGTAGCTGGGTTTCTGAGGGAGTATGGTACGGGGGAGTTCGAGCCGTGGCACCACCATTCTCTCCTTTGGACATTTTGGGTTCCTGTAAGAGGTTGGGACTCTATGTGTGTGGACCCTGTGGCGGCCCTTTAGTACTCTTGAGACACCTGGACCTGGTTGTTCGGTTGTGACTGTTCTTAGTCTCCGACACAGGTTTGGGATTTGTGTCATTGCTAACGATTTACAAGTTTAGGACTGTTAGTTCCTTTCATACTGTTCATTTGATGCATATTGGTTTCCTTTTGTCTCTGCAGGCTTGAGCGGAGTTTGGTACGTTTTAGTACTTGATACATTTCTCTCGCTTTACTGATTGTTACTTACATTTTGTCCCTTTTTGGATTCTTTAGCTGAGATTTTCAGCATTTTCCCTTGCAGGGTTGGTAACCTTTTTTTCTTTCTGCTCTTTTCATTCGATTATTATCTGATGTTTCTTTGCCTCTTGTTTTATTATTTCTTGCTGAGGTGTTCTTCTTTTGAATGCCTCAGGTTCAGGTCTGTAGCCGGTTGAACGGCTAATTTCAGGAGTTCCCTTGTGTACTGCGTTGTGGCAGTGTTTTCCTCACCTGTTGAGGTAGTTCTTTAGCCTTGTAGTAGTACAGACATGCATGCTCGCCAGCGAGTTCGTGTCAGGTTGTTGACGCTCGTTGGTGATTTTCCTTGGTGATACTAAGTCTTTGCTTAGCTGCTAGTTTACCTGTTTTGTGGTAGTTTCACTTGCTCTCTGGGAATATTTTATGCTAGGTTGGTAGTTACTTTGAAACCTATAAAAAAATTACTATATGTATTGCATGATCAGCATGTTTTATAAAAGCTCAATCATTATTTTCCAAATGCGTAAAAAGATTGTTTTTCTTTATAAATATTATAAATTGAAATCTAGGGTCTTGCATAGTGTAAGCTGTCCTCTTAGGACACTTATGCGCTCTTTTAGGATGTTAACATAAATGAAGTATTTTTCCGCTACGTATAAAAATAGTTTTCAAATGTGGACTATCTGATCCACTGAGCCGAGGGATACGGCCAATTATTTTAAAAATCAGTTTCTATTCATTTTAACTTATGATTTGAAGGATTAGAGTGTTTGTCTGAGCGTCAGCGTTATCCCCTGCTTGACGTGGCATCACAGCTCGTAGTTATCTCGTGCTCTGATTTTATTTATTAATGAGAAAAATGTGGGTTGTGACAGTTGTATCAGAGGGAGGTTGCTTGACAAATTGTCGGGCAAACCTGTCCCTGTAAGTATTAGGTGTTTTAGAGTCATATCATACACACACTGATATGTCATCAGCACGTCTTGGCTGAAGCACGAACACTACACTCATAGATGACATGAAGTATACGAGGCATATTATGTAGTATGGGATGCATATATGTGTTTGTATATGGATCCACCATAGGAGGCAACATGTGAGGGTTATTATGTAGTATGGGATGCATAACCTCACACATGAATGCGGCTAGCACATTTTCTTTTTTCGTTGCATGGAAATGTTATGTAGTATGGGATGCATAACATTTTCATGTGTACGCCGCTCATAACATGCATTAGGGCCTTTTTAGAATGCATAGCACAATCATGCATAGCATAACATTGCATAAGCACAACGTGCCAAGCTAAAGATTTGCAGGATGACATGTGTACACACATAATTTTGAGTCAAAAAGATATAAAATTCATGCATTCCCGATCTAGGCACAAGAGTTAGTGTGATGATAGTGAATCATCGTAGGATAAGCATAACATCATTATTGAAAATCCCAGAGCAAGTTAGCAGCATGAGCAAGTACTTAAGTATGTATTGTTTGTACTATGTTGTTTGGTTTAGTGGGTGGGCTAGGTGTCTGATTAGTGTTTGTTTGTTCCATTAGAATGTCGAGGCGTCCTTCGACAAGGTTGACTCCCCAATCGGAGGAGAATCTTTTCAGGTGCGCAGAGCTGCAATGATAGAAGGTCTGCGACAAAGCAATGAAGCCTTGTCAAAGCAAGTAGTGGATTTGCAGTCTCAGGTCCAGTCCTTGTTAGCAGTTGTGGCAGGGCAAATTCGAGAGTTCAGGACCCTGTTGTGGGTCAAGCTGTCCCTGTTCCCCCGCTCCTCTGGTGCCTCCGGTCGTGGTGCCACCAGAGATGACCTTTATTTCTCAGTTTCAGCGACTTAGGCCTCCGACGTATGATGGCAAGGCAGATTACATGGTCTTAGACGATTGGATGATATCAATCGAGGAGATGTTCTCATACTCCGGGATCACTGATGATCAGAAAGTGATGTTAGCCGCATATCAGCTCAAAGGGTTGGCAAAGGGCTGGTGGCTGAGGGAGAAAGAAGGTCTGAAGGACGGGTGTTCCTGGGAGTCCTTTAAGGAGCTACTTCTGAGCAAGTTTCTGCCATCGGTCGAAGAGGGACCGTCTGATGAATGTTTCCTGCACTTAAAGCAGAGGCAGCTCACGGTTAGTGAGTACGAAATCGAGTTTAGTAAGCTAATCCGATTTGCCCCAGACTTGGTGAGTTCCGATGAAAATAGAAGCAAGCGATTTCTGGCTGGGCTAAGAGTGACGTCCAGCAATTAGCAAGTGCCTATGCGACCTCAAGTTATGCTGGTATGGTGGAAGCTGCCCTAAAGGTAGAGGCAATTGATAACGCCAAGAATCGAGGTCAACAACTGAGAAAAGATAAAAGAAAGTCTGATGAGGGTAAGAGTACTCAGGTCCCTGACGCTGCTCCGAGGAAAGAAACAAAGAGGTATGCAGTTTCTGTGGCCGACCGGCCATCCATTGGAAAGGTGCTATCAAAGATTAGGAGCTCAGAAGAAAGAGCAGATTCATGCGATCCAAGGTATCACAAAGAAAGACTTGCTTTGTTCTGTATGCAAGAAGCCGGGGCACGATGCTGCCCATTGCTGGAAGAAGGCGAGAAGTTGTTTCTTTCTTGTGCGGTCAAGAGGGTCATCTCAAGTATCAGTGCCCGCAAGCTCAGCTTACTCTGCAGCCAGTTCCTCTTCAGGCCTTGCCGCCGCCGCAGCGAGTGGACAAGGGAAAGGAAAGTTGAACGTGGTCTCTATGGAGGAAGCTCAGGCGTCCACGCAAGTGATATCAGGTTAGATTCTCCCCTAGTTTTAATGTTTAGCTCATAGTTATAGTTTGAGCGTTCGCTTCCTTAGTCGCGTGTGCAATTTTATAGGATTTAATTTTAGGGAAAGAACCGCTGGGCGCGTGTTCTGTTCGATTCCGGCGCTACCCACTCATTTGTGGCTAGGGCTTCGTAGAGCGTTACCGTTTGGATCTCGATCGTGTTGGTGATGCGTTCTGTGTCAAGTTTCCTTCAGGCGAATCTGTAGTTCGGATCAGGGTATTCAGAGTTGTCCGATTTTACTAGGCGATTTTCTCGCGATTGCTGATTTGAAGCTGTTGGATCTGGAAGACTTCGATGTGATCCTAGGCATGGACTGGTTGTCCAAATATGATGCTGTGATCCAATGCAAGGGTAAACGCTTGGACTTCAGGATGGACAACGGTTCAGCCGGGGAGTGTTTACGGTTATCCGCGCCAGGATTCTCCGACTATATCGGCGGTATGTGCTCGGAAGCTTGTAGATCCGGATGTTTTGCTTGTTTGGTTTCGGTTTTAGAAACCAAGGTTAGTTTGCCGTGTTTGGAGGAGATCCCGGTGGTTCGTGATTTTTCTGATGTCTTTCCAGCTAATCTTCCTGGTCTCCCGCCTGATCGAGACGTGGAGTTTGTTATAGATTTGGAGCCGGGTACGCGTCCTATTGCCAAGGCGCCTTACCGATGGCCCCACGCGAACTGGAGGAGTTGCGTATCCAGTTAGACGAGTTGCTTGAGAACGGATTATAAGGCCGAGTTCTTCGCCTTGGGGTGCTCCGTTTTGTTCGTCAAGAAAAAAGATGGATCGATGAGGTTGTGCATCGATTATAGAGAGCTAAATAAGGTAACGATCAAGAATAGGTATCCGTTGCCGAGGATAGATGATTTGTTTGATCAACTGCGAGGCCAGCGTCGTGTTCTCTAAGATTGACCTTCGTTCGGGCTACCACCAGTTAAGGATCCGTGAATCAGATATCCGCGGACTGCCTTCCGTCCAGACATGGACATTTTGAATTTTTGGTGATGTCGTTTGGTTTGACCAACGCACCTTCTGCTTTCATGGACATGATGAACAGGGTCTTCAAGGACTTTCTGGACAAGTTTGTAGTCGTTTTTATAGAGATAGTTGGTGTATTCACGCAATGTTGAGGAGCATGGCCAACATTTGCGTCTATTTTTATCTGCCTTGAGGGACCATAGGTTGTTCGCCAAGCTAAGTAAATGCGAGTTCTGGTTGCCTCAGTTTCTTTCCTGGGTCATGTGGTTAACAAGGACGGAATCTCTGTCGACCAGAAAAGATAGCCGCAGTTATGGAATGGACGAGGCCTGCCACACCCAAAGAAATAAGAAGCTTCCTAGGGTTGGCTGGCTACTATAGAAGATTTGTAGAGGGTTTCTCTACATTATCTGCGCCATTGACCAAATTGATTGCAGAAGAATGCAGCATTTGTGTGGAGCGATAAGTGCGAAGAAGCGTTCCAAGAGCTAAAGAATAGACTGTGCACTGCTCCGATATTGACATTGCCTACGGAGGATTAGCTATGCCGTTTACGTGGACGCATCCCACGTGGGTCTTGGTTGTGTGCTGATGCAAGAAGGAAAAGTGATTGCGTATGGGTCAAGACAGCTTAAGATTCATGAAGGAACTACCCTACGTAATGACTTGGAATTCGCAGCAGTTATTTATGCATTGAAATTATGGAGACACTTGTTGTATGGCGCGCAGTGCAAGATTTATACAGATCATAAGAGTTTGAAGTACGTCTTCACTCAAAAGGAGTTGAACTTGCGCCAGCGCAGATGGTTAGAGTATGTGGTGATTATGAAGTGGAGATCCTATACCATCCGGGTAAGGCTAACGTGGTAGCCGACGCCTTAAGCAGGAAGACAGGGAAAAAAATCTCCACTGAGTTGTTGTAGAAGAGTTCCTTTTAATGGATATTTCAGTTGGTAGATGTGACTCGCCAAGCAGTTTGGAAGTGTCTGAGCCTTCATGGATTTCTCTCACGAGGCTTCATCAAAAGGACGATCTTGATCTACTGCACCTTCATAATAGAACTGAGAAGGGGGGCTGCCTGACTTTTCGATCGATGACGCGGGTACTCTAAAGTACCGCGGTAGATTTTGCGTCCCCAATTTTCGAGATATTCGAGTTAAGTTGTGCAGTGAGGCACACGGTTCAAGTGTGGCCTACCATCCAGGGTCTACAAAAATGTATAAGGACTTGAAACAGATTGCCTGGTGGATTGGGATGAAGGGTGACATTGCAAGGTTTGTGTCAGAATGTTTTACGTACAAAAGAGTTAAGGCTGATCATGGAAGGCCTGGTGGAAAATTAGCGCCTTTAGAGATTCCAACTTGGAAGTGGGAGAGTATCTCAATGGATTTCATTACTGGTTTGCCGAGATCTCCCCGAGGGCATGACTCTGTTTGGGTGATTGTTGATAGATTAACAAAGTGTGTGCACTTCGTACCCTTTCAGATTGGTTACTCAATGAAAAAGATAGCGGAACTATATTTGAATGAAGTTATCAGGTTACATGGAGTACCCGTAAGTATAGTATCAGATCGAGACTCCAGGTTTACGTCTCGTTTCTGGAAGAGCCTTCAAGAAGGATTGGGAACTGACTTGAGATATTCTACCGCATATCATCCACAAACCAATGGTCAAACGGAGCGTGTTAATCAGATTGTGGAAGATATGATCCGTTGTTATATATTAGACCACGGAGGAGAGTGGGATGAACGCTTGAGGTTGATGGAGTTCGCATACAATAACAGTTATCAAGAGAGTCTGCAAATGGCTCCTTTCGAAACGCTATATGGAATGATGTAGAACTCCTCTATTTTGGGCTGAGGTTGGTGAGAGGCCGATGTTAGGTCCAGATGCCTTAGAAGAAATGGAAGTCTCTGTAAAGCTTATTCGAGAGAAGCTTCGGATAGCTCAAGAGCGATACGAGAAGAACGTCAATCGGCGTAGGTCCGTTTTGGAATTTTCTGTGGGGGACATGGTATTTCTTAAGGTTTCCCCGATGGTTGGAGTGAAGAGGTTCGGTAAGAACCATAAGTTGGACCCAAGGTATGTGGGACCATTTGAAATTGTGGAGCGGATCGGTGTGTCAGCCTACAAGTTGAAATTGCCCGCAAATTTTCCTGGCGTGCACAATGTTTTTCACGTGAGCCAACTACGGAGGTGCGTGCTAGGTGACAGACAAGTTCTGGATGCAGTGCCCCAGTTGGAGCCTAACCTTTCCTACGTGGAAGATCCTATTCGTGTTTTGTATGTGCAAGATCGAGTGTTGCGGAGAAAGACAATACCGATGGTAAAGATTCTGTGGAGAAACCAAGACGTGGAGAGCGCGACTTGGGAGTTGGAGTCAGCTATGAGGGAGGCGCATCCTCATTTATTCTCCTAGCTGTGCTCGGTAAGCATTCGATAACCCTTGGTTATTTTCTTTTCCTTCTATGGTAGAAGTGTTTTATGCGTAAAATTTCGGGACGAAACTTTCTTTTAGTGGGAGTGACTGTAACGCCCCTGATTTTCCAGTGATTTATTTAATTTCTTATTTGACGTATTATGACGTCAGAGCGTTATGTTAGCGCGTGTTGGTCATGTGACGTTGTTAGAGCGTGCTCTTAGCTCTTTAGGTTCCCTGCGTGGCTTGGTGATGCCTGGTAGCAAGATTCCCTAGCGAGCCGGAGTCTGTTTGGTGACTCGGTGGAGCCTCTTGGGGAATGCTTGTGTTTTGGCTTCGGGAGAAATTTGCCCGAGTTTTGTTCGTCGGATTTTGTTACGGATTTTGTCGTAGGCGCGTTTTGCGTTCGTTAGGTTTGACCGGCCAAATTTTGGGATTTGCGTCGGGAGTGGAAAATTTTACATTAGAAAATTAGATCGGCTAATTTTAGACTTGCTCGTCAAGTTTCGTCGCGTTCCGAGCATTTTTGGAGCCTCGGCGCGCGATTGAAGTTTGTATGTTTTCGCGTACGTCGTTAACTTTAGAAATTATTATCTCGAAAACGGTGGGTCGGAATTCGATTTCGACTTCGCCGTTGGATTCGTAGCGTCGTCATTCGCCTACGGTGCGAATTTCGTTCGATTCGGCGCGCGTTTGGCCCTCCGTAACAATATATGTTATATCATTTCTTTTTTTTATAATTATAAATATTAATATTTTATATATATATAAAGTATTTAAATAAAAAAAAGAAATTAAGGGGGAGGGGGAATCGGTGAGAATGGTTTACCATTCTCACCGAATCGAACAATTTTTGGGAACGGATCCCGTTCCTAAAAATAGGAACGGGTGTACACAAATCCAAATGTATTCCAGTTGTATATCTACCTGAAATATACAACTGTATTATCCAACTGTATTAATTTAGTCTATCCAACTGGAATACAGTTGGATTTTGTACACCCGTTCCTACTTTTAGGAACGGGACCCGTTTTCAAAAATTTTTGCACCGAATCAGCCCCCCCCCTTTTGTTATATATTATTATTAATATTATTATTTTAAGTATATATATATAAAAAAAAAGAGAAGAAGCCCCCCTTAGCTTTCCGCCGATCCAGCAGCCCCCCCCCCCCCCCCCCCCCCCCCCCCCCCCCCCGTTATGTAATAATTATATAATTATAATTATAATTATATTAAGTATATATATATATAAGATTAAGAAAAAAATCCTTTCTTCTTCCTCCGAACCAGCAGCCCCCCCTCATGTGCGAAACAAAATTAGGCGAGTGCGGATCCTCTCGTTCGCGAACCTTCCGGCGGCCGCCACCGCCGATCCGGTGGACGGAATCTCGATCCGATCGCGGCGTTGGAAAGCTCTCGGCGAGAGATTCGTGATCGCGGTAAGCTTTTCCCGTTTCGGTGACCGTTTCGCCATAGTTTTTTTTCGGCCCTAACCCCTGTTGTCCGTTTTTTCGTAGATCTCGTCTCCGTGTGCCCCCTTTTGGACGGATCTACGTGGTGGAGTATTTTGAGTGTACGTTTTCAAGAACGATTTGAGGCAAGTGGATTTCTCCCCTATTGCGTGCCTCCATGGGTTGTATTTCGCTTTATTAATTTTGCTTGTCGTAGAATACCGGAATAGTATATGTGAGATTAGAAATATTCCTAGGTTAGGACTTGTAGTCGGCCTAAACTAGGAAGTTATCGGAAGTTATTTTAAGTTGAATTCGGCGGGTAGGGGGAAATAATTCGGCGGGTAGGGAGAAATAATTCGGCGGGTTTTGGTTGTAGAACTTGGTAGTTTCTAAGTGGTGTTGTCGGCTAGTTTTGGCGCCGAATCGTGGATCCTTAGCATGTGGTAGTTGGGTTTCTGAGGGAGTATGGTACCGGGGGAGTTCGAGTCGTGGCCACCACCATTCCCTCCTTTGGACATTTTGGGTTCCTGTAAGAGGTTGGAACTCTATGTGTGTGGACCCTGTGGCGGGCCCTTTAGTACTCTTGAGACACCTGGACCTGGTTGTTCGGTTGTGACTGTTCTTAGTCTCCGACACAGGTTTGGGATTTGTGCCAGTGCTAACGATTTACAAGTTTAGGACTGTTAGTTCCTTTCATACTGTTCATTTGATGCATATTGGTTTCCTTTTGTCTCTGCAGGCTTGAGCGGAGTTTGGTACGTTTTAGTACTTGATGCATTTCTCTCGCTTTACTGATTGTTACTTACATTTTGTCCCTTTTTGGATTCTTTAGCTGAGATTTTCAGCATTTTCCCTTGCAGGGTTGGTAACCTTTTTTTCTTTCTGCTCTTTTCATTCGATTATTATCTGATGTTTCTTTGCCTCTTGTTTTATTATTTCTTGCTGAGGTGTTCTTCTTTTGAATGCCTCAGATTCAGGTCTGTAGCCGGCTGAACGGCTAATTTCAGGAGTTCTCTTGTGGACTGCGTTGTGGCAGTGTTTTCCTCACCTGTTGAGGTAGTTCTTTAGCCTTGTAGTAGTACAGACATGCATGCTCGCCAGCGAGTTCGTGTCAGGTTGTTGACGCTCGTTGGTGATTTTCCTTGGTGATACTAAGTCTTTGCTTAGCTGCTAGTTTACCTGTTTTGTGGTCGTTTCACTTGCTCTCTGAGAATGTTTTATGCTAGGTTGTTAGTTACTTTGAAACATATAAAAAATTACTATATGTATTGCATGATCAGCATGTTTTATAAAAGCTCAATCATTATTTTCCAAATGCGTAAAAAGATTGTTTTCTTTATAAATATTATAAATTGAAATTTAGGGTCTTGCATAGTGTAAGTTGTCATCTTAGGACACTTATGCGCTCTTTTAGGATGTTAAACATAAATGAAGTATTTTTCCGCTACGTATAAAAATAGTTTTCAAACTGTGGACTATCTGATCCACTGAGCCGAGGGATACGGCCAATTAATTTAAAAAAATCAGTTTTCTATTCATTTTAACTTATGATTTGAAGGATTAGAGTGTTGTCTGAGTGTCAGCAGTTATCCCCTGCTTGACGTGGCATCACAGCTCGTAGTTATCTCGTGCTCTGATTTATTTATTAATGAGAAAAATGCGGGTTGTGACAGGTGTATCTCAAGATAAAACCGTTTAAAGGCATATCAAGGATTAGACGCTTAAAGAAGCTTAGTCCGAGGTATGTTGGGAATTTTGAGATCTTGGAGCGGATTGGTGAAGCCACCTATCGTTTGGCTCTTTCGCCGGAGTTGAACAGTTTGCATGATGTATTTCACATCTCAGTGCTGCAGGAGGCTATCCAAGAGCCTACACAAGTGGTAGCTGCGAATCAAGTGCCGATCGACAGTGGGTTGATGACGAAGGTCAAGCCCATTCGCATTGAGGAGGTGCAAGTCAAGCAACTTCGTAATAGAGCCATCAGAATGGTCAAAGTCTGTTGGAATAATTATGGCTGAGAAGAGTTGTCTTGGGAGGGCGAGCAAACTATGAGGGAGGAGTTTTCCGAGCTTTTTCCCTAAGGTAACCTGCTGTATTGCTACTCTTTCTGTTTTCCTGTAACTTTAATTTCATGACGAAATTTCTTTAAGTGGGGGTGATTTATAACGCCCCTGGTTCAGGAAATGCCTTTTTGGAAGGTACTGCGCGGCGGTAGAGCTACCGTTGGCAGTAGGTCGGTATTCTTGACGCTCTCAACGCTCTCGGCATCTCAGCGCATGCTAGCATCGGGCGATAATGCATAACGCGTGGCGGTAGTCCGCTCGACGTTTGGGTCGGGGCGCTCAGAGCTCTACGTTCTCGAGAAGCGCTAGCGCTCGGCGGTAGCGGTAGCGCGCGGCGGTAGCCCGACGATTTATTTTGACAGAGCTCTCGGGTTTGCACCGCGCGACGTTAACCCTACCGCAGGCGGTAGCGTAGTTTTGTCATTTCCTTCCAAACGCGTAAACTACCGCGCAACAATAGTTTTCTACCGCGTGGCGGTAGCATAAAAGTTATGACGTCTCCACGTGTCACCGCCCAATTGGGTTTCTAAGCGATGGCGTTCTCGAGAAGTCGAACGATTGGGCTACCGTGTGGCAGTAACTTCCTACTGCGTGGTGGTAGCTCTCGTAAACTGAACTCTTGGCGGAATCTTGACCGTCTAGTGGTTTTGTTTGGAAATCAGACGGCTGGTGCGTGCCTCTGTGGGTTTATGGGGGTATATAGTCGGGGGTTCGGTTTTCCCCAACTCATTTCTTCCTTGACTCACTCTTTTTAAGTACTAGAGAGAAAAAAGAGTGAGGAGGGAAGAAGACGGAAGAGATCTCGCCGCCTTTGGAGTTCCGAAGCTCTGATTCGCAAGCCGAGTCCGAATTTGTGGAGGCAAGGTCATTGCGATCGCGTCCATCAATCTAGATCTTGGGCATGGCACCGAAGAAATTGCAAAGGGTAACGATTCTCTACTTGGACATGTGAAGTCCTCTTCCTTTTGTATAAGAAACCCTCTCCCGCGAGTGTGCGGTGAGCGTGAGGTTTTCCTTCGGGTAGATATGGATTATCCTCGTAGTTTTGCATATAGAGTTCGGAATCGAAGTACGGACATATGCATGATGTGTGAAGCCCATCCGGACGGGTTGGTCTGGATTGATGATGTTTTCATTATGCATGAATTGCCAAAGAAGACTCTGTGTTGTATGTTTTTGGGTTTCTACGCAGTAGATTGCAGCAGGGAACTTTGGAGACTAACCGCAAGGAGCACCCCGAAAACTGGGCAGGAACGCATTTCTGTCAGGTACCCCGCGGGGGTAGTGTTACCGCCGGCGGTAGCTCTGTGAAAGCGTTGTTGTGAGGCCTGTCTCGCGGAGACCTAGGGGCCCGTTTGTGGGGCTGAGTGCTCTGGGAGCCCAGCTTGGTGGCCTGAAAGCCGACCTTGTGCATAACCAGATTATGAATTATAGTATGATCGATATGATGGGCCTCGGGGAAGCTTGACCCGGGCGGATGGCTTAAATTAACATGGCGATGTGAGCAACGGGTTGAGTGGAACCGTACCCGCTCTATGTGGTTCAGTTAAAGAGACCTAAAGTACTTGACACTTACCGGGGGCATAGAAGGGCGATTCTTAGGCTTTGGCCGGAAAGACACAGATGCTCACGATATGATGTTGTCGTCCTGGGGGCGATGGTGAAGACTCGGATTGGACCAGATTCACTGAGAATGTGCCCTGAGAGCACAGAGCGTGTGGTCGTTCGTGCCTACACCTGTGGTGAAGTGTGCTTAAACTGCACTTTCATTTCCACGTTGGATTATGCTAATACAATTGCAGGGAAGGATCATCGCCGCCCTGAGTAATGGGTGAGGTCGTTATAATTTGGTCAGCTTTAGCTAACCGTTGCTTTGTTTTGTTACCGTGCGGTGGATTGTTCTTATGCAGGAACAGGTGAGCCTAGTGGCAAATAGTGGGCAAAAGCCCTTATTATTGTGCTGGCCCTTGAGGGTCGAAGCAGAGTGTTTTTCTTCTAATACTATCATATATGGCCGGCCTGCGAGCCGAAGTATGTAAAACACTTTTATTGAAAATGAATGTTGTAAGGTTATAAGGCTAAGACTTTTGTGTATGATATTTCATTCCTGCTGTGGATGTAGTGGACATTCATGTTATGTTTA
Source organism: Platanthera guangdongensis (assembly GCA_039583875.1). NCBI lineage: Eukaryota > Viridiplantae > Streptophyta > Magnoliopsida > Asparagales > Orchidaceae > Platanthera > Platanthera guangdongensis. The sequence goes on along the minus strand of CM077160.1, from coordinate 7,776,419 downwards.
TGGGTTCTCCTAACTTACTTAAAAACTTCCGCTAGAATGCTCTGTGTTAGGTTTCGATATTGTTTTACAGTAATTTGGTATTAATACGTAACTCCGCTGACTGTCCGTGAAATAAGGCGTGGGGCCCCGGCCGGACCTTCTGTTATATCCCATGTGACGGATGAGGGTGTTACAAACTCGGCCAATAAAATGTCTAACGCCACGCGCTAGAAACCTACCGCCGCGGGGTAGACTAGGAGTTGAGTCATCTCGCCTCACTCAACGCTCTCGGCGCCTCTGGCCAACTAACCCGAAGCTACCACCAGGGTTAGCCCTACCGTCGGGAGGTAACCTCCAAAAAACCCTTTTTACTGCTTCAGAAATCTTGGGGCATTACACACCCAATGCTCCTTAAGGGGTGTCGACCCACACTATTAAGCAATAGTTGGTCGGCTTGCTCGGCTTGAATCACAACATTCACATCACATCACAAAGTTTAGCAGAAACATTAATAGGAAGTCACAACAATATATATTTAAAAGGAAGTGCAAAAGGTTGTAGCCACTGTTTATACATGAAGCCCGTAAGCTATAAAAGTACTATAACTAATAACTACTATCTCTCAATTTTGCTCGCTAGTACTCACGTCTCAAAACTATGGAGAGACATGAGTGTCTCTACTCGGTTAGTCCTATCATCCGGAGTATTGTCCTACGACAGTTGGTCACTACGGTGCTCCCTCTCCTGTGAATGGTTATTAAAATAACCTGTAGTCATCGAGCTAAGTGGAATCAAATCTCCTCCTCGGATCCATATCTTGGGGACGAGCACACACACCCAACAAAAATAGATAGCCAAAGCAAAAGAGAGTTAACACAACATTTCATATATTATCTATATGCAATCATAAAATGAGGTGCAACATAGTATAACTGGGATAACAACAATAATATACGTTAGTTATAATTTAAGCTTCACTAGCACTGCAGTATAACATGTATTCATAACCAATGCAAACATCGCAGGCATTCACAGTCGCGCACACACTGTAGGCATTCACAGCCGCACATACACGCAAGCATTCACGGCCGCGCACAAATACCCCATGTCGACATAGTATGTACTGCTTCTCTTCAAGCAGAGTAGCGAGCCCCGCGAGCCTCACCGATGTGGCCGTCAGTGACAATGGTCAGTCCTGCCACTTCTGGGGATGGTCATATCGTACAACCCAGGCCCTAACGTACAACCTCGTGTACTCTGGGATGTGAGCGACATCCGGTGATTCAACATTTTGACCAACCAGCAGAGGAAGACCTAACGGGGAGAAACATAACGGCCGGTCACCCGTGGTACTCATCTCCCTGCCGTCTTGAGTCATCAATCTTCCCACACTGATATGATCGATCTGCGGAAGTGATTGACCCACCACAATTTACTGCAAGCAATTTACAAGCAATCAGATTTATCAATTTTCTTAACATGCACCGGGTCTTCAACGGTTTACCCTACTATACTTTTAAATAATTTAGGCAAACAGTACTTGGATCGACTTTTGACAAGGAGCACGAGAGTACTTTATTTGGGGCTAATTTCGGAGGAACATCTCAACTTTTGTTATCCCCAACTAAAGCTCATCCTACCAAATAACTACCCGTCACGACAGGACTCGTGCTTAAAATAGTAAATTGCAGCAAGAAAAGTGTAGTAATAGAAGATGCTGTTAGTATAAGCTGCAAAATTAAATTGCTGTAATGAAATAAGACCAATATGAAACTGGAGTAATAATGAACAGAAAGAAAGTACTGAAAGAAATTTGACAAGTACGAGACTGAAATATCACTTAAATAAAAGAACTGAACTGAAAGTAAATAAGTAGGACCAGTACGAGACTGGAGTACTTGAAAAGAAATAACTGAACTGAAACAAATAAATGAACTAGACCAGTACGAGACTGGAATAAGACATAAAGAAAATTGTTAGTAGTCCAATCACTCCATTCAGGAGGCTTCAGTTCTATCTCCGTTCTCAGGAGGCATGTTTAGTTCCATCTTCATTCTCATGAGACATGTTCATTTCCATCTCCATTCTCAAGAGACATGTTCAGTTCCATTTCAGTTTTTAGGAGGGTTTTTTAGATTTCACCAATTATTAAGGTCCGATAATAGTTCAGTTGCGTCCTTTTTAATTATGTCTTAATCGGACTTGGAAGACTTATGAAGTTATTTTTTGTTGAGAATAATTAGCAACTCATTTGTTCATATTCTCATTTTCCGAGTCTACTCAAAGTGCTCGAGAGTTATTTTAAGAACGAGGTGCTCAGTGGTTTTGCAAAAATCTCGAAATACTCAGAGCTTGGGCACTTGCCTCGATCACTTTCATTAATAAAAAAACTGAACTTATCATTTGATTTTAAAGGTGGTCGCGCGCTCTAATTTTCATTTTCAAAGAAATTGAGCGCATCAATTTCTGAGCGTGACCCTAAACCCCAATAAATCAGAGAATCTTTAATTTTTATCCCAAAGTTCTCAAATTTTCATACAACCTTTAGGGAAGCCTGAAATGAGTCTAGTAATTTTTTCAAAATTTTTAAAGCAATTTTGGGCCTTAAATTTGTCCAAATAAAAATTATTTTGACTTTTAAAAATATCTAATCAACTACAAAAATTCTCAAAATTTTTGTGCAGAAAGCCCTCATCAAGGGTAACACTTTTTTTCTTAGGAGCCTATATTTTGTTGTAAAAATTATACAAAAATATGGTTAAACTTTGGTCTGCATATAGCCAGATGAAAGCCCCATCCTGCGGCCAGGATTGCGTCGGACGAGATATTAGCTAAAACCTCCCCTACATCGGATTGCGGCACTGAAGTTGAGACAGTGGGGGAAATTAGGAAATCACTGTCGTTCATCTCATCCCCAAGATCAGACGTCGGCTATTCCTTCTCATCAATGAAGAAGATGGTGGCCACTACCACCGCCGGTCAGCCACTACTAGATGCCGGCGCCGCTCCCGATCAACTCGTCGGGGGTCGGCGACCTCTTGGACGGTGGTCCGGCGGCCTGCCGCCGCCGGCCATCGCCGGAAATTATAAACCAAGAACAGGGTGGCAGCCGGCTATGCTCCCAGCGCCACCACGCCACCCCACCTCTTTGGTGACTGCACCGACCACAAAACTACCCCCGGCCGACGCGTCGAGGGTTGAACTATTCTCCTGTGGTGGTCTGACAGCTGGGCGCCACCATAGAAAAATAATAGAGATTTACTCTATTTTCGGGTGCCGCCGGAGCAGAGATTTTCAGCGGCACCTCGGCCTTCCAACACCGGTGAAGGCTATCCCCTGTGTTATAGCCCTTCACTGGCGCCACTACTGGTGCTGGGCAAGGTTCACCACTTGCGAACACGACCCGACCTGGAGCTTGGCTTGGGTGGTGCTGGCGGCGCTCCGGCCATCGAGGGACGCATGCAAGACATCAAAAAGGTAGGGAAGGGAGAGGGGAGAAGCTTTCACCAGGACTGGGGGAGCTTGGGAAGGCCTCGGCCGAGTCGTCATGGGAGGTGGTGGAGGAGCTCGGGTGGTGAAATCTTTTCCGGCAAGCTGGAGCTTCGGGGAGGTTGCTCTGAGCTCGGGTAAGTTTGTGAGGAGGAGAATATAGAGAGGGGGGCATTTATAAGATTGGGGAGGGGGGCCACCCCTCCCCTCCCCAATGTGGGACTAATCTGTAAGAGAGGAGATGCTCCTCCCATCCTCCACTTGCTCCTGCCAGGTGGCATCTGTAACGGCCCGGCCCCTGCCCCGAAGGGACTTACTCTGGACACCATGACACTGTTACCGGGCTGCAGCCCAAGCACCCCAACCCCTCTCCCTCCACAGGCGGGTTGTTGGTGGCCACAACCTCCCTTTGATGAGTGAAATTCTCCCGTTACGCGGACAGCACGGGGACTTCCCAGGAGGTCACCCATCCCAGTACTACTCCAGCTCAATTGGTGATGAGATGTGAAGGAACTCCATAGTTAAGCGTGCTTGGGCGAGAGTAGTATTGGGATGGGTGACCTCCTGGGAATTCCCCGTACGACCCAGCTTAACTGTCGTGTTCGCTCATCAAAAGGAGGTTGTGGCCACCAACAACCCGCCTGTGGAGGGAGAGGGGTTGGGGTGCTTGGGCTGCAGCCTGGTAACGTCGCCTAGAGCAGAGCCGTGACACTGTCACGTTGGATCGGCTAGGGGAGTTACAAAAAATGTAACAACCCCATCCGTTCATATGGTATATTCTAGAAGGTCCGGTCGGGGCCCCACAGTATATATCATAAAACAGGCGGTGAAGGTACATGATGATACCAGAGTAGCGCATCGCACCTATCACAAAGCATTCTAGCGGAAGCCTATACTACAACTTGAACTCCATCAGTGAATATATCATCCATAGGAATGTATTACAAGAGTACAAAAGATGGCATTATGGCCTTACATGGTTTTCACACAGTGGCTTTAACATTGGCGCGCAGGCCGGCCATAAAAAAAGAAAACATACAATAAACAACTCATAAAGCCTTCGAGGGCTAGCAACAGTAGCAGCAACAACGGCAGGGACATCAACCTTTATGCGTCCCGCTCGGCTCTCCAGCACCTGTACAGGGACAATCCACCCAACGGTGCAAACAAAAGCAACGGTCAGCGTTCAGCTGACCCGATTATAACGACCCTACCCCTTTTCTTGGGGCAGCGGTAAACTTCCCTGCAGACATATCATATCACAAGCATGTCAATATATCTCATAAAATGTGCTTTCACGCACACATGCCATCACAACCGTTCGCCACCCGGCTCAACGGTCCGTGCACTCAGGGCACATTCTTGGTGTTTTGGCAAACCACATGCCCACCACCGTATCAGGGTCATCACCCAACAGCAACTTACTTGAGCATTTACTGCATGGCGTACAGCCGGAGTTCTAGTCTTACTACACCGGGATGGCCCGTAGCCCCCCATTGTGTCATGGCGCGCAAGCCTAAGACTCTTGCTATGCGCTCCAACAGACCGCACATTTTGGTCTCACGTCAGACGGACATAGCGCAGGTCAGATACTCCACCCCACGTTGCTCAAATCGCCTTGCCTTCTCCGAGTACAGCGTACTCATGGCTTAATCAAAGGCGCGGGTCGGTCTCACCAATCCTGTTCTTGGCACACAGCCTGGGTATTTCTCTATACCCATTTCCTTATCACAACAGCGGTTCTTTCTTAGGCATCCCAGTACTTCCTGTTACTCTCTTCACAGGTGGACATCGCAAAAGCACAAATGTCAGGGGTCTTTCCTGGCTACCATGCCAATACTTCCTGTTACTCGCTTCACAGGTGGACACCCTACGACATCAAGCATCACAAAGGGCCTTTCCTGGTCACACCAGTACTTCTTGTGCCTCATTCATAGGTTGGACCCAAAAACATAACACAGATATTTTCCTGGGCTATATGCCAACAAAGGGGATTGCAACATCACCAATCCAGACCAACCTGTCCAGATGGGCTTCACACAACATGCTTATTCCGTACTCCAATTCCGGATCTATATGTCAACAAAGGGGATTGCATGAATCACCTAAAAGACTCCCAAAACAGCCACCTCTTGGTGGGGGAATCACAATCATATGCCAAAAGGAAGCTTTCACATGGCTAGGAAGAAAAGTCGTTACCCTTGAAGCCCTCTTTGGTGCCATCAGCTCCAAGCTAGCTTGAACAAATCACAAGAGCTTTTCCTCCGCAACGTCGGCTTCGGATCTCTTGTCAGTAAACCGCAGCACCCCCGGTAATAAGCCCCCTTTCCTCCTCCTCCTTCTTCCTCTCCCTTTCTCTCACTAGTAATGAAGAAAGAAAAGCCAAATAAGAGAAATGAGATTTCTCTTCTCATTCACGGCCTTAAGGCAATAGGGAGGCAGTTCAGCCATTGGATCCAGGCTGAAGGAATGGACGGCCACAAAAATGCCAGAAAAGCTGATTTTTGCCTGACACGGCCTGTGACACGCCCGTGTCCCAGGCCGTGTGCCTCAAGCGGTGGTCAACTGACTGATCCAAACCAGTGACAAGCCCATGGGACACGTCCGTGTCATGGGTCGTGTCACCCAACATGCCTTCAGACATGCCCGTGTCTGTGGCCGTGTTCATCGACAAAAATAATCCCAAAATCGCCCGAGACTCACACGGCCTGGGGACACGCCCGTGACCCAAGCCGTGTGCCCATACACGGCACGAAGACACGCCCTGGCGCAAATTTCGTCGGGCTGAGATCGTCGAGCCGAAGTGACACGCCCTGTGACACGCACGTGTCACAGGCCGTGTGCACCCATCTCTCGACACTCGACGACCACATCTCGACACTCTACGATCGTCGAGCAAAATTCGTCGAGCATACGACACGGCCTGGGACACGCCCGTGTCCATGGCCGTGTGCCTCCTCTCGACACATCGTCGAGCGAAAAACGTCGACTGATCCGCTCGACACTCGACACACGCATGACACGCCCTGGAACACGCCCGTGTCCCAGGCCGTGTCACCCAAAATTTGGCCTGCTGAGAAAATCGGGCTGTTACAATCCTCCCCTCCTACAAGAAATTTCGTCCTCGAAATTCAGACACAGGAAGGCAACAAGTAACCAGCAATCAAAATGTTATAACATTCAAATGTTTATGTTACAACACAATACTCTTCACAGATTACAAAAACAGCTCGGGGAACTCTTCTCGCATGGTTTGCTCTCGCTCCCATGTCAGTTCTTCACGGCCGCAGTTGTACCATCGAACTTTCACCATGCCGACCGTCTTGTTCCGCAACTGTTTCTCAGCTCGATCTTCGATCTGAATGGGTCTAACTCTCATTGTTAGCCCATACTCCACCGGCACACGATCATCTGCAATCACTTGAGCTGGATCTTTAACGGCCTTCCGAAGCACCGAGATGTGAAATACATCATGTAATCCACCCAAGTCTGTCGATAGCGCTAGCCGATAAGCTGCTTCGCCCACTCGCTCAACCACTTCAAAAGGACCCAAATATCTTGGACTCAACTTTTTCAAGCGTCGAATCCTGGAGACACCTTTGAATGACTTGATCTTCAAGTAGACCCAATCACCTACCTCAAATTCCACGTTTCGGTGTTTGACGTTGTAGTACTTAGCTTGTCGATCTTGAGCAATCAGTAGCTTCTCTCGAATCGTTCGTGTGGTTGAGTTTGCTTCATCAACCTCATTTGGTTTAAAAATCTGAGCTTCGCCCGCTTCTACCCAAGCTAAGGGAGTACGACACTTCCCAATGCTCGCTTGGTAGCTGTTATTATATGCAAACTCTACCATATAGAGATGATTTTCCCATCTCTTTCTGAAGTCAAGGGCGCACGTTCGGAGCATGTCCTTCATTGTTCTGTTGGTACGTTCAGTTTGGACATCCGTTTGGGGATGAAAGGTCGTACTGAAAGTCAACTTCGTGCCCAATAGTCGGTGAACTAGTCTCCAATCATTTGACGTGAATCGCCCATCTCGATCACTTACGATGCTCCGAGGAACACCGTGAAGCCGTACAATCTGGTCAACATACAACTTTGTCAAACTTTCAACTAAATCATCCCGCCTGTTCGGGAGAAAATGTGCTACTTTCGTTAGCCGGTCAACAATCACCCAAATGGAATCATTTCCTCGCTGCGATCTCGGCAACCCGTGCACAAAATTCATGGAAATATCATCAAATTTCCACTCTGGGATCGGCAGTGACTTCAAATAATCGCCCGACTTTTGGCATTCCGCCTTCACCATCGCACATGCTTGGCATTTGGATACATAAAGGGCAACATCTTTCTTGAGCCCTGGCCACCAAAAAAGCTTCTTCATATCGTTGAACATCTTTGTGCTCCCGGGGTGAATGTAATACTTTGTATAATGCGCTTCATACATCAGTTCTTCCCTCAATTTCCACACATTTGGGACGCACAAACGGCCCTCTTTTCGCAAAAGGCCGTCATTCCAGGTGAATTTGCCTTCTGGCCCTTCGTTCACATAGTGTAAGAGATCTTCATCCAACTCCGTTGCCCGTCGAACTCGATCTGCAAGGTCACATTGCACCTCGGTCCAGTTCAAACATGCAGTGGCAGTGGAATTCTTGTCAACACAATAAATCTCCAACGCCTCCAGCTCCTGGATAAGACGTTCATCATGCCTTTGTAACCAATTTGCTCTAGCCGGAACCCGCCGACTCAAGGCATCCGCGACAACATTCCCCTTCCCGGGCGTATAGTGAATCTCAAAAGTGTAGTCCCCAAGGAACTCCAACCACCTTCGTTGTCGCATATTCAAATCTTTCTGCTCCAAAAGGTACTTGAGGCTCTTATGATCTGTATAGATCTCCACCTTCACTCCATAAAGGTAGTGTCGCCACAACTTGAGTGCAAAAATCACCGCCGCTAGTTCCAAGTTATGGACGGAATAATTTCGCTCGTGCACCTTTAGCTGGCATGAGCCATAAGCAAGTACCTTTCCATTTTGCAGAAGAACGCAGCCTAAGCCGCTCCCTGAGGCATCACTATAAATCACAAATCCATCGGTTCCACATGGCGAAGACAACACCGGTGCCGTGGTCAACCGAACCTTCAGCTCTTCAAAAACTCGTGCGCACTCTGGAGTCCAAACGAACTTCTGATCTTTTCGTGTCAACGTGGTTAGCGGCAAAGCAATCTGCGAGAAGTTTTCCACAAATCTTTGATAGTAGCTCGCAAGTCCAAGGAAACTCCTGACCTCGGCCACGGAAGACAACATTGGCCACTCCTGTATGGCTCTTATCTTCACTGGATCCACTGCAATGCCCGCTCCACTCACCACATGACCTAGAAACACCACTGACGATAGCCAAAATTTGCACTTCGAGAACTTGGCATATAGCTGATTTTGCCTCAACGTATTCAGCACCAACCGCAAGTGAGTCTCATGCTCAACTTTTGACTTCGAGTACACCGGGATGTCATCAATGAACACTATCACGAACAGATCCAAGTACTCTCGGAACGTGCGGTGCATCATATCCATAAACACCGAGGGCGCATTGCACAATCCAAATGGCATGACTGTGAACTCATAGTGCCCGTAACGCGTTCCAAATGCGGTTTTGGGAATGTCACCTTCCCGAATTCTCAACTGATAATAACCAGACTTCAGGTCCAACTTCGAGTAGACGGTCGAGCTCACCAGCTGATCGAACACTCATCAATCCGGGGTATCAGATACTTATTCTTCTCGGTCAGCTTATTCAGTTCATGGTAATCAATACACAACCGCAACCCACCATCTTTCTTCTTGACAAAAAGCACAAGCGCGCTCCAAGGTGACAATGCTTGGGCGTATATAACCTTGCTCCAGCAATTCTTGTAATTGGACCTTCAACTCTGCCATCTCTTTTGGCGCGACGCGATATGGCGAGCGGGCCACAGGTTTCGCACCTGACACCAACTCAACCGTGAAGTCAATCTCCCGCTGGGGTGGTAGCCCAGGGAGATCCGTGGGAAACACATCTGTAAATTCCGCCACAATCGGAACCTCGCACACACTGGCCTTAGGTTGAACAGCCTGAATCAGTGCGAAGTAACACTCCGCACCCTTCTGAACAGCCTTGACTACCTGGAGTGTAGACATCAATGTCCCGCCTACTCCTCGCATACCCGCGAACTTTATCTCCTGTTCGGTATTTTGGCCCAACGTGATCTCTTTGGACTGGCAATCAATCATAGCATGCTGCTCCACAAGCCAATCCATCCCAAAAATCACGTCGAATTCCGATATTGGCAAAACAAATGCAGTTAAATTGAAATCCCGACTTCCTAACTGAACCGCCACGTCGCAAGCTTGATCCGCAAGCATCCAACAGCCATTCGGCAAAACCACTCTGACGTTATCTGTCTTTGCACGACTAGGTATCCCAAGCCGCGCGATATACTCGCTAGACAGAAAAGAATGCGACGCACACGTATCAAACAGTGCTCGCGCCAGTGAGTCCCGAATCATCACAAAGCCTGTGACAATCATGTCACATACACAAACCACAAACATAGGGGTACTAAGCAAAGCATACAAATAATAGCATATGCAAAACTAAACTCATACCTGTGATGATGTCACTCTGCTTGATGGCCTCCTGCAGGCCAAGATTGTAGACCCGGGGTTGCGCCTGCGAGGCAGAGGAATCCACCACCGTCTTTCCTTTTTCCGCATAAGATGCTCCCGCCTTATTTTCACTCTTTGGCGGCATCCGACAATCTCGCGCAATATGCCCCATCCGGCCACAATTGAAGCAGATCCGAGTAACTGTCTTGGAGGTAGCCCCTGACGTTGCTCCAGTTGCAACTGATGAAGGAGCTTGTCCACTTGTCTTGGACTTCTTGCCACATCTCTTCTTATAAAATGGTTTCCCCGATCGGGGCGCCTTCCACTCCGGTTGCAATACAGCCAAATATCTCTTCCCATACACCCTTTTCATATCCTTTTCCAACGCGCTTGCAGTGTCAACCAGCGCTTGCAGTGTCAACCAACGCTTGGAAACCTTGGTTCACAGAACTCGAAACCAGGAACCTCAACTCGTCCCTCAGTACTTCATAGAACCGATTGGTCTTCCTCTGCTCATCAGCAAAAATAGAACCCGCATACCGCCCCAAGCGAGTAAATTCATGCAGGTACGCGTCAACACTGCCATCACCTTGGGTCAGCCTTGGGAATTCATTTTCCATGTCTATCCGCTGAGCCGCAGGAAGGTGCTCCGCTAGGAAGAGCCGAGAGAATTCTTCCATCGATACTTGGGTTAAAGGACGACCCGCCAAGTGATGCAACTCCATCTCATCCCACCACAATCTAGCCTCTCCTTCAAGCAAAAAGGTCGCTACGGTGACTTTCTGATTCTCCGCCGTTCCAATCGCCGTCATGACTCGCTTGACGCGCGATAGCCAATCCTCAGCCTGCGTCGGAGTTCCCGCGCCCGAGAACGTAGGCGGATGGAAACTCATAAACCGCATTAGCTGCTTCTCAGCCGCTCGAGGAGCCACATCCACTACAGGTTCAGGCCTTGCCGCCACCTATTCTGGCCTCACAGCCGGTTGCTCCTGCCTTAGTGACTGTCCTTGGATCATGATAAATAAAGCCTCCGCAACTAAACGCACATGTTCCGCAGACGGTGGAGGTGTAGGCACCTCGGCTGGTGCCGTACTTTCATCAGAACGCTAGGGCTCAGACGGCCCAGCTCCACTCCGTGTCACCTAAAGGGGGGGGGGGGGTTACCAAAGTCAACCCTAGGGTGGGTCCCCCATGCTGGTCAAAGTCAAAGTAGGTCCATGTCATCACGAGTCGGATTAAAGTTGGGGTGTCGTGTCATAATTTGTGTGTAAGCGCTTTTTGGTGCACAATTATGTTTGATTTGACCACAAGTTGACCACCCGTCACTAAAATTGACTTGCACAAACTCGGTTGACTTCGTATTGACCATACGAGTCCAATGCCTCAAACTAGGGTCGAATCAGAGTTCGTTTGCTGGATATCCAAAATCTGCGCTCCGCAGCGCGCTAAGACAGTAAAAATGCTCATATTCGTCGTTAGACTTCGAATTGTGACGCCCCGAGTTCTAATGTGTTCATATCAGTTATACAAAGCCATAAAAACCGATAGAACTCAAATCAGAGTTCTCTAGGTCAATAATATAAAATCTCGTTTTCGTGACGTTCTACTAGGAACGACCATACCCACCATATAACCTTGAGATTTAACGGAACGTTCGTATTGGTTATACGAGGCCATATGAACTGACAGAACTCAAATCAGAGTTCTCTAGCTCTATATTCCCAACTAGGGTTACCTCCTACCCGGGTGTGGGCTACGGGTAAAAGTTCTGTTCACTTTTATTGGGCCCACTAGAGTTCTGATGGCTCAATAAAAGTCGGAATATTGCATGTAGTGTGCATATGTGCACTGTGTGTAGTGCGTGTGTGTGTATGCTGTTGGGAGGGTTCTACTCATGATAGCCGTATATTTCAGCGTGCTCTTATGGACCCGAGTTAAAATTTCCAGTATCCGCCGCCAGGTGAGTCTTTTATATCTTGAGACCATTTCTTATAAGAAATTTATAAGATTATTTTGATTACGATCACTATTATTCACACATAAATAATATACAATTGTGCAGACAAATATTATGCAGTATATGCCGTATATCTACTTCAACGTGCTTTCTTAAAACCATATTCAGGTACACGGTATTATTTACCGGATTTTGGAAGGGGAAGTAGGCCTATACAAAGGTGCCGAGAAATATTCAACCAGACTCACTCGTCCTTACGCAGTGTCATAGAACATTTATTCGAAGTTTGGAAAAAGAAGTGGAAGATACTTAGAGATAGATATGTCTCCATACAGTTTGACAAAACCAAAAGATATTGTGATTGCAACACTGACATTGCATAATTACATTCGCAGGCATCCATACTGCTCAGACACTCATTTACATGCTTGTGACGAAGACGAACATTTCATTTACCCAGCAAGCCTTCAGAGAAGAACATGACAGATTAATGAAAACTCAAGTGAAGAGCATGTTATAGGGATTCGTGTATGAGTGGATGAGATAGTGACATTGTGTGACTCCATTGCCGAACAACTATACAGAGATTGAACGTGTTAGCAATATCTACATAGTCACCTGTTGTATTTCGAGATTTCAATATTTTAATGTTTACAAGTATTTTGGAATATTTGGAGCACCTTTATATGTTTGAACTGAGTCTCACAGTCACGGTCGCCGCCAAAAGTTAATTATAAAATAATTATGTATCAACAGATTCACATTTTCAACATTTTAAAATACATATACATATATTACAAAAAAAATATTTTAAAACATTATATATATACGAAACGTCATCGCAATTTTGCCAAACGGTTTTTTTGTTTTGAACAGCTCTGCAAACACAGACTATCCAAACATATTTCTGTTTTCAAAAATCAGTTTCCAACAACTCTATTTATAAACCTACATTTACAACAACTCCTATTACAACAGTAGTCACTCAACTAAATGATGCCTATCTACATTAACTCATTAATTTTAGGTGAAAATATATTAATATGTGTAATAAAAATATATATATTTCTAATTTTGATAACATATAATAATCCCCAATTCAAATATCCCAAGACAAAAGATGGCAGTATTATTGCCAATTCAAAGAAATCCAAACGCGTTGCAGAAAAAAAAGAAGAAGAAGAAAAAAAAAAGGCAAGTTCTAATAGTAATCCAGCGGAGGATGGTAAATCTTTTCATTATGAGTCTGGGAAGTAGAGTCGACTTCTAATAGGTCTCTCTCTCCCTGGCGTATTCCGGCTCACCCCCGCTCAACTTGTATTCAGAACACATCGTTTCTTCTCAGCGAAACTCGGTCTTTGGTTCAGAGCCATCGTCTTCCTCTAGCCGGAACCCTGGCCTGCTTCCCTCCTCCCCTGCTCCGTCCTCCGCCGATGCCTCCATGTTTCACGCCTCCTGCACCTAGCGCCTGCTCCGCCGTGAGTGTCATATTCCTTCCAGTTCATTTCTTTTTCTTTTCTTGCGTTCTTGTTCTCTTGTGGGCTGCCAACAACGGTTGGTTAGCGCGCGGCACGTTCTTTTAGTTGAGAATAGTGGCGCCCCTTTGCTTAAATTTCGTAAGTATTGATCAAAGCTCTAGCAGATTACTCTCTGGGAGGCAGTAGTATTCTGAATAGAGAGTGTGATCATAATTTTCTTTGATTTTGTCAAAGATTGCAGCCCTCGGTTCTTAATTCCCATGCTATTGTGGCTTTTAATCTTTCCCGTTAGTGTAGATAGGCATCAATAAGCAATTGTTGTTGTGAGGTTTGTATTATTCTGAAGCATGAAGCTTGGGTAGTCGACATTATGCACTTCGACCATGAAACTGCAGCTTAGGGTTTGGTTGCTCAGAGTTCCCATATAAACATTTTGGCTCCGTTTGGCACGGTGGCGGCGGTCGTAAACACATGAGTTAAATCGTCATTCGTTAAGGATCATCTAACATACATCATCCGTTTGAACATAAAAGTGGATGAAGTTTCTTAGGTGGGCATTAACGAATGACAATTTAGGCCTCCTTTGTTTAAGCTTTTCACGCGAGCGTTTGGAGCAAACGCCGCCGGACAACGGAAAAACAAACAGTCTGCCGGCGGCGTTTGCTCTGTTTGCTCCTGCAGCAAGGAAGAAAAGCCATCCACATGCTCCGTTTCCAGCCTTGCCTCCTCCCCTCCAGTCCCAATCCCCTGTTTCCATCCGCCGGCTCCTCCAGCCAGCGCCTAGCCAAATAAAGCCTTAACTTCCATGTTCATGACCGCCACCACCGTGCCAAACGGAGCCTTAGTTTTTCAAAGTTTTTTTTCTTGCCTGCAACTAATTTCTTTGACTTGAAATAGGTATTGCCTAAATTCTAAAAATGTTGAAGTTTACTCTCCTCACTCATTCCTTCATAAGAGTTTGAAGTCTTGGCCTTACATGAAAATGGCGTGGCCAGAAGTGGATGTTAGTATTGGCAATGGGAGAGATGGCCTGATATCGGAGATTGATTGCATTAAAGGAATTCGATCTTTATCTGATGCAGCTGATAATACTCCAATCCCGTCCCATGGATTAGGCAGCAAATTTGACAGAAAAAGTGCGTTGGCTTATGCCAATATTCTCCGCACTCGAAACAAATTTGGAGATGCTCTTGTATTATATAACATTGTTCTTGAGAAGGAAAGCAAAAACCTTGAAGCCCTTGTAGGCAAAGGGATTTGTCTCCAAGCACAACATTTGAACCGACAAGCTTTTGAGAGCTTTATGGAAGTCATTAATTTGGATTCACAAAATGCTTGTGCTCTGACTCATTGTGGGGTACTGTATAAGGATGAAGGTCGCCTGCTTGAAGCTGCTGAGGTATGGCTCCAAAGCATCTTTGTTTCATATAGTTTTAGTACAAATGAGGTTCACATGTTGGCTTTTGTTTGAAATTACTTCACTTTAGCAAGGTTTTATCTCCTTGTTTGATGTATATATTTATATATAAAATTACATCTAATTATTATGTACTACTATATATTTTAACACAACGATGCTATTTACCATCTTCTGTTTATTTTCATTATTTTTGTTCACGTGCTTCTGTAATCCACAAATCCCACCCTACTGTGGTGAAATATTGCTATGAAAAACTCTTATAGATGCTAAGGAGAACTTTTTTATTTATAAAAACTTTTAGGCCCTGTTCGTTTCGCAGGTTTTGATACGTGGATTTTGGTTTTACTTAAATGGAAACCAAAAATCTAGTTCGTTTAGGCATTTTGAGCCAAGTTTTTGGTTTTATTTGAAAACCGATCGGTTTTCACCGGGATAAAAATTGCCTAGCCTTAAAACTCACCCCATTTGGTCGGTTTTCACCCGCTCTATCTTCCCCCCCCCTCGCAAGGGATCGGCGGTTCCTCGCACGATGCTCGGCTGGCGGAAGAGGCCTACCGCGAAGCTTGCGCCGCTCTGGTTTCCGGCAAGCCGGATGCCGCTCTACGATCCATCCGCGTTGCCCTTGCAAGCTTCCCGCTGGACAAATTCTCGGCAGTAGCCAAGATCCGATCTCTCTCTTCAATTGCATCAGCGCAATTGCGGAAGAAGAAAAAGCAAAATCAATAGTATCCAAAAACCTGCAAGCTTCCCGCTGTATAGTAGGTAGCGGAGGCGATAACACCTGTAAGCTATCTTAGTCAAAAGAATGGACCTGTAAGCAATCAATTTTTGTGCCCAAAAACCTTTCTATAACCGAACAAGAATTTTGGCTTTTATCAATTTCTGGGTCTGAAAACTTTCCTGGAAACGAACAGAAGAATTGAGTTTTGACAGAAAACTAAAACCTTAAGTTTTTAGTTTTCAAGCAAAACCAATTCCTGTCAAAGAAAACCTACCAAACGAACGGAGCCTTAGGGTAAAACATTCCAGTTTCATTCCTGTATTTCCTTGTGTGATATTATTTTATTCTGCAATTACTGTATAGCCTTGGTCTAGAATCGTCCAATTTTCTTCCCCCTTCGGATCCATTGTGATGTAGGGGTAGACTAGTGGTGCTCGGGAGCTAATACTCTAGGTGCGGATGCGGGGAACACACTAATGTAACGCTAAATGCAATGTGACTGTCGGGTAACGACAACAATAATTATAAGCAATGAAATTAAGATTACCACACAGATAATTGAAATAAAAGAGACAAATAATTATTTTCAACAATTGGACAACGGCTTCCTCCGCTTGGAGGGCCAAGACAAGCATACAACGAATAATTGCACAAGCAATTATTTGCATAAAAGAAAACAACTACTACGCAACCATAATCGCAACACCATATAGATAAACAACCAAATGAAAGTATCGAGTCACAGAATACAATAACATAAATGCTCACAACGTATATGGCTGAATCGAGGCACTGAAGGATTTGAGGGCCGGATGTAAAGACGGGCGATCGGAGGTGGAACCAGTGGCGAGGCGATGGTGACGGTGGCTGCCTTCGACGGAAAGTGGTGGTAACAGAAGGTAAAACGGTGGATCCGACCACGAATGAGTAGATCCGGACCGGGGGTGAGTAGATCCGCTATTTAGGAGCGGATCCGGGCAAAAATGGAAAGTTTGTGCGGTGGAAATAACAGATCAGAGGGTGGTAGCACTAGATCAAGATAGATCTAGGGTTTTCGAGGCGGTGAGAAGTGGATCCACGAAAGACAAGGGAAAGGAGTGGCCGACTAGGGTTGGGAAACCCCGTGGGTGGCCGGTTTTGGGGAAGGGAGGAGGCGGTGGGGGCTGGGGCTTAGACGATGACTGCGAGTGTCGAGGGACTTGAGAGGTTGATGCTCGACTACCCGACGTGTCCTGATTTTGGCGGGATTTACACCGCCCTATCCCGAGACCCACCTGACCCTGTTGAGGGATATCAGATCTATGAGGGATACTTGTACCGGGGTTCCCGTCCATGCATTCCCCAGACATCTTACCGAGATTATCTGATTTGGGAGTTGCACGCGGGAGGAGCCGCGGGCCACTTCGGGCGAGATAAATCCATCGCCATTGTCGAGGACCGTCTCTACTGGCCCGGCCTTAAGAAGGATGTCGCCCGAGTTGTGTGTCACTGTCGTATCTGTGTGACGGCAAAGGGCAATAAGCAGAACACCAGTCTTTATACACATTTACCCGTACCACACCGCCCTTGGGAGGACATTAACATGGATTTTGTTCTCGGACTTCCCCGCACCTTGCGGAAGCACGACTTCATCTTCGTGGTGGTTGATCGGTTTTCGAATATGGCACACTTCATTGTCTGCCGCAAGTCGGCAGATGCGACTCATGTTGCATCCATATTCATGAGGGACGTTTTTCGATTGCATGGTCTGCCCAAGTCGATTGTGTCGGACCGCGATGTGAGGTTCATGAGCTACTTCTGGAAAACCTTGTGGCACAAGACTGGCACTATCCTTAGGTTTTCCTCGACATATCACCCACAGACGGACGGGCAGACTGAGGTAGTGAATCGGAGTTTAAGGAATCTGTTGCGGTGTCTGGTAGGAGAGCATGTAGGCAGTTGGGACTTAGATTTGCTGATAGCAGAGTTTGCCTACAATAGCTCAATCAATAGGTCCACCGGGTTGAGACCATTTCATGTAGTGTCAGGATATGACCCGAGGAAACCCATAGACCTTGTGCCGAGTCCTTTATAGTCCCGCCCCAGTGAGTCTGCGGAGTCATTTGCACAGCACTTGCATGATTTGCATGAGTCGGTCCGCCGACAAATAATATTAAGCAATGAAAATTACAAAGCCCATGCAGATAAGCGAAGGCGAGAGCAAATATTTAACATAGGCGAGAAGGTAATGGTGTGAGTCTGCCCCAAGAGGCTCCCTTCGGGGCCTGCCAAGAAGTTAAGCGCGAGGTGAATGGGTTCGTACTCCATTAGTAGTCGTATTGGGACCAACGCCTACCGACTTGACATCCCGGCCAGTATGGGAATTCACCCTGTGTTTAATGTTGAGGACCTGACTCCATGCTATGAACCTCATGAGTATGTGGACCCGAGCAGTGGAGATGCCCAGCCACCCCCGCCCCCACTGTCGCTACCATTCTGTCCTCACACATCACCACCATCTGATGGACATCCTGATTCACCAACTGTTGCCACCCACCCACCCGGGACGTCATCCCCTTTGGTTCCACCGCAGGCACCACCGATCGCACCGGGATCCACCTTCCGAGAGGCGAGAGATGAGAGCATCACGGAGATCAGATCCCACCAGTTTGTTCCCACCTCGGACGGACCGCGTTGCCGCTACCTGCTACATTGGCGGGGCCGCCCTGACACTGACGACACATGAATACTACCGGCAGAGTTCGATCGACTCGCCCCCGGACTTCGACCTCAGTACGATCATCTCCATTTATCGGAGATGAAGGCTTTTCAGTCGGGGAGAGTTGATGGGGAACCATCGGATGCACCTGGAGGGGTTCGTCGCAAGGCGAGACCCACATACATGTATTCGCGCAGAAAGACTTGATCGGATCGCCGATCGGACTCCGCAGTTGCGTCCAGGACGTCGCCGCGAGTCAAAAAACTATATTACTTTATTTTTTTCAGTTTATTTTGATGTATTTTTATAGGCGAACTCACCGGCCAATCATAGCCGTTGATGGGGATGCCCTAACCTCTCTTTTATTATAAATAAGATGTAGAGGGGCTGAATTCAGTCGTTGTTGGATTTGGAGAAAAGCTTTCCCGGATTCCAGCGATCCCTCCTCGGTGCCGACGCCGTGGAACCCTAGGTGATGACTCATATGCCGCCAAACTTCCCCCCAAGGTAAACCCTACTCTCCTCCATCATTTTCCATCATCTTTCCCCCTTCTACACCGCCGAAACCCCCTCAAATCCCCACCCAACCGTCGTCGGCCCGCTGCTGGTCCTCCGCCCAGCCCTCCTCCTCCACCGGCCCTAATCCCACCCCCCTCCTTCTCAAACAGGTCGTCGGCCTGTAGCCTGCAACAGGGATACACGGCAACTCAACGCATCAGCCGGCTTGTTCTCAACGCCAGCGCGGTGTTTGAGAACATAATGGAAGTCCTGCAGATATTCGACCCACTTCGCATGCCGGTGGCGCAGCTTGCGTTGCGAGTCCAGGTAACGTAGGGCCTGGTGGTCAGAGTACAACACGAACTCCCGAGGAAGGAGATAGTGCCTCCAATAGCGTAGAGACTGGACTATCGTATAAAACTCTCGATCGTAATTCGAGTACTTTTGCTTAGCCTCATTCAGCTTCTCACTAAAGTAAGAAACTGAGTGTCCCTCTTGACTCAATACGCCACCTATACCGACACCTGACGCGTCACAGGCGACCTCAAAAGCGCGACTAAAATCCGGCAGTCGTAGGACTGGAGCTGTCGTCAACCTCTCCTTAATCTCCTCGAAGGCTCTAGTGGATGCGGGGGGTCCACTGAAACTCTCCCTTCTTGAGACAGCTCGTGAAGGGGACCATGATCGTGCTGAACCCCTGGACAAACCTCCTATAGAAGGTGACAAGTCTGTGAAAGCTACGAGCCTCGTGGATATTCTTAGGCACATGCCAATCTCGAATAGATTTGAGCTTCTCCGGGTCTACGGAGACTCCTGTAGAGGATATAATAAAGCCCAGAAAGTGGACAGACTCGGAGAGAAATGCACACTTCTTCAGGTTCACATACAGTTTCTCTTGGCGAAGGGTGCCAAAGAGAAGTCTCAGATGATCGAGGTGAGCAGCCTGCGTCTGACTATAGATTAGTATATCATCAAAGTATACCACTAGAAACTTGCCCATGTAGGGCCGCAACACCCGCGTCATAACTCGCATAAACGTGCTCGGGGCATTGGACAACCCAAATGACATAACTAGCCACTCATATAGACTGTCCTTGGTCTTGAATGCGGTCTTCCACTCGTCTCCCTCACGAACTCGTATCTGATGGTACCCACTACGAAGGTTGATCTTGGAGAAGATCTTTGCACCGGACATAGTATCCAGTAGGTTATCGAGTCGTGGGATCGGGAAACGATACTTGACCGTGATTTTATTAATGGCGCGGCTATCGATGCACATACGCCAACTACCATCCTTCTTAGGGGTAAGAAGGGCGGGAACCACACAAGGACTCATACTCTCACGAATGAACTGCTTCCGGAGAAGCTCGTCAACATGCCGTTTGAGCTCAGCGTGCTCATCCGGGTGCATACGGTAATGGGGCAGCTTCGGGAGGGAGGCTCCCGAGACTAAATCAATGGCATGCTGAATGTCCCGTGGGCGAGGCAGCTCATCGGGGAGCTCGTCTGGCATGATGTACACAAACTCGCCTAAAAGGGGATGCACCGCGGGTGGGTAGTCAACTGGGGTGTCCTCAGTAACCTGGGCAGCGACGACTACATAAATGACGTCTGACTCTGCGCTATCTCGTAGGAACTCACCTCGCCTCAAAATATGCAGTGGCCGCGAGGCGCTCGTTCTCAAATATGACTCTACCACACCCTTGGATCGATTTCGGGGCTGGGTGGGCGTCAACGTAATCTTCCGCCCCTTATCATAAAAGACACACGTGTTCGAGCGACCGAAGCACGTGACGTCACGATCGAATAGCCAGGGGCGGCCAAGCAACACATGAGCGACCTCCATGGGAATGATATCACACCAGACCTTGTCCTAAAAGGACGCGATAGTGATCGGAAATAAGCAGCGCTGGGTGACCTGGATCGCCGTCTTGTCGACCCAGACAACACGGTATTGGTGGGGGTGAGGCTCGGCCTTCACCTGCATACGGTCAAGCCCCTTCTGGGCTACGATGTTCACGCAACTCCCACTATCAATAGCTAGCTTGCAGGGACCTCTTGCACTAGGAAACTACGTGTAGAAGATGGTAGTGCGCCGCCAATCCTCATACACACGTGGGGTGTGCAGGAGACGTCTAATCACTCCCACCTCTAACGATCGCTCGACGTCACTCTCACAACCTTCCTCAACTTCGGCCTTAACTTCCTCTGGGGCCTCCTCTTCGTCCTCTAAACCCTGCTCCTCCTCAACTAGCAGGTTCCGCGTGGGGCACAACGCCACCACGTGGCCTCTGCCAGAACATCTAAAACATACAATGCCCCCAGATCGCTGGCCATCAGTGGCTATGGCTTTACCCTTCACATCCGTGGGAATATGTGAGGGTGCAGCCGTGGTGGTCTGGGGCGGAGCGGGTTTCCTAAAAGTCAAGGAATTAGTCCGCGAAGTGAACTGCCTCGTACTAGACGATCAGAGGTACTGCTCGTACTCGAGGGAGAGCTGGAATATCTGATCAACAGTCTCCAAGCGGTGGGGAATCAACTCTCTCCAAATATCGGAATGAAGGCCCGCCTTGAAACGGGAGGCAGTGACAATAGGTTCCTCTGAGATGTCACTCCTGACGACCAGCTCATCGAAGCGAGCCATGTACTCGGCGACGGTAAGTGTCTCCTGCCGTAAGTTCTGCAGCTGCTCAAAGAGCTGATCTCGGTATGACGCGGGGAGGTACTTCTCCTTCAGTCTCTCCTTCATCTCATCCCATCTGACGATGGGGTAGTAACCATCCCGCTCTAAAGCTTTCTCAACACTGATCCAGAATACCTTAGCTTGCCCGATCAACTTCATCTTCCCAAAGAGGACACAACGCTCATCACTCATGTCATACCACTCGAAGTAGTGGTCCATGTCCAAGAGCCAATCGCTGAAGGCTTTCGGATCTAGGCGACTATCGAACGAAGGGGCGTCGAGTCGAATACGACGAGTGATGTCTAAGCAGCGTCCATCTCTCCGTGGATCATAGTAATCCTCGGGGTAATCATCCCGAGCGTAGTCGTGTCGACCGGGTGGGGGACCACGCTCTCTCCGACCTGGTGGATAATACTCATCACGACGATGGTCTCAGTGGCCAAGTGGAGGCCCTCGATCCCTGGGGTCAGGATGAGGTCTACGCGGCATACGATACACATCACGCGGAGGTAGGGGCCTCTCACGCACCAGATCAAGATGTCGCCTGGCCGGCGGGGCTGGGTCTCGGTGGTGAGGATCACGACGGTAGCGGTCTGCCGGAGGCTGACCATCTCTTGGGCGCTGGTCATAACGTGGAGGAACGTCAGGGTCGTCCTCAAGTGAATTGTCATGCTGTGTCAGAGTGTCTCTGGCATCCTCTAAGTGGCCTATTCAAAGGTTCACCTCGGCAAGATCATGATGCACATCGTCGAACTGGGCTCCTATGGTGTCAAGGCAACCTAGGACAAGGCGTTGGAACTCAACAAAAGCGGCGTTCGAATTCGAGCTCTTCGCTCGGTCCTCGGTGTTCTGTGGTGCTACCATGCTTACTCTAAAAGTCCCACCATTACGGAGCATGTAAGTGGCCTAACCTCCCTCTGATACCAAAATGATGTAGGGGCAGGCTAGTGGTGCTCAGGAGCTAATACTCTAGGTGCAGGTGCGAGGAACACACTAATGCAACGCTAAATGCAATGTGAATGTCGGGTAACGACAACAATAATTATAAGCAATGAAATTAAGATTACCACACAGATAATTGAAATAAAAGAGACAAATAATTATTTTCAGCAATTGGGCAACGAATTCCTCCGCTCGAAGGGCCAAGACAAGCGTACGGCGAATAATTGCACAAGAAATTATTAGCATAAAAGAAAACAACTACTACGCAATCATAATCGCAGTACCATATAGATAAACAACCAAATGAAAATATCGAGTCACAGAATACAATACCATAAATGCTCACAACGTAGAGGGCTGAACCAAGACACTGAAGGATTTGAGGGCCGGATGTAAAGACGGAAGATCAGAGGTGGAACCGGTGGCGAGGCGACGGTAACGGTGGCTGCCTTCGGCGGAAAGTGGTGGTAACGAAAGGTAAAACGGTGGATCCGGCCACGAATGAGTAGATCCGGACCGGGGGTGAGTAGATCCGCTATTTAGGAGCGGATTCGGGCAAAAATGGAAGGTTTGTGCGGTGGAAATAACGGATCGGAGGGTGGTAGCACTAGATCAAGATAGATCTAGTGTTTTCGAGGCGGTGGGAAGTGGATTCACGAAGGACAAGTGAAAGGAGTGGCCGGCTAGGGTTGAGAAACCCCGTGGGTGGCCGGTTTTGGGGAAGGGAGGAGGCGGTGGGGGCTGGGGCTTAGGCTACAGGCCGACGACCTGTTTGAGAAGGAGGGGGTGGGATTAGGGCCGGTGGAGGAGGAGGGCTGGGCGGCGGACCAGCAGCAGGCCGGCGGTGGTTGGGTGGGGATTTGAGGGGGTTCCGTCGGTGGAGAAGGGGGAAAGATGATGAAAAATGATGGAGGGGGTAGGGTTTACCTTGGGGAAGTTTGGCGGCCTAGGAGTCGTCACCTAGGGTTCCACGACGTCGGCACCGAGGAGGGATTGCTGGAATCCGGAAAAGCTTTTCTCCAAATCCAACAACGACTGAATTCTGCCCCTCTACATCCTATTTATAATAAAAGAGAGGTTAGGGCATCCCCATCAACGGCTATGATTGGCCGGTGGGTTCGCCCATAAAAATACATCAAAATAAACTGAAAAAAATATGAAATAATATAGTTTTTTGACTCGCGGCGACGTCCCGGACGCAACCGCGGAGTTCGATCGGCGATCCGATCAAGTCTTCTTGCGCGAATACATGTATGTGGGTCCCGCCTTGCGGCGAACCCCTCCAGGTGCATCTGATGGTTCCCCATCACATTGTTTCTTGCGCAATATTCCAACAAGAAAATTAATTTATGGTATTTCCATTGAAGCAAATTGGGCTAACATGTTATCATCATGTGGTAGTTTATTTTATGTGAAGCACACCACTAAAATTGCAATTGACCTTACACTCCTTCTCCAGCTTTATGGTGAAAGAAAAGAGTATCTAGTCCATTTATGCGAGAGCAGGGCTGACCGTTTTTTGTACGGCACAATACATCCTATTCTAGTTGGTGTTGTTTTGAGTTTTTTGAACCAAGTGATATCCTAATTGCATGTAGGATCATTTGAAATTTATAACAAGGGACATGTGGCTGGTTTATAGAATGAATTTTAAACCTTTTGATTTTCTTTCACTTATAATTTACTTGCAAGTTGTTTAAGAGCCATTGTGCTCTATATGCATGTTCTATGCTACAATGGTCCTTAAAGTGCTCATGTTCCATTTTGAATTTTTCTTTCCTAATATTCTCCTTCAGACATCTCATTTAATATCATCAGTTGATTTGACTCTCTTATGTAAATCAAATCAATATACTTTTTACTTGAGTTTTTCCTCCTTAATTCTTCCATACAGAATTTTCACTTTAAATGTTTTGATGTATTCCTTATTGTGAAGCCTTTACATGTTGATCGATTCCTCTTACTTAATGACCCAATTTAACTTTTTTTCCTGCCTTGATCTAGGTCCCGTTTGGCGGGGTGGATCCGCGCCGGTCGCACAGACGACACCGCCCTCCCCTGACCGCCCACCGTTTGGCGGGATCGCGGTTCGGATCTCCCCAAATAAGCGCGGATCCGCGTGGATTTCATCTGCGTTGCGGGAACCGCAGTCGCATATGAAATCCGCGCCGCCCCACCTCCTCACCAAACGAGCCCCTACTCATCTCTGCATTCTAGATAAACAATGTGAACATAATTATTTGGATGAACTTGTATCTGAAAGCTTAAACTAATAGTTTGTTTCTTATGTTTAGTTCATATTTTCTTGTCTTTGCTTTCATGTTTAAGGACATTTCATAGGCTGATATTAATCAATAATGTTGGTTGTTAAAACTTACAATCGAGACTATCTCTAAGTGAACACTGAAAATTGATAATGTTCTATTTAATGTTCATCTTCGTCATAATTTTTTATGTTCATTTACTTTACTATAGTGGACACGTACAAAAGAGACCATTAGAGGCACCTGTTAGGCGTCGTGAGAGTCTAGTCACTAGACATGTTAAATGAGAGAGCGGTAGACCAATAAAGACTTATGTTATTAAAGGCGCAAGGCGCAGACGCACGCCTGAGACACGTGAGACGCAAAAATGGGAAAAAATAAAATCAGTGAATTGGGCGCCCAATTCAGGAAAATCAGCGAATTGGGCGCCCAATTCATGGAAAATCAGCGAATTGGGCGACCAATTCATGGAAAATCAGCGAATTGGGCGCTCAATTCACTGAAGTTCAGCGAATTGGGCGCTCAATTCACTGAAGTTCAGCGAATTGGGCGCCCAATTCATGAAAAATCAGCGAATTGGGCGCCCAACACGCTCAATTCGCTCAATTCCAATTCGCTGAAATTGAGTGAATTGGGCGTCCAATTCACTCAATTTCAGCGAAGTGGAATTGAGCGCCCAAATCGCTCAATTTTAGCGAATTGGAATTGAGCCAATTGGGCATCCAATTCGCTCAATTTCAGCGAATTGGACGCCTTAGTGCGCCTTGGGTGCGCCTCAGACACATCGCCCACCTAAGCCATGCTGAGGCGCAAGGGAGTGCAACTGGTTTGTCTGGCTCCTAGGCGCGCGCCTTGATAACACAGAATGAAAATATAAGGAAAGACATGATGTACTTAGGCATTAGTGAGATTATGACAAAAGATAGGACACAATGGCGACAAAGGATCCATATAGCCGACCCCACTATAGTGGGATAAAGGTTTGAGTGTTGTTGTTACTTTGCTATAGGTTGAATGTGACTATGAAGCTTACACATGAATGAACAAGCTAGACTTATATGTCAAGTTCCTCATTCTTCAATAATTAGATTTTCTAAAGGGTCATTTGAAGCATTCTTATGAGCTTAAGAATGACTACATGTGATGTATAATTGTAGTTAGAGTTAATATTTAGTAAATTGTTATATAATTTATTATTAATCTTTTTTATTGTCGTTTGAATTTAAAAAATATAAAAGAACACACTGGTTAATTATGCTTATCTTTTTGAGTAACTATGAAGTTATATGTGCTAAGTTTATCATTTGTCTTGCACTTAGTTAAAGTCATTTTCTTACTTTAATTCAGTGTGAGATGACCGAGAAAACAAGCAGCTAGGTCAAAATCTCTGATACCATGCCAGCAGTTGGGAAGGTGAATTAAATAATGTATTCAATCTCAGATGGTGGTATTTTATATTCTAGATATAGGTACGATACACTATGTTAACACAATGAAGGATGGAAAGTGAACTAATTAGGTGAGTAAGAAGAATTAGTGTCAAAATATTAGGTTAGAATAAGAAGCAAATCTAAGATAATTTAGCTTAAGTTTGTTCAAAATGAACTTTGTTAATCCAGTCATTTTCTTCTTCAAATTTTTAGGTTATTTGACCATGTAAATGACTTTGATGGGCTTAAATTTTCCCGCATATTAGAATATTTGTTTTTAATTTATGAGTCTTACTAAATTGATGGATGCAGTCATATCAGAAGGCTCTCAAGGTGGACCCATCATATAGACTTGCTGCAGAATGCCTTGCAGTTGTCCTAACTGATATTGGTACCAGCTTAAAACTTGCTGGGAACACAGAGGCCGGTATTCAGAAATATTGTGAAGCACTCAATGTTGACAGTCGATATGCAGTAAAGTCGCTCCCAATTTCTCTATGTTTTTTTATGAAGTGGAAATTATTTTTTGATAATTGCATATGAAATCTTTTCTATCAGCCGGCATATTATAATCTCGGAGTGGTGTACTCTGAGATGTTGCAATTTGATTTGGCTCTTAGTTGTTATGAGAAGGCTGCCATGGAGAGACCTATGTATGCAGAAGCATACTGCAATATGGGAGTCATATATAAAAATCGTGGTGACTTAGAAACTGCTATTGCTTGTTATGAAAGGTACTCTGTTTTGTATTGTGCTTTTATTATATATCCATGTAGACATTACCTTTTTAGTTGCTTTGCTCCTAGTCTAGCTGTCATCACTGTCATCATCATTGTCCTTTTCCATACTATTTGCATTTGACTTATCCAGCGTTTGCTTTTATTTTTGTGCTTGTATTGCCATCTCAGGTGTTTAGCTGTCTCTCCAAATTTTGAAATTTCAAAGAATAATATGGCAATTGCTTTGACCGATTTGGGGACAAAGGTGGGTTATCTTTTGAATAGAAAAATCTTGTCACCAAGATGCCGTTTGTCAAAGATAAATCTTGTTTTCTGATGGACATTAGCATTTTAACTTTATTTTCTAGGTATGGGTTCTGCTATTTGTTATGAATTATATACAAGAAAACCAAATTTTGTTGGCATAAAATATATTTTTCATTTTTGGAAACAACTTTTTATTTTCTGACTTTTTGTTATGATTTTGTTGTTGCCAGTTTAGCTCTTTACTGCTACATCCCTCATACCTCTCTTATGTAGCATTATACTATCTCGGGATGGGTAAAATTATGTGGGATATTGAATTGCTTTATTTACACTTCTTGAGATTTAGTTTTCATGGGCTAAAACGCTCATTTCCACCACATTTTTTTGTTGGAGCATTTTAGTGAGTTTCACATGCATCCTTGCCATTGCACTAACTCTTCTTCCATACTAAGCTACAAAGGTCGTAAAACATGTCCTTTAAACCTCATATTTTATTCACTTATGGTTGCTATTTATTGCTGATTAGGTAACTGATATCTGGGATTGTTCCCCATGTGCGAGTACTTTTAACACTGTGGTTTGTTACAACTAAACTATCTAGTCCATTTTCTATTTTGTTGAACTAAAAATATCTTTGATGTGCTTGCCTAAAATATTGATATGCAGTCTATGAAAGTCCGATACTTCCCTGAGGACTGTGCACCCGTATCGGGTACATTACTGGCATCGATACGTACCCGATACTCGGCGGATACGTTTGATACTATAGTTTGTGGATACTCTTGGACGTGACAAATCGTTTTGCATATTATGATTGGGGTCTTCTTTTTATAAAGAAAACAAAAGACTTCGCCATGTATTTAAAGAAGAAAAAAATTGTGACCCATAAATACAACTAGCGATATTTGTTTTTTTATAATAACAAAATGTCCTCTAGATTTAAGCTCTTTTATCATTAGAACTATGAAGAATGTAATTTAACTTATTTTTTTTTTTTATAGTATATTTTAGGATTTGTTGTTTTAAATTGGTAGTGTTACTATTTGTTCAATATGAGTTTTTCTATATTTTATATTCTCCTTTTTGTAAAAAGTTGACATATTCAAACACATTGATGTGGATTATGACACACGACCCATTAGAGTATATTTACGCCTACCACGAGCCCAGTGACAATTGGAACAGCTCATCTCGAGTGGATCGCCGATCATAACATCTTTTGTTCTTTGTATTTTGTAATTTCCATTGCAATTTTGTTTATTTTGAAGGAATCAACGAATCGAGAATCATGACCATTTGTTTCCCCTCTCTAATATATATATATATATATATATATATATATATATATATATATATATATATATATATATATATAGGGGGTTGAGGGCTCTAAAGGGAGGCATTGAATGTTGAAGAAAAGAAGCCTTGCTTTTGATCAACCGGTGCTGAAGCCGGAACCCCTAGGTGTGAAGCTTGGACCTCCCCATACACGCCTTGCTGCCAACCAATATTCCCCTTACCCCTCCAAATCAAATCCCCCTCCCTCTCCCCTATTTATTATCCTAAAGCCGGCAACCCCCTTCCTTCCACCCTAAGGGTCTCCAACCCCTTGTTGACCCCTCTCGTCTCCCCTTTCCGTTCACCCCTACTCATACAGAATATCAACCCAAAGATCCACTAGGAGTCCAGATTTCTGTATCATTACTTGTATGATTTCGAGAGATCTTTTCCAAGCCCTCAAGTACTACTATCATGTGAGTTTATTTGTTTTTAAGTCAATTCTTAGTGCTGAATTAAGTGTTTATTTCCTATTCATGGAGTATGCCTTTTGTAATTGTTGTTTCAAACTCTTGAATCCTTGTGAGTTTTCATTCACCTAGTAATTTGGTTTTGTGTACTCTTACATATATATATATATATATATATATATATATATATATATATATATATATATATATATATATATGACACCTCGTGTTTGTTTGTTGCTTTATCTATTATGACTCATTTAACATTTCGGTTTATAAAAAAAATTATTGCAATAAGATCTATTGCCGAAAAAGTGCGTTTGCCTAGGAAGCACCGGTACGGGTACGGGTACCGGGTACGATATGTATCCGGTACGGCGGTGCGACAAAATTTTAAAATCAAGGATACAGGTATGGCGGGATACGTTGTATTAAATTTAATAAATATATATGCATATATCACAAATACAATTATAAATTCTCAAAACAATAAAACATGAACCTTAAATAATCAATTGAAGTACAAGTTCATAACTAATGCAATATAACATGAAGTAGTTAGACATAAGCTATTCATAATTATTTCAAATAAAATGATGTTCATCACTCATTTTCTTCATCTTCCTCCATATTGTTGGAGATTAAGACATTTCAATTTCTGGCTCATCAAAAGACAAGTTGACAACCGTAAGCATGCCACTCCATCAAAAGGATTTGCCCATGCATCTCCTTCTATATCCCACATTCTACTTCTTCCCTGACTGTAGATTTCATTTCTCCTCGATAATAAGCGTAGATTACTATGCACGTACACCAAATCATCAACTCGTTGTGGTAGAATTTTGTTTCTTCTCAATGATTGAATGAATGAGTATGTGCTCCAATTTCTCTCGCAGCAGGATGATGAAGAAGGTGGACCTAACAACTTTAAAGCAATTTTTTGTAATTTAGGTGCCGAAGTTTCATAGTAACTCCACCAATCTTTAGGCAATAATGAAGCTCTACCCTCCAAATTATCTGGCTTACTGAAAGCTTGACCAAATCCCGTGAACCCAGAGAACTCATTGATTACTATATTCCTCTCCACCACATCAAAAAAATATCTTCTTAAGTATTTATTCCTCTCCAAAGAAATCCCACATCAGGAAAATATCTTCTTAAGCAATGAGCTTCCAAGTCCGTCAACTTCTCGTGTTTATATATATCAAGCTTCACATTTTCTATCATTGAATCCCACATGTCATATACCAGATGAAGATTAGGTTTGTCTGTATCACAAACCCTAAGCATATCATATATGAGTCTTGTTATATCAAGGATCTTGTCCACATCATCCCACCATTTGTTACTATAGATGATGTTTTTAACCTCTAGAGCTTTCGCAACATCATCTACTCTATACATAGTCCATTCGGGACATCCAACCATATTAAGCAAGCCTATCTTCACAAGTTTAAACCTCTTCAGCATCACTATAGTGGAAGCAAATCGTGTCTCAGCAACTGCAAGTAACTTCAGTGAAACAAAAGAGTTATACATGTTCAACATGTATTGATGATTTATTATGAAAGTCCTGATTGATTGAGCATCATTAACCACTTGAGTTATCCATCCGCATTGTTCTCTAACTGTTGCACAACGATCAGTATTATTGACTGCGCAAATATTTTTTAATGCTAGATTTAAAGTGTGCACAACACAAGGTGTCCAAAAAATATGTGGGAATTGTGCCTCCACAATTGCTCCTGTTGCCTTACACACTGGTGCATTATCAGTGATAACTTGTATAACATTTTCGGCACCAACTTCATTAATAATTTCAATCATCAAATTTGCAATATAATGTTTATCCTTATACTCACCTGATGCATCAACTGCCTTTTAAAAAATAGGAGCATCCTCGGAGACCGCCATACAATTAATCAAAAGTCTTCTTTGAGCATCTGTCCAACCATCACTGACTAAGCTGATTCCCTTTAGGGGCCAAGTATCTTTAATTGGCTGAAACATTCTAGTGATATTTGATTTTTCTTGCTGCAGTAGTGTTGTTCTGACAGCATTATATGCAGGAGAAACAAATCCATCTAGATTGTGGTTAACATCAAATTTATATGAACTAACATAATATGAATTTCTAGCTAGATGAAATGGAAAACCACCAGAATAGAACATCCTGGCTATATGACTCCTTAACTCATCTCTAGCTTTATTTTGAAAAGCTATATCAATAGGTCCCCCTCTTCTTTTTTTCGTTTTCCCAACTATTTGAGAAGCTTGACTTGCATTATGAAATGATAATACCTTGGGAGCCGGTTTGCATTTTTCTTCTGATGTAGCAACCACTTTTTGAAGCTCCTTTAAATACTCTTGAGTTACTTTTGGACATACCCTAATACCATTTCCGGATATTTTTAGCAAGTGACTCTTTACTCTAGAATACGAACCACTGAAATCTATCTCACAAAAATTGCATTTCCATTTTCTGTTTCCGCCACCAACTTCTCTACTATGGATAAAAAATACATAATCCCAAAGTGGCGCATAATCATCCCTACTTGCATCATCAAAAATAAATCTACTTGTTGCTGAGGTAGAAGTTGAACCAGTGACACTAATAGTAGAATGTGATTGAGACATAATTGCTGTAATAAGAAAAGGATGAAAAAAATTGAAGCTGAACTAATCAACTGAACTAGAAGAACTAATCAACTGAACTAATTAATTGAACTAATTAATTGAACTAATTAATTGAACTAATTAACATTAGTAACAACACTAGTAGAAGAAATTAACATTAGTAACAACACTAGTAGAGGAAATTAACATTAGTAACATCACTAGTAGAAGAAATTAAAATTAGTAACAACACTAGTAAAAGAAATTAACTTTAGTAACAACACTGGTAGAAGAAATTAACATTAGTAAACAGTCTAACAACACTAGTAGAAGAAATTTAAATTAGTAACAACACTAGTAGATTAAAATTAGTAACAACACTAGTAGAAGAAATTAAAATTAGTAACAGATTAGTAACAAAGTAGTAACAAAATAGTAACAGAGATTAAAATTAGTAACAGATTAGTAACAGAGTAGTAACAGAGATTAAAATTAGTAACAGATTAGTAACAGAGATTAAAATTAGTAACATAAATTAGTAACAGAAAGAAGAAGAAGAAGAACCGACTTACAGTGATCGATCGATCGTCGGCAGTGATTGATCGATCGTCGGCAGCGATCGATCGTCGGCAGCGATCGATCGTCGGCAGCGATCGATCGTCGGCAGCGATCGATCGTCGGCAGATCGATCGAGCGATCGATCGTCGGCAGTGATCGATCGTCGGCAGCGATCGATCGTCGGCAGGATCGATCGTCGGCAGGGATCGGAGCAGGGATCGTCGGGAGGACGGGAGCGGGGATCGGGAGCACAGGATCAGGAGCGGCAGCAAATGAGCACAGGATCGGGAGCGGCAACAAATGAGCACGGGATCGGGAGCGGCAGCAAATGAGCCCAGGTTAGGGCCATTTGCATACTTTGTAGGGGTAAGATATTTATACATATCATGACAATGTCTCTTCCTTTAGATAACCAAGCCCCGCCAGTTCTAACACCGACTTGTCAATATACAGTCTCTAAATTTTTTTGGCAAATCGATTTGATTGGATAGATACATAATTTCATGATCTTAGAGAGCAATTCAGAGTCCTTACCACTTAGGTAGATGGTCTAGATTCTGTTAGGAATCGACGTCCATTAGAACCCATTAGACCACAAATTATACACCACAAGGTACATTAAGATGTTGAGCGATTTCATGAGCATATGCTCATTAACACACTAGCACAAGCTCCTCCACCCTTTCCCTGAGAGTCTGAGGCTAGCTTATGAGCGTCATAGAGATCCCACCGTTGGTTGGCACGACTATCCACAGGAAGAGCGACCACAACCACGATATCCCTTGCATAGAGATCTTATGTTCACAACACACGGTTCGACCAAGGTAGTGATGACTATATGGACTATCACGAGCCCCGAAGAGGTCATGTTTGAGAGGAGGATATCGCACGCCGTATTCGTATCGATGCCCCATCCTACGACGAACAGTTGGATCCTACTGTTTTTAGTGGTTGGTTATTGGAGTTGGACAATTACTTTGACTAGAATGAGATGTCTAACGAGTGACGAGTGCGGTTTGCCAAGATGAAATTACTTGGGCAAGCTAAGATTTGCTGGACTAGTTTATAGCGCTCATTAGATAGTGGTGGTGGAGGATACAATGGAGCTCTAACCGCAGCTACCTAAGCGGGGTTGCTTGTTAGAGGAGAGAGCTACCAAGATCTCACATATAAAGACGAGAATTAGAACTCTTTCATTACTTCCTTCATACAACACATCAAAAGCCTTTATATAGGCTTACAAGAGGGCATACAAGTAAATTAATAAAGACAAGGAAAATATTAAAAATATTAAGACTAGATAATTGAACACACAACCCTAAATAATTCAATACAATAACTCAACTCAATGATAATAATAAAGCTAGATACTTGATGTATAGGTTCCATAACTGGATCCTTTTGATGAAGAGGATTAAAACCAATCAGAGAGCCTTTTAATAAGGTCTACTCAAAATCACCCTTAGATCCTTTTGATAAGGTGGATCAAAAATCGCTGAAAGAGCCTTTTGATAATGTAAACTCAAAACCACAACCAGATTCTTTTGATAAGGAGGATCATAGCCAATAATGAATATTTAGGAAGAGAGATTCTATAAACTCTTTCAGAATGTTGCAGCCAATAATGAGATCATCTACATACACCTCCAGATTCCTCCCTTCTGCTCTCGGAAGACCTGGTCCATCATCTTTTGATATGTTTCCCCCGCATTCTTTAGCCCAAAGGGCATCATCTTGTAGCAGTAGCACCTGTCCCCAGTGATGAAGGAGACATCTTTTATGTCGAGAGGGTGTATTCTGATTTGATGATAACCTGAAAAATCATCTAAGAAGGTTGAATCTATTATAAAATAGATTGATTATCTACGTACACTTCCAGATTCCTCCCCTTCTGCTCTCGGAAGACCTGATCCATCATCTTTTTATATGTTGCCCCCACATTCTTTAGCCCAAAGGGCATCATTTTGTAGCAGTAGCACCCGTCCCCAGTGATGAAGGAGACATCTTTTATGTCGGGCGGGTGCATCCTGATTTGATGATAATCTGAAAAAGCATCTTCTTCTCCAATAGATTCCCCGTGACTTTTATCAGCACCGAGTAAGACAAATGGAGATAGCTGTCGATTTTTCTTGATGGATCAGATTCAATAGTCAGAAGGTTGAATCTATTATAAAATTGTATTTGATTACTCTTGTGATTTCTTATTGATGAACAGTCTTTTGGTCAAGAGACGATGATCCTTGATGACTGCAATTTTATCAGATTCTGTGAAGAAGAGTAGCGAGTAGAGGGAATAAGGAAGAAGACAGACAGTAGAAAGAGAGTAAAAATAGATCTCTACTATCGTTACATTTTAGCCTGCTGTATCATAAATATATATATGTACAAAAATAAACAAGTATTACTTGCTAAAATCGCTTCACAAAGAAATAAAAGTCTTCCATAATTAGATCTTAACGACAATAATTGAACTTAAGATCTTGCCTTAATAAGTTCAAGTTGTTTTTGAAATTTATCTGCATAAAAGTCATCAAATGACTTTGTACAACCCCGTATTCGGCGAGTGGTGTCAGCAAGAGTTGGTCCAGCCATTTTGGCGCAGTCCGAGTTCCCGAGGAGTCAGGAGGGGGCCAAGTATCTTTGGGGCTGCCCGACTCGCCTGGGTTGGGGGTAGCATAGAAGGGGCGAGTGGAGCAGACAGGCTCGCACTCGCCCCCGACATTTTGGCAGGTAGCCGACGAATGGGGCGGGCCGGGCCCGCACTCGCCCTGGCCCTCGAGGAGGTGGCGAGTGCCATCCCCATCATGCACTCACCACCCCAGGCAAGTGGAATTTCATGGACCACTCGCCTAGTCACTCCCGTTGGTCTGCCCATAATCTTTCAGAACAGCGGAATTACGCTGTTGGCAGACCAATCTGGACTGCATATAGCTGTTTAGAATAACGGAGGTTGGCTGTTAGCAGACCGTTTTTAGAAAACTATAAATAAACCCAAGGGGGTACCTCAGAGGGCATGCTTACTGGTGCCCTGGTTTTCTTGAGCTTTCTGAGGTATTCTTAGCTCAGCACTTGGCTAAGAAGGGGAAACGCTCTAAGATCTTCCGGATGTGTGGTGGGACCTCCGTGCTGGAGCCTTGGATCTGTTCCTTGTGCTAAGTCTTTGATTGTCTAGCTTGTGATAGAGAAGTAAGTGTGCGATCCCCCCTTCCCCAAGGGTCGAACTCCACAGAACCGATTCTTCGGTTTCAACATTTTGGTGCGTTGAGCGTGGAGTGATCAACACCAAAAATCTTTGGTGAGCTCGATGACTGGAGGTGAAGGACAAAGATCTGACAGGGCCGACTCGCCACCTCCCTCCCACTCGCCACCATCGGGATGTTCGAGGATTTCCGGCAGGAGGTGATCAACCTCGTCAAGTTCGCACTCGGCACTCGCGCCGAGTGCTCGACGCCAGCAGTCCTAGTTGTTGCTGCCCCAGCCCTGGGCGAGTACGTCCCGACTCGACGAACTGGGAAGGAGGTAGCAGAGGAGGGGATGGAGCGAGATCTGCAGGGGTGAGTGTTGTTCCCCGGCTCGACGAGTGGATGCCGTATTGGCGAGATGGGTGTGCGAGATCCCCCGACTCGCCCAATAGGTGGAGGCAGCCCCTTCAGTGAGTTGGTTTCATCCGCCCCAGTTCCAGAGGTGTTTCGGGAGCCAGAGATGTCCTACTACAACGAGAAGGATGATCCGGTTCAGCACAATCAGTGGTTCGAGGATGTGGTTTCGATAAGACAGATGTCGGATGTCTTTAAATGCAAACTCTTCGCCATCACCTTTAAGGAGAAGGCAAGAGATTGGTTCCACCAGCTGCCGGCCAGCTCTATCTACTGCTTCGAGGACCTACGCCGGGGGTTCATGTTGAGCTTCACCACTTCCAAGAAGGAGTCCGAGTCCCTGTTCCACATCAAGCAGGGGGTGAACGAGACCCCGGGGAGCTACGTGGATCGGTTCCAAGAGGAGGTCCTCTAGGTGCAGGAGATGCTAGGGCATACCTTGATCATGGCCTTCACCCTGGGGCTGCAGCAGGGCTTCTTCAAGATGGAGCTGAAGAGGGTGCCTCCTCTCTCTTTTGAGGAGTTGGTGGAGAGGGCAACGAGGGAGGTCGACGTGGAGGCTTCGAACCCGGACTTTGCTCGGAAGTTGTCCATGTGGGTCACAGAGGAGGAGAAAGTGCCAGGATCAACCACCACGGTAGCAGAGGTCAGGAGGTGAGGAGAGCTGAACCCCGACAGAGGGAACAACAACAATAACAACAGCAGCCGAGGTGGGGTCGCCTGGAGCCGAACAATCAGCTCGAATGGAGGCAGCAGGAGTGGCAGGACCAAGGCTAGTGGAGAGGTTTTCATGGAGGATACAACCGCCAGAGGGGCCAGAGTCAGTTCAACCCTCCATGCTGGAGGCAGGGCCAAAGGCCTCCTCTCCCCGATCAACGTCAGGCTATGACGATAGCCCAGGGGAGGAGGAGAGGCCAGTAGAGGATAAGGCGGGAAGTCAGGGTGGACTTGCCCTATTGCGACTTCCACCAGGAAGAGGGTCATGCCACGACCACGTGCCCCGAGTTCCTCGAGATGAGAGGAAACAGGGAGCAGCAGCAACAACTCCGCCAGGAGGTGCGGATTGATGAGGTCCTGCCTAGGGGAGAGGAGGACCAGTGTGAGGATAGGGCCGATGTCGGCAACCGAGGATGGATCAGAGTGATCCACGGGGGGGGGGGGGGGGGGGGGGGGGAGGTGGTGGGAGTTGAGGCTGCTCGAAAGGCGAGTCTCCATACTATCTACCACCGGATCGTCGGCTCCACATCTCTAGCCCCACCCCCGGAGGAGAAGATCACCTTCTCCAGGAAGAACATGCCGGATCATGAGGATCTTTTTTGCGACGCGTTGTTCATCCAGTCCGCGGTCGAGAATTTTACTGTCTCCCGGATCCTCATCGATAACGGGAGTTCGGTCAACGTCATCTTCAAGAAGGCGTTCGATGCGATGAAGGTGGAGGCCCAGAGGGTGCTAGCCTCGGATGGACCTCTTCTGATTCTCGGGAGAGAGGAAGGAGGTGGAAGGAGTAGGACTCCATGTTACCTTTTGGGGGGGGGGGGGTCCAGAAACTGCAGGTTCGTCATCGTGGACGCGCCTAACAGTTACAACGCTATCTTCGGACGACCCCTCATCGGTGCCTTCCGCTGCGTGCCCTCATCTTTCCATCAGTGCTTGAAGTTCAACGCTGAGGGCATCCAGGTCAGGGTCCGGGGAGACCCAAAGGTGGCAAGGGAGTGCTATGTCACTGCGGTGAACTCTATCTCTAGGCAGGGAGGAGTCGATGAGATGGAGAGGAGGATGAAAGAACAGTCCAGGCAGGAGGCCAAAGGAGAGGTGGAGGAGATGGAAGTGGAGGAAGAGGTCCGCACCCAGGTGGAGGTGGCGGGAGTTCTGGAGGAGCCGGTCGAGGTGAAGGTCGTGGAGGAAGTGGAGGAAGAGGTCCGCACCCAGGTGGAGGTGGCAGGAGTTCTGAAGGAGCCGGCCGAGGTGATGGCCGTGGAGGAAGTCGAGGAGGAGGTCCCGGTCCCAGGTGAGGGAGCCGTTGGAGAGTGGGGAGAGCAGTCCCGGCTGGAGATAGCCGAGGAGGTGGTGGAGATGAAGGTTCTCACCCCGGGAGGCAGGGTGGAGAAGGTGCGGATCAGTGGGGGGCTGAGCCCGGAGGACCAGGGGAGGGTGCTGAAATGCATCAAGGAGAACGTGAATATCTTTGCATGGAGCGCGACAGAAATGCCGGGGATCGATGCGGACGTCGCCTGCCACCGCCTTAACCTTGATCCAAAAGCCCGCCCCATCCAGCAGAAGAAGAGGTCCACATCGGACAAGTTGGCCGAGCCCATCCGGGAGGAGGCGGCCAAGCTCTTCAAGGCCGGCTTCGTATCCGAAATCCAATACTCCGGCTGGGTCTCCAATGTTGTAATGGTTAAAAAAGGAGACTTCCGGTGGAGAATGTGTGTTGATTTTTCTTTATTAAATAAATTATGTCGTAAAGATTGTTATCCCTTGTCTCGGATCGACGCCCTGGTTGACTCAGTCGTCGTTTTTCTGTGATGAGTTTCTTTGATGCTTTTTCAGGTTATCATCAAATCAGGATGCACCCGCCCGACATAAAAGATGTCTCCTTCATCACTGGGGACGGGTGCTACTGCTACAAGATGATGTCCTTTGAGCTAAAGAATGCGGGGGCAACATATCAAAAGATGATGGACCAGGTCTTTCGAGAGCAGAAGGGGAAGAATCTGGAGGTGTACGTAGATGATCTCATGATCAAGAGTCGGGATGTTGACTCTCACCTTCGGGATCTGGAAGAGACCTCCAGTACCCTGCAGAAGTACAAGATGAGGCTAAATCACTTGAAGTGTCTTCAGGGCAAGCAGGGATAAGTTCCTAGGCCATCTCTCTACTCCTACAGGTGTAGAGCCCAATCCTGATAAGGTGAGGGCGATCATGAAGTTGAGGTCGCCTCGGAACGCCAAGGAGGTCCGGAGACTGACAGGAAAGTTGGCAGGACTTAGCAGGTTCCTCTCTCGGGCGGGAGACAAATGCTCTCCCTTCTTCAAAGCGTTGAGGGGGGGGGGGGGAGGGGGTCAGAAGTTCGAGTGGTTCAAGGAGTGCGAGGAGGCATTCCAAGGCTTGAAGTGGCAGTTGACCCAGGCTCTGCTCCTCTAAGGGCCTAAGGAAGGGGAGGACTTGTCCCTGATTTTGGGGTGGGAGCCGAGGCCTTGAGCTCCGTCTTGGTTCAGGAAGAAGGGAAAAAACAATTGCCTATCTATTATGTGAGTAGGGTCTTGAGGAAAGCAGAGCTCCGGTATCCGATTCTGGAGAAGTTGGCTTTTGCCCTGGTTATCTCGGCTCGGAGGCTCAGATCCTATTTCCAGGCACACTCCCTCCGGGTGGTAACTGACCACCCCATCCGCAACATCTTTGAGGGGGTGGAGCACTCGGGGAGGTTAGCAAAGTGGTCGGTGGAGTTGAGTGAGTTCGACATATCCTTCGTTCCTCGCCTCTCGATCAAGGCCTAGGCGATGATCGACTTTCTTGCTGACTATGTTGTCGAGGTGGCGGAGGCGGAACTCACTGGTCCGGTCCCTTGGAAGGTGATGGTGGATGACGCTTCAGGAAGGCATTCCTTGGGGGTGGGGGTGATCTTGAAGAGCCCCCAGGGAGCAAAAATCAAGCAAACAATGGTAGTACATTTTCCCATCACAAATAATCAAGCCGAGTACGAGGCGGTGAGAGCAGGATTGCGCCTGACCAGGGAGCTGAGAGTGCATGATGTGGAGGCCCTCACAGACTCCTTGGTGGTGGCCTCCCAGATCAATGAGGAGTTCGAGGCCAGGAAGCCGACTCTCCAGTTGTACTTGACAAAGGTGAAAGGGGTAATCGGCATGTTCCAGACATTCTTCATTTGACACATTCCAAGGGAAGAGAATGAGCAGGTGGATCAATTGGCCCAGCACGGACCCCGGGTGGGTGGCACCATCACCGACTTGTTCCACCCATCCATAGAGAAGGGGGAGCTGATGGAGGTGGACCAGCACCTCTCGTGGATGGATCCTTTTGCAACTTTTCTATCCACAAAGACCGATTTTTCAGTTTCAATAGACTTCTTGAACTATCCTGTCGACCTGAGCTCCTTCATACTTATTGACGCAAGGCGAATCTATAGGCGGCGGAAAATCAGTGACCTAAACCTACATGCTATTCAAAGCCCGGCGGATTATGCCACAGTTAATAAATTAAAGCATCTCACGCAGATAAATTCACAGCAAGATACAAATAATTAATTAGGGCTAGACAAGCTTAGACTTTCCTCCACACGGTGGGCCAAAGTTAGAGCGTGCGTCGAATAAATTCTGCAAATCACAATAGTAATATAGAGCAAAATTCTACGATAATGTCTCTCCAAGCAAATATAAAATGTCCAGCGCAATAAATAAATGTTGAGAATAATAATCCAGTACAACGAAGACTCACCAAGTAGTCGGCTGACCAAGACACTGAAGAATCCGGAGTTGGAGATGCGTGTACGACAATCAAATGTGGAACCAGTGGCGTGAAAATGATGGTGGTGGCTGTCCTCGGCTGTGGATGGAGGAATCAGATCGGCAATGAATAGATCCGACCACGTAGGAGTAGATCCGAGCGAGGGGTGGATGAATCCAATGTTTGGTAGCGGATCCGGGCTAGGGATGAAGTACGAGTGGAGGGAATGCTGGATCTGGGCTGAAACTCTCGGATTTGGACTGATCCGGGATGAGGAGGGGAGTCGGATGGTGGTTCCACGTGGGGGAGGGCTGACGACAGTCGAGACCGGCGGCTGGAATTAGGGCTGGCTGGGGGAGGAGTTTGGATGGGTGCGACAGTTGTCTGGGAAGGCAAGGATGGGCTGCTGTGGCTCCAGCAATTGGAGGGTGGTGCGGCAAAGAGAGGGGCAGCGTCCTGCAGAGAATTTGTGGAGGCCGGCGGATGGAGGGCTACAGGAAGGGGGGGGGGGACTTTAGTGATGAAAAATACATTTCATTTTTGAATAGTAAAATAAATGGAAAATAGAAACCAAGACAGCAACCTACTGCTGCGTTTGAACGGAATTCAATGACAGTGAGGGGTTTTGGGAGGGGAAAAGAGGCTTAGAGTTAGGGAAAACCTTAGTGATGCATACTAAAATCTATAACTGATTCTAAAATGATTATTTTGTGTTCCTTTTAAAATCTTGCGGTGTACTCATGCCGTCGCGGGCTAAGACAAGTGAAAATAAGTCACGGTTTTACGAACCCGCATAAAATGGCTAACTTTTTCTCGTATTCAACAATAATTCCAAATCATCCACATGCATCTCTTGAAGAGAGAGAGAGAGCGACAATTGGCTTAACAAATTTACGACAAACAAAAGTAGGGTTGAGTTAGAGGCAAGCAAGCTCTGAAAATTATTAAACTTTTACGCATTCATGAAATTAGACTAATAGTAGCTGAAATGCGAGATGTCATGGGAGATTTACCAAGTACGAGTGAAACGGAGGGAACCTGCTGGCTAGAGTGGAGTGATTAGGCAATGGCCACTTGACCCTGTGCTGGTCAACGAAGGGGGCCCTGAAAAGGAGGCCATGGTCCGGACTGGAGAAATCCTGGTTCAGCCGGGAGAACTCCCGGAGCTGGTTCGACATGCCGCAGGAATCACAAGGCTGGGAATACAATAGGAGAACGACTCCGGTGGTCGTTGACGCTGCAAGTCCGACGGTGGTTGGCGTCGGGAAGAAACGAGGCCAGCAGGCTTTGACCCCTACAAGGAGTATGGTAGTGGACCCCGACAACTCGTCGGAGCCAAAGGAGGCCGTCAGTGTTGTCGTCGGGGCGAGGGAAGAGGTCGGTGACGTCCGAGAGATGAATTTGTCGGCGGGAATTTGGCGTGGATACTGCTGATATTACCAGGAGACGGTGATTTTTTTTCTCTCTGTCCCGATTTCTATCCAGCTACCTTCCCCTCTCACATTGAGTATAAAAAAGGTTTTAAAGCATTCAATGGGGCCGACAACAGTTTCAAAGGAGTGGGGAGGGACTCAACTTTTCATTTAATGACCGTAGGTTTGAAAATAAAGGCCGTCTGTTTAAGTCATAAACTTAAAAGCTGGAGTTTCAATAACTGAAGAGTTTGAAATTGGGATTAATAGTATTGAAGAGGACTGGCTGTAGGTTTCAAATATCATTGGAAACGACAAAAGAGTTGATGGCAAAATCTGAAATTAATATTAATTTCAGATTTAATATTTAATAATTCTTTTCTTGCTTGCCTAAAACAAACCCTAGTCCTAATTTTGACGGATCAATTTATTTAAGATCTTATTGGCCAATCACACCAATAAGTCACAATACAAAACACAACACTACATGGAAAATATGGGATAATTTGCGCAACAACATGCACTGCACATTATTTAAATAAAATGTGATAAAATAAAATAAAGATGCACTTCAGGATGCATCAATTCTCCCGGGATTGAAGGAGCTCGACCCCGACGAGATTGTGATGGGACCTGTCACTGAAACTTTCAAACAACGGTCTGAATCATGCACTGCCTCTGCCTCACCGTGAAAGAGAGTCAAACACAGGGAGGACCCATCATCGCAACGCAAGAACTTTTGACAAACCCTCTTTCCTGAAAGGAATAGAAAACTCATCTCTATTGGAAAAATATAACTCTAGGCGATGAAATCGACCGCGGAGTTATAGTTTTCCAGAGTTTCTCGAAAACTGTTAATCAAAAATTCATGCATGACATACAATTGCTTAATAAAAAGCAGAGATGTAAGGAGATGAGTACGATAAAGTGAGAAAGAAAATGAGCCAAGAAAACAAAAAAAGAGACAAGGCCAAAAGGAGGCATGATCAACTTGTGGATTTATTAGAACATATTGCTTCATACGCACTAGTGCTAAACACCTACGAAAGTCCACAAAACCAAGATCAACTATCAACATATCGTCGCCCACAGACATCTGATTAACACCACAAATTTTTAAACCGAGCACAATTTGTTCATTCAAAATCAACCATAGAAATTCCTTAAACCGTGTGTCCCTATGAGGAAGAAACAATCTAGGGACTGAGTCAATTCTCCTACTGCGACTACGCTTAGAAAGTTTAAATTCATTCTCACTCATAACTGTAGGATAGTGCAGTGAACTAAAAGTGCGATCACCTAAAACAAAATCTACAAGAGGTGGATCAAAAGTGAGATCACCAGAAGTGTGAGCAACATCCAAGTCGAATGTCTCACTAGAATCAAGTGCGCCTTCTTGGAGTAGGGGTCCAGGTAGAAGTGCGACACTAAATAATAGTGGTGTAGTGGTAACTAAGGAAGGTGAAACAGATGTTGGTGAGGTCCTCCCAAGAAGCTTAGGGACAAGACTATTCTTCTGGGGAAGAAGAACGATTTTTCGCCCATGATGATCAAAGGAGTGGGAGTTCCTCACACCATCATGTAGAACACGTCTATCATACTGCCACGCTCTACCTAACAGGATATGACAGATATCGATGGGGGGCAACGTCACATAGGACAGAATCCTGATACACATCCCCGATAGAGAACTCTACGATACAACTAGAGCTATCACGGTTCCGGTTCGGTTCCGGTTCTACTAAAACCATGAACCGAACCACTAAGGTAACAATTTTTCAAATTAGAACCAAAACCTTATTTGATTTGACCGGTTTCGGTTCTGGTTTCGGTTCCAGCTTATTTTTTGGAACCATCGTATTAACGGTTCCGGTTACGGTTCAACAAGAACCAAAACCAAACCGGCCACTATCGGTTCGGTCCGGTTCCATGCGGTTCGGTCCGGTTCCAATCGGTTCCAACTAAAACCAAAATCAAACTTGGCATAATGAAATAAAAGCGGCTGCAAATAGTAAAACTCAAAACAACATCAAAATATAAATAATTATGTTGCCCACTTTTCGACGATCTTTTCCACAATCAGTGGGATAATATCAATTGTCTTCCTACGCGTGTAGACTTGCCACGAATTCTAGTTGGCTTGCGCACGTCTCGTCGGCATGCTCAACCGTAACAACCGCCTACAATTAGTTGTCTTTCATGATTACTAATAAATAGTAGTTGTATATCTTCTATATTTTTTAAATAAAATATTTCAAAAAAAATGTAAGTAAAATTGAAAATATATTATATAACTGTATAAAAATAAAAATGGATTGCAAAAATTGATTCCAAACCGCAACAATATCAAATCATATCATACGGTTTTTATGCGGTGAAATTTTATTCGGTCCAAAGTCGACCACCTTTAGTGTGATTGTGGTTTGGGTTCAAACTGCACCTTCTTCACTCATGATACTAAGTATAAATATGATAGATAAATTATAAAATAATAACAATATAATAATAATAATAAACGGGTTGCGGTTCGGTTCTACTTCGGTCCGGTTCGGATCGGGTCTAAAAATCTTGAAACTGCTTGAGACTTGTATGTTGCGGTTCCGGTCCGGATAATAATATGTAAGAACCACACCCGGACCAATGTTGTTCACGGTTCCAAAATTCAAACCGAAACCCGAATAATTTGCAAACGGTTCGGTCCGGTTCTTTGCGGTTCCGGTTCGGTTTGCGGTTTTCGGTTTTAAGTGACAATATGAGATACAACGATGAGTAACGAGCATAGTCATGTGACTATTAACCCCAGATAAGTGGTATGGGCGCTCCAAGGGGTACGTCTCG
Source organism: Platanthera guangdongensis (assembly GCA_039583875.1). Taxonomy (NCBI): domain Eukaryota; kingdom Viridiplantae; phylum Streptophyta; class Magnoliopsida; order Asparagales; family Orchidaceae; genus Platanthera; species Platanthera guangdongensis. Next base: position 7,732,002 of record CM077160.1, on the reverse strand, counting down.
AGTCCTAGCTTCTCCACCATACGTTGGGAAACGAAATTTTCCATGCTACCGCTATCAATGATGATGAAACAAAAATGTCCCTGAATGCGCGCAGTAGTGCAAAAAATCTCGTGCCTCTGAAAATCACGCTCAATGGGCTCACTAGGGGAAATCAATCTATAACGAAATACACAAACTAAATGCTCAGCTTGTTCTCCCTCGACCTCGATAACGCTATCAGACTCGGGCTCGGGCTCAGGCTCAGGCTCAGGCTTGGAATCATTAAGGAAGACTCCATATTCTGGCTCACGCCCATCAAAGAAATCAGTAATTGCGATAAAGTGGCGTCACCGACACTCAGAAGATTTGTGCCCGGACTCCATACACTTGAAGCATCAGAATACTCCAGTGTTGGGCGTGGATCCCATAGGCTCCTTACCTCGGGTGAGGACAGTGGGAGGAGCTGGGGCCCCAGTAGTAACATGAGGAGGGGAATCAGAATTCTTGGAGGTGGGTGCAGTGGGGGTGGTGCTCGAGGAGGGTCTATCAGTAGACCTATGCCCAAATGTCCTCTTCTAAAGTGAGGCCTCCACTCTTCGTGCTCGACTAGACACTTCACCCAAATCTCTAAAGTCGTGCAATTCTAACTCATCCCTTATAGCATAGCGGAGCCCGTTCAGGTAACGGGACACCGTCATATCGTCCTCCTCGTGCAAGTCTAATCTAGACTGCAACACTAAAAACTCGTGGGAGTACTCATCTACGAAAAGCTTGTCCTGTCGAAGGTTGTGGAAACTTCGATAAAGAATTTGCAGATAGTCCGGGGGGACATATCACTTCCGCAATTGCAACTTAAACTCTACCCACGCGGTGATAGGTGCTAGGCCTAAAGTGTATCAGGTGCGCTCTAGTTGAACCCACCAGACTAGTGCGGATCCTTTAAGCCTAAGGACAACATACTCGACTTGCCGATTCACAGACATTTGTTTCCATGCCATGAACCTTTCCACACGCTCCCACCAATCGAGACATTTCTCGGGCTCTACGTGACCCTCAAAATCACCTACATCAAGCTTAACTCCATCTTCCCAACGGGGTTGGCGACGGAGCCCAAGGTCAGGCCATGCAGGATCTACGGGCCTAGAATTTTGGTGAGGAGGCTGATTTAGTCCTAGGTGACGAGCGGCTTCTAAGTTATTGACGGAAGTTTGTAACCCATTTACGACTTGGGTAACATCTCCCACGTGGAGGGTGAGTGTTTCCATCATTTGCATGAGGTTGCCCATGCGTTGATTCAAGTCATTGACGCTCGATTCGAGTTTGTCCGCTCTACCCTCCATTTTTTTAGAAAATTAAAAAAAGTGGACTAAATTTTTTTTTTCTTGAAATGAAGGACTCACAATAAATTTTGTGACAGATATTTTTTTAAAAGTAAATAAAAAAAAATCCTCTTTTTTTGAAAACAGGATCGTTCAATTCACAATAAGAGTGAATCGAACCGTCCTCTGATACCAAATTGATGCATACTAAAATCTATAATTGATTTTAAAATGATTATTTTGTGTTCCTTTTAAAATCTTGCGGTGTACTCATGCCGTCGCGTGCTAAGACAAGTGAAAATAAGTCATGGTTTTACGAACCCGCATAAAATGACTAACTTTTCCTCGTATTCAACAATAATTCCGAATCATCCACATGCATCTCACAGAGATAGAGATAGAGAGAGAGCGACAATTGGCTTAACAAATTTACGACAAACAAAAGTAAGGTTGAGTTAGAGGCAAGCAAGCTCTGAAAATTATTAAACTTTTACGCATTCATGAAATTAGACTAATAGTAGCTGAAATGCGAGATGTCATGGGAGGTTTACCAAGTACGGGTGAAACGGAGGGAACCTGCTGGCTGGAGTGTAGTGATTAGGCAATGGCCACTTGACCCAGTGCTGGTCAACGAAGGCGGCCCTGAGAAGGAGGCCACGGTCCAGACTGGAGAAATACTGGTTCAGCCGGGAGGACTCCCGGAGCTGGTTCGGCAGGCCGCACGAATCACAAGGCTGGGAATACAAGAGGAGAACAGCTCCGGTGGTCGTTGACGTTGCAAGTCCGGCGGTGGTTGGCGTCGGGAAGAAACGATGGCAGCAGGCTTTGACCCCTACAAGGAGTATGGTAGTGGACACCGACAACTCGTCACAGCCAAAGGAGGCCGTCGGTGTTGTCATCGGGGCGAGGGAAGAGGTCAGCATCATCCGGGAGATGAATTCGTCGGGGGGAATTTAGCGTGGATACCGCTGATATTATCAGGAGACAAAGATTTTTTTCTTTCTCTGTCCCGATTTCTATCCAGCTGCCTTCCCCACTCTCACATTGAATATACAAAAAGTTTTAAGGCAGTCAATGGGGCCGACAGCAGTTTCAAAGGAGTGGGGAGGGACTTAACTTTTCATTTAATGGCCGTAGGTTTGAAAATAATGGCCGGCTGTTTAAGTCATAAACTTAAAGGATGGTGTTTCAAAAACTGAAGAGTTTGAAATTGGGATTAATAGTATTGAAGAGGACCGACTGTAGGTTTCAGATACCATTGGAAACGACAAAAGAGTTGATGGCAAAAATCTGAAATTAATATTAATTTCAGATTTAATATTTAATAATTCTTTTCTTGCTTGTCTAAAACAAACTCTAGTCCTAATTTTGACGGATCAATCTATTTAAGATCTTATTGGCCTATCACACCAATAAATCGCGATACAAAACACAACAATACATGAAAAATAAGGGATATTTTGCGCAACAACATGCGCGACACATTATTTAAATAAAATGCGATAAAATAAAATAAAGATGCGCTTCAGGCTCCATCACTTAGGGAGGGAGATACAAGCCTATGAGTCGTCACCTAAGGTTCCACAGAGCCGTCATCGTGGAGGGATCGCCAGATTCTTTATTTTCTCTCTAAAATTTGCATTGCCTTGGATGAGCCCCCTATCACATCTATTTATAATAAAACAAAGATTAGGACGTCCCCCATTAACGACTATGATTGGTCGGAGGTGAGGCTATCCAAATACATCAAAATAAATGCAAACATAGTAAAATAATTTATCAAATCGATTCAGAACGCGAATTCGGACACATCTACGGATTTTGATCGTCGATCCGGGCACGCCATATATGTTAAGTCGCCAAATCAGCCCCCAACAGGCCCAAAACTCGTCCTTGCCTCTGCTCCGCATCAATCTCCTCGGCTTGAAAGAATTCATCTCCCGATGAATAGGAATCCGAATTCTCACACTGTATGCCAAGTTAAACTCGAAGAGGTCCACCAAAGGTCATCCAAGTGTCGTCGTTGGAAAAGTATTCTCTCCAATCAACTCCCCCTGACTGAAAAGCTGTCATCTCCGGTGAATGGAGACGAACGTACTGAAGTCGAAGTCCAGTGGCGAATCGATCAAGCTCTGCTGTAAGTATCCATGTATCCTCAACGTCTGTAGTAGGAGTATACTGACGGAGTCTGGTCTCCGCGATGCTCTCAACGCCCAACTCACGAGTGGTGGATCCCGGTGCGATCGGCGGCGCCGTAGGTAGAACCAAAGAAGACGAATCCACAGGTGGTGGGTGTCAGAAGGTGGTGAGCAGTGTTGACCATCAGACGTATGTGGGCTATGAAGGTGGCAAGACAACAAAAATGGAGGTTTGAGCGGCTGGAAGTCCCCACTGCTCGGGTCCACATACTGACGAGGTTCGTAGTACGACATCATATCTTCAACAATAATATCAGGTGGATACCTATACTTGCAAGGACATCAAGATCATAGGTGTTTGCTTCAATCCGTCTTATGATTATATAGGGATCCATTCGCCCAACGCTCAAGCTTTTAGCAAGCTTCTTACGAAGTCTCATAACACAGATTCTCACCATCACCTGCTCGCCTTCATGAAGTACCTGCACTTACCAATGAACATCCGCATGTGATTTACAAGTTTTATTACCAATATGGATTATTCGTCGGACCGACTCATGACACACATGCAAATGATGAACATACAACACAACAAACTTATGCAAATGACGATGAAACGACTCAACAAACTCATGCAAATAATGCAAATGACACATGTCAGACACAATATGCTCTTTATGAGAACTTAGTAATATCCTGGAAGTCTATCAAAGTAGGAGGCCTGTCAGGAGGCTTTCTCGGGGGAGTGTATAAAAACTCATCCCGTATGTGACGAGCGTTCAGATGATCGCATGAGACATCTATACTCAAATACGAGCTCGTGAATATCCAAGTGTCTCTCAGGGAACGCGACATATCAGGGGGCTCACCAGGAAGTGTGTATGAAAAGTTATCGCGAATGCGACCACCGCCTAAGTGAAAATCGTGTGCACCGACTAGAAGATGTGGCTCTTGAGTGTGGTACGTGTCCCCAAAAAGAAAGAGCTCGTCTGGTGGGTTAGCAGGGGTGCGTCCTAAAACTCACCGAGGGTGCGATTTGTCATAAGATAGGCTCTCAAAATATGAGTATGCTCAAGTTTACTCAAGAAAAACCCTACATACGTTATGCTCCACGCAAAATCAAATTTTTGGGGCAAGGCTATAGATGATAGCGAAAGAGACGCCAATAACTCAAAGCTCATAAACGAGCGTTTCACCCGAATCGCATCCTCACCAGGATGTGGCGGCTTATCAGGAGGCTCAACAGGGGGGTCATTGTAAAACTCGTCACTAGGGTCATGATCCTCCATGTGAGTACAATTGTAAGGGGTCATGTCCCCGTGAATGGGTGACATAGTCACTACGAGATCAACATCAGGCTCTGTGCTCTCAGTTGTGATGTGACTCTGGGTAATGACAATGAGAGAGCGACACAGACCTACACTCAAGAATGGATCCGTAGGTGCGGTGTCAAGAAATGGGTCTGTGGTTAGGGTGCTAACCCGGTGTATGACAGAGGAAGTGGTGTGGGTGAGGAACACAACGCTACAGACTTAATAGGCCGCTCAGGCTCGCTCTCAGTCGGGGTCACAAGAGGCGGGTCAGAAACAAGAGATAAGTCACTCACTGGGCTAAGCATCTCATTGGGGTGAGAGTAATCCACATTAGACATCACTTCTGTCGTGGTTGATAGGACAGTGGTGGACGTCGTAGTGACCTCAGTATGGGAGGGACTCATACTGCAAAGGTCAAGGTGAGAATTTCATCGATCAGCTCTTGCGGATCTCAATGACTGTTCATAACGAAGGACGTGCTGATATGTCTGCTCGAGGGAGTCCGAGCTATGATAAACTACCTTAATACGAATGTCAGATCGAAGCCTAGACCGAAATCTGGTAGTGGTCATGGCTGAGTTCTCTCGGATATCACTCCCCACAACAAACTCATCAAAGTGATCCCTGCACTCAGCGACAAACATGGATCCTTGCTGAAGGGAAAATAATTGGTCGAACAAGCGACTCCGATACGACGAAGACAGATACCTCTGATACAATGTATGCTTCATGTACACCCAATTAGTGATGCGATGTAGACGATCTCGCTCACGGGTCCTCTCAACGCTAGACCAATATGCCCTCGCATGATCTAAAAGTCTAAGTTTCGCAATGTTGACGCGACGCTCACCGAATACCTCAAAATGATCAAAATAATACTCCATATTCACGAGCCAATAACTGAAAGACTCGAGACTTGTTGAGCCGTCAAAGGAAGGGGTAGCAGTACGAAACTGACTCTCAAGATCTCTCTCGGAACGACTATCCTCATAATAATCATCCCTAAGGTAACCGAGTCGTGTCGAAGGATCAACACGATCCGATCGCATGTACGGATAAGAAAGCTGACAATCATCATACTGATCGTCTCTAATATAGTGAGGTTGTGTCGGCGGGTCAACACGATCTCTGGAAGTGTTGTGCTGCGATCGCGAATAGTCATTGTAGTATCGTGAGGGTCTCCCTGAAGGGGGTCTATGAGGGCGGGTGCAAGCGGACTCGAGACCTTCAATGTGAAGAGAGAAATAAGTGCGACACCTAGACATAATGAAAAAAAACTATACTCTACGACTGCGTATCAAGAGAGCGCGTAACCTGGTTCTGATACCAATTGACGCAGGGCGAATCTATAGGCGGCGGAAAAGCAATGACCTAAACCTACATGCTATGCAAAGTCCGACAGATTATGCCACAGTTAGATATTAAGTTAAAAGCATCCCACGCAGATAAATTCACATCAAAATACAAATAATTAATTAGGACTAGTCAAACTTAGGCTTTCCTCCGCGTGGAGGGCCAAAGCTAGAGCGCGCAACGAATAAATCCTGCAAATCACAATAGTAATCTAGGGCAAAATTCAACGATAATGTTTCTCCAAGCAAATATAAAATGTCCAACCCAATAAATAAATGTTAAGAATAATAATCCAGTACAACGAAAACTCACCAAATAGTGGGCTGACCATGACACTGAAGAATCCAGAGCCGGAGATGCGTGTACGACAATCAAATGTGGAACCAGTGGCGCAAAAATGATGGAGATGGCTCTCCTCGGCTGTGGGTGGAGGAATCAGACCGACAATGAATAGATCCGACTACGTAGGAGTAGATCTGGGCGAGGGGTGGATGAATTCGATGTTTGGTAGCGGATCCCGGCTAGGGATGAAGTACAGGTGGAGGGAATGACAGATCGGGGCCGAAACTCTCAGATCTGGACTGATCCGGGATGAGGAAGGGAGTCAGATGGTGGTTCCACGTAGGGGAGGGCTGGAGGCAGTCGAGACCGGCGGCTGGAATTAGGGCTGGCTTGGGGAGGAGTTTGGATGGGGGCGACAGTGGTCTGGGAAGGCAAGGATGGGCTGCTGTGGATCTAGCAATTGGAGGGTGGTGTGGCAAAGTGAGGGGAGGCGAGAGGGGCGGCGTCTTGCAGAGAATCTCTGGAGGCCGACGGCTGGAGGGCTACAAGAAAAGGGTGGGGGGGGGGAACTTTAGTGATGAATAGTACATTTCATTTTTTGAATAGTAAAATAGATGGAAAATAGAAACCATGACAACAACCTACTGCTGTGTTTGAGAGGAATTTGGTGACAGTGGGTGGGGATTTTGGTGGGGGAAAAGAGGCTTAGAGTTAGGTCAAACCTTTGGGATGAAGATACAAGCCTAAGAGTCGTCACTTAGGGTTCTACGGAGTCGGCACCGTGGAGGGATCATCAGATTTTGGGATTTTCTTTCTCCCAAATCTGCAATGCCTTGGATCAGCCCCCTGTCACATCTATTTATAATAAAACAAGGATTATGACATCCCCCATCAACGGTTATGATTGGTCAGAGATGAGGCTATTCAAATACATTAAAATGAATACAAACATAGTAAAATAATATATCAAATCAATTCGCAACGCGAATCTAGACACATTTATATAATCTGATCATCTATCCGGGCACGCCATATATGTTAAGTCGCCAAATCAGCCCTGAAGAGGCCCAAAACTCGTCCTCGTCTCTGCTCCGCATCACTTATGCTCTGATATTCGTTGGAACAAACTCGACACAAGGAGTATAGTTGTAGTTATTCATGTGTTGTTTGCTAGTCAGAGCATAAATACAACTTCTTGGAGATGAGTAGACGTACATTGAGATTGATTTGAGAAGAGAAGGTCCCGATGCATTGCTAAATATATTTGTTTAAAATCAAAACATAAAACAAGACTACTCAGAGTACATTGACATGTCCATTGCATAATACTTGACGCACGCCGACTTTTTGCTTTAGTATAACTTGACGTACTTTGACATCTCTTCTTAACTTTTTGAGTTGTTCATCATCATTTGACTACTTATTAATCTTAGCAATATGTCAGTTAAAAAATTTGTTTTTATACAAACGATAACACATGACTTAATTCATCTGAAATAACTTGATATATCAAATCAAGAGATTTTTCTCAATAATATTGTTTCCCGTAAATATAAGATTCAAATCTAATTTTAGAAAATGGAAAATCAGGAAGTCTTCCGGTATATAGGAAGAGGAGCATGGTCAAGGCGCCAATGCCAATCAACAAAAGTAATAGAGGATAACGCTGGGGTGGGAAAGTCTAGAGTATTGAGCCTATTTGACAGTTGGTTAGTACCAATGATACTCACGTCTGTCGAGCCTGCACCACCAAACAAGAAGAGGTAAAAGTGTCAAAGTTGTTATGATCATAAGTAAGTCGACTGAAAGAGAGAAGATTGTATTGTGATTCAGGGACATGAACTACATAACTCAGAGAACTGAACGGATTCAGGGGAACATCTCCGGATCCACCAGCAGGGGTGGTAGTGCCATTGGCAATGATGAATATTTGTTATAAGCAATATCCTTGTTTTGAGAGAGTTTCTGCGAAGTAATGTGATTTGCGACCTTGAAATCGAAAATCCAGGTGGCGCCAGGAGGAAAACAAGATAGACATTAATGGGAGGCGGAGGCAACATAGCCATGGGTTCTCCATTGTAGGAGAACCCATGTTTCTGGTAACAAACTTAGTTATTAAAGGCTCAAGGGGCACCAATGTGCAAATGAGTCTTGGAGCCTAGGGGTAAGACTCATGGTGCAGGCGCACGCCTGACAAGGGTAAGGCGTAATCTCATCCATTTTAAATAATCAGCATCAAAGATCAATTCATCTTTTTGATCTCATTTCTCATATATTCTACTCATTAATAATTCATTACTATCATTTATATCTCTTAAACATAGAATCAATGTAGTCACTTGCATCATATCCATGTTTGAGCGCTCGATTATGTTTCACAAACACTTAATCATGCAATAATTATTTAATGCTTACATCATTTCTTTCTTTATTTTGAAAAAAGTATTCAACAAAAATTTTATCCAGGTGCACTTTTTATGCTCCAGAGGCGCAAAAATTCGCAAACCTCCGAGTCTGCTGATCCTTGAGCCTTAGGCACGCCTTTAACAACATACATGTAGCTTCAGTATGATTGGCCCAACCATAGTAGGCACACATGTGAGTGGCTAGTTCTCTGGAATGGATGCAACTGTCACATCCACCGCAATGAGGCCCATTATGACGACCACAAGATCTGGTCGATGAAGGTCGAGTTGTAACAGAGTGGTGAAGCAAAGCAAGGGAGGGTGTTTCCATGTGAACAGGGAGAGCCAAGAGGAAAGAGTCGATGACCTCGATAAGTGAGTAGAGGCGAGCCTATGACACATAATAACAACGAGCACAAGCTGCAAGGTCAGCAATAGGAAAAGTAGCACCAAAAGCGCAAGATGATGAGCTTAATTAGCGAGTTCCAAGAAACAAGGCTTGGGTCTGTCGTGAGCTCCAGATACAAAGAAGTAGCAAGTCGAGTTCCAGAGCAAAGATAGGAGATGAGCAAAATTTCGCAGGACAAAGGTGCATCAAACTCATAATAGAGGAGTTGATGAGTGCTCTGAATCGATGATGAGCAAAATTTCGCAGGACAAAGGTGCATCAAACTCATAATAGAGGAGTTGATGAGTGCTCTGAATCGAAGAGCCGACGAGAGCTTCATGGGAGTGAGGATGACAATTGTGCTTCATCGAGTTCAGGAAGTAAGGGATCGCACGTAGTAGAAAAACAACTACAGTGAGAGTTGAAGTAGGGGAATGCGATCGCAGTGGGAAGCAGAAGCAGATATGGATTTGGGGGTGGGGGGCAAACACTAAAGCTCATATGCGGCGAGAAGAGAGTAGTAAGAAGCGCCAAGTACTGGAAGAAAGAGGGTTGCGAGTACTGAAGCAGATATACGACGACAGTTAGCACAGGGTCTGGCGCGAGATCTAGTCGACAAGCTCAAGCCGACAAGGATGCGAGCACAAACATGTCGGAACTGCAAGAAAACGACGAGATGAGTGGTAGGCGATGCAGAACTAATCAACATGCGGGTCTCCGAGGATAATCCTACCATTCTTGTCTCGGCGTCAAGGCGAACCAAGGCGAGCGCTGGGCGCCTTGACGCTTAGGCGTCAAGGCGGACGCCTAGGCGACACTAAGGCGAGCAAGTCGCAAGGCGCCATTTTTTTTTTAAAAAAGGCAGTATATCGACCGCGGTTATTATAATAACCGCAGTCTATACTCTGGAGGTTATACACTGCGGTTATTATACAAACCGCAGTTTATAGTACACATAATATAGACTGCGGTTTAATAATAACCGCAGTGTATAGTATACATGCTATAGACTGCGGTTGCATAATAACCGCAGTGTATAATACACATAATATAGACTGCGGTTTTATAATAACCGCAGTTGATAGTATACATGCTATAGACTGCGGTTGTTTAATAACCGCAGTATATGGGCTATGTACTGCGGTTAATAGAATAACCGCAGTATATATCTTATGACTAGCGACTGCGGTTATTAAAATAACCGCAGTCTATAGTCTTATATAGACAGCGGTTACAATAATAACCGCAGTCTATAATATGCCTGTCACACTTTAGACTGCGGTTATTATAATAACCGCAGTCTAAAGCTCCATTTTTTTAATAAAATATTTACCAAGTACAAACACAGCTAGAGATTTTTTTTTTCTTCATACCAGACTAGCAGTTAGCAGTAAGCAACTAAGAATAGCAAGTAGCAAGCACAAATATTCCAACTACCAATATCATGTATTCATGTATCATGAATTCATGATATCTCAAATCCTCAATTCTCAAACCTCAATACATTCATACCTATGATCTATCTTAATTCTCAAATACCATGAAGCAGTAAACATGTAACAATAAGAAAAAACAGTGGCAATCAATGGTCAAGAGTCAAGACTCAAGACTCAAGAATCAAGACAGACTTCAGAGAAAACAATAACAAAAAAGGGAACACAAAAATATCAGTCATAATCCAAAAAATCTTCATCCATTGCACAATATAGCATATTAGCATGAATAATATTTTTAACATTAACTTTAAATAATCATACAAGGTCAACTAGAATCATCATCTAGTAAGTCGTCATTGACATTGCAGGTGTTTGGTTGGATGGAGGTACTCGCCATTTGCCCATAATTATCATAAATATCTTCATCATCACTGGCAACTACAAAATGATCTAAATTTTCATCCACTTGAGCTATTAGTTCATTTATTTGAAGATTAGTTCCAACTCCACTTCGTAAATTTCGAGCCCCAGTTCCAAGAGCTCTCTCTACAGCATCCCATGTGAGATTATCATCATCAAAAACTAGAGCTTCCTCTGGTTTGTTCACCATCCACTCACTACTCCAGTCGAGCTTATCAAGCACCAAAGGGTTGTAATTTCTTCCCTTTTCACGTCTTTCTTGGAATCGTGCTTGTAGACGACGATTGCAGAGTTAGGATCCGTTTTTAGATCAAGGTCATTGCTACCAATGGATGGAGCAAGAGTGTTGTTGTTTTGGTCTTCCATCTTTCACAAACAGGACCTATAGATTGCAGAGTTAGGTCAGGACAATGAAATAAATAACGGCTAAAGAAATCATTACAATGAACAATTTAAAGAACTCTCAAAGACATGCTCATTTAGAAGAGTCAACAAGACCATAAGACCATTTTCATTAGTTCTACTTCTATAGTTCTATAGTGTATACGAACCGCAGTCTATTGTACACTGCCCCTACAATAGACTGCGGTTTATATATGAACCGCAGTCTATCCTACAATAGACCGCGGTTTATATATAATCCGCAGTCGATTCTCTGGTTCATGGGATAAACTGCGGTTTTAAAATAACCGCAGTATATTCTCGGATTCATACAATAGACTGCGGTTTATATATAAACCGCAGTCTATTCCCATATTTTTTGTAAAAAAAAAGGCGCCAAACGCCTAGTTTACAATTGAGCGCTTGGACGCCTAGGCGACGCCTAGGCGACGCCATGACAAGAATGAATCCTACCAGGAATAATCCGCACATGGGCGGTCCCACGCGGTGCGGTCCCCACGACATGGAACCGCTGGAATCAGTTCAACCAACATCTTGTATCACACTTTTAATTATCATGGTAGTTGGATGACGCCAATGTAAATTTTGCTACTGAAGTGGTTCTCATGGCATAATTCGAGGCTTTGCACTTTTTATCTCTGTTGGATAGTTTCTATTGGTTTTATTACTTTTATATTTAATTGTTCTTCTAATTGAATATTTTTTTTTCTGTTTTATCTTCTGTTACTTTTGTTCATTCTATAGCCTTGATTTTTTATTCCACAAACCTCATGTTCTAGTAGAGATGTATCTCTGATTCTTCTTTCAATCAGATCAATAATATAGTTTGAGTTATTTGTATTTTTCTAACATTTACTGAAAAAACTATCACTTCCTACGATACTTTGGATTCTAGCGGTGGTTGTACTTCACAATCACTATGTTACTTACTGTTTTCACATCTATCATGGGTGTATTATTTTTCATTGTGAGAACTTTTTTTTCCAAGTGAAAGACTACTATCTGAACAGCGGACTGTGTGATGCCACTTGGCCAATTAACGGGGCGCAGCCAATATTTTATGTTTAGGTCAAAATTGAAGGGGATATATCTCAAGGTGTTGAACTATACAAGAAAGCTTTGTGTTACAACTGGCGTTATGCAGATGCGATGTATAATCTTGGTGTAGCATATGGAGAACTGTTGAAATTTGACATGGTCAGTGATTTTTGAATTTTCAACTATAGAGATAACATCTTATTTTTGCACCTCGTTGTGAAAATTGGAATTGTTGCCAACTTATTGGAATTTATTTTTCCTTTTTGTTATGGATTACATTGTATTTCTTATGCTTCATAATGTGTTCGAAATATTTTACATTTTCTGTGTAGGCAATTGTATTTTACGAGCTTGCATTGCATTTCAACCCCCAGTGTGCAGAGGCGTGCAACAATCTAGGTGTGATATACAAAGATAGGGATAATCTCGATAAAGCTGTCGAGTGTTATCAGGTTCTTTCAATTACTGAAAGTTCTTCAAACTGATTATTTTATTTGATCTACTTCTCTCAAGTGTTTCTATTTTCTTCTGACCATTTTTTAATATTTTGAATTGCATTCCAGATGGCACTCTCTATCAAACCAAACTTCTCGCAGTCACTGAATAATCTTGGGGTTGTTTTTACTGTTCAGGTTTGTTTGTATGCCTTAATAAATAGTTAAACGATTTTTTAATTCCATCAAAATTTTTTACTCATCAACTGATAACGCAGTATACTCTTTGAAGGGTAAAATTGATGCTGCAGCAGGCATGATTGAGAAAGCTATTACTGCAAATCCTTCATATGCAGAAGCATACAACAATTTGGGTAGACATCATCCTTTTTGGCTATTTTAGTACTTATTGATTGTTTTTCTTAATTTTTTTTACCAAAATATAGTCTTCTTGCATATCTGTGCTATTATTTTGTAGGCACTTATTTAATTTGGTAGTCTAAAATTTCTCCCCTGGTTATTTCAGTATTATAATTCAAATTTCATCCCTGAGTTCATCCCTGAGTTCTTATTTCAGTCAATAAATAGGAGTTTATACTGATTTTTGTCAACATGCTATGCATTTTTTTGATGCATTGGTTCCTGTTGGAGATGAAGAGGGAGGTGTTTAGAGCTTAAGAAGAGTTATTAACGAAAAAAGCCACTCTCAAGCATGATTTATAGGATTGAAGAGCATCCCAGTTCATCCCTGAGTTTTGGGAAAGCGGGATTTGGTACCTTTGGTGATCTTTGGCTCCAATTGGGCATTGTTTACTGTTCCAATTGGGCTCAAATTAATTTTGGAAAAAGATTCTTTCTATGAACTTTTAATTGTTGTTTAGATTGGTTTGTTTTGCAATATTTTATTTGTGCCTTCAGATCTAAAAGACCTAGTGGGTTACTTTTTTGTTAGAAGTAAGGAGATTTTTTTTGTTTTTGCAAAGGGCGCAAAGCCCTATTTCTCTTGAGTGATCCCTTCAAGCAACCACACGTCGGAGCAACGTTGTTGCGAGTCTTGGGGAAAGTTCTTCCACTTCTTGTTCGATCCCCTTGAACTCTTGAAGCAACCGCAAGGTACCCATATCATGTCGGAGCAATACCCGTTGGCATGTCATGTGGGAAGCTCCGCCTTCTTATCATTCAATAATTATGATTGTGGTGACAACTCTTATCCTTAAAATATTTTTTGAGTGGTTATTTACCTCTGAGAAATGAGTTTGGAGCAGCTTTCTGCTATGGATCTCACGCCACCAGTTATCTAGCAATTATATTATTTTGAGTCTTTAGGTATCAAGTTAAATTGTATGAGCCAGGTCGTATTTTGTCGAGTTGTATGGGTTGAATCGAGTTGAGTCGTAGGTACGGATTATTAGAGGCTTAGTATTTTAATGTTCACACATCTCTTTATGTTAGGTATTTACGCCCATGCCATTATGGTCTTATACAAGATGACCTTTGGGTCATGTATTGGGGATCTAAGAATTAAAATGAAATCTCTCTCTCTCTCTCTCTCTCTCTTACTCTTCTCCTTCTCTCGCGTCTCCTCTTCTCTTCCTCTAGTTCTTCCAATCTTCATCCCCATTCTAGGGTTAGACTCCTTGTGTCTCGCCTCCCCGCTACCTCCAACTAACCACCCCAAAAAGCACGACACAAATTTGGTATCAGAGCCTTCCTTCCTCCGATACCACAATGAGACCTCCCTAATCACACGATTGCCCCATAGCCCATCTCAACTACTCGATTCCAGCGACTCTGATTCCGACTCCATCCCCAACATCGTCCAACCTATCGACCCTTCCCATTGACTCCTCTCTTCGAGCCGCGCTCATCGGAGCTTGCACACACATCTTAGTCATCCTTGGCGGGCTGTGCGGGCTCGAACCTCAGACAATGTCTTCGAAGTCTTTCTCCACCAAATTGAGCCACCTCCGCTGATCGCTGCAGAGCAACCAACCTCTCACGTCGACCCTCTCCCGCAGGCTCGTCCCCATCCAGTGTCATTGACAAAGCCCGGTTGACCTGCTGCTCGCCAGCCTTGATCCACCCTCCCTTTCGCTTCCTCGCGTCCTGCGCCTTCATCTCATCTATCGAGCCATTGATCCACAAGCAGAGCAAACCACCCTAACCCTTTTTCACATAGCGATTTAATTAATTGATTTAATGAATTAATTATTGATCGGATTAATTACTCAATCAATCAATTAATTAAGTTGGACATGCAATTACATACTTCAGAAGAGGCTGCCTTCCATTGGATGCTATGGGTGATGTTGGCTGCCATATCGTGCCTCAATGACCACATCGACTGATTGATTATGTCGAGACATTTTGAGGTTCCACATCGACTAACACAACCGTTATCCCAGACAAAACTTGCTGCCTTCCTTCCCAGCTTGCCCGGTCCCAACACCACCTCTGATTACTCCATCGAGGCCACCAATTACGCCGATGCAATCCCTGCCACTGTCGGACCTGACAGGCCGCCTCCAAACGCAGCTTCCACTGCTCCTGCCGTCAATTCCACGATAACAGTTGCTGCTCCCACCACCGTTCAATGAAGCTTCGCCGCTCTCCTCATTTCGTGACTCCACCATCACCTCCTGTGGTTTCCGCCACCAACCTAGCGATGATTTCACCACATTTTGTGTCACCGGCGTTTATCCTTGCCATCACCATTCCGCAGCCTCCAATTTTGCCACCAACTCCGCCGGCCCCTCTGGAGGCCTTACTTCCGTCTCTTGCCCCCAAGCCGGCGCCACCGCTAATGATCACCGCAGCACGACCCTCCATCGCCCTTGATTGTTCACAACCACCAGGCACCCTCACCAGCCTCCAGATATTATGCATGACCTACTGTTCAAAGAAGCCTTCGCTACAACGACGGTTTACCAAAAGCTATTCTGGCTGGAAGTCAAAGAGCCCGATGATTAGGCCATCCAAGTACCGTTCAAGCTTGAGGGAAAGCTCGATTTGAAAGACGGGTGGAATGTTAGGGGTACTACGCTGTCAGTTATCTAACAATTATATTATTATGAGCCTTTAGGTATCAAGTTATGTTGTATGAGTCGAGTCATTTTGAGTAGAGTTGTATCGGGCAAATCGAGTTGAGTCGTAGTTACGGGTTATTAGAGTCATAGTATTTTATTGTCACTTATCTCTTTATATTGGGTATTTACGCCTATGTCATTGGTGTCTTATATGAGGGGATCCTTGTGTCATGTATTGGGGATCAAAGAATTAAATCAAAACCTCTCTCTCTAATTCTTCTCCTCTCTCCGCTCTCCTCTTTTTATAGTTCTTCTTTCTCTCTTCATCTACATTTTTTGGGTTAGCCCCCTTGTATCTCCCCTCCTCCAATACTTCCGACCAACCACCAAAAATAAGCACATAACAGTTTCCAGCCGTGTATTGGTAGCTGTTTTCCCTGGTAGCTGTTTTCCCTAGTGTTTAGGATCTTCAATATTACTGAGTTGGGATTTTCTAGACAGTTTTTATACTTTTTCTATGCCTTTTTGTTGGTATTGATTTCTAAACAGGATCAGCTGTTGTTTTGTTAATTGCAATGGTTATTAGGTTTCTTCTAATATTAGTTAATTGCAGCTGTTATTCGTTATTGAATGGTTGGAAAATCAAAAACACCAAAGAGGGATTTCCATGGACTCTTAGGTTTCTTCTAATATTATATATTCCTGAAATGGAAGTAAAATATTTTATAAATATAAATTTTAATGTCAGTTTTTTTCTAAATATTATAAAACAATTTTTTTTTGCTTGCCTAAATTATAATTTTATGGACTTCTTCATTCAGGGTCTTATTGATCAGTTACGCTAATAATCCGTAAGAGAGTGGGCAAGTGACATGCATGATAAAAGTATGGTAGCACTATTATAAAGCTTGAACTCGGGTGAGTACATGCACTATACAAATCAAAACATGAAGGTGCAGGCATAAAACAAAACAAAATAAAAATAATGATTCGCCGCATGTTGCATTAATATCGATTTAGATAAGGATGAATCAGGCGCACAATCAGTTCTATCGAGGTCTAAATATACCCTTGATCTAAGTTGGTTTGTGTTAAGGATGCATACAAAGGTATAGTGCTCGTAGGGGAATCGACAATGTGGGGTGTCTATTTCAGGAGGAAGAGGGCCACGATGGAGACACCGACATGATTGCCAAGCCCAGGCGGGGTGTCTTATTCTTACCCATTTCAACGGGACCATTCCTCTTGGGTGGATTACCAAGGCCAAACAATTCTTTGACATCCAGGGCACCGTAGAGACGTAGAAGGTTTCCTTGATGCTCATTGCCATGGAGGGCTCCGCCTTACACCGAGTTCGTTGGCTTCGCTACTCCACCCCGTTGCTCTCGTCGACCAACCTCAAACTGACCTTGATTAAGCGCTACGATCGCCGCTACTTGGGCAATGCCGTCAAGAGCCTATGTGCCCTCTGCCACACGTCTTCGGTGAATCAATATATTGACGAATTCATCAAGCTCGTCAATCACGCCACGACCTTCCTTGATCACTATACAGGCTTCTTCTTTCAGGGCATCCAACCCCACATTCGCTCACGGCTCCGTACTCGCCATCCCCGGGTATTATTGACACTATGGAGGTCGCCCACTTGATAGAGGTAGATTTATTCAGTCTAGTTGGTAGACCAGCCACACTTCCAGTCGGCCATACCCAGCTTTTCGACTCGCTCCACATTCATCCCTCCTGTTTTGCCACAATTTCTCGCAGAAGATCCACCACCTACGACCACCTTTCCCACCAAGCCGACCATCCTTGCTCGGCCCCCAACCGCTTCTCGACACGGGAGTATAATGTCCTGCGTAGTAAGGGTTTTTGCTTCCGCTGTAGGCAACTCTACTCCACGACGTATGACCACCCGCTCAAGGAGCTACATATTCTCATATGTGACGATGGGGATGAAGTCACGACCGCTGGTTTCGATGCCCTTATCCATGATGATGCCCTCCAGCGTACACGATGAAGGGCTCCTTTCAGCATTTGTAGCTCTCACTTTTTTACATCTGCAAAATTTTGGGCCCCGCACCATGAAAGCACCAGGGACTTCTGCTGGGGATTTTCATGATGTTTATGATTGATAGTGGGGCAACCCACAACTTTGTCTCCCACAACTTGGTGACGCTCTTGCAATTGCCCACAGATCCGACGACAGAGTTTTTGGTTTACTTGGTGACAGCTGTCGCTTTCCGACTAGTGGCCTCTGTTATGGCCTCCCGCTCCATTTGGGCGACTACAACACCTCTACCGATTTTTATGCCTTTCTTTTGTGCGGCGTTGATCCCATTTTAGGCATTACGTGGTTACATACGCTGGGCTACGTCAACCACAAATGGGCCTCCATGCGAATGGCCTTCCAGTTGGCTAATCGGCCCTACACACTCCTGGGAGACACCTTCCTTCAGCGGGTCGCCGTCTCATCGCGTGTCGCCCTACGGTCTCACTCAGTGGACATTCGTGTGCTCTTATATTAAATCACCTCACCGACAGATGTGGCCCTAGCGCCTCCACATTCTTCCCCGCCATCGCAGCCGTCTCACCTTCTGGAGACTTGTCTGCGTTTGCGCAAACTACAGGCTTTCCACCATCCCGTGCCACCGACCACCGCATCCCACTCTGGGATGGTGTACAAGTGATTTTGGTTCAGCCCTTGTGCTTTACCGCTACGACCATATTCAAAAGGATGAGATTGAGCGCTTGGTGTCCGACATGTTAGCTATTAGATTTACCCGACCTAATGCGTGTCCATTCTTGATGCTAGTCCTCCTAGTGTGGAAGAAGGACGTCAACTGACACTTTTGCGATGATTACCTACGCTTAACAAAGCCACCGTACCAGGCAAATATCCTATTTCCATCGTTTAGAAGCTATTGGACGAGCTGTGCAGAGCCACCTACTTCTCTAGGATTGACCTCCGCTCGGGCTACCATCAGATCCGGGGATGCGCCGTGGACATCTCGAGAATCTCCATTTGTACCCACGACGCCCACTATGAATTTTTGGTGATGCCGTTTGGCCTTCGCAATGCCCCAACCACCTTTCAAGCAACGATGAACAACATCTTCAATACGGTGCTTCGTAAGTATGTTATGGTTTTCTTTGACGACATCCTGATTTATAGCCTGGCGTGGCAGGATCACCTACATGACTTGGAGACACTGCGGCGCCACTCCTTGGTCGCCAACTTGATGAAATATGTCTTTGCACAACACGAGATATCTTATTTGGGTCATTTCATCTCAACTCAGGGGTGGCTAGGGACCCCAATAAGGTCGCGGTGGTGCTGCAGTGGCCGCAGCCGTTCTCATTACGCAAGGTATAGGGCTTTCTCAGTTTGACGGACTACTGCCACCATTTCATCTGGGACTACGGTACACTGGTATTACCACTTACGAGCCTTTTATGCAAGACGACTGATACTACCTTTCGATGGTCTTCCGTGAAGGCCACCGTTTTCATAACCCTTCAACAGGCCTTTGGGATAACACCGGTTCTGGTTATCCCCGACTTCTCTTAGCCCTTCATCGCGGAGTGCGATGCCTTGGGGACATGCGTCATCGCCGTTCTAATGTAGACTGGGTGCCCCATAACCTACTTCAGCCGGTCTTTCTCCACCACCATTTACTCCCGCTCCGCTTACGAAAACAACTTGATGGTGCTCGTTTTGGTAGTTCAACACAAACGTCCTTTCTCATTGCGGCGATAGTTCATCGTACGTACAAATCATCACAACTTTAGATACCTGCTCAGCCAGAAGATGACCACCCCATCCCAACAGGTTTGGGCTGCGAAGCTGTTGGGCTACGACGTTATCGTCAAGTTTTGTTCTGACAGATCCAAAATGGTGGCAGACGCTTTATCGTGCTAGATGACTTATCACACAAGACGA
This sequence comes from Platanthera guangdongensis, assembly GCA_039583875.1. Lineage (NCBI taxonomy): Eukaryota > Viridiplantae > Streptophyta > Magnoliopsida > Asparagales > Orchidaceae > Platanthera > Platanthera guangdongensis. The sequence goes on along the minus strand of CM077160.1, from coordinate 7,712,129 downwards.
TTTATCGTGCAAGACCACTTATTGTGCCAAACGACTTTGGCCGACCTGCTAACCATCTCCTGCCCGGTATGGTAGGAGGCGGGTACCATACAGGGTGAGCTTGCACGCGGATGCAACATCGTGCCCCCCGTACACACTTGTGGGTGGTTGATTGTTCTATCGAGGCCAGTTTGTTCTTTCTTCCACTTCGGGCAGCATTCCGTGCCACCTCACCGAGTTCTACACTACGCTATCCGCGGGCCACTCGAGCGCGTTCCATACTTACCGCCGCCTCGTAGCTGCGCTTTATTGGTGCGGTATGACGAGGCATGTGGAGGAATATCTCGCGGCCTGCCTGGTGTGCCAGTGGGCGAAATATGATGCCACTTTTCCCTGGGGTTTTCTGCAGCCCGTGCCTATACCTGATCTCATATAGGATGACCCAACGATTGACTTCATTACGGGCCTTCCACGCTTTCGTCGTGGTGGATTGTCTGTTCAAGTATGACAATTTTCTTTCTCTGTGACTTCTTTTCACGGTCTTGGTGGTGGCTGAGAGTTTCATTTCCGTCGTGGTACAATTGCACAATTTTCCTCGTTCGATCGTCAGCGATCGGGACTTGGTCTTAGGAGCACCTTCTGGCAGGAGTTGTTCAAACTCCAAGGGACACAATTACGGATGATCTCCACCACCATCCCCAGACGGATGGCCAGTTCGATGTACTGCACCGATGCCTGGAGGCTTATGCGTTACTTCAAATCGCTCGCGATATTGGAGCAAATGGTTGGTGTGGGCCGAGTTCTCCTACAACACTTCTTTCCACTATTCCGTCGACATGACACCGTTTCAAGCCGTTTACAACTGCCCTCCGCCCTTTGTGACCCAGCATCTACCAGGCAAGGTTGTCAGGATCGAGATCCTAGATGAGATCGTTTTAAGATAGAATCAGATTAGATAGTAGGGTCGGATCGATGATCTCTTTACAAAATCAGGATCGATTTACAAAATCTAGATCGTATGATCGTAAGATCCTATGATCCAGATCGCGATACTGACAACCATGCTACCGGGAGAATGTCATGTCAGCATGCACATCTCATGGATATGGATGAGATAGTGCGGGTCTTGAAGATCCATCTTTGTAGCGCACACCAGAAGTTGCTCCACTAGGCAAACAAACAACGCTGCGACGCCTAGTTCCATGTGGGAGATGCGGTTTTTGTCAAGCTCCGGCTGTACCGCCATCTCAAGCCGTTTGCTCGCTTCTGCGACCCATTTACAGTAGTTGCCTGCGTCGACAAAGTGGCTTACCGCCTTCCTATTCATAGTCGGATTCATTCGATCCTCCACATCTCCTAGCTCAAACAAGTGGTGGGCAATCACCTCATCGAGGATACCTTACCGCCAAACATCGCATCAGACGACTCCACAATCTACATTCCTGAAGCCATTTTGGACTACAAAACCTTCACAGAGGATGGTCGTGTTCGAGAGCAGGTGTTGGTGGCATGGCGACAACGACCTCCTTCCGACGCGACTTGGTTGGATTGTGACGACTTCCACAACCAGTTTTCTGAGTTTTGCCTTGAGGACACGACAAATTTTCTAGATGATGGTATTGTTAAGGATGTTGACAGAGGCATGGAGCTCAACGAGGCATCGACATCGTGGCGTGTCTATTCTGGGAGGAAGAGGGTCACGACAGAGACACTACTGACATGATTGCTAATGCCCAGACGGGGTGTTTTTTTTACTCAAGTTAAAATTTGGATTTCTTGCATAGTTACACTTTTACCCGGTGAGAGGTTCTAATACCCCACAACCCTTGTATCTTGTGTCTTGGGATCATTTTGAATGTAAAGTTTTGGTGCCTAGGGATGACCAAATGACCCTCTTGGAATTCATCTGTTCCTTCCTCTTATTCTTCCCGGATTGGAGTGGTGAAACCCTAAGGGGTAACAGTTTGATTGTGTAGTTAACCAATGACCGGATTATGTATCATCATCCTGATATAGGCTATTCAATCACAGTCAGACTGTATAACCGTCTCGATTTGGTTGCCTTGTTCTTCCAGTTGGAGCCAGGATTCCATTCTGTATCGGCTCCCAATGCAATTATTTCATACAATTCAGAAGCTACTTGTATTCAATTGCGGTGCGTGACATGGGGATCAAGTATCAGAGGCCCAGTTGAATTAATTCTCTCCCATGCCGGAGCTCTGTATTTAATTGTGGGTTGAATCCTTTATTGACGGCCCAATTGAATAAATTCTGACAACCAAGCTCTCTATCTTTATTCGGGTGTCTGATCTACTTCATAGGTCCGATTGAATTAATCCCTTCCAGAGTCCATGCCGAGGTCATTGTCTTTAATCAAGGTCTGATTCCTATTGGAGGCCGGATTGAATTATTTCTGCTCACAGCTAAGCTCTCCGACTTTGAGCGCTTGCCTGCATTTATGTTGGAGCCTGATTGGTCGAGTTTCATTTGTATGACTCCTGCAATCAATTCATACTTGTACAAACATCAAATGATATCAATACCTTCTATTAATCAAACAAGATGAGATTAGGTTGAATCCTTTTCATTTATGTTGGAGCACTTCTCAACGCAGCGTTTGTCTCTAATAGCATTGTGCACTTAATACATATCCTAGCCCCTACATCTACAACCAATCGAATTAGGTTTGGATTTTCTTGGTTCTAATACAGAAGTTAGTTATTTGTTTTTGTGTGTAATCCTTTTACTAAATCAGCATTCTGTTTCTTCCACTTCTATATCTCTGAATTGGTGTTCTTTCAGGCGTTCTTTATAGAGATGCAGGCAACATTAACTTGGCAATAGAAGCATATGAGAAATGTCTTGAGATCGATCCGGATTCAAGGAATGCTGGTCAGGTACTGAAGACCTTGTTAACGCTTTATTATTTTTATTTGGAATTAAAGCAATTGGTGTGAGTAGGCACTGAAGGTGCGTACAACTTCTTTGCCACAAAATCAGCTATTTAGTTCCTCCATTTGATGATTACACTTGGATTTACTGCACAATTTGATGGGGATTCATCAGGTCGTGCACCTGGAGCGGTTCGCCGCAAGACGGGACTCACGTTCATTTATTCGTGCAGGAAGGCTTGATCGGATCGCCGATCCGACTCCGCGGTTGCATCCGGCACGTCGCCGCGAGTCAAAAACATATATTAGTTTATTTTTGAGTTTATTTTCATGTATTTAGTGGTCGACCCCACCGGCCAATCATAGCCGTTGATGGGAAGCCCTAGTTTGTTCTCTTCTTATAAATACGTGTTGTAGGGGCTAAAATGAGGTCATTGCAGAATTTTGGAGAAGTATTCCCTGATTCCAGCGATCACCCCTCATTGCTGACGCTGTGGAGCCCTAGGTGACGAGTCCTAGGTTGGTTTCCCCTTCCCTGACCTTTCCCCTACCCCTTGCCATCATTTTCCATCCCTAATCCCTCACTTTCAGCCACCGCAGCCCCAAAACTGCAGCCCTAAAGCCGCCGGCCTGCTGTAAACCGGCTGCCGCCAGCCTCCCGCCGCCCTCCTCCCACTTCCGCCCCTTCCTCCACCCCCAACACTGCCTACGAACCCTCCTCCACCCTGCAGCAAGCCCGCCGGCCAGCCTTCCTCCAGCCGACCACCACTCGACCACCCTAAGCCCAGGCCATCCACTTTCCCGCACCCCCTATTCTCAAGATCAATCTAGATTTGGGAATTACGGCCCCCGATCCGTCATCCTTGATGCGGTTTACTGCAAATGTACCGGTCACACAAGTAATATAAAATGGACGAATTTTCCCAAGTAAGGCGAAGTTAATTTTGATGAGGACTTGAGATTGAAGTCCTTAGGTCAGTGTTTATGAAGGGGGTTTTGATTGTTTGCGGAAAAAAAAAGTAAAACACTAATAAACTACTCCTATGCAATGCCGCATGCAATGTTTCACCATGCGGATGGAAAACTACACGGGCCGCTATGCACCGAATCGCTAGGCAGATGGACGAGTAGGCTTGCGGATGAGGTGGTGAGAACGGCGGAATGAGGGTCGTGAGCACCTCTTCGCTACGCACGCCACTAGCAATTACTAGTGCGGCACTGTGTGGTGGAGGATGGATAAGGGCGCACCTCAAACAAATAACGTGAATATAAAATCACATAAACATGATTGTACACAAACGTATTTCAAATTAAGCACACTTCATCAAATACATAGAGATCAAACTACACTATCAACAACAAAAGAAGAAGAGAGTGCGAAATCGACCGGATCCGAAGTCTTGCTGAGGATTCACGGAAGGAATCACCAGGTTGTCAATCCGCGTCCTAGCTCGGTCCTCAACTGCGTCCGGGGTAGAAGAGGCTGTCTCTAACTCCCAATGAACCCGTCTTCTTCGTGTCACGATCCGATGAAGGATAACACAAACTCCTCCGAGCTTGATGATGATGAAAGCTAGGTCAAACCCTTCTTGAAGCTCAAGGATGAAGGAGGAGGCCGAGAGAAAGCTCTGGCTTGAATTTGACGTTGAAAGCTTGCCTAGAGCCCCTCCCTACGGTGGAGGAAGAAGGAGATCGGCGGAACCCTCCTCGGTGACGAAAACGGCGGAGAAAAAGTCCAGAATGCGGAATTAGGGCGGAACCTGCGTATTTATACATTGCAAAATTATAATGCACACGATCAGTGGCGCACGACCAGTGGTCGTGCTTACTGTGTCCTGTGATAGTGCGTATTGACATGGCAAAACCTGTTAAAAAATGGAATCAATGCACACGATCAGTGGCGCACGACCACTGGTCGTGCGCTAAGGAATCCACTGAGCGTGCACGTGTAAAAACGCACGATCAGTGGCCCTTAGGTATAAATGGGCCCCAAACCAACCCAGAGCACCCACACACCCCTGTACCAGCAGGAAAAACTAACCACTGATATATGCAGACATTTCAGGCGATCACAATAAGAGGTACAATCAATAAAAGTAACAAAAATACACAACCACGGGCCTATAAGTGCACTTCTTATGAAAATAAAGATTAGATGAAATATATACGATAACGAACTAAAAGTGAAGTGCTAGTGAAAGAAAACTAGCCCAGATGAGTCCGAAAATTAGTATATAAATAGGACTCATCACACCCCAAGATTTACCTGTTTGCGCGTCCCAAGCAAACAAAATCTATACAGATAGGGAAAATAAACTAGTTAACATAGAAATTGAGATACAGAGTACCATGCGAAGTCGCATGCTCGCGCCCGTAAAAATATAATAGAGGAAATTTCTAAGTATACAAAATAGTTTGTACTTTTCACAATGCGTTTCAAGATTTTATTACTACTCAAAAATGGAATCACGGTGAATCTTCCGGTCACGCGTATGGAAAAAGTAGGCAGGCCACTCAGGTGAGCATTGCCAAAGATCGGGGCTCAGGATCACCTCTAAAGAGATCCATCAATATCGGGGACCATACGCTTGCCCGTTCACACTCTCTCCACGGTACTAGTTCGACTCAAGCGTGAATCTGTAGGACTTTAGGATAAGAGATGAGTTTGGGTTTCGATGAGGTAAACAAAGATAAATAAGAAGGCTACGCATCTAACACAAATGAGCTAGCATAAAAAAAAATCTATCCGCTAACTAAAATACATGCTGGTACACCACACCCCCAGACTTAATTTTTAAAATATGGGTATGTGCACCGCCTACTACAAATACAATCCCATCTCAAATAGAATTTTCAATTATACTTTTTCTTTTCACTTTTCTTTTTCACAATTAATTTTTATATATTTTTTTCAAATCATCTTTTTATTTTAACAATTTCAACAAATAAAACTTTGGAGCACATCCACATATTTACAAGGAATATCAGCACATCAACACCCCAAAATGAAAATGTAAAACACTAAAGCTCGACTTGGATGTGCGACTAGGATCGGCTATGAGGATTTGGTGAAATAATGATGAAGCTGAATCAAAAGAAGGGGTAGGTACAACGGGGCTAGCGAGGATAAGATGTCAGGAACGGTACAAAGCTCAACCGGGCCAAAATGATGGCCTACATCACGCTCAACCATTACTCAAGTGGCTTGACTAACCATGCACCAATGCTTCGAGAGTAGCTTGGGGCAAGTTCTTAGCCACCGAGAAAGATGATCCTTCCTCCCGACTCGAGTAAAATGAGTCTAGTGATGACTACACACATCCCTACACTACCGTTCGATTCGCACCAGATTCACCAATTTTTGAGTAGAATAAATAATATTTACGCAATTAGAAAAATATAAACTATAAGCATACAAAAAAAAATTAAATCTACTTCAATTTCTACACGAGACGAGAGCACTCGACTAGGAGCACTGCAGGAGTGAACATTTTACTCCGTCTCACAATCCTATGCCAGCAAAATAATTTTCCCAAATCATACAAAAAAACGAGTTTAACTCGCAGCACGCTAACAACTAAGCAGACGCTCATGTGAGTGCAGTGGTGCGCGATGCAATGAACTAATCAAAATAAGACAATAAAAGCTTCTAGTATGTAAATAAAATGTGTGCGTGCAAAATGTAACAAATACTGGCTCTCCCCCAGACTTAAACTAAGCTACACCGCATATGATATTGAAATTAAAATCAGATAGAGACAAGGGAAGAGGTTACCCAATGCTTAGCTAGTGAGCATACCAGAAGACGCGTGAAAAAAATAGAAGCAGGTCCGCCAAACGAAGAATCACAACCCCGCCAATACGAATTTGCCATGAATACCTGCATGGGTGAGCTCCGCAAAAACAAAATAAAAATAGACGAAATACAAATAAATACTAAAACTAAGATAGACATGAAAAATAAAAATGCAGAAAATGTAAGATAACTACTATGGTTATTGTCCTCCCAACACGACTTATTAAATTTTATACATTTCTATCTAATGAGCCTATGAAAAGAAAGTGCACAGGTAACTGTTCCATTATTCGTTGCGGTAGCGAGTACCGATACGAAGATAGAGCAGTTACCCCTCTACCTAAATAATAATACCTGCCCGACACAGGTAGATGAAATAAGAAATAAGAAGAGGAGTAGCACTGGTCCTCGCTCATCTCATCACCAACTAAATCCTTCCCTTGCAAGACGTCATCCACCGCAGGTCCGTAGGAGGCGATGAAGACGACAGGGACTTCCACTGCGAAGGAGGTAGAAACCTTCTCGTACCGGCAGATGCACTCACCGTCAGCATGAACACAAGGCTCATCGTCATCCCAACGCACCCGTGGAGACTCAGCCTGCACAGACTCAGATAATGAAGGGGGTCAAGTAATAAACGAGAGGAAAAACTAAAACACGTAAAATATGGGAGAGTGGTCCCGGTATCACTCTCAGGAGGATCCGAGCACAGATCATCGTCGGTATCATATGAGTCGTATCGTGGGGAATCCGAGAACTCGAGGTCCATGGTGGTAAGAGGGACCGCCTCATCCAATAAGGAGGTGCAAATCTCCGCATCAGAACGGGGATATTCCTCATCCCACCGGGAAGCGTCATAGCGTTCCGAAGATCCACATTCTCCGTCGGAGATAGTAGAGTCCTCATCCCACTTTGGTGTAACCTCAGACACCGAATCATCCAAAAATACGACATCATCAACCGACTCACACAAAAATGGAGTAGCTCCATCAAGCAAAAATTGCAGAGGGGCAAAACTGTTCTCGAAACTAGGCATTGAATGAGCAGGCCCCATCACAAAATCGTCCGCTGACACCTCCCTGCTGATGGGAACAATCTCTTCATCCCATACAGGAGTGCCCATGAGTTCCTGATCCTCTTTTTGCTGGCTAACACCAGAGTGATTGTCATCACTCAAGGGAAGCTTGTAAAAAGGGAGCGAGGGACCCATGAAAGATCTGTATGCGGTGAGAGATTCTCCGGTAATATCAACGGGCAAATAACGAGCAAGATGTGCGATGTCGGTGCATGGGCCAGACAACACCCTGATAGGCCTGTCCACAGTAGTCCTCCGTAAACGGGGGTTGCTGCGCACATGCCCTCAGAGGGAGAAGGCTCGCACAAACGAGGGCAATCCTTCACCATGTAACCTATACTTTGGCATAGAAAACACCTAATACAATGCTCGACATTTAAAACAGCCAAAGCGTCAATGTATCAGCGCAAAGTGTCATTGAGACGACACTCAGCTACATAATACATTGCGAACAAAAATATTTGCAGCAAGGGTGCTACAAAACTGAAAATAAAAAATAACACGGATCCGCTTGCTAAGCAAAAACAGAAAATGGACAAAGAAAAATAAGCAACAAATTCTAAAAACTAAAGCAAAGAAGAAACATGAAATGAACAAATGAAAAAGGGCTTCTATCTCCTATCTCCCTCTCCAAAAACTCTCACGACTGTGTTTCCCGGCAACGGCGCCAAAAATTTGATGCGGTTTACGGTAAGTGTACCGATCGCACAAGTAATATAAAATGAGTGAATTTTCCCAAGTATCGATCTCTCAATGAACACAGTAAGGTGGAGTTAATTTTGATGAGGACTTGAGATTGAAGTCCTTAGGTCGGTGTTTACGAAGGGGGTTTTGATTGTTTGCGGAAAAAAAGTAAAACACTAATAAACTACTCCTATGCAATGCCGCTATGCAATGCTTCGCCAGGCGGATGAAAAACAACACGGGCCGCTATGCACCGAATCGCTTGACGGATAGACGAGTAGGCTTGCGGATGAGGTGGTGAGAACAGCGTAATGAGGGTCGTGAGCACCTCTTCGCTACGCACGCCACTAGCAATTGCTAGTGCGGCACTGTGTGGTGGAGGATGGATAAGGGCGCACCTCAAGCAAATAACGTGAATATAAAATCACATAGACATGATTGTACACAAACGTATATCAAATTAAGCACACTTCATCAAATACATAGAGATCAAACTACACTATCAACATCAAACGAAGAAGAGAGTGCGAAATCGACCGGATCCGAAGTCTTGCTGAGGATTCACGGAAGGAATCGCCGGGTTGTCAATCCGCGTCCTAGCTCGGTCCTCAATTGCGTCTGGGGTAGAGGAGACTGTCACTAACTCCCAATGGACCCGTCTTCTTCGTGTCACGATTCGGTGAAGGATGACACAACTCCTCTGAGCTTGATGATGATGAAAGCTAGGTCAAACCCTTCTTGAAGCTCAAGGATGAAGGAGGAGGCCGAGAGGAAGCTCTGGATTGAATTTGGCGTTGAAAGCTTGCCCGGAGCCCCTCCCTACGGTGGAGGAAGAAGGAGATCGGCAGAACCCTCCTCGGAGACGAAAACGTCAGAGAAAAAGTCCAGAATGCAGAAATAGGGCGGAACCTGTGTATTTAGAGATTTCATAAATTATAATGCACACGATCAGTGGCGCACGACCAGTGGTCGTGCACACTGTGTCCTGTGATAGTGCGTATTGGCATGACAGAACCTGGTAAAAAATGGAATCAATGCACACGATCAGTGACGCACGACCAGTGGTCGTGCGCTAAGGAATCCACTGAGCGTGCGCGTGTAAACATGCACGATCAGTGGCCCTTAGGAATAAATGGGCCCCAAACCAACCCAGAGCATCCACACAACCCCTGTACCTTCAGGAAAAACTAACCACTGATATGTGCAGACATTCTAGACGATTATAATAAGAAGTACAATCAATAAAAGTAACAAAAATACACAACCACGGGCCTATAAGTGCACTTCCTATGGAAATAAAGATTAGATGAAATATATATTATAACGAACTAAAAGTGAAGTGCTAGTGAAAGGAAACTAGCCCAAATGAGTCCGAAAATCAGTATATAAATAGGACTCATCAATCCCCACCTCTCATATTGTCATTTTTGCCCGGATCCGATCCTAAATAGCGGATCCACCATCCCCCGGCCCGGATCTACTTGTACGTGACCGGATGTACCCATTTCTCGTCCGATCTCACCATTTACCGTCGAGGACAGCCACCGCCATCATTTTCACGCCGCCGGTTCCACCTCCGATCGCCGATCTACACATCCGGACCCAAATTCTTCAGTGTCTCGGTTTAGCCCGCTACTTTGTGAGTTTCTTGTGGTAATGGCTTATTTGGTTTGACATTTTCATTGGTGAATTAATATATGTGCTGTGATTCTTGCTAGTAGAAAATTATTTTCGATACGCTATTAATTTGCAGGAGTTATTCGCCGCACGCTTTGCTTTGGCCCTCCGAGTCGAGGAAAGCCGTTATTAAATTGCCAACTTAATTAATTGTTTTCAATTCTGAATATTTGCATGGTGTTGGAAAATTTCATTGCTCAAATTAATTTGTTGCCGTAACTGACGGCCACATTGCACTTAGCATCATACTAGAGAGTCGCCTTTGAATTTATATCTAGAGTCCTACGTTTTGTGCACCCCCTAGACTACCCTACATCACAAATTTTTATCTTGATTTCAGTGTCACTGACCATTTTGGTTTATATGATTGTAGACTAATACTGAAATCTTGTTTGGAAGTTGCATTTCCTCCAAATATCTGTAATTTGTACCTAATTCTGTCATTTAATGCAAAATGAATTTATTATGCTATCACTATGCCTTATAAATCTGAGGACTTTCCATAATATTTGACCTTCACCTTCATTTTTCATTTGAAGGGTGCACTTCTTCCTTTCCAACTCCTTCTGCTAACATCCTTCTTTCTCTTGTGTATCTCATTAGTGATAGTTTTGTATACCTCAGTCGTGCCAAGAAATCACTAATGTTTATTATTTAATTAGCTACTATTAAATTATTAATGCACACAGGATTGTTAGAAATTTTAATTTAAAACATTTATTTCATAATGTTTAATGGAATCATGTATGGTGTTTGGTGTTTGGTGTTTGGGCTCCACATCAATTGATGGGAAAAACACAAGCAAATGGAGGGATCTCCAAAACATGGAGGGAACCTTTTCATGGAAATGATGAAAAGATTAATCCAACCTTGCCTATATAATTTAAAGAAGTATTTAAAAAATCCACTCATTCTTATTTGTTGAAAGAAACATAAGGAGAACCTATGAGCCACACGTGCGAGCGCACTCACAGCACTAGATCTAGATTTTAGATTTGAGAACTAATTGAATTATATTGTATTTTTTTTGTACAAAATAATTTTGACACTTTGGAAAATCCTATATCATCTTGCCGTAAATTCATTTCAACGTACATCGATTTCTCCATGAGAGAAAATAGACTTACGCCGATTTACTCACTATGCACAAATCAACTTATGTCGATTTCTCCCCGGAAAATCTCCGCGTCGATTTCTACCCTCCAAGAAATCGACATAAGTCGATTTCGCTCAAACAACATTTCGACGTACGTCGAAATCTGGACAAATCGACTCACAGCGATTTCTTGCGCGTGATTTTTATGCACGATACCTTCACACATTTTTACGTCATTTGCTTTTATGTTGGTAATCAACGTATTTCCTTGCATAAGAACATTTACTAAATATAATCGTTGAGATTTATTATGTGATAATGACTTGTGTTTTTTACGAGGCTCCTATATAAGAGGTTTTCTTGAATCGTTTCTAGCATTCGTTCACTTGTTCTTTCATACTTCTGCACGCTCTTGCTGTTGCGATTTTGCTTCCTTTTTCTTGTCGTTTGCTTCATCAAGTGAGAGTTTGGGTGCTCTGTGCTTCTACGGTGTCCACACACATTGGAATTTTCGGTATCTAGCCAGGTGTTGTACCATGGAGGAGTGAGCATCGGTTGAAAGCTGACACAGGACGGGACATGAAAATGACGGTGCCGACAAGCTAATGCAATCCTACGTGCATGTGTGACGTGAATGCAATCAAGCCCAATCTAATTGATGCATGCATGCTGTTAATTTATCCATAATCAAATTATAGCAACACTAATTATCTAAGTTTAGCAAAATCTACACAAGCCGAGCTTTGAAATTTTCGGAGCACAACCAAAACCACACTTGTCTTTGCACGAGATGCTATCCACCACAAATTTCACAAATAAGTTTTATTGAGCACAAAAAATAAAACAAAAACATTAGCAATTTCAATACCCAAGCAAACATGTGATGTAATCCAATATTTAACATAGAAAAATAAAATAGCACATTAAATTAATATTCAAAAAGCACTGGAGATCTGGCAACGATGACGGGTGTGGTTACACAAAATGAATGCAATGGCTGTAATGGGAGGTAAGAGGATGCTAAACAAAACCTTGGGATGTTTGTGCCGACAAAATGAAGTAAGAGAGGGCATTTCCTGCGTTGAGGTAACACCGAGAAATGATAAAAGACTGTTGAATCTGTAAGGGAAGGTTGTATGTTTGCCGAATTGAAGGGGAAAGAGGTTCCTGGTTGCTGGAGATGTTCAAGGAGTTGCAGAGGGGAGGTGGCTCTGTTTGGTGGATCCACGTCAGGAAATAGAGTGGGGAAGAAGAGTAGTATAGCTGGGGTTCACAAAGGGAAAGGAATGTGGTCTGGCGCGAGAAGAAACTGGAGTCAACGACTGAAAGGAAGAAGACAGGAAAAACTAGGCTAAGGATGGTGTTGCGGTTTACGGCTGGGGAAGCTTCAATCATCCTCATACACTTCACTAGTATGTGCAGAGTACTGTGAGCGAGAAACATATTGTCGACCACCACCACGGTAACTGTTTCGACCATGACCACCTTCCCATGACCAAGGGTGGGCTAGGTGAAGATGGAAGCGATAACACATCTCCTTAGTAGGTCCCTTCCGTCCGCAGTGACCATACATCAGAGGGGTGCGAGTGGGAGGACCACTACCAAGCCCAACAAGAACGGAGTGATCGATCTGAGCAATACGAGCAAGGGAGCGGTACAATTCTCATCATTGAGTATCATTCTGAATGTTTCCCGTAGAGGGAAGATGCTCCCGATGAAGAACTTGTAAGCGAACGGTGTCAAACTCCATGCTGAGGCCCATAAGGAAGACATTTACCAGAAAATGGTCTTTGTTTTTCTGAAGGTTTGATGACATCGACAGTGCATGTTGGTGCCAGAAAAGCACCTCCACAACAACACACTAGGAGGGGGAGAAAGAGGGAGAAAGATTGTGAGTAGCCGGTTATTGGCAGTTAAGAGAATGCGAACAACAAGGGCCGCTGACAGCAGCAACACCAGACTTCGCCCGCCTCGACGAATGCCTCTCTTGCGACGAGCTTTCCTTTTCTTGAAAAGAGGTTACAACGGTTAGAAGGAAGAAGCGGAAGAGCCTGAGTGAACAAGAGACCATTAGGCACTAGATTCGAGACCGCTGCCACAGATGACGAGCTTAAAGATTCAAATCAGCGTGTCTGGACAACACTGTTCACCCTTATTTATAGGCTCGGGAGCTTGCCCAAACGGGCAGAGCTAAAATTACCGGCTGCCCGGGTACAGGAGAATCAGGCAGCGTTGACGAGATACAGAGGGTGAGAATAAAAGAAACGACAATCTAATCATGCAGACAGACAGTTAGATCTAAGTCTGATCGGCCTCTCCCCGTGGACTTTGTAGCTTGATGAGCACTGCGGTTAGGCGGTTAGACCAATTCTAACCACCCGGACTTGAGAAAAATTCTGGGAGCCAGTTTTCCCGGTAAACATGATCCCCACACATTTTCAAATTGCCAGGGAATTTCGGAAATGTAGGCTTTAAATGCCAAACCGCGACTGCTATTAATGCTTGGAAAACTAAAAATATTCCTAAGGCTCCTGTAGTTTTTCAGAAAACTTCGATCGTTACGGGTCGTTACTCTCCTCCAACGATTAGCACTTTTCTGTCCGCCATGTCTGGGAAGAAGGGGATAATGAGCATGCTTAACCACAAAGGCTAGAAAATCGTCGAGAAGGAATCTCCTTCGAAGGATAAGACAACTGTCCATGAAGAAGATGAGGTCTCTAAGAAGACTGAGACCGCCCAGACCATTGTGCTCTTTCCGTAACCAATGAGCGAGAAGGCCATTGAGAAGTTGGAGAAGGCCTCTGAACCTGCGGATTCTACAAACAAATTTCTCGAGAAGTCGGTGGAGGAGAAGCCAAAAGAGATCGTTTCTACCTTCGTTCCTCAACCCGCCGATTCCCCTGATGTCGACATTTAGACAAACACACCATCTAGTGAAATTGGCGACAAGGCGGATTCCTCAGGAGTAATCCTTGATCTTGTCAACAAGATGAAGAAGGCAACAAAGAGTGTTGCGGATAAGCTGAAGGAGAACATGGATGTTGTGCTTGCCGCTTTGAAAAAAGGAAGCACTCGTCCAAGCGGATATCCGCCGAGGAGCGAATAGAAAAAGACTTCGAAAAAAGAAGAGGGAGAACAAAAAACTGCCCGCCTTGATGGCTGCGACTGGCCAACCTTCTTCAAGGGCACCAGAAGGTGAGATGTCTACTCAGTCTGATAAGGTAGCCGCGCAATCTGAAGAGATTTGTCTTTTAGCTGCATTGGATGAACTTGATCGCTTTCTTGAAGTAGATAATGTTCTAGCGGTTAACATCCCCCTTGGGGTTAATGGTGGTTATTTGCAGGAGCTAGTGGACCTTGTTAATCAAACATTATGCTCAGAGGGAGGCACCACAGTTAGCGATTTCGATCTCCAGATTCTGTCGAAGAAGCCTGGGGATCAAGTTCCTACAACTTCTGAGGGAGATGAGAAGAAGAATCTGCGGGCAAAGCTGCTGGCCGAGAAGATTCTTGTGGAAGGGAAGTCAAGCGGTCAGCCTAACCTTTCTGCTAAGGAGAAAGCTGAAGCTGACCGCCAGCTAGCAGCGAAGCTTCTACGGACAGGTAAACTGAAACCGACATCCAATGTTATCAAAATCCCACCTCCTTGACAGTCTCCCCCTCTAAAGAAGAGACCGGTGAAGATCATCACAGAAATCGGCGATATAGTCCTTTTCAGCAAGGACGTGACCAGGGGGAGAAACAAGGCTCATCAAGACTGGGGCGGTCAGCTTAGTCGAATTTATCCTGAGCGGCTAAGGCGCCCTACTTCAGTAACCGTCAGGTCGCAGATTTAACCGGTCAAGAAGATAAGTTGTAGCCTAGCGGTCTCGTTCTTGAAAATTTTATTTGCGGTCTGTCAAGTATGGGAAATTAAACCTGTTTTTCTTGTTTCAGCTTCAAGCGAACCATCTCCTTCTATGGAGTCAGGCAAATTCTTGCCGCCGCCTCTGCCACTGCCAACGTTGCCCCTTAGTGAATGGAACAGAGAGGGCAAGGAAATGCTGGACGGGCTGAATAAGCAACTCGACCAAATGATAGTGCTGATCGAACAAGTGTGGCAGACCGCGCTTGGTAGGGAAGAAGACTTGGGAACAGAGGAGACCTTGCAGACAGAAAAGGAGACCTTGCGGATAGAGATGGAGAATGAGAAGAAGGCGTGGCTAGAAAGGGAGAAGGCCCTGCAAGATCAAATCGTCACTCTAGCCACGTCCTTTGAAAGGGAGAAGAGAGCTCAAGACCAGCGAACCCGAAAGTTAGAAGAAGATGTAGCTTATTATAAGCACAAGTACTACGATGTCATCGATAGTGAGAGAAGTCGGCGACCTGATGTCGTTGGTCTGGAGAGGCCGCGACAATCAGATCGCGACTCAGTCAGGGGGGAAACTTCCATCCCGGTGATTGGGCAAGCGAATCAACCCGCGCGGGCTAGCGATCAAGGTGCACCCATGGAACACATAGTTCTGTTAAGTCGTGTGGATCGCGACGCTTCCCGGATTCACCGGGAACACAATACTATCCACCATCATCTAGCCGCCGCATACAGTGTACTCTTGCGGGCAGGAGACCATGCCGCTCTCTTGGCAAGGGACCCCGCTGACCGCGGAGGTCAACAGTGATAGGAGAACATTTGTTTGAAAAAGCTCTGTAATATTCTTTCATTTGGTGATGGACAGACAATACTAGTCGCTGCGACTAGGCTCTTTTATGCGTTGAATGTTTATCTTTTCTCCCGTTTGATTGATGTCGAACTGTTTTTTCTATCCACATGAATTGAATTGCTGTGATGTTTAACTTTAATAGAATTGAATGCTCTGCTCTGCGGCTTGTAGGGCTAGCTTGGCTTGTCCGCACAAGAGTTCTGTGGTTGAAAAATATTTCATAAGTGCAGTTAGATAGACACGTGGACTGGCGAACTGACGCTGCGGTTAGCTGCTTAACTGCAGGCCAGGTAATCCTATAAATAAGACTGATTTCTGAATTTTATGGAAGAAAACTCTGAATGCGACCCAAGCAGAAGTCCAGGCGGTTAAATTTCATGGCATCCGCACGGACAAAGGCGGCTTCTGCTTTCCTTGGTGCTGAACACAAGAAGTCCAAGATCTCTCAGGATGAACTAGATGAGTTTGTCGCCAAGCATATGGATAATACAGATGTAATCACCAAGCTCCCAGAGGAACATGAGCGAATAAATACGGCTAACCACAACTTAGTCGCCATCCCCATAAACCATTTCGATTTCGGTTTTGCCTTCCCCCCACTGATTGAACTTACTAAAATTTTGGATTTTTACGGTATGGTGCTCGGTCAGCTGTCGTCGAACACAGTGGCCTCGATTATGAGCTTCATCATTTACCTGCGGACTGAGCGGGTAAGGTTCACCATGAACCTTTTCTGCCACTGCTTTGTCGTGCGATCAATCATGTCCGACAAAGGAGTGAACAAAGTCTTCAGGGGGGTCCTGTATTTTGGTTGTACATGAATGAAGGTGGGGAACCTGGCGAATAAGGTTCCTCACTGGTCGGAGAGTAATATGATGTTCGAGGGCAACCTGCGGCTACTCCCCTTCAACCCACAAGCGCGGACGAACAACATTTTCTAGCCGGATTCGATTGGAAAAATTGAAGAAGAAATAGTGAAGTTCTTCGCCGAAGAGCTGCTTGATGTCAGACATTACATCCCGCTGCTTCTTGTAGTAGCGGACTTATTTGTTGAAGAAAGTAAGTTTACTCCCACGGTTAAACATCTGTTAGCCGATTCAACCGCTCGATTTAACCTTGTTTTATTTTACAACAACCCTCAAGGTTCCCGCCAAAAAGCCGAAAACCCCCGAAGGACCAGTACTCACGCAGAGTGAAGCACGGAAGTTGCGGGAAGCTGACTGCAAGGAGCGGAATGATCCCGCTGCGGATTATGCTTCTGACGAGTGCTTTCCCCTTATCGGGGGTGGACAAAGAATGAAAGACTGCCGCGACAAGCCGGTTATGAAATGGCACCGCTGCGTTAGGCACGTTCAGATGTGTACCTCTCATCCCTCTTGGAAGAACGACAAGATTACCCGACATGCTCGCGCGGTTAGCCGGGCCATGTACGGGAAGACAAACTTGGTTGAACTGTAGGCGGTCCCAATCGAAAAACTTCCACTCTAGCTGCCCAAGTTCGCGCTAGGAGCATGGTTACAGATCACTTCGTAGCTAAAAATCTTGCCGATGTTCTCAGAGAAAATGTGTGGCTAGAGGAAGAAGTCGAGAAGCTGAAGAAAGCTAATGTGGTAAGAGTTTACTTGGCAGGCTTTGCGGTTTGCTTTAACTTAACCGCAAATGTTTTACCTTTATTTTTTCTTGCAGAAAGCATATGATTTAGAAAATCCAGCCTTCCTGAATAAGATTACCGACCATTTGCGAGAAGGTGGTGAAGAAATTCCGGAGCTTCTTAAAGAGCGGCAAGCATTCAAAGCCAAATTTGAAAATGTCACTTTTGTTGAGCTCTATTCAGGCTTCCAACATTTTGAGACCGCAGGAGATGAGGCGGCCAGTGATGCCAAAGACGAAGGTGATGATGAAGAAGAAATTGTCGTGGAGGATGAAGATGAAGATAAAGAAGAAACTCCTGACGAACAAAAAGAACTATCTGCGGAAGAGCAGAGCGATAACAATGACAGTGAAGACGAATATGTTGAAGATGATGAGAGCAGCGGTCAATCTTCCAGCACTTCAAGTTCCTCGGATTCGACTAGCTCTTCCTGTTCGGCTGCCTCGGTGAGCTCTTCATGCAAGAAGAAGAAAACTAAACTTGTGTCATTTTTTCTTTTAAAAGTCGGCGGTCGCTTTTTTGTAAACCGCGCACGGGTATACCTGGTGTAATCACAACTTTTGGAATATAAAAATAAAATTTATGCTTTTACTTGTTTTCTTTTACCGCATTTCATGCTATATGTTGTACGAAAAATTAATCCGTGCGGTCTTATTTTTCTATCCACCTGTGAGTACACAAATGTTCAAGAAACTAACCGAATAGTCAATCCGCATAGGAGTAATTAACCGATCGTGCTGAGTAATGATAGAAAGACGAGGCCAAAGAGATATTGCCGTCATTGATAAAATATGATAGGAATCCGCATCGCGATGTTTAATCGTATTAACGACAAACTTCAACTTGAGTAACTTTAGAAGTAACCAGTTATGAAGAAGCCAGAGCTTAAACTGTAATTTAACATCATTAATTGTAGCGGGTTGATAAGTACATCCTAACTACATAATCTAACCGCGTTAACCACGAATTTCAACTATAATTCCAGTGATAGCCAACCAACCATGTAGAAATCAGAATGATTCCAGGAGAATAATAGCCGGTGGGCGGACAAGTATAATCTGAACACATAATCTAACCACGCTAACCACGACTTTCAACTTCATGAATAATCTCCCAACATATGAATGGGATTATAATTATAACCTATTCCTGTTCATAATGCTAACCGTTCTAGCCGCTGTGATAATTCCATCTGTAATTATTGACCGCAACAACGACCATAGAAGATCAATTGGGCAGTTCTCCTCGAGAGACCGCCAAACCTGTACTCTAGTCGCTATGCGGCTAAAGCGGTTTGATGAAGCTAACTACAACTTTCAAGAAAAGACAAACACAAGTCACAGTTTAGGGTGATCAAGTGGGCAGGTGCGCGCAGGGCAGCATTGCTTTCCTCAAGTGGTCACAAAAGCTGTAACATATCCCATTAAACACAAGACAGAGATGATCGATCGCCTAGACTTGAACAGCTTGCATGGGCGTGTCAGATGTCGTTGGGGATGAAAAAGATGTACAACATAGGATGATAAAACGGTCAGGTGCGCACAGAGCTACATTGCTTTTCTCAAGTGATCATAAAAGCTGTAACATCTCCACAGACGAGATGGACAAGCTAAGCTGATCAGTTGGGCAGGTGCGCGCAGGGCAGCACTGCTTTCCTCAGTAAGATCAACAAAGTTGTGGGTCCCCTGCAGGTACTGCTTGAGAGTACCTAAGAGTATTTGATGGTCACAGACTAAGATGATCGGTTGCGCACGTGCGTGCACGGTAGAATTGCTTTCCTGAGATAGATCATCACTGCTGTAACGATATCCCTATCGAAGCACAACAACGCTAACAGTCACCCGGACCTCCCTTGATGCAGAGGTGTGTTAGATACCGCTTGGGATCCGAAATCCTGAAATTCTCGGCACGGGAATTGGCAAGCTTCCACTGCACGTGTGCGCAATCTCCCCGCTACACGCGGTCCTCGTGGTATTACACTAATGACTGCAATCCGTGGAGATTTAAGCCGGACCCGGCGATATCTCCTCGATCCAGTGATCCTTTCACCAAAGATGCATGGAGATTAGATCACCAGATAAGGAAAAGTGTCAGTATGAGGATCTCCATTATGATAATCATTCTATGAATACAAATGTTAAAATACAAAGAGAGGACATCGTTTAGGAATAGGACCGCTTCAAGTCATCATCGCTCCAGGTGTGAGAGATGTCTTCCCTATCATAGGCTTGAAGGCGATATGCTCCATTTTTCAGCACTTCCTTAGTGATGTAAGGAGCTATCCAATTTGGATTTAATTTTCCGACTACATGTCAGGCCGCTGCGTCCACCTTCTTTAGCACCAAATCTCCAACCTGAAAATGCCTGATTCTAACAGTTATATCAAAATATCTTGTCATTCTTCTCTTAACTTCTTCCTACCTGATAATTGCCTCATCTCGGAGCTCTTCGATCGCATCCAAACTGCATTTCATTTCTGCATCATTGATGTCCATCCAGTCTTCTCGTTCTTGATTTACGAGCATGACCCTCGGATTGGGCACCTCAAACTCTATCGGGATAAACGCCTCCAAATCATGAGAGAGTTTAAACGGTGTTTCTCCTGTGGCTGAGGACGACGTAGTCCGAAGATTCCAAAGAACTAGAAGGAAGTTGCTCTGCCCAATTGCCTTTATGATTCAAAACTTTCTTATTCAGGAGGTTCAAAATCTATTTGTTTGCAGCTTCGACTTGACCATTGCTCCTAGGATGATGTACTGACGAGAATCGTAACTCAGTTCCAATCTGGCTACAAAATTTGATCATCTCTGCATTATTGTACTATGGTCTGTTATCTGTGATGATGGCCATCAGTACTCCATCTCGGCAAACAATTTTGCCCAAGATGAAGTTTTTGATGATCTGGGTAGTAGTTCTGGCTAATGCCTTAGCCTCAATCTATTTGCTGAAGTAGCTAATCATGACAATGATAAAGCGACGTTGACCACTTGCAATCGGGAAAGGGCCGAGGAGGTCCATTCCCCAAACTGCGAATTGCCAAGGCGTTGCTATTGACTTGAGTACCTGAGTTGGCTGAAGTTGGAGAGGAGCAAACTTTTGACATTAAACACATCTCTTAGCATATGCTTCTGCATCCTTTCTCATCGTTGACCAAAATTATCCCTGCCTGAGGATTCTCTTCTCTAAAGTCCTTGCTTCTGAGTGACTGCCGCACTCACCTGAGTGAACTTTTTGGAGCACGACAAGAACTTCTTTCGAGAAACATCTTGCCAGGGGAGAGAGATAAGTCTTCCTGTAGAGAATTCCTGACACAAGATAGTAATGAATTGCCTTTATCCTGAATTTCTTTTTATCTTTTATAAATGAATGAAGTTCCCCTTTTGAGAGGTAAAGGATGAAGTGATCCATCCAGGACGGATGCTGATCAATTTGCATCAACTCGCCTTCCCTCCACAGCTTGGTGGAAGAGCTCTGAGGTGGTCCCTCTTGATAGAAGACCAAACTTTGCTAATTCATCTGCCTCTGAATTTTCGGTCCTCGGGATATGCTGAATTGTAAAGCTTTTGAACCACTCAATTTCTGTTTCACCAGTGCTAGATACTTTTCCAAGACCGGAACTCTGGACTCAAAATTGCCCAGAACTTGAGTTTCCATCACTAATGAATCTGTTTTCACTTGAATATCATCAATGCCAAGTTCTTTTTGCAAACCTTAGACATGCCAAGAGTGCTTCGTATTCTGCCTGCTTCTTAGTAATTTGGAAGTAGAACCTTACTGCCTGTTTTATCTTTATTCCATTTGGGTTGATGAGGACAACCTTTGCACTCGAAGAATCTTTCCCTGAAGCACCATCTACAAATATAGTCTAAGCTAAAAGAGATTTTGCTTCTGGAATTGAATAGGCCTCCACTGTATCTACCAAGAAATCTGCCAACACTTGTGCTTTGATTGCCATCATGGGGATATAAGATATATCGAATTCACTGAGCTCTATGGCCCATTTTGACGGCCTTCCTGAATGTTCTGGCTTCTCTAACACAGTATTCAGAGGATGATCAATTACTACCTAGATAGAATGAACTTGAAAGTATGGACGGAGTCTTCATGCAGATATGACCAAGGCCAAAGCTATCTTCTCCAAGATTGAATATCTTGTTTCAGCACTTTTGAGGATGTGGCTGACATAGTAGACTAGAAACTGTTTTTTTCGTTCTTCTCTGACAAGGACTGAACTAACTGCCTCTGGACCAACCCCTAGGTACATGAACAACACTTCCCCTGAGCGAGGGCTTTGAAGCAAAGGAGTTGACGTCAATTGTTTCTTAAGTTGCTCAAAGACTTCATTACACTGCTTGGTCCATTCAAACTTAGAGGTCCCTCGAAGCGTTCTTTTGAAAGGAGCACTCTTATCTCCTGCCCTGGAGATAAACCTGCTTAGGCCTGCCAGCCTTCCTCCTAATTGTTGAACTTCTTTTGGACCACGAGTGGGTGGTATATTAAGAATGACCTTTACCGTGTCAGGATTCAGGGCAAGGCCTTCGAGATGAAGGAGATGGCCAAGAAATTTTCCCTTTACTTGCCCCGAAGACACTTCAAGGGATTCAACTTTATCTTAAACCTTCGCAGAGTAGCGAACGTCTCTGCAAGGTCTTCCAAGTGCGATGAGAAGGACTTGCTTTTAATGAGGAGATCATCAACGTACACTTCGAGATTCCTCCCCTTTTGCTATTTGAAAACAAAGTCCATCATGCGCTGATAGGTCGCACCTGCATTCTTGAGCATGAAAGACATGACTAGATAATAATAACAACCATCGTTCGTGATGAAAAACCTATGTGGTACGTCGGGCTTATGCATTCTAATTTGATGAAAACTGGAGAATGCATCTAAAAAACTCATGCACAAATATCCAACCGCGGAATCTACTAAAGCATCTATTCGAGGCAAGGGATAACACTCTTTAGGGCATGCTTTATTGAGTTTAGTAAAATCTACACACATGCGTCATCCCCCCCAAGTTTTTTAACCATTACAACGTTTGACACCCATTCGGGGTATTGGATTTCTTGAATGAAATTCTCCTTGAGGAGCTTGGTGACTTCTTCTCGGATGGGCTCAACAAGCTTTGTTGCCACCTCCCTCTTCTTTTGGTAAACATGCTTGAAGTTGGGGTCGATGTTGAGGTGGTGACAAGCTACATCATTATCAACCCCTGACATGCCTTCTGCTGACCAAGCAAAGATATCCAGGTTCTTTAACAAGTATGAGATCAGTTTAGACTTCTCCTCCTCTGGTAGCTCAACATTGATTGAGTGTTTCCTCTCCTCTCCTTCAGCAATTGGTACCCCCTGCATCTCCTGGGCAGGTTCCAGGTGTGTGCCTTCTCTGACATCTTCTTCAGCCGGCTCCTCAGCTACTTCTGGAGGAGGAGACACTTCAAGGACTGCTACTGGGGCCTTTGGAGGAGTGTGCTCAACCAGATTGACTGTCCGAGCATATCATTCCCGGGCTAGTTTCGGATCACTCCTAACCTGGTACTGCTTTCCATTCATTGCAAACTTGATGGCCAGGTGGTAGGTGGATACAACTGCTTGATATTCGTTGAGGAGTGACCTTCCGAAGATTGCATAGTAACTGCTTGGAGTGTCAACCACTATGAACGGGACAAACTTTGTGATTCCTCTGAGTGTCACTGAGAGTGTGACACTCCCTTCTGCTTCCTTCCTTGCCCCTTAGAAATCATAGAGGGGCCCTTTGGTGGAAAGCAAATGCTTTCCAGTCTTTAGGGCCTCAAAAATTGTTCTGAAGAGAAGATTCATAGAACTATTAGCATCAATCAAAATTTTATGCATGGTGTAGTTCTTGATTTATGCTTTTACTACCACTGCATCATTGAAAGGGTTGGCAGTCAGGGGGAGGTCGTCTGAGACAATGGTGACGACCCCTCTAACAGAAGCAGAGAAGGAGGTAGCTGCAACCTCCTGTCGGAAGATTCTGGAGATGCTTGACTTTCTCAATTTTAAAATACTCACTCATATAATCTCAATTAACACATCCAAGATTAGTAATTATGCGACTATTGCATATTAAATTAAGAATGCACTATATTTTAAATGTAAGGCGATTAAGTAATACACGTATAAATAAAGTGTATAATCAAATTTAACAGAACCACATATTATTAGTAATAAGATAACAGTTATACACGAATGAAAGACTTGAAAATGAATGCAAAACTCACCAAGTAGAAGGTCTTTGGCGTGGGTGAGGAAATACGGTGGCTGCCGATGTGGTACAAGTGCTCCGGAAGAAAATC
Source organism: Platanthera guangdongensis (assembly GCA_039583875.1). Classification (NCBI taxonomy): domain Eukaryota; kingdom Viridiplantae; phylum Streptophyta; class Magnoliopsida; order Asparagales; family Orchidaceae; genus Platanthera; species Platanthera guangdongensis. The sequence goes on along the minus strand of CM077160.1, from coordinate 7,688,264 downwards.
ATTATTGGAAGCATGGTTGTCAGGATCACGATCCAGATCATAGGATCTTACAATCCAGATTTTGTAAATCGATCCTGATTTTGTAAAGCGATCATCGATCCAACCCTACTATCTGATTCGATCCTACCTCGAAATGATCTCTTGTAGGATTTCGATCCTGACAACCTTGGTTGGAAGGGGGGCTGAAGGGAGAGGGTTGTTTTGTGCCTGACAGGGTGTTAGGGCTTGGATTTTGTGGTGGAAGTAAGGGGGAAGGGGCGGATACGACAAGTTGGAGGCCGGTGTGATGTGGGGTGGTTGATGGTGGCTCTGGGCGGTATGGAAGGTGATAGAAATGGCTATACAGGGATCAAAAAATCGGGATGGAGGTTATTCAGGGACTGGAAGGCCTAGACGGGGAGGATGGAGGGAGAAGTGGGGTCAACCGGGATGCGGGAGGCGGTGCGGGTGGTGGCTTGGCGCTGGAAGGCAAGAATTGATGGCGTCGGGGGTGCTAAGAGGACGAGACACCATGCGACTGCCTCAGATCTTCCTGGTCAGAGGGAATAAATGGGGGAATAGGGCAGACCAAAGGTCTAGAGGCAACACGGGTGGTGGAGGGGAGCTGGAAGCTCAAAGACGACAATGTCGGACGCTGAGAATGGGGTCAGGATGCTGGGAATAGCGAGGAAGCACTAGATAGGGGCATCAACCCTTTCTGAAGATGGAATCCCGTGGCATCTCACCGCATGCAGCTCTCGCTGTCGCACCGAGAGAGATTAAGCGACAATTTTCGTAAACCTAAAACTCTCGATCCCCTTTCTCCCGACTACTAGGGAAGTTATAAAGAAGGTGGGTGGTGGAATTAGGTTAATTACATACAATGATCACGATAGCCCGCTAGGTAATTTCACTTATCTCCCTAAATACAACTAAAGATGTACATAAAAATATAAAAAGTGAGTCAATCGCGTTCGCGGTCTCCGATTGGTAATCCGACAATCCAAAAGTGCAATAATGATGATTCACTCAATGTGTCTCGGTCGATCAGTCATAACTTTAGTTCCACACACAGAGTTGGAGAGCCATTCACCAAAAAGACCAGAGGTAGCCAGTTATGTTTTCGAGATGCAAGAAGAGAAGAGGGTTTCTAGCCATATGATTAGTAGCACCCGAGTCGACGAGCCACTTATTATGAGTAGTAATTTGTGCGCTGCCTGGTGAATTAGCAATGGAAGCATATTGCTTGGAGGCATTGATGGGCGCCTTGATGTTTTCTGAGGAGAACCAGTGGCCTGACTCTGGTGGCGGGGTTGACTGTGAGCTGGTAGGTTTAAACACATTTGTATTGACATGTGCCTGAGGATGGATGTGAGAATGCTTCACAGAACACCTCTCGACAAGATGACCGAGCCATCCACAATGGGAGCAAAGAGGGCGAAGTCCTCCATAATCCCTAGTGTGCCCTCCATGACCGCGGTGAGCTCCATGACCGGCCGAATGGGCAAAATTGTTAGAGAGAGGAGAGAACACAAGTGAAGGCCGCTATAAAAGATTAATAGTATCATAGCTGTGAGTGGCTGTAACATTCAAGGTGCGAGTGTGAGGTTCTCGCAAGATCTATTGGCGGATCATCTCATAAGAATTTGTAAGACGGAGAAGTTGGCAGACCATCAAGAGTTCCTAAAAACATTTCAGCTCCGATGCAAGGTCAACAGAGAAGAGACGATATTGGAGAAGTTCTGCGCCAAGAGATTGGACTTCTTGATACGCAACATCAGGAGAGAGAGTTGGTCGAGTTAAGAGATCAAAATACAGGGTGTAGATGTGAGATGTTTTGACACCCTTGGAGTGAAGAGCTGCAAGATGATCCCATGTTGCTTTCATAGTATCGTCATGGCAGATTAGTAAACAAGCATTTGAAAGGCTGTTTGGTAGTAAGGTGCGAACAAGAGTATCATTAACATCCCAATCAGCATAGGGAGGAGACACATGGTCAAGAAGAGCATTAGTGAGATGGTGGCATTTTCATTGCGAGCGCGAAAGGAAGGTGAATGCGACACTCAAATTGTGATAACTTGTTCCGGTTAATTTAGATGCCTTGCCGAGATTTCCAAATATACTGGAGATGACCGTGGGAGGCATAATGTTGGCGGGGACAGAAGGGTGTGGTGAATTTGTTATGGTTGATAATAAGATCAATATGCACGAAAGGAGAGGCATGGGGAAAGCTCACAAAGATACGCAAAAAAATGCGGGTGTCTGGAGAACTCGCAGATGGGAGTTGGGGGGGGGGGTGCGAGCACAGATCTTGCGGGTTCTTTTAAGAAGATAGTTCGTAGGAGATAGGAACTCGCAAGTGCCTCGGGATGCAGAGGATTCACCGTTTGGTTTGGGGAGACCGTCTGTTGCAGAGAGGAGCTCGCACAGGGAGGGAGGTAGTGAGTACGATTGAAGAGAAGTGGACTCGGCGGATTGACAAGCGCGGAGTCCACATAATCTGCAGAATCCGCTTGGGATGGATCGAGCTTACGAGATCAACGAGTTTTACGTCTTTTGGAAGGATTCTAGCTCGACGAGCGAAATTGACGAGTTCTGCGATGATGGAGTTCGCTAGTAGATGTCTCGCGACAAGAAGAAGACATAGGTTTTGCGTGAGCGTCCTGTTGATGCTTTAAAGTGGACTCACAGAAGGTGACAAAAAATTAGCGAGCTTTAGCGTAGCAAAAATCTATAAAATTCTTGGGAGACAAATTCGTTGAGTGCTTCCTTGTCTAGGAGGGCCCAAGAGGTAGCAAATACTATTCCAAATGTAGCGAGTTCCGTGCAATGGGGGTTGTGTGAGACAGGGAATTTTAACAGTAGACCGTAAAGAGTTTGTGTGATGGATGGAATAAATCATGCGATAGGAGGACGACGAAGAATTACATTTGCTCTTGAATCTTGTTTTGAATTTTTTTTAATTATTATGACGCAAGACGAATCTATAAGCAAACAAGATCCAGTGATGCCCAAACCCTAAATGCAAAGCAAGCAAACTCACGTCAGTCACAAATGAAGCTACGATCAACTTTAGAATGAAATGAATGCATACACACAATCCAAGTAAATGCCACTTTAAGTGTAGTTGCAAATGCAATTGAGTAGTCTGATTTAAGTAGTAATAAGCAATGAGTTATAATAAAATCATAAGCAGAGACAATTGTCCACAAAATTAATTAGGATGAGCAAATTAAAATCCTCAATCAATTGAGATGCAATTACTTGTAAGCACCGCTAAATGTACCCTGCAAATCATATAATTTCCCATCCTAAAAGCATATAAAATGACATTCAATAAAACAGTCCCAAGTACATGAAAATGGAAAACAAAGACTCCAAATAGAAACTTACACGTGTAGATGGCGGCCGAGTAAGGTAAGGTGGGATCCAAGACTGTCATTTCCTCCAAGAACTGTAAATTGCGGGTTGGGTTCTGGTGGGAGGCTCTAGAGGGAGTATGGAGGAGAGTGTAAGTTGGGGACAAAAGGGCCGGGACTTGGGCTATTGACGGTAGATGAGAAAGTGGGACTGGATGGTTGTTACGGACTGGTGGGAGGTGGGGTTGGAATCGGTGGTGGGAGATGGGGCTATTACAGTGATGGACAAGGGCTCGACCTAAGGCATGAGACATGAATTCAGATCGACACAGGGAGAAGCTTAGGGCTTGCGGGTAAGGGAAAGCTACGACAATAGAGGCCATTTGTGGGAGGAGCGGAATTTTCGACTGGGGCGAGTAGCAAGGGAGACGGGATGTGTGGCTGGGCTGATGGGGTAGAAGTGGGCGAACGAAGAAGAGGGAGACCTGGAGTCACGCCCGGGAGGGAGCTCAACGTCGCACCGAGAGACTGAAATCCACCAATGTGATCGAAAAAATGCTTTTGCAAAATCATTGATACCCCACTCAGCCTCCCCCTGCACGTTTAAATAAAACAACCCAAAAATAGGGCATCCGAATCGGTCAGTTTATATCATTTGAGTCGATTGGGTGTCAAATATAACTTGAAATAAACATAGTAATATATAAAAATGACTCGGAACGACCATCCGGATGCAACCACGGTCTCGGGTCATCCGAACGGAAGCGAATCACCGCGATTTCCATCATATTACATGAGAGTTCCCTTCTTTATATTGAGTAGAAGAGGAAAAAGTGTGTACATTTGGAGACCCTGAACTTAATACAAGGAGGAAATAAATACAATGGGGCCCTTTGTAGGCTTTTGTTCTAGGGGTTTAACAATTAATCAGGGTGAAAATATGAATTCTAACTCAACATTATTGGACATGAATTTGACGCCATCTGACTCAAGTCGAGTAATGTCTGTTTAGCTTATTAGCCTTATATTTATGATAAATTTTGGTGGACCATTTATGAAACCCTTTAAGCTCGCTTAGAAGTTAGAATATAATATTATTTACTAATACAACATTCATATTACCTTTTATATAGAACTTTTTATTAGGTGGTGTATTTGGTGCAACTTACAAATATCAAAACTAGTTAAATCCTGATTTTATTATTCTTTTTTCATTACAAATTCATTCACAGTTGCAAAACTTAAATTATTTTCTCTGATTAGGGGTGTGGAAATTTATTTATCATTTGCATTTCTTTCAGGTTGACACCATTTAGTATTGGGTGCTGTTACTAGCAAACCCAATTTAGTTTCTAGCAAAACATTACTATTAGCAAACCCTTATTTTTCAAAATGGCTATTTGAAAACCATTTTGTTACTAGCAAACCAATATAAAATTTTTCGCGTCTCTTTGAACTTCGTTTTATATGTACATTTTCATGAGAAGTGTTAAACATGAAAGTTGTAGTTCTCGACGAGATCTACAATTTTCATGTTGAACATTTTTTGATTTGAAGCAATTTAGACCCCTGAAAAAAAGTCACGCCGAACATATGTACGGACACCCGGGATCGGCGTGACCTTTTTCGGAGGCCAAATCGGGGGCTTAAACGGCTTCAAAATAAAAAGTGTTCAACATAAAAGTTGTAGATCTCGACGAGATCTATAACTTTCATGTTGAACACTTTTTGATTTGAAGCAGTATAGACCTCCGATTTGGGCCCCGAAAAAAGTCACGCCGAAAATCTGTACAGACGACTCGTTCCGTGCGTGTCTTCTTTCGGGCCCAAATTGGAAGCCTAAACGGCTTCAAATCAAAAAATGGTCAACATGAAAGTTGTACAACTTTCATGTTGAACATTTTTTGATTTGAAGCAATTTAGACCCCCGATTTGACCCCTGAAAAAAGTCACGCCGAACATATGTACAGACACCCGGGATCGGCGTGACCTTTTTCGGAGGCCAAATCGGGGGCTTAAACGGCTTCAAAATAAAAAGTGTTCAACATGAAAGTTGCAGATCTCGACAAGATCTATAACTTTCATGTTGAACACTTTTTGATTTGAAGCAGTTTAGACCTCCGATTTGGGCCCCGAAAAAAGTCACGCCGAAAATCTGTACAGACGACTCGTTCCGTGCGTGTCTTTTTTCGGGCCCAAATTGGAAGCCTAAACGGCTTCAAATCAAAAAATGGTCAACATGAAAGTTGTAGATCTACAACTTTCATGTTTATCACTTTTTCAAATGAGAAACATTTGAGATTCAAAATTCAAAAATATAAAAATTGCAAAAAAAAGAAAGATTGGTTTGCTAGTAGTAATTTTTGAGAAGAGAAAGAAATGCAAAAAATGGTTGAATCTGTTTTTTTTTCTGTTTTGCTAGAAACGAAAGTGGGTTTGCTAATAACAACACCCTTAGTATTTTGGTTGTTCATTTAGAACTACTCATTTGACACCTTTACTTCTCATTTTTGTAATCTTATTATTGACATCGGCGTAATGCTCTAAACACTTCATACTCCCTTTTTATGACTGTTTATGTAGGCTGATTTTTCATTTCATCAGTAGAACCTTTTTTATGCACTTCGGAGTTCAATTGTTATCACCTGATAATAGCTCCAAAGTTAACTGCACATGGCCATTGCTCGTTTTGAAGATGCTTGTCCCACTTGCTGTCTTTTTATGCTTTTTCTTACTTATCTTGTTCAGTCATTGTTTTACGGTAGTCTCATGAATATTGATAGTTGTTTCTAAGTCTATTGTATTATAACCTATTTTTACTAGGATTTAGAAAAATATGATAACTACAAGCTCAATCTTTGGTAATTATTTGATTTCTTTGCAATGAACAATGATGAAGCATTTTCAAATTCTAGACTTACACTTGGGCTATGTCTTTGCTTATGTTTAACCTGCGAGGTTTTCCTTCCTCTTCATATGAAGACAATTTTTTCCGTCCCTTCTTTCACATCTTACAATTCTTTGAACTGCTGTTGTCCTGACAGAACCGGCTACTTGCAATGAACTACATAAATGAGGGATCCGACAATAAACTGTTTGAGGCACACAGGTCTTTACATTCGTTTCATTTACTACTGTCTAGCACTCTTGTTCTTATTTTGTAAGGTGGTTTCCTATAGTTGTTGTCATTCCCTGCAATATTTTAATTTCTTTCATCTTCTTGTAGGCCATAGAAAAGTAGTTGAAAATTTCTTCTCGCAATAGTGAATTTCTGCGCCTTCTACAGTTACTTATATTATATAGATATGTGTTGGAATATGTTAGAATAATACGTTTTATATTGTTCATTATTCTTTTCCTCAACATGGTATCAGAGGGAAAAAGAGTTTAGGGTTTTCGAATCTCGCCGCTCCCGCACAGGCGCACAGCCCCGGCCCCCCCGACTCCCGTACAACGCGCTCTTCCACCTCATGCACAATGCCCCTTCCACTCAGCCCGCTTCCGCCTCCCTCACAGCCCGCCTCCCGCACAGCCCGCTTCCGCACAATCCGCTTCTTCTTCTTCCGCACGGTCCGCTTCTTCTTCTTCTTTTTCTTCTTCTTCTTCTTCTAGGGACGCCGTATCATGAAAGACTTGACTCTCTTGATGACGTCGGTCCCTTCGCCTTCTTCCCTCTTTCTATGAGGGCGGTTCTCCTTTCTCATCCTTGGTGATTATTTGGTGCCTTCTCGATTTCTATTCGGGGTTTCCTTATGGCGAGCAGTGAGTCCTCTATCACCATGTCTTCCTGTGGAGTGGCCTCTCCTACTCCGGCTTCTGTTGAACCTTATCGCGTCCCCTCAGATTATGGTGCTCCTCAAATCACCATTATAAAATTGGATGGTTCCAACTACCTCCCGTGGGCTCGCTCCATCTCTCTTGCTCTCAAAAGCCGCCGGTTATTTGGTCATGTCAGTGGTACAGTGAAGGCTCCTGCGCTTGACTCTCCTGAGTGGTTTCAGTGGGAGTCTGACAACTCCCTGGTGATGTTGTGGCTCCTTAACTTTATGACAGAATCCATTTCTCGGAACTACCTGTTCTTGGATACCGCAGCAGATATCTGGAAGCGTGCAGAGACTACCTATTCTGGTCACTACAATGCAACTCAGATCTACCAACTTCGTCGCCGGTTGTTCCTCCTGCGACATGGTGATCGACCCCCCTCGGCCTACTACTCAGAGTTCACCCAACTCTATCAGGAGTATGATCATTTTGATTCTATGGCCCTGGCGTCTCCTGAAAATAAGGTGCTTGTCCGAGCAAGAGAAGAACACAATCACATCTTTGAGTTCCTCCACGGCTTACATCGAGACTTTGATCCGATCAACATTCAGATTCTTGGCCGCTCTCCACTACCTTCTCTGCCCGAGGTGTACAACCTTGTTCAACAGGAATTCGATCGCCGTCTGACTCTGCTTCCCGACTCTGCCCCCGAGGGATCTGCCCTTGTCTCTCTTTCTCAGCATGGGGCTCATTCTGTTCGTGACACTAGATTGAGGACTGCAGAAAAAGATCACCTAGTCCGTGACTATTGCGGGAAGGCCCGCCATACTAGAGATACCTGCTTCAAGCTTCATGGTTTTCCTCCTCGAGGCAGCCCCGCCTCTCGTGGTGGTCGGGGAGGTGGTCGCCCTCAACACACCCCTCCTCTGCCTAGATTAGCCCACTTATCAGACGCTGGGGAGGACTCTACTGCTCCTCACTCTCTGGCTTCCAATACGCCCCCCGGCTCTTTCGGCTGAAGAAATTCTGGCGTTCCGCCGGATGATGCTTGGACCTCCAGCGGAGCCATCCGGTTCTGCCTCCTCTTACTATACTCATCAGGGACTTGCAGGTGCTCACTCGGCTTCCTCCCACCTCTCCTCTCAGTGAATCATTGATTCTGGGGCTACCGACCACATGACTGGATCAACCACAGGTTTTGTGTCTTACCTCTGTCGGGCATGGACAAAGTGAGCATTGCTGATGGATCGCTATCTCCCATCGCTCGGAAAGGATCCATTCCATGCTCTTCTCTTACCCTCTCCTCCGTCCTTCATGTTCCTGCTTTCACCCGCATTCTCCTCTCTATTAGTCACTTGACAAACTCTATGAATTGCTCATTGTCCTTTTTACCACCTCTTGTGTTTTTCAGGATCTGAAGACGAGGACGGTGATTGGCTCTGGTAGACTGTGCATCTATGTGTTCGACCCCTCTGCTTCCACTTCATCCAACATCGCTCGGCCTCATAACGCTCTTCTTGCTCCTCGTCCCTCTGAGTTGGATTCCTGACATTGTCGGCTAGGACATCCTCCTGTCGCTATTATGAAGTAGTTGCTTCCTGCTATGTCTTCTACTTTGTTCAATATTTTTCACTGTGATGTGTTTGAACTGGCTAAACATCATCGTAATATTCTTCCTCTTATGCCCCCCATAGCTCAGTTCCATTTGCTGTTATTCATACTGATGTTTGAGGTCCTAGCCTTACTTTTTCTATTTCTGGTTGCTCGTGATTTCTTTCTTTCATTGATTGTTACTCTCGTTGTACCTGAGTTTACTTAATGAAGCATAAAAGTAAGGTGTTCTCTATTTTTCAGCGCTATCACTTTCACAAGATGGTCACAACTCAATATGGTGTTCTTGTTAAAATCTTACATAGTGACAATGGTCGCGAATATATTGACGCTTCTCTTGACAAATACCTAAGTGACCTAGCTATCATTCATCCAACCTCCTGTGTGTACACCCCTGCTTAGAATGGGGTGACTGAGCGTAAGAATCGGTACCTCCTTGAGGTGGATAGGTGCCTTCTCCTTCGGATGCATTTCCCGAAATATTACTGGGGTGATGCTGTTCTCACCGCGGCCTACCTCATCAATCGTCTTCCTACATGGGTCCTCGGGTTTCAGACCCCTCTCACCACTCTAGGGGTCCGTCCTACCTCTCTATCACCCCGTATCTTTAGATTTGTCTGCCTTGTCCACACCCAGTCTAAGAACAAACTTGATCTACGCGCCCTGAAGTGTGTGTTTATTGACTACTCTCCTACCCAGAAAGGCTATAGGTGCCTCCACCCGATTACCAAGTAGGTATTTGTTATCATGGATGTCACCTTTTGGAAATCTGAAGCTTATTATGGGAACTCTCTTCAGAGGGAGAGCATAACTACAAAAGTGAGTTCCTCTCCTGTTCCTCTGCCTATTCCTCCGTCTATGGTGCCACCTCCCGCCCCGATCACTCCACCATCATCTCCTATTCCTACTACCCCCGTTCCTCTGGTGCCTCCGACGCCCCCTCCTATTTTGCAGGTCTAGACTCGACGCAAAAGGGGAACGAATACTCAGTCTCTTGCTATTCAACCTGTGCCATCATCCGATCCATCGTCAGCTATTAACAAAGGTAGCTCTGCTTCTACCTTTGTAACTTTGTAACTTATGATTCATTGTCTCCTTCACATAGATCATTTGTCACCTCCTTGACCTCCATGTCTATTCCTCAGTCTTGGCAGGAAGCACTTGAGCATATTGAGTGGTAGGCAGCCATGCTGGATGAAATGGAAGCCCTTGAGAAGAACAATACTTGAGAGCTTGTCCAAACTCCCTAAGGGGAAAACTGCTGTGGGATGCAAGTGTGTTTTCTCTGTGAAGCAAAACTTCAAAGGTCTTGTGGAACGATACAATGCCAGGTTAGTAGCGAGAGGATATATGCAGACAGCGAACATTGACTATCAGGAGACATTTGCACCAGTGGCAAAAATGAAGTCCATCAAGATCTTGCTTTCATGTGCCGTGTGTAAAGGGTGGAGTCTCCTTCAGTTGGACGTGAAGAACGCATTTCTCCATGGTGATCTTGAGGAAGAAGTGTACATGTCCTTACCTCCTGGGGTTAACCAACAAGGATCAACAGAGAAAGTTTGTAGGTTGAAGAAAGCTCTATATGACTTGAAGCAATCTCCACGTGCGTGGTTCGGGAGATTTCACCGGGCTATGATCTCTTTCTGGTACAAACAGAGCAATGCTGATCACACCTTGTTTGTGAAACATAATGAGGGTAAGGTGACTGCTCTCATTGTCTACGTGGATGATATAGTAATAACCGGCGATGATACTAAAGAGGCTGAACATCTGAAATCCAGATTGTCTTACGAATTTAAAGTGAAGGATCTTGACCCCTCAAGTATTTATTGGGCATTGAGGTGGCTAGATCCAAACCTTAGATCTTTATATCTCAAAGGAAGTATGTTCTAGACTTTCTTGAGACGATTGGAATGCTCGGGTGCAGGCCATCTGATACCCCAATTAAGGTTAATCACAAACTTGAAAGAAATGAAGGAGAAGTAGTTGATGACGTACCTGGCTTCCAACGATTGGTGGGAAAGCTTATCTATCTCTCCCACTGTCCCACACTCGACCAAACATATCCTATGCTGTGGGGGTCATTAGTCAGTACATGTGTTCAACTAGATCACATCACTTGGATGCTGCACACAGAGTTTTGAGGTATCTCAAATCCACTCCTGACAAGGGAATTTTGTTCTCACCCAATGAAACATTGACTGTAGAGGTCTATACAGATGCGTACTGTGCATGATCGGTTGATGATTGGAGGTCAACATCAGGGTACTGTTCCCTTGTTGGGGGGTAATTTGACAACCTGGAGAAGCAAGAAACATGTTTCCAGATCCAGCACAGATGTAGAATTCCATGCCATGACACAAGGGCTATGTGAAGGGTTGTGGATCTAGACGATCATGAAGGACCTTCACGTGAAGTGTGATGGTCCAATTAGGATCTATTGCGATAACAAATCAACGATCAGCATTGCCCACAATTCGGTGCAACACGATCACACCAAGCACGCGGAGATCGACATACACTTTATCAAGGAACATATTGTTAGGGGGATTGTGAGTACCCCGTTTGTCCCATCAAATCAGCAACTTGCAGATGCGCTTACCAAATGGCTGAGTTAGAACTCGTTTGACAGAATAATTAACAAGTTGAGCATGATTGACATTACACGACCAACTTGAGGGGGAGTGTTGGAATATGTTAGAATAATAAGTTTTATATTGTTACTGTATTATCATCATGTACACACACAAATATATATATATATATATATATATATATATATATATATATATATATATATATATATATATATGAGAGCCTATAATGTAAGGGGTGATCATTATTCTTTTCCTCAACAATATGTATTATAAACATTGTTTTAAATGTCTGCCGACATGTCTTCCGACATGTCATTTTTAAGGGCAAAGTAATATGTTTTTCTAAAAAAACAGATTATATCATTTTGTAAAATATAGGCCGATATGTCCGATTTTTTCTGATATATCGGCCGACACGACTTTTAAATATATCGTCCGCTATTTTATCTTATGTTTCAGCATATGTTTAAATTGCTTTTATATATATTATATTATATATGTTTAAATCAATTAAATTTGTTGTTTCAGTTTTTTAACGTTTTATTATTACAACCAATTTTGTATAATTGTTTCACAAATTTTTTATTTCACATTACAAAAAAAATAATAATACATTTATTAGTTGATTGTTTACATGTTTTTAATATAAATTTTTAAGTTTGAAAAGATTTATAATCAATCAATGATTTTTAATTTTTAAATATACTTTATTTGCGATAAACTTGTTATCAAAATAAAATTACTTTATACTATAAATTTTTTTTACATTGTATTATTTTGTATTTGTTAATAATATTTTATATTAGTTACTATTCAATTTAATTTTGTAATATAACTGACTCATTTTTATCTATTTTTAATATTATTTTTCTATTTTTATAACATATAATTGTAGTTAGTATACCTAAAAATAAAAAATTTATTTTTAAGACATGCAAATTCATTATTTTAAAATATCTCCGACATGTCTCCGACTTCCGATATCCGACATGTCTCCGACATTCGACATTATGAGAGATTCTTATATACTTGTTGCCATGCTTTGTGCTTCTTATGAATGAGCTATAACTGCGCTAATACAAGGATAAAAAGGTATAATAATATCTGATTTAGCAATATATAGGTTTTTTGCAGGAGAAAATGAAGGGTGGTTTTGACGGTGGTTTTCCTTGTATGTATGCTTGAGCGTCTCCTTAATATATATATATATATATATATTGTTGGAGAAAATAGTTTTTTCTTATTATTAGAGTTTATTAGTGGGATAATGTAATCATATATATATAACCACCTATGGAGGATAAACTGGTCTAATTTTCCCTCTCTCGATATTCCAACATGGTATCAGAGCCTTAAGGTTTGCACGTTCCGCCGCTAGACCGTGCTTCAATTTCTGCTCGCGATCCTCTTCTGCCGATCGTCGCTTCTGCATTTCCAATTCCGCTCCCCGCTACAGAGCTCGGCCGCACCTCCTTCCTCTTAGGTGTGCTCTCACGTCCGCTCGTCTCCTCTCCCTCTCTCTTCCGCACTCTCTCCCGTCCTCTAGGGGCACCGGTCTCATGGATTTTTGATTCCCTGGTTTCCGACGTTCCTTCTCCTTTTCTTTTTCTTCCTTCTCTTTTTATTGGGCGTGTGGGTTCTTCTCCTCTTTCTATGGGGGTTACCCTTATCTTCCGACATCCGTTGTGATCTTTTGTGCGAGACCTCGATTTCTATTTAGGGTCTTCTATGGCTGAGAGTGACTCCTATACAAACATGTCTTCTGGTGGGAGTTTGAGAACCAAGACTGTCAAGATCGAGATCCTCGATAAAATCATTTCGAGGTTGGATCAGATCGGATGGTAGGATTGGATCGATGATCGCTTTACAAAATTTGGATCGATTTATAAAATCTGGATCGTATGATCGTAAGATCCTTTGATCTGAATCACGATTCTGACAACCATGTTGAGAACTCCCTGGTGATGTCCTAGCTGCTCAATGAGCCCATCGCTCAGAATTCTCTTCTTGGATAATGTAGCAGATATCTGGAAGCGCGTAGAGGCCACCTACTCATGCTGTGGAAATACGACTCAGATCTACCAACTTCGACACGAGATATTCCTCCTGCGACAGGGTGATCGACCCCTCATCTGCCTACTACTTGGTGTTCACCCAACTCTATCAGGAGTACGATCATTTTGATTCTCTGACTTTGGTGTCTACTGAAGATAAGGTGCTTGTGAGAGGCAGGGAAGAATGGAATTGCATCTTCGAATTTCTTCATGACTTACATCGAGATTTTGACCCGATTAGCATTCTGATCTTCAGACGCTCTCCTCTTCCTTCTTTACTAGAGATGTACATTCTTGTCTAGCAGGAATTTGATCGCCACCTGACGATCCTTCCCGACTTTGCCGGTGAGGGATCTGTTCTTGTTACACTGTCTCACCATGAGGTTCGTCCTGCTCGTGACACTAGATCGAAGCCTACAGAGAAAGATCGCCTTGTCTGTGATTATTGCGGGAAGTCTCGCCATACCAGAGATACGTTCTATTGATGCATGGCTCTCCTGCCGAGCAGTTCAGTTCAGCCTCCTCTTCCTATGCCCACTAGGGACTTGCAAGTGCTCATTTTGTTTCTGTTGGAAAAGCCCACTTAACATTAGGCCCATTTGTATAGCATTTATTGCTTTTTCTCTCCTCTCTTTAGTCCCACATTGTGTATAGGACTTTTCTCTCTCTTTCTCTCATCTATATATATGTACTCATTCTTTATATTTGTATCAAGTGGACATATATACAAGGTTGGCTTTCTCCATTTCTACATGGTATCAGAGCCAGGTTCGACTCTCTGCGGACTCCCTCTACTGTCCGCCAGCAGCCTGCGGTCTCTGCGGCCTCCCTTGTCCAGTCCGCACCCTCTAGTCGCATCTCTCCTGCGGCCTCACTTTTCCTGTCCGCTTCCCCTCCCGTGGATCCACTTCGTCCCCTCTCTCCCTTTCTCCTCAGGCCCCCCCTCCTTTTATAGCCATCCTGTGGGGTCCACTGCTTCCCCTTGTCCGCTGCGGCCTCCTCCTGTCCGCCGCGACCTCGGCGACCTCTCTCCTTGGTCTCCTTCATCCGCCGTTCGCGCTGCGTTCGCCAGCTCGCCAGCTCGCCAGCTCGCCAGCTCGCCAGCTCGCCAGCCCGCCAGCCCGCCAGCCCGCCAGCCCGCCAGCCCGCCAGCTCGCAAGTCAGCCCCGGCGTGTCCTCTCTTATCAGTTCTCTCCTGTCCGCCGCGGTCTGACCCAGACCGCCGCGACCTGAACCAGCCCGCATCATCCTCCAGCTCGCCGCGACCTCATCCAGGTCGCCGCGTCCTCTCCCTGTCCGCTCTCTGTTTGCTTCCTCTAGCTGCTGCCTCCAGTCCGCTGTGGTCTCCTCCAGCTCGCTGCGACCTCCTCCCACTCGCTGCAGCCTCCTTCAGCTCGCTGCGGCCTCCAGCCCGCTGCGGTCTTCTCCAGCTCGCTGCGGCCTCCAGACCGCTGCGGTCTTCTCCCGCTCGTTGCGGCCTCCAGCCCGCTGCGGTCTCATCCAACTCGCTGCGGCCTCCTTCCAGCTCGCTGCGGCCTCCTTCCAGCTCGCTGCGGCCTCCATGTCTACATCTGCAGACTCCGTCGGTACGGCAGTTCCTCCTGAACGCCCGGCCTCTCTACCAGAAGTCCGAGACGAGCTCCGGATCACCACAATTTCGCTCAATGGCAAGAAGAACTTTGTGGAATGGGCACACTCAGTTCGCCGTGTCCTTCAGTCCAAGGGATTCCTTCATCATCTGACCCAGACCGTCATTGGTGTCCCTACTGAGGAGTGGTTACGCAATGATGGGCGTGTGCAGACTTGGCTCCTCAACTCTCTTGATGGCGAATCTTATCGTCTGGCCATGTATCATGAGACGGCCAAAGGCATGTGGGACGAGCTACACACCCTCTACTCCGGCAAAGATAGTCTCCACCATCTCTATGATATCATCACCGCTCTCCAGGCCCTTGACAGCAGTGACGCCACCGACTTGACATCCTTTGTTGCTCAAGCCCGGTCTCTGGTTGAGGCTTGGATCCACCATCAGCCTCCCACTCTAGATCTCGCTGCTCAACGTACCCAGAAGGAAGCTGTGGGTATCGCCATGATGATGGCCCGGGTACCCCTCATCTTCACAGTGTCCGGGCTCACATCCTCTCCTCTACTGTTACACCGTCCTTTTCCGACGTGTGCTCAATGCTTCTCAAAGTCTCCCCGCCTCCGGATGTTCCCGGACTTCCTTCTCCGGCTCTTGTTCAACAGGCACCTGCTCCCTTACTACCTCTTCCCCCCTCTGCCCGTGGTGGCCGCTCTGACTCTCGCGGCCGGGGTCGCGGTGGCCGGTCTAGGCCTCAATGCTCGTTCTGTGGTAAAGTTGGTCATCTTGAGGCCACTTGCTTTCGCAAACATGGCCGTCCGCCTCGTCCACATGCCTCTGCTGCTACTACCGACTCTACCTCCTCTCGTACTGAGCTCGACAAGGTTCGTCTTCAGCTCCAGCACCTTCATGGCTTGCTCAGCCGTCCGCCTGCCTCGGTTGCCTCTGCTGCCTCTCTCTCCAATGAAGGTATCGCCTGCCTCTCCTCTGGCCCGCGCTGGATCCTTGATTCTGGTGCCACTCATCATATCACCTCTGTTAAGCCACCACAGTACTTGTCTTCACCTCACCCGAAGTACATTACTGTTGCTAATGGAGCGTCGGTTCCGTATCTGGATGTGCTGATATTTCTCTCACCTCTTCTCTCCTCCTACGCTCGGCTCTACATGTTCCGGGCTCTCCTTTCAATTTACTCTCTGTCGGTCGCCTTACTACTGATTCTAATTACTCAGTGACATTTACTTCTTCTTCTTTTCTCATACAGGATCAGCAGACGCAGACTATCATTGGTAGAGGACGACTGCAGAATGGGCTCTATCTCCTTGACGACTCTCCTACTGTCCTCGCATCTACCTCCTCTTCGGATTGGCATCGCCGTCTGGGACATGCTCCTCTTCCAGTCCTCCGGAAGGCCCTTCCTGATGTCACTCTCCCTGCTTTTCGTTGCGACACATGTATTTTGGGCAAACAGCCCCGTTCTTCTTTTCCCCCTCATTGTACTCGGAGCTCCGCTCCTTTTATTTTAGTACACTCCGATATATGTGGTCCGTACAAAGTTACTAGTATTTCTGGCTATCGCTATTTTCTTTCTTTTATTGATGATTACTCTCGCATGACATGGTTATATCTCCTTCGGGATCGCTCTGAACTTCCCCGCGTATTCCGGGCTTTCATCCTCGAGACCCGCACTCAGTTCTCTGCGCCTATTCGCACTATTCGTACAGACAATGCGCGGGAGTACACCAGCCATACGTTTGCCACTCTCTGCTCTGAATTCGGCATTCTTCACCACACCTCATGTCCGTACACTCCACAACAGAATGGTGTCGCCGAGCGCAAGAATCGTCACCTTCTTGATGTCGCTCGCTCGCTTATGCTTCAAATGCAGGTCCCCAAACCGTACTGGAACTACGCTCTCTCCACGGCTTGCTTCCTCATCAACCGCCTCCGTCTTCCGTCCTCCAGTATGCTACTCCCTTCAGCCTTCTCTTTCCCACAACTTCGCCTTTTCCTCTTCCGCCACGGGTGTTTGGGTGTACCTGCTACGTTCACCACCTCGGTCCCTCCACGGACAAGTTGGACCCTCGTGCCACCAAGCAGATCTTTGTCGGGTACTCGCGCACTCAGAAGGGTTATGTATGTTATTCGCCTACTACCCGCAAGGTTACTGTCTCGCCTGACGTAACTTTCCGTGAAGATCTTCCTTCTTCCCTGCTCCGGATATCGCTCTGCCTCCCGCTCCCGTCGTTCGTCCTATCATTCCTGCTCCTCACTCCTCAGCCTCTCTCCCTTCACCACCTCCGGTCCGTCCACCACCCCCGGTTATCCGGGTCTATTCTCGTCGCTCTCCTCATTCTGTGGCTCCTCTGCAGTCGGCCTCGCCCTCTGGTGCTCTGCTCCCTGCTGCTCCGGCTCCCGTCTCCACCGCTCATCCGATGGCGAACTACGTCTCGCTCCATCGCCTCTCCCCCTCTCTTCTTCACCTTGCCACCTCCTTATCTTCTGTTTCAGTCCCTAACTCTTTGCAGGAGGCGCTTCACCATCCTGGCTGGCGGGCTGCCATGGACGAAGAAATGATGGCCCTTTGGGCCAACCAGACCTGGGTCTTGGTTCCCTTACCTCCCGGTCAGCACCCGGTTGGATGCAAATGGGTCTTCGTCATCAAGCATGCTCCGGATGGCACTATTGCCCGTCTGAAGGCCCGTCTTGTGGCCCGGGGCTTCACACAACAGGAGGGCCTCGACTATGAGGAAACATTCTCTCCGGTGGCCAAGCTTAACACTGTCCGCGTTCTTCTCTCCGTCGCGGTACACCGCCGCTGGCCTCTTCATCAACTTGATATCAAGAACGCCTTTTTGAATGGCGACCTTCAGGAAACTGTCTACATGCGCCAACCGCCCGGGTTTTGAGACCACGGGGGAGTCTCGGGTCTGTCTTCTCAAAAGTCAATTTATGGTCTCAAACAGTCCCCACGGGCGTGGTTTGACAAGTTTAGCAAGGTGGTTCGGGACATGGGGTTCACTCGGAGCTCTGCAGATTTCTCCCTCTTTACCCGACACCGGGCCACTGGCACCGTTCTTCTGTTGGTTTATGTTGACGACATCCTTCTCACTGGGGATGACTCAACGGGGATTCAAGACGTCAAACAACACCTGAGCACTGTTTTTCAGACTAAAGATCTGGGGAAACTTCGCTACTTCCTTGGTCTCGAGATCGCCCGGCGGCCGGACGGGTTGGTACTCTCCCAACGAAAGTACTGTCTCGATCTTCTCAAAGATGCTGGTCAGTCTGGTTGCAAGCCAGCATGTACCCCGATGGAGGCAAATCACAAATTATGCGCTCATGCTTCGGATGACGATTTGCTACTTCCGAACCCGGAATACTATCGACGCCTTGTGGGCAAGTTGATCTATCTAACAGTCACAAGGCCAGATATATCATTTGCAGTTGGGGTTGTCAGTAGGTTCATGCATGCCCCCGGGCTTCTCATCTCCAAGCGGTTGAACGGATTCTCCGATACCTTAAGGGAGCTCCAGGCCAAGGGCTGGTTTACAAAACCTCCGACTCTGCTCCCGCATTGGTTGCCTATTCTGATGCCGACTATGCGGGTTCCCTGGACGATCGAAGGTCAACTAGTGGGTTCTGTACGTATTTTGGTGGGCATCTTATTACTTGGAAGAGTAAGAAACAAGCTGTGGTGGCTCGTTCCTCTGCAGAGGCTGAATACAGATCGATGGCCTCAGTTGTTTCAGAACTCACATGGCTTGAAAGTCTCCTCACTGACCTGGGAGTAAAACTCCCCTCCTCTGCTGTTCTATTTTGTGATAGTCAAGCCGCCATACACATCGCAAAGAATCCGGTCTTTCATGAGCGCACAAAACATATCGAGGTTGACTGTCACTTTGTTCGTGAAAAGGTTCAACTGAAGAAACTTGAATTAAAGCATGTTCCAGGAACTGATCAAGTTGCCGACATCCTCACAAAGGCCTTATCAAGCACTCTGTTCTACCAATGTTTGTCCAAGCTGGGTGCATATGACCTATACGCTCCAGCTTGCGGGGGAGTGTTGGAAAAGCCCACTTAACATTAGGCCCATTTGTATAGCATTTATTGCTTTTTTCTCTCCTCTCTTTAGTCCCACATTGTGTATAGGACTTTTCTCTCTCTTTCTCTCATCTATATATATGTACTCATTCTTTGTATTTGTATCAAGTGGACATATATACAAGGTTGGCTTTCTCCATTTCTACAGTTTCTACCCACCTGCCTTCACAGTGGATCATTGATTCCGTAGCTACTAATCACATGACTGGGTCAGCCACAGGTTTTGTGTCCTGCACTCCTTTGTCCGACAGAGACAAAGTGAGCATTATTGATGGACATCTCTCTCTCATTGCTGGGAAAAGATCCATTCCGTGCTCCTCTCTTACGCTCTCCTTTTGTCTTTCATGTTCCTGTTTTCGCTCAAAATCTACTGTCTATTAATCATTTGATTAACTCTATGAACTGCTCAGTAATTTTTTCCTACCTCTTGTATTTTTTAGGACCTGAAGATGAGGACGGTGATTGACTCTGGTATACTGTGCAACAGACTCTTTGTGTTTGACCTCTCATCCTCCACTTCATCCAGCCTTACTTTGCCTCCAAAAGATCTTCATGTAGATCAGACCTCTGATTTGGATTCCTGGCATTGTCTCCTTAGACGTCCTCCTATCGCTACTATGAAGTTGTTGCTTCTTACTATTTCTTTTACTTTGTTTATTATTTTTCATTGTGATGTATGTGAACTTGCTAAACATCATTATAATTCTCTTCCTCTTATGTCTCAAGGTAACTCAATTCTGTTTGCTCTTATTCATACTGATGTTTGGGGCCCCAGTCCTACCGCATCTATTTCGGGTTGCTCATGATTTATTTTTTTTATTGATTGTTACTCTCGTTGTACTGAGTATATTTAATGAAACATAAAACAATGTGTTTTCTTTCTTTCAACGCTTTCATAAGATGGTTACTACTCAATTTGATGCTACCATTAAGATCTTGCGCAGTGACAATGACCGTGAGTATATTGACTCCCACTTTGAGCAATATCTGAGTGATTTTGGTATCATACATCAAACTTTCTGTGTTTATACCCAACTCAGAATGGGGTAGTTGAGCGCAAAAATCGGCACCTCCTTGAGGTTGACAGTTGTCTCCTTCTCCGCATGAATCTCCCTAAATATTATTGGGATGATGCAGTTCTCATTGCTGCTTACCTCATCAATCATCTTCCTACTCGTGTCCTTGACTTTCATACTCCTCTGACCACTCTGGGGGTTCGTCTCACTTTCCTCTCGCCTCGTATCTTTGGATGTGTATGTTTTGTGCACCTCCATCCTTAGACCAAACTCGATCCCCGCGCTCTGAGGTGTGTCTTCATTGACTACTCCCCTACCCAGAAAGGCTATAAGTGCTTCCATCCCATCACCGCGAACATTTGTTATTGTGAATATCATCTTCCAGGAATCAGATGCCTATTATGGGACCTCTCTTCAGGGTGAGACAATTACTAGGGAAGTGAGTTCCTCTCCTTTTGTTGCTTTGCCTCTTTCTCCTCCATTTCCACCATCTGCATTATCTCCTCCCGTCCCTGGTTATTTGGTGCTCCCTTCTATCCTCGGGGACTCGGTGATGCCTCTTTCTGCCCCTAGTGATTCGGTGCTCCCTCCTATCCCCGGGTACCCGGCGATGCTTCCACCATTGCAGATTTACACACAACGTTGGAAGGGCACAGACACACAGGATATGCCTACACTACCTCGGTCACGACTTGATCCATCTTTTGGTACTGACAGAGGTAATTATGCTTCCACCCAACATCCCTTTTCTCATTTTGTGACTTATGAATCTTTGTCTCTTTCATATAGAGCATTTGCCCCCTCCCTGTCTTTCATATCTATTCCTTGTTCTTGGCAGGAAGCTGTTGAGTACAGTGAATGGAAGGCAACCATGTTGGAGGAAATGGTGGCCCTTGACAAGAATCATTCTTGGGATCTTGTCCATTTCCCTAAAAGGAAAACTATTGTGGAATGCAAATGAGTCTTCTCCTTAACAAAACTCCCAAGGTTTTGTTGAACGATACAACGCCAAGTTGGTGGCTAAAAGATATACCCAAACAGCTGGTATCGACTATCAAGGGACATTTGCTTTGGTTGCTAAAATGAATTTAATCTTGATTTTTCTTTCATGTGCCGTATGTAAAGGATAGAGCCACAATTAGTTGGATATGAAAAACACATTTGTTTACGGTGATCTTGAGGAAGTCTACATGTCCCTGCTTCCTGGTGTTCTTCCAGAAGGGCCAACAAAAAAAGTTTGCAGGTTGAAGAAAGTCTTGTATGGCTTGAAGTGGTCTCTATGTGCTTGCTTTGAGAGATTTCACCGAGCAATGAAGTCATTTGAATACGAACAGAGCAATGTCGATCACACCTTGTTTTTGAAACACAAGGACGACAAGTTGGTTGCTCATATCGTCTATGTGGATGATATTTTGATAACTGACGACGACACAAAGGAGATTGAACACTTAAAGTCTAGGTTGGCTAGGGAATTTGAAATGAAGGATGTTGGACTCCTCAAGTATTGTTTTGGCATAGATTTGGCTAGATCCATACATAGGATCTTTATATCATAAAGGAAGTACATTTTATATTTACTTGAGACAACTTGGATGATTGAATGCAAATCCGCTGACACCCCAATTGAAGTCAATCACAAGCTTGGTAGAGATGGCGAAGAAGTTGTTGATGACATACCAGATTTCCAACTAGTGGGAAAACTTATCTCTCTCTCCCATATTCACCCGAACATCTCTTATTCTGCGGGGGTCCTTAGCCAGTACATGCACTCACCTAGATCACATCACGTTAATGCTGCATACAGAGTCCTGAGGTATCTCAAATCCTCTCCTAGCAAGGGCATACTGTTCTCACCCAACGAGGCATTGACAGTAGAGGTTGAATGCACACTGGGCATGTTCAGTTGATGACCGTAGGTTTACATCAGGATATTGTTCTCTTGTTGTGGCAAATTGGTGACCTGGAGGATCAAGAAATAACACGTAGTCAGATCCAGTACTGAGGCCGAGTTCCGAACAAAGACACATGAGATATGTGAAGGATTGTGGATTCAGTCGATTATGAAGGACCTGAGTATGGAGTGCACTGGTCCAATCAGGATCTATTGGGATAATAAATCTGCTATCAGCATTGCGAGTATTCCCTTTGTCCCATCAAACTAGCAACTCGCAAATGCGCTTACCAAGGGTCTGAGTCTGTTCTCCTTTGACAAATTACTTGGCAAGTTGGTCATGATCGACATTACACACCCAACTTGAGGGAGAGTGTTGGAGAAATTAATTTTTTCTTATTATTAGAGTTTATTAGTGGGATAATGTAATCATATATATATAGCATCCTATGAAGAATAAACTGGTCTAATTTACGTACATATACACACACTGCTTTTACACTCCCGCGCAAGCTTCAACATACAGGTCGTAGGCGCCAAGCTTGGAAACAAATTGTCAATATAATGGACGAGGTAGGGCCTAGTTGAGAACGTCATAAATTTTCTTGCCCGCGGCTAATGCCTCAAGTTCATTTTGCAATCTTGAACTTTTACCCGGATGAAATAAATCTAACTTCGATATGTTCGTACATTCTTGAAATACGGTATTTTCAACAATTTAAATGACAACTTGACTATCACAATAGAGAGCGATCAAAGAGGGGAGTTTACACCAAGATCAGTGAGAAGACTTTCCATCCACGTGAGTTCAGAAACAACAGATGCCATTGAATGATACCCATCTTTCGCAGAGGAGCGTGCCACCATCGTTTGTTTCTTGCTCAACAGGTGACCTGGTGTCCTCCAAAATATTTGTAGCAGGGACTCGTAGACCGACGATCATCGAGGGAACCAACATAGTCTGTATCAGAGTAGATAATTAGGAATAAATAAGAGAGGGGCTTGTACACAATTCCTTGTCTCAGAACATTCTTTAGATACCAAAATATTCTGTCGACAACCTAGAGGTGTGATATTTGAGGAGCTCGCATAAAGCGGCTGACTACCCTAACAACAAAGGATATTCCAGGTTGTGTGACAATCTTGACAATAAGGCGACGATAGTACTCCAAATTAGGGAGAAACATATCAATGTCAATGTATGAGCACAAAACTTGTGGTTGACATCCATTGATGTGTCAACAAGCTTGCATCCTGAGTAACCTGCATCGTGAAGGTCGAAACAGTATGTTACCGATGGGAAATTATGTGCAATGAACTCGAATAAAACTTGGATACAATGGCGAGGTATGCTCGTGCATAACCTCAGGAGGCTAATTTCTCCTCGAAGTCCCTCTCCAAATGAGAGATCTCAAAACCTAAACAACAAAGATCACTAAAAATCCCAAGCCACCTCCTTATGTAGGGAGGGAGAGAGGGCTCACATATAATTTACCCTAATGCCTTAACAAATTAAAGATACAAAATACAATAAGTTGTCGCGCACATATGTGTAACAATATATCCCGCCAGAAAGTCGACTTTGACCCCTAGGTCGAGGTGCCACCTGCCTTCTGATAGTGATATGCTCGTGGTGGGCTGCCACAGAGGTGTGTGGGGCTCCGTCCGATGGTACATCCGTGATCATAAGGGCATCAAAGTCAGTACTGTAGTTCTCCTCCAAGTCGTCCCCAATGAGGGCTTGAAACTCCTTGACAGGATAATCATGAGTAGGTGAGTAGCGCTGCGTGCAATAGAAGCAGATACCCATACTCCGCAAGTCATGATATCTTTAGTTGGAAAGACGGTGAGTAGGGATAGTACGGTTGTTCAGTGAGCACACAATGGTCAGGTGGAAGGCCTGGAACGTTGGTAACCAACTCGATAAATTCATCAACGTAGGAGTCAATATGCGATCGATCATTGTGCCAAATTTGTGGTCATCATATCGTTGAATGCATGCCTCAGTGAGAGTTGTTCAGGTGAGGCCGAGAGAGGACCAGCGGAGCCAGCAAACCCAATGGAGGGCGAACTCTTCCATGCCGATAAGAGCCGCGGAGTCCTTCTGTACCCGATGAGTCCGATGAATGTCAAAATACTGCTCAACATGGTGTGTTGGTGCTCCTATAGTATACCTCTTTATCTCATTGCTCACTTACTGTTTTTATGCTTACCCTAAGACTAAAGATAGGGCACAATGACGACAAAGGATCCATATAGCCGACCACACTATAGTGGGATAAAGGCTTGAGTGTTGTTGTTATGCTTATTTTTAATTTGATCATTAATTCAGAGCTTGCCTAAAATTATCACTTACCTATTTCTCGATCATTAGAAAACTTGCTTGTCTCGCATTTTCATTTTCTTAAGTGCATGCATGCGGATTGCTTATTCATATTAATTACATGTTCGTATGTCAACTCTTATGTGCGTGTGCGAGCCCTAGGTTTTCTATCACTCGATAGTGATTGTAAAAGTTCCTCTAGCGCCTCAAATTTTAAAAGATGTTATTTTTATTATTTAAAATATAAATTCAGAAGTTTGGTATACATTAATTTTATAAGACAATTTGAAAACTAAACTCCTTAACTCAAAAAGATGGAGAGGATGCTTATAATATGGGATGAAAAGGAGGAACTAGGAAGAATAGAAGATCAACCCTCAAACAACCCTCATAGTTATGCATTTTGTAAGTTTTTTTATTTAGGAAAATCGCACTATCAGCACATAATAATTCAGCCACCAACAGGGGATGCAAAAGCCACACATCCAACCTTTAAAATACACACCCACATAGAGTTTCAAATTAGTCAACCACAACTTCAAAAACCACACCTTCTAATCTGTTAACAACCACTGATGTAGCTCCTTTAACACCTATTTACAAAACTTAACACATGAAAAACACACTGATACGGGCCTTAGAATGTTGCCGACGGAGAGGGCGGAGGCGGAGAAGATGGCGGTGGTGGAGAATACCGTGGAGCCAGAACCGCGACTGCCTAAGTGAGGTTGCTCGTTAAAGAAGAGAGCCACCAAGATCTCGCATTCAAGGGATGAGAACTAGAATTCTTCTTGCTTAATTCATACAATACATCCCATGCCTTTATATAGGCTACACCATGTAAAAAGACGAAATAATACTAGACTCGGAGCTCGAAGCCCCTACATAATGATAACAACTAGACACTTAGATAATGAAGATAATTATAATAATGCGCAGCCCATATCATCACTCCCGCCGTCCAAAAAGAGCTTTCCCTCAAGCTTGAGGGAGATCACGTGAAGGCGAGTGTCATCCGATGCCTTCCTCATCCGAGTCCTCGACATTTAGGTAGAAAAGCTTTTTGCATCTGTGTCCGCAAGTGTACTGCTCGTTGCAATTAAAACATAAACCCTGAGCGCGGTTGCCCAACATCTCAGTCTGAGATAAGCGACAGACCGACGTGGCAGGAGGACCATCGAGACGTCCTTGTGGAGTGCCGATGTCAGTGGGCAAGTAGGCCTCCCGGGCCAACTGGAGGCGACAGTGCATAGTCTGGCCAGACTCATAACAGTCACTAAGTCTGGCGGGGCCTCAAATTCGACATCCAGTTGTAGGCAAGCTTGAAGTCCGGCTGTGAAGATGGAGACTTGCATTGTTGGGGGAACGAGGAAGTGTGACGCATGCCAGGAGGAGCTGAAACTGCTTCAAGTAATCATCCACTGTGTCTGTTTGACGGAGTTTTGTAAGAGCACCAAGGGGGTTGCTGCGGATGAGAGGGATGAAATGTAGGTTGCAATACCGCTCGAAGCCGTCCCATGTCAGGCCAGGTTGGTCGATGAGGAGACGAGTGACCTAACCAGAGCTGATTCGAGTAGGTGAGAAGAGGCTAGATGGAGTCGATCAGTGGCTGGAATATGTTGGTGGTCGAAGAATTGCTCGCACCTGATGAGCTAGGCCAATGGATCCGTGTTGCCTTCATAGGTGGGAAAGTCCAATCTGGTGTAGTGCGGCTGCATAGCCACTTCTTGTCGGAGGAAGGCTGACGGCTCCTGGTGGATAAGCGGCGGAGGGGGCGGCGGGGTCCCCTGACTACTGCTGGCGTGATCTGTCGGTGGAGTGGTGATCACGAGAAGTCCGGCGGTCAACTCATTAAGCTTGAGGGTGAGGGAGGTAATATCGTCCCGATGACGTGCTTCATCGTTCATATAACGTATTTCAGCGTCCCGAAAGCGGGTCTTGATGGAGGTCCTGAAATCTTGGAGTGCCTCAAGAAATTTGAAGTGTCGGTCATCATGCGGTCGGGAGTAGCACACGAGAGAGTGCAGGTGATGGGGCGACTAAATCCTTTGATGCGGCTGATTTAGAGTTGCCGCGGGAGCCGCGTCGCCGCCCAATATTGAGAACAAGAGTAGGTGGGGCTGTTATGAGAGAGGAGAGGCGTGGCTGCTCCCTTTTTTGGTTTAAAATAAAGAGATGCTATTGGAAAAGGGGCGAGGCAGGGGCGGAGGAATTTAATCGGCAATCAAGTAATCAAAATGCTTCCATCGGCCAGGCCGAAGAATTTAATAGGCAGGGGGAAAGCATTTAATGGGCAATTTAATTGGTAATAGATTAAATATGAAGGGTTTTGCGTTGGGCACAAGGATTGTTTGCAGAAGGCGGAACGGTTGCACGAAAGTGCCACACGAGGCTCGAAACTACAGAAGCAAAGGAGCGGCGGTACCACACAGGGCTCGAGGCAGGCGAAGTAGCAGCGTGCCGGGGGTTCGAAATCGAAGTTGATCGGTTCAGAGCGACGGAGCAGGTGCGTCGACGCCGTAACTGCGAGGTGCGTTGACGTCGGAGCCACCAAGATCTGGCTGAGTTTTGTTTGTGCAGGGGGGTGACCAACAACAGAGGAGCGGTTCAAGCGGTTCGTCCCTGGAACGGGAGCAACATCGGTTGCAGCATGATGGAGACGACGAGATCAGATTGGCACAAAAAAGACGAGAGCGCTTCTCTAGTGCGGACAACCGCAGAGCTGCAAGTAGGGTGTTGGCGTTGACGGAAGAGGAACCCTGGCTTGTTGAAATAGTGAGGACAGCGGAAGTGCCAAGCGGTGGAAATTTCAATCTGAGGAAGGAGAGCTCTGATACCAAGTTGATATAGGTATTAGAATGTTGTCGGCGGAGAGGACGAAGGTGGAGAAGATGGCGGTGGTGGAGGATACCGTGGAGCCGGAACCGCGGCTGCATGAGCGGGGTTGCTCGTTAGAGGATAGAGCCACCAAGATCTCGCATTCAAGGGATGAGAACTAGAATTCTTTTTTGCTTAATTCATACAATACATCCCATGCCTTTATATAGACTACAACATAAAAAAAGTCAAAAGAGTAATAATGACACCTAATACCGTGGAGGCAGAACCGCGGCTGCCTAAGCGGGGTTGCTCGTTAAAGGAGAGAGCCACCAAGATCTCGCATTCAAGGGATGAGAACTAGAATTCTTTTTGCTTAATTCATACAATACACCTATGCCTTTATATAGGCTACAACATATAAAAGTCAAAATGGTAATAATGACACCTAATACTAGACCCGGAGCTCGAAGCCCCTACATAATGACAACTAGACACCTAGATGATAGAGATAATTATAATAATACGCGGTCCATAACATACGCACACACATTTTAAACTACATTTACAACAGCCGAAAAATCATTTAATCACAACCTTTATTACAGATTAAAACCCACACATTTTCACTTCTTGAAACACACACCTAATTGCTTAAATTCAATGTCAACTATCGAACGCCCCAAAAGCTAAGAACAGAGAATACCGGAGAGAGAAAGCAGCAGAGAAAAACGTCCCAAAAGCTAAGAACAGAGAATATCGGAGAGATAAAGCAGCAGAGAAAAATGAGCAAAATGATTCATTTTAATGTATAAGGTGCAGAATAACATCGCAAGACAAAGCAGTCCAGAAGCCGGATATGCCCCCTACGACCCTCCATTGGATTTAATCAAAGGGCTTAAGTTAAGACACATCTTCCACTAAGGGGTAGCCATGTAAATTTCCTCTCCACTACTCAAAATTTCCAAGGTCGTGGACACCTAGTGGAATTCCTTCCAGTACCTCAAATATTTATAGCCTAAGCCATGAGCCGTAAGAAAGAAATAAAGGCCAATTAATCCACCTTTTAAAAGCCCAAACAACCGCATAAAGAAAACCATTTCTTAAAAGCCAAAGCAGCCATATAAAGAAGACCAACTTGCCAACTAATAACAACCAGCCCCCATAGATAATTAGTTCATAGGATTATATGTCATAAGCCGAAATTATCCTTAAGCAAACCCATTTAATAATGAAATAAAGCAGAACCATGAAATGAAAATTAGGAGAAATAAAATCCTGAATCGCAAAATAAAAATGCACTTGATACTTGTCTCCTAAGCCGCTTCATCATTAAGAAGGCTTAATATTTGTTCTTGAAAGTCCACCTAGTGTCAACTATCTTCACCTATGGGGGGGGGGGAATAGGTGACGTGCAGCGTTTTTGCGGAATTTAGGATTGTACCTGCACAATAAAAATAAACAGCACAGCACACAGAATACACAAGCTATTTATAGTGGTTCCCCGATTTGGGTACATCCACTTTCCCCGTTCGACCTATCTACCAACAAGGGACGACTCGGTCTCTTCACCAACAGGATTGAAATCCAATCCCTGCACTATCGGAAGGAACCCTTCCACACGTAGGAGTCAACACTCCCACAACACGGGTTGCACCCAACCCTTACAACTAGGAACCTACGTTCCTTTACAACAAAAGTAAAACTAGAATGTACAAAAGATACAAACTACGTTTGGAGACTACGGTGTCCCTCTTCGTTGACGACGTGTTCTTGAAGTCCACAAAGAGTCCACAACCCTAGATCTCTCTTGGAGAGGATCTCCCCGGAACCAGCGGCGGCAAGATGGGCGGCGACTAGGTTCACGGGATCGGCGACGACGACGATGTGCGGCTGCTGTACTCTGGAGATCCAAACTTCGTAGCGAAGCAAGCTAGGTCTACCAACGGTCACTCTAGGATCAGTCGTCTCGATCGATTCGGACGGGGAAGTTTTTCCCGATCAACAAATCGAGAGACAAGGGATCTCTGGATAGACGCGTGAGACTCTAAGCTTGGCTAAGCTTCTGTCGCCGGAAGATCAGGAAGAAATCTCGATCAAGGTCGGCGAACAACTTGCTTGCGCGGCGACGGCGGCGGCAGAGCAGATTCGCGATTTTAGGTTAAGATCGGCTCGGCTTTTCTCTGTGTCCCTACTGTTCAAAAAAAAATACCCGTATATATACAGTAGACACTTTCAATATGACCGTTGCGGGTCCCACAAGTAGAAACCCGAAATCCGGTTCAAGATAACGCCAGCGGCAGAATCCGGTCCAGCTTAATCCAGAAAAATACCCAAGTCAAAATCGGCGAGAATCGAAAGTGAATCTCGTCGAATCGTCGAGAATCAAAGGTGATTCTCGACGATTCGGCGAGAATCAAAGATGATTCTCGTCGAAGTTGACTTGGTTGCACGCACTGATTCAGCCGGGTCGAGACGCGAGAATCAGCCAGTGATTCTCGCCGAATCGGCGAGAATCACCAAGTGATTCTCGCGATTCTTACTTAGAATCAGAGATGCTTGCTTTGAAGTAGCTGGATCGAGTCGGCGGGAATCAGCCACTGATTCTCGACGATTCGGCGAGAATCACTAGTGATTCTCGCCGAATCGGCGAGAATCACTTGGCGATTCTCGTCGATTTACACTTAGACGAATTTTCGTCTTTCCACCCATGATGTGCTTCTTGACCCATCCTTGCTCCTTGTCTGCTCTTGCAAGATCACAGCCCTGTACTTGAAATTAAGTACACTCCAATAGAGAGAGTACACGTAGGGCAACACACTGATCTGCTCAACGAGGGATTACGTCGTGCAGACCCGTGTATATTGACCTACTGCACCCTGACATTGGTGTGCACTTAGCGTGGAAAAACTGCAAGCACAACTTGAAATATTTTGTCAAAAACATTGCCTATTTACCTTAGCTTGTTCAGAGGCTTTTTCAAATCAGGTACGTTGTGGATACAATACCCAACAATCTCCCCTATTTGAAAAAAGCTAAACCCTACAAGCTAAGGTGAATAAAGCGTATGAGAATGAAAATCATAACCTTGAAATAAGTTGAGAGAGATATTCATTACCGATACCAATTTCGTGCGGGCAAACTTTGGAGCCACCTTAGCCGTAGCCGAGAGGGTAATCTCCCCCTTTTCGGCTTCTGCAAATCTGGGTCTGTAGCATTTGACCCCTTGCTCCCCCTCAGTTCTTGCATCTGTGCTCACACTTGAGTTCCTTGCTCCCCCTCAGATCTTGCACGAGCCTGGAGCTTCTGTAGTCTTCATTCGTCATAGTTTAGCATTCCCAATTTAGTTTTGAAAAGACTGAACTTGACTTTGTCTAAGGGCTTTGTGAATATATCTGCAATCTGCTTGTCCGTGGGGACATAACAGAGAGAGATGTCCTTGTTCTCCACGTGCTCCCGAATGAAGTGGTAGCGCACTTCAATATGCTTCGTTCTGCTGTGCGATACCGGATTGTTGGCAATTGCAATTGCACTGGAGGAGTCGCAGTACATTGGTATTTACTTGAACTGAAGGTCGTAGTCGGCTAACTGGTTTCTGATCCATAGGAGTTGTGCGCAACAGCTGCCTGCCGAGATGTACTCAGACTCTGCTGTGGAGGTTGCAACACAATTCTGTTTCTTGCTGTTTCATGAGATAAGCCTCCGCCGAGGAATTGACACGTCCCGGAGGTGCTTTTCCTGTCATCCCTACTCCCTGCAAAATCAGCATCTGAAAAACCTATTAGCTCGATATCATTGTTTCTCGGGTAGCACAAGCCAAGATTGGGAGTACCTTTAAGGTATCTTAGAATTCGCTTTGCAGCGACATAATGAGATTCCTTAGTGTTCACCTGATATCTGACACAGACACATGTGGAGAACATGATATCCGGTCTACTGGCAGTAAGGTAGAGCAGAGATCCAATGATGCTTCTGTATTTGGTTTCATCGAAAGGTTTACCTTTCTCATCCTTATCCAGAGACATAGTGGATCCCATTGGAGTCCTCATAGAGGTTGCATTCTCCATACCGAATTTCTTAAGAAGTTCATTTGTGAACTTCGTCTGAGAGATGAAGATTCCATCCTCAGACTGTTTCACTTGAAGTCCCAAGAAATACTTGAGCTCTCCCATACTGCTCATTTCAAACTTTCTTGCATAAGTTTAGAAAACTTTTTGCAAAGATTGTTGTCCGTTGAGCCGAATATAATGTCATCGACATAGATTTGCACCAGCAAGATCTTGCCTTTGACTTCCCTGAGAAACAATGTTTTATCCATTTTACCTCTAGAGAACTTGTTCTTAAGAAGAAAACTAGATAAAGTCTCATACCAAGCTCGTGGAGCTTGTTTTAAACCATATAGAGCTTTATTGAGAAAATACACATGATTGAGATAAGTAGGATTGACAAAACCTGGGGGTTGAGCGACGTATACTTCCTCTTTCAGGTCTCCGTTCAGGAATGCTGATTTCACATCCATTTGATAGACTGTGAATCCTTTGTGCGAAGCATACGCCAGGAACAATCTGATTGCCTCGAGCCTTGCTACTGGTGCGAAGGTCTGGTCGAAGTCAATCCCCTCCTCCTGTCTGTAACCTTGAGCCACCAGCCTTGCCTTGTTCTTTATGATGACACCATGTTCATCCAGCTTGTTTCTGAAGATCCACTTGGTGCCAATCACATTCTGCTTGTGTGGTCTGGGAACCAGCGTCCACACGTTGCATCGTTCGAATTGATGTAGTTCATCTTGCATGGCCAAAATCCATGCCGCGTCTTTTTTCGCCTCGTCGAACTTCTTTGGCTCAACCTGTGATAGGAAGCTAAGATGCAAAACTTCGTTAATAGTACCTCTTCGAGTTCTGACACCGACACGAGGATCTCCGATGATCTGATCTCTAGGATGATCCCTCACGTGCCGGAGCTCTAGAAGTCTGGCGTCTGGAGCTTCGACTACTTCTTGGGCTTCTCCTTCTTCTAAGAGATTTGTTCCATTTTGATCTTCAACATGCCCAGATGACGTGGAGGTGGAAACTTTGACGTACTTAGGAGTTTCATCTTTAGCGGTCTCATCGAGATCCAGCTGTTCAAGTCGTGCACCTGCATCTTCAAGAATACCACTGGAAGAATTGCTGTTAAGCAAACTTCATTCATCAAATACAACATTAATTGATTCTTCTACCACTAGGGTTTTCTTATTGAAGACCCTATATGCCCGACTGTGGGAACTATAGCCCATGAATATGCCTTCGAAGCATTTTTCACCAAATTTAGTACGCGGGTACTTCCCATTATTCAGTACATAGCATCTGCAACCAAAGATCCTCAAGTAGGACATGGTTGGTTTCCTGCCTTTCAGTAGCTCGTAAGGCGTCTTACGATGATGCTTGTTGATCAATGCACGGTTTTGTACATGACAGGCTGTATTGACAGCCTATGCCCAGAAGTATTCTGGGAGAGAAGCGTCTTTCAACATTGTCGTGCAGGATTCAATGAGAGTTCTATTTCTCCTCTCCGCAACTCCATTTTGTTGAGGAGTGCGCGGGGAGGAAAACTCATGAAAGATACCTTGTTCTTCACAAAATTCTGTCATAGCACCAGATTCGAATTCTGTTCCATGGTCACTTCTGATTTTGACCACTGAGCAGTTAAATTCGTTCTGAACCTGCTTGACAAAACTAGTGAAGATGTCAAACGTATCTGACTTTCGTTTCAAAAAGAACACCCATGTAAACCGAGAATGATCATCAACTATCACTAGCGTATAGGACTTGCCTCCCAAGCTATGAACTTGCATTGGACCAAACAAGTCCATATGTAAAAGGTAAAGACATCGGGAAGAGTCTTTGTCTGCAATGCTCTTAAAGGTAGCCCGAGTCTGTTTGCCCATCTGGCATGCAGGACAGGGGCTATCTTTGATGCACTTGATACTGGAAGCATCCCTTACTAAGTTCTTAGAAAACATCATACTAATTGTCTTGAAATTAATATGTGCCAATCTCTTGTGCCATTGTTCACAAAGAGATGCACTGCCTGTTGCCACAAGGCATACGGGGGTAGATGAATCTAAACTGAGAAAATCTAAGCAGAAGATATTTCTGCTCCTAATGCCTGATAATACCGTCTCAGAAGAGGTACGTGAAATTATCAGACATTTATCCTTGCAGAACTTAACGTCATAACCTTTATCACATAACTGACTTACACTGATCAGGTTATGGTTTAACCCTTCAACATAAGCCACGTCGGTGATAGAGATTATACCGTTGGAAATCATACCGTAACCTCTGGTGACTCCTCGATCTGACCCTCCAAAGATGACTTTGGGTCCATTCTCGACTGGAGTGTAATCACGCAGCAGGCTTCTTGTCCCAGTCATATGCCGGGAGCATCCACTGTCCAAATACCAGATCAGCGCGGTTTTGGTGGCCTTTGGACATTCCTGCAAAACAAAATTAATTTCCCTTAGGAACCCAATATAACTTGGGTCCTAGATTCCTGGTTAGCATACTCCCCCTCGGTTGGTTAACCCTACGAGTGGTCGGCCTCGCATTGCTAACATAGGGAGTCTCGTGATACCTTGGATTAAACCAACAATCCACGGCAAAGTGACCGACTTTGCCACAGCACCAACAGTCGAATCTGTTGTACCTCTTCCTAGGCTCCTGCCTAACCCTGGGAATGGTGGGTACAGCCGGAGCCTTGGATCTGGAGGTGGAGGCCTCATAGTGATTGCAGTCACATGACTTCTTCACCTTCTGTATAACAGGCTTGGCTTTTGGTGCCTGCTTTCCATTATGGCCGCTAGAGAAATGACCATAATTTCCCATGTGGATTTCCTCATAAGGTGTCTTGAAGGCACTCTCACCGAAGTTCCGGGGAAAGGTCCAACCATCATATCGGCTCTTTGGCTTTGCAACCGAGGGCCGAAAATGATGACCAAAGGTTGATTCAAAGTCATGTTGGTTGCAAGGAAAGCTAGGCTTTCTGAACGCAACAGGACTGAGCGGAGCCTTTCCCTTTTCATCAGCAGAGGCCTTCTTGGCGGCCTTATTCTTCCTCTGGTTCCTGTTTCTCCTGGATGAGGAACCAGATACCCCTACATGCCCCAAGCCAGCTCCTTTGGCCTGAGCAGAGAAGGTATCAACTACTGGAAGAACAGTTTTTGGCATAGAAAAGCTCTTGACGATCTTCCTTTCTGCCGCAAGTAGTTATTCCAACTTGTCGACTTCCTCCTGCTTAAGATCAAGGAGTTTAAGAGACTCTGAATGCTTAGAAGTCAGGTCAAGATGCTCCTGTCGGAGAGAAATCAAACTAGTGACCTCTTCCCTTAGGGATACACACTCACCCTTAAGGAATTTCACTTCCTTTTTCTCAGCCTTCAGTCTCTTACGGCACTCCTCGAAAGTGTTGAGCAAAGCTCATACTTCTCGAGGAGCTCCGCTTCACGGGCCGAAGGGCTATTCTCAGGGTCATCATCCTGAGACTCAGGATCAGAGTCGGAGTCGGAGAGAGGGGTGTGAGCTTTTACCTTCCCAGTAAATGGGGGGCATTCTCCTTCTGAGTCGGAGCGACCCACCAGCCCGAAGTAGGCTTCCTCATCATCACTGGAGTCTGAGGAATCAGACTCACTCAGTGTCTTTGGCCTTTTGGCAATGTAGCTCCGCTCTTTCTTCTTATCTCTCGAAGATTTGTGCTCCTCTTCTTTCCCTTTTTCCCTCTTGCCTTGATAGCAGTCGGCCACGACGTGTCCTGACTTATTGCATCCAAAGCAAATAATGTCAGAGGAGCGATGTTTGTTCGGTTTAGAAGCATACCTGTCAGAAGAATAATTTTTCTTCTGATGCCTGGAGGAGGAGCCGTCTCTCTTTCTTTGATTCCTCATTTTGAGGAACTTCTTGAACTCTCGGGTGATGAGGGAGAAATCTTCCTCCGACAGCTCTGAGCTGGAGGAGCATGGCTCGGAGTCCTCCTCCTCATCCTTCTTCCTGGCACGGTATGAAACCGTACCCTTGCCTTTTCTTGGAGTGACTGGCTTTTAGAGCCACAGTCTTTTCTTTGGCTGCAGCCTTCTCTGCTTCTTCTTCTGCTTTCCTGGTGTTCAGCTGAAGCTCATAGGACATCAGCTTCCCAAACAGGATTTGCGGGTCTGTTTCAGCTAGTCTGCCAAACTCTCGGATGGCGCAGATCTTTGTGTCCCATTCCTTAGTAAGGGACCTAAGGAATTTATCATTGAGTTCACCATTAGTGAACACTCTTCCGTATACTTTGAGGGCGTTGACAATCTTGAGGAAGTTCTCGTAGGTGACTCCGATCTCTTCCTTAGGCCCTTGTCTGAAGGCCTCATATTTCTGGTTCAGGAGGGATCTCCGATCATCCCTCACTTCATCAGTGCCCTCCATTATGATGATCAGGCAATGCCAGATCTCCTGTGCTGTCCTGCAGTTGCAGAAGTTCTGCATCATTGAGTCATCAACTGCGCTGACCAGAATGTTCTGTGCCTTCTTGTCAAGTCCCACTAGCACCATCTCGTCCTTGTCCATTTCAGAAAGTGTTTTCGGCACTTTCTTGGTAGGATCAATGGTGGAGGCCTTAGTGGGGACATAAGGTCCCTCCTCCACGATCATGAAGAGTCGAGGATCAACTGCTTCCATGTAGAACCTGATCCTTTCCTTACAGATAGGAAAGTTGAGCCTGGTGCACACTGGGATCTTGCCTGTGAACTTGAGACCGTCCATGGTAGAAGTTTTCCTTCTTCTTGACACTAGTGGCAGGATTCAACTCAAGGTGTTAACCTTTTTGATGAGTAACCTCCCTCTGATACACTTGAAAGTCCACATAGTGTCAACTATCTTCACCTATGGGGGGGGGGGGGAATAGGTGACGTGCAGCGTTTTTGCGGAATTTAGGATTGTACCTGCACAATAAAAATAAACAGCACAGCACACAGAATACACAAGCTATTTATAGTGGTTCCCCGATTTGGGTACATCCACTTTCCCCCTTCGACCTATCTCCCAACAAGGGACGACTCGGTCTCTTCACCAACAGGATTGAAATCCAATCTCTGCACTATCGGAAGGAACCCTTCCACACGTAGGAGTCAACACTCCCACAACACGGGTTGCACCCAACCCTTACAACTAGGAACCTACGTTCCTTTACAACAAAAGTAAAACTAGAATGTACAAAAGATACAAACTACGTTTGGAGACTAGGGTGTCCCTCTTTGTTGACGACGTGTTCTTGAAGTCCACAAAGAGTCCACAACCCTAGATCTCTCTTGGAGAGGATCTCCCCGGAACCAGCGGCGGCAAGATGGGCGGCGGCTAGGTTCACGGGATCGGCAGCGACGACGATGTGCGGCTGCTGTACTCTGGAGATCCAAACTTCGTAGCGAAGCAAGCTAGGTCTACCAACGGTCACTCTAGGATCAGTCGTCTCGATCGATTCGGACGGGGAAGTTTTTCCCGATCAACAAATCGAGAGACAAGAGATCTCTGGATAGACACGTGAGACTCTAAGCTTGGCTAAGCTTCTGTCGCCGGAAGATCAGGAAGAAATCTCGATCAAGGTCGGCGAACGACTTGCTTGCGCGGCGACGGCGGCGGCGGAGCAGATTCGCGATTTTAGGTTAAGATCGGCTCGGCTTTTCTCTGTGTCCCTACTGTTCAAAAAAAATACCCGTATATATACAGTAGACACTTTCAATATGACCGTTGCGGGTCCCACAAGTAGAAACCCGAAATCCGGTTCAAGATAACGCCAGCGGCAGAATCCGGTCCAGCTTAATCCAGAAAAATACCCAAGTCAAAATCGGCGAGAATCGAAAGTGAATCTCGTCGAATCGTCGAGAATCAAAGGTGATTCTCGACGATTCGGCGAGAATCAAAGATGATTCTCGTCGAAGTTGATTTGGTTGCACGCACTGATTCAGCCGGGTCGAGACGGCGAGAATCAGCCAGTGATTCTCGCCGAATCGGCGAGAATCACTTGGTGATTCTCGTCGATTCTTACTTAGAATCATAGATGCTTGCTTTGAAGTAGCTGGATCGAGTCGGCGGGAATCAGCCACTGATTCTCGACGATTCGGCGAGAATCACTAGTGATTCTCGCCGAATCGGCGAGAATCACTTGGCGATTCTCGTCGATTTACACTTAGACGAATTTTCGTCTTTCCACCCATGATGTGCTCCTTGACCCATCCTTGCTCCTTGTCTGCTCTTGCAAGATCACAACCCTGTACTTGAAATTAAGTACACTCCAATAGAGAGAGTACACGCAGGGCAACACACTGATCTGCTCAACGAGGGATTACGTCGTGCAGACCCGTGTATATTGACCTACTGCACCCTGACATTGGTGTGCACTTAGCGTGGAAAAACTGCAAGCACAACTTGAAATATTTTGTCAAAAACATTGCCTATTTACCTTAGCTTGTTCAGTGGCTTCTTCAAATCAGGTACGTTGTGGATACATACCCAACAGTTCTTTTGTTAAATCTTAGCTTATATGTGGAGACTTAAAGTTCAAATGAAGTTCAAGACTTAGAAGATGCATGCAGAAAATTCCTGCGCCCCTCCCCCCTTGGCCCTTTCCTCTCGGGGGTATTTCTGTGCATGCATGTTATGAAATGTAAACTTACACAAGAGGTTTTTGTAATTTTAAGAGATGCTTTGCACGATGTCACTCCCTCGTGCGTGTTAGGAAATCGAGCAACAATCGACGTAATGCGCTCGGGGGCGGTTGCGAACGATGGGAGTGCCTTCTTGCGAGTCCCATACTTCCGATAACGGGGAAGCACGTGTAGAGGTACAACCCCCCTTCTTCTGTCACGCATATTGAACTAAACTGTACTTTTCTGTTACCCAACGACTCGGTCGATTTGATGAAATTAATTTTTCTTAGATAGACCTTATATACATATACAATGCAACATTGAAAAATTCTGGCAAAAAGTAAAGTACCACGTTCGATTCGAGGGGGCGCGCATGGTGGGATTGCCATCGTGCAGGTGGTTTTTCGTGGCCAGGTATTGTTGCCACTGTACATGAGTTCTCACGTGCATTGCGTCTTATATAATAAATAAAATTTACATCCTTGATTAAACATGTTAGTTGTGTTGAATGTGCAAATCAAATATAGTAAATTCAAGAGTATGATAAGAGTGTTGTCAAAAGTTCGGTGGTGAAACTTTAAGACAAAAGAATAGGTTTTCTTTCATGATAATTGTTATGAAACAAATAGTTGGTGATCCTTATGTTGATTCCTATGTCACATGAGAAGTTATGTCTTCATATTTAAAGATAAGTGAAAAAATGTATTTGGTGAGTCAAATGGTTGTTCGGCCCCACATAAAAAATCTCGGTGATGGAAAGAGTAAGTATAAGACAAAGTGATGATAAAGAGGACTAGCAATAAATCACTATAAGCTTTGCTGGAATAATGAAAAATTGACAAACTATAAAGTTGGCAAGAATGAAGTTAAATATGCAATAAATAAACAAAATGACAAGCTTATCAAGAATTTTACAAACTATTAGATATAAAAGATGGAGAGCGTGATATATATTAAATTGATCGAGCTAGAGAGATGAAGACAAGAGATTTAACCCTGAAGGTGAAATAGATATAATTTTGACGGATGATGTGGCTATTAAGGAGTTATGAAAAGACACTTTAATCAACTCTACAATGAAGAAAAAGATAATGAACTGAGCTTGAAAGAGATAAGTAAATCGGAGGAGTGTAAGAACACAATTTTTTATCATAAAATTTAAGCATCAAAGGTAAATGATGCTCTAAAAATGATGAAAAATGAAAAGACGGTTGGACCTGACGATATGCCCATCGAAGTATGAAATGCTTAGGGAAAGAATAAATTTTGTGGCTTACATATTTTTTAACATATTGAAGATAGCGGATGTCATATCAATGGAGAAAAAATATCTTTTTTTTACCTTTATATAAAAATAAAGGAGATATTCGAAATTGTGTCAATTATAGAGGAATTAAATTATTGAGTCGTATCATGAAATTATAAGAACGAGTAATAAATAGAAGAATAAGACGAGATACTAGCATCTTGGAGAATCATTTTGACTTCATGGTAGGGAGGTCAAGCACATAAGCTATTCACCTTTTGAGGGGACTCATTGACAACTTTCGGGAGAAAAAACAAGATTTTCATATGTTGTTTATTTATCTTGAGAAAGCTTATGATATGAGTTTAAGAACGGTCTTGTGGAGAGTCTTAAAATAGAAATGTGTAAATGTACCATACATTGACATAATTAAAGAAGTGCACAAATTCAATGACGAGGGCGAGGACATATGGAAGATTTAACACATGAATTCCCTATTACTGTTGGTTTACATCAAAGGCCAGTGTTACGCCCTTATCTCTTTACCCTTGTCTTAGGTGAACTCATCAGACATATCCAATAAGCATTGAAAATGAGTGCGTGGACACACAAGATTGGATAAAATTAGAAATGAATATATCAGGGATAAGACGAAAGTGACACTAGTTGTAGAGAAGATGCGTGAATCTCGATTAAGATGGTTCAAACACGTACAAAGGAGACCATTAGAGGCACATGTTAGGCTCAGAGTTTAGCACCTAGGCGTGTTAAACAGGGGAGGGGTTGACCAAAAAAGACATGGAATGAAACTAAGAAAGCGTACTTAGGCATTAGTGGGATTAGGACTAAAGATAAGGCACAACGGAGACAAAGGATCCATATAGCCGACCCCACTATGGTGGGATAAAGGCTTGAGTGTTGTTGTTTCATTTAAATTTTTATGATCCTATAAAATCATGGGAAATAATTATCTTATCTGGCAATCACTATAAACAAGTTTTTGAGAATTTGAGGTATAAAAATATATATTATTTTAATATAATCTACTAAATTCAAACTCTCCTCTATTTATAAAGTAGAGATACAATAATCTTAATTAGGAGATGCATGTCTAATACAATGAAGAAGTGGAAGTTGAATCTAAAATGGGCTCTCTTTTTGGCTTGTATAATTGGACTCTCTTATGGGCTTGTATAATTGGGCTATAACACTCCTCAAGCTGGAGCATATGCATCAACAATTTTCGGCTTGGTATAAATATCAGAAATAGACGAAGAAATAGAATTGATGAATGTCAGTAAAAACTTTGTCCGATGTTACAATCAGTGTGCATATACGTTTGTTGATGACTCTTTATCTGATGGAGTGATTATTAACTTATATATACTTTGCCCTTTCATGAAACACATTTTTGTAGATATATAAATGACAACTTTTTTATTACAAAACATAGGTAGATGATAGTTGTAAGTTTCATTTAAATTTTTTTAAAAATGTCCTCAACTATTTTTATCACAAAACATTGGTAAATGATAGTTTTAAATTTCACTTAAATCTTTTAAAAATATCCTCATTTATTTTTTGTTCCCAAGCAGTCTGATCTATGCTTCTGTACTTGACCTTGACATCACCGCTTGTTTCTTGCTTCTATAATTGACGAGATTTTCCCTACGTAAGTGCATTATCCTGAAGTTTATTTTATGTCTCCCTTATCTTCTACATAGTTTGTCTGAATAGGTTTCAATATGCAAATAACCATTTCTTCCAGACAAAGTTATTTGTCATATGATCTTTTGAGGTATTCCATTATCTTCATTGCAACTTCAAGATGATACTCTCCGACGGCATGCATAAATTGATTGATTTTATTCTACAACGAAAGTGATGGCAGCTTTGATCATAGTGAGATAAATAAGCTTACTAACCAAACACATATACTGAGTATATCGTTGAGTGAAGGAGGTATCACATCCCAAAAACTATTAGCGCACATTGGCATTGGATTTCAAGTAGGTTTGGTGCTAAGAAGATCCCTTTCTTCAAGTAGATCCAAAGTATACTTTCGTTAGCAAAGAACCACGTCTTTGTTGTATCTCACAATTTCAATCCCTTAAAAATATCAAGGAGCACACATATTTGGTCACGAGATATGCTCGAAGATATTTCTTTTTTGTTTTTATTTCAAAGGATTCATCACCAATGGGAAGACTATCATCCAAATATACAACAAAATAACAATAACTTTGTCGAAAAATAACTTTGTCGATCTTACGAATGAAGATAAAATGATCTGATTGCTTATGCAAAAACTAATGGTTGAAATAATATGGTTCGATTTGTAAAACCACACTCCGGGACTTTACTTATAGCTATATATGACCTTCTGCAACTTAGACACTTGAGACTCCGCCTAGAAATATAACTTGGAGGGTTCTCCAGATTGACTGTTTAGTGCATATCATGTAATTTGACAACAACAAAGAAGAGTATCTCGATAGTATTTATATAAGCAACTAGTGAGAGCGAGGCTATGTAGTCAACACTATATATTTGAGTGAATCCTTTAGCAAGCAGAAACAATTTGTATTTGTTTACAACATCATCAAGTAGAAATTTGATGACAAATATTCATCAACAACCAACAATATTGCCTCCTGCTGAGGGTAAGAATGAGATTTCAAGTACCCAGTGATTGCATAACAGAGATCCCATTTGGCCGCTTTCTAGCAAGTTATACAAAGTGCTTCTTTGTGTGTTGAAGGAACTATTGAAAGAAAGAATAAAAAATACTTGATGTATTTATTCATCGTTTAAGGGGGCATTGTATAGGGCATACATGGATTCTTAAAGTTAAAACAACAATGTGGGACAACCCAAATACACCTAAAGTCTCTAATTGACCGACATTGACTCGATATTTTCAACACTCTCCCTCAAGCTAGCGGGGAAACCTTCAGCTTGAAAACACCAAGTAAAGACAATGGAGGTAAACGATTTGTGATAAAATATTAGACGAGCCATCGAGGAAAAAATCCAAACCAGGGAAACAAACCAGGGACATAGCCGCACACGACGTAGACCCACACACGATGCAGGTCCCACACACGACGTGGACTCACAAGAAATAAGTTAACCAACATCATCAACACACATACGTTGAAGGTAATAGAAGATATGAAGCTAATCATCAAACGGACAACTGAGGATAATTTGTCTGGGATAATCTGTCAGGGATAATCCACATAAAAAGCTGTCCCACATGACACAGTCCCTTACGACATTGTCCCACACGATACAACCCCCCAATATTAAGACAACTAACAACGATCATAGCACAACACATGTACCAATGAAATGAAAAAATCAGGGTGAAGGAAACACCACGTGACATAAGGCCAGAGGCTATGTGGGACTAAAGCGAGAGTCGGGAAATACCATCCAAGTCGCCTTCATCCTAAACACTCCCCCTCACGTGAAACTCACACACATATAGACATATAAAGACCATACAAAGCAAATACGAACATCAATCAAGAAAGGAGAATCAAAGACATAAAGTCAACTAAAAAATTACCACA
Source organism: Platanthera guangdongensis (assembly GCA_039583875.1). Classification (NCBI taxonomy): domain Eukaryota; kingdom Viridiplantae; phylum Streptophyta; class Magnoliopsida; order Asparagales; family Orchidaceae; genus Platanthera; species Platanthera guangdongensis. Next base: position 7,645,691 of record CM077160.1, on the reverse strand, counting down.
AAATTTCATCATCAGCAAGAGATCATTGCCCTGGAAGGGGTAGCAGCAGCTGTAACTGCTGGAAACCCAAGGTGCATTGGCTCGAGTCGTCTGGAATCGAAGGACTGACGAGCTCACAAAGAACTTCTTCAACATATGCAAGGAGCAGATCAGAAGAGGAACAACTTAATCAACAGTAGCAACAAGAGAGATGTCGTGATATGGAGCAGTCGACAACAAGAGGAGAACTTGTCGGGATCTAAAACACTTCCTTCAAGATGTCGTTGAAGTCGAGATCAAAGTGGGAGCAGAAGCCCATGCTTTGAAGCTGACAGAGGCGAGATTCTCGTCAGGGATGCAGAGGGAACGAGTAGTTGTCGTCGATAGGATGTGAAACACCGACTTACGAGAGTTGCGACAGGATCTTCGACGGAAATCGTCGAGTCTAGCAACATGATATGAAGTTGACATGAGGAATGTTAGTGGTTGTAGGCTACAAAAATCATTGATGAGGACAGGAGGTGGGATAGAAGACAGACGAGGCAAAGGGAAGCGTCGACGGGATCAGTGGCTTCCTCGTTGATGGGTAGCGGAGGGATCGAGAAGCTCTCAATCCTTCGTCGACGAGCTATGACGATGTCGAACCCAAAGTGACAGAGAAAAAGAAAGCGCCCTAAGGCACAAGAGCAGAGTGAGCGCTTGATTTCCAATTGAAATTTCAAATGACCATCATTTTAGGGCTCCGAAATTTCGAGAAGAAAATAACACCTCTGATACCATGTTGAAAGAAAGAAAAGAAAATATTTTATGTATTTATTCGTCCCATAAGGGGGGCATTATATAGAACTTTCATGGACTCTTAAAATTAAAACTGCAATACGGGACAAAACCCAAATACACCTAAAGGCTTTAATAGACCGGCATTGACTCGATATTTTCAATACAATGATAACATATAATGCTAACAAAAACTAACTGTTGGAAGGACTGAAATTTACATACAAAACAACATTATCAATAGGTTGTTGTGTACACATCTGTAACCCTTTCATTAAAGCAATGAGAACATCCTAAACCTTTGATATTAAACCTTCCGAAGTGGAGAGAGCTGATCTAAAAGCTATAGTGGAAATAGCAGGAGTGGAAGGAGGTAAATGAGTAGGAAGAGATGTCGTCTTTCATTTTGATGAAGAAAATGTATGACTGGAGTATAAGTACGTGTTCAGGAAGTGGTGCAAGATGTGTAATATCAAGTAGGGGATATAGGATGAGAGATTTCGAGATTAAAGTAACTACCGGCCTTGGAGAAATAGGAAGTAGGCTGGAAGAAAGTGACATCAGTAGACACATACCAACTTCTTGAGATTGGGTCATGACACATGATGAATCCATAACTGGAGAACTCGTGATGCCCTATTCTTAGATGCAATGCGAGCAATCACAAAAAAGGCAAAGGTCTATGACAAACCCTAAAATGATAATGCAAATGCGAGCAAGCAAAAAACACATGATCGATAAATAGAACACTCACAACATAAGTTCCAATGCACATGCAACATCTAAATCATGTAATTACTTCCAATATGCAATTGATTAAACAATGTTAGTTTTAAAATCTAGCGCACGTGTCACACTTGATCACAAATGTACATTTCAGATTCACAAATAATCATTGTAAATTATTGAGTGCAAAAAATTAAACCACATGTCTAATAAGAAATATGCAGTTACGAAAGAAAACTAATCTTGATCATTACGAAATACTAACTAGAATAAATGAAAATACCCGTACAATGTAATGGACAATGAAAGTAATTGTAAAACTCACCAAGTAATTTGCGTCAGTGGTGAGTGGAGGGGAAGATATGGTACTGACCGTGGCTACCTAGAAGGAGAAATGTTGTTGTGGTTGCTTTCTGAGAGGAGAACGAGCTCGATTAGAGGGGGTGTGGCTTTTGGGTGGGGGACTAGAATGTTAGGCTACACAGGTGTAGTGGTCGGCAGGGTGTTTTAACTGGGGAAAGGTGGACGAAGGTTGCTGTTGAAGGGTAAAGGAAGGCGGTGGAGGCTGACCGTATTTGGAGGCGTTGGCAGAGGGCTATGGGAAGACCAGAGATGGTCGTATAGGGTGTGGGGAGGGGTGCATTGACAAAAAAGGGATGTGGGAGGGCCTACGGTGCATGTTGAGGGTAGAAAGAGGGGACGTGATTGGAGCGACCCATTCGATAATTAGGAGGGATGTGTCGATGAAGACGGCGACCTGGGGCCTCAATGTGCTATTGGAGGGGAGAAGGGATGTCAAAGGTGGGAGGCGGTAGATGGGGGCGTCAACGCCCCCAACGAAAATGACATGCGGCGTCTAGATTACAAGACCCCTTTACTTTGCACAAAGGGAAGGAAGAGTGGATGACTTCGTTTGTTAAGAAGCAATACTCGATATTTAGAGAAATTAGAAATGAGCGTGTATATAAAGGAGGTTTAGGTTAAGAAGATCCGATGGTTGAGAATGTTTGATCATACAATTTAAACTAATCCTCAAATAGAGCTCCAAAAATAAAAGAATATGAAAAATATCCAGAACAATTATTCGAACACGATCAATCTCTAATCACGCATTTGACAATACAAAAACTATCGACCCAAATTAACTCCTCCAATGTCATGTGAGCCATCTCCATCAATCTCACAGGCTAAAAACATTTGTCTCCAATGATGGGGAGAGTACATACTACTGATGTAAACCGGGCAAGACTCTGTCGCTCCAAGCAGGCATCTCCGTAAAAGGTCATTGTGCTGTTGACGTAGCCAGGGGCCCCACACTTAAAACAGACCCCCGCAGAGGGAAAGAATAGGGTTACAGTGAAGGCTCAAGATATGGGAGGGCTATGGTGATTGTGAAAATTGAGGCTGAACAAGAAGGCCAACGATCTAGGTGGCTCCACATCGAATCAAATTCTTTACATTGAGTATGAGATGAATAACTATATTCTTAGTAATGTCATGCTCATAAAAATTTGATTCAGACTCTCTCTGATAGTATGCAGACCTATTCTCCTAGCACTCATATTCAAAATTGTCCCCAATGAGAACCTCTCAAGCAATCTACACATTATCACGTAATCACCCTCATTGAATATTTACTCTCATGTGACTATGTACGTATTTTTTATAGTTTTAATTATTTAATATAATTTTATGTCGGAGTATGACATGCAAATCGCACAATAAAGGCAAATGATAAATTAGGAACCCAACAAACTCACCAAATATAAACTCTACGTCGCGGTAAAAGTCTCTAAAGTGGGGTGTACCTTCGGCATAGTGTTGACATACTTATTGATTGTGTGACGAGCATACAAATGATCACATGAGATGTCAGTACAAAGATATGGGTGCATGACATGACAAGTATTTCCCTAGGGATGTGACTCGTCAGGATGCTTACCGGGGGTAGATAGTAAAATTCATCGCAAATGCGGTGATCGCTCACATCTAAGACATTCACTCTATGAAAAATGTTTCATTGAAAGAAAGAACCATAAGGTGGACCACTCAGAGGATTAACGAGGGCTCATCAAATAATTCATTCGTAGCAGGATGATCCATCAAATAATCCATTCGTAGCAGGATACCATATTCCTATGAGGCATAAAGTACTCCTAAACCTAGGGTTCTAATACCAAGTTTTATGCAAGATGGAGTATCCAGGAGGAAACACAGTTATGCTAATTATTTTGATGAAAACTAATGCCTAAATGATGGTAATTTGATCTACATATAATATTAGGATTTAGATCTTATTAATTAATTTATGTTATTAATTATACGATTCATTTTACACTCGACTTAGACATTCTCATGGACAATTGGAGTTTCAATTCCCATTCAAAATGAAAGCAAACAAGCAAACAATCAAACAATTCACTAATCATATAAATAATAATCCTAACATAACTGACACAAGTACAAAACACATACCAAAGCTCATTTAACCATCGATCGATGCGGGCCTCGAACATGAATGGAGTAGTGGTTGGAGTTGGAGGTGAATCAACGGTGGGTTGACGACGAAGCACACCTAAGAATGGGAAGTGGTCTTATAAGGAGGTGGTGGGGCTTAGTGAGGGTCGATTTCCATCAGATGGAGGTGGATGTGGGCTGTGGGTGGAAGGATGGATGACATGGAGAGGAGGCAATGGGCTGTGGGGAAGGGCCTCTGGTCGGGGCTGAAGGGATGACTTGATGGAGGTGGCTTAAAAAGTCTGTGGGCTATTGTTGGAAGGATGCTGACAGGGAGGAAGATGGAAGCTATGGTTGGTGGGTTGCTGTGAAGAACATGGAAGCTAGGGATGACATGCTGCATGTGAGGATGAGAATGGGTGGCTGTATGTGTGGGGAAGGGAGTGGAGGCGTGTGGAGATCACTCTTCAAGAGAGCAATTAAGGCTGACACCGAATGTGATATCTTCTCACCAACAGACCGAGCAATATAACTTCCAAATTATTCGATCTCCATCACAATCTTATTAAAACTTGTAATTTTGTGCTAACTAATAGAAGTCTCAATGATATTCTCTTTATTAAAACTATCTTGAACTGAATAAAAGGGCAATAGAAAGTATCTGTCGATAGATGCACATTTAACAAGCTTTTGAATCATAGCAAACCTCATAACTAGAACGCTTATATAATCAATATACGCTTCAATTAGCTGTGTATTGATTATGTGGATGTTAATAAAAGATATTCAAAGCAAGGTACATTTTGCGTATGCCATTTGTCGACATAGTAACCTGACATGCAAGATCTACTCATGTAAGTAGAATTTTGGAATTATGAAGTATTTAGAATGTAGAGGAATATGCATAGGATGTAAATTATATAAAATGACAATCAAATGACATTTTTGATGTGAATGTGCTACGGGCAACTCAGTTGGTGACGAGCTCTGCTTCTGAGTATTCTTATCTAAGGGGGTGCGGGTTCAATACCGCGCTCCAACAACCGACCGCTGGGTTTATCCCGGAAGCCCCAGGTGGACCCGCAGAGAGTAGGTTGGGGTGTATGGTCTGCATGCCTATTTGGGTCCACGTAGCCACTCGTGGCGACTGTAACATAAAAATGCACCTTTTATGTTGGGGACCACGCCCAGGATCTGGGACTCTGTGCTCAACCCCGCTCCCAAACCCGCGCAATGGTACTCCGCCAACAGGCTTGCAGAGTCAGGCGACACCCCAACCCATCACTGCGCCTGTTCTTAGCAACAGTAGGTTGTTGAGGCGGGGTTTCGAACCCCTGACCTCCTTGATAAGAAGGCCTTAACGCTGCCCCTGTTCACCAGCTGCAGCTCAGTTGGCGATGAGGGGACGCGTTAAGGCCTTCTTATCAAGGAGGTCGGGGGTTCGAAACCCCGCCTCAACAACCTACTGTTGCTGAGAACAGGCGCAATGATGGGCTGGGGTGTCGCCTGGCTCTGCTGTCATGTTGGCGGAGTACCGTTGCGCGGGTGCGGGAGCGGGATTGAGCCCAATGTCCTAGATCCCGGGCGCGGTCCCCAACATAAAAGGTGCACTTTTATGTTACGGGCACCACGAGTGGCTACGTGGACCCAAACAGGCCTGCAGACCGCACACCCCAACTTCATCTCCACGGGCCCACCCGGGGCTTCCGGGAAAAACCCAATGGCCGGTTTTTGGAGCGCGGTTTCGAACCCGCGCCCCCTTTGATAAGAGTTCTTAGAAGAGGCTCTCATCACCAACTGAGCGGGTCCGAAACCACGCCCCAACAACCGTCCGCTGGGTGTATCCCAGAAGCCCTAGGTGGGCCCGCAGAGACGAGGTTGGGGTGTGCGGTTTGCAGTCCTGTTCGGGTTCACATAATCCACTGGTGGTGCTCGTAACATAGCTCACTTGGTGATGAGGGACCCTTCTAAGAACTCTTATCAAAGGGGGCGCTGGTTCGAAACCGCGTTCCAATAACCGTCCGCTGGGTTTATCCCGAAAGCCCCAGGTGGGCCCACGGAGAGTCGGAGATGAGGTTGGGGTATGCGGTCTGCAGGCCTGTTCGGGTCCACATAGCCACTCGTGGTGCCCATAACAGAATGTGACAATCAATTGATATATGTAGGATATTTAGGATACTTACATCAGATTAATTTAAGTATCATGGGTATATTTAATAGAAGTATGAGCATATACACGACAATATTTCTCATGAACCTAAATGTCGGTCTTTAAAATTAGAAATTCTATATGACGAGCTAATATCTCGAGTTGTCACTTAAAACCGAAAACCGCAAACCGAACCAAAACCGCAAAGAAACCAGACCGAACCATTCACAAATTATTCGGGTTTCAGTTTGAATTTTGGAACCGTGAACAACATTGATCAGGGTGTGGTTCTTATATTTTATTATCCGGATCGGAACCGGAACCGGAACCGCAACATATAAATCTCAAGCGGTTTCAATATTTTTAGACCCGATCCGAACAGGACCGAAGTAGAACCGAACCACAACCCGTTTATTTTTATTATTATTAATATTATTATAATAATATTATTATTTTATAGTTTATCTATAATATTTATACTTACTATTACGAGTGAAGCTGATGCAGTTTGAACATAAACCGCAATCGTACTAAATGAGTTCGATTTTGGACCGAACAAAACTTCACCACATAAAAACTGTGTTGTATGGTTTGACATTGATGCGGTTTGTAGTTAATTTTTGCAGTACACTTTGATTTTTATACAGTTATATTATGCCTTTTCAATTTTACTTATATATATTTTTGAAATATTTTATTTAAAAAAATATAGAAGATATACAACTAATACTTATTAGTAATCATGAAAGACAACTAATTGTAGCCGATTGTTATGGTTGAGTATGCCGGCGAGATGTGCGCAAGCCAAGTCGCCATCGTGGCAAGTCTACACTCGTAAGAAGACGATGAATACTATCCCACCGATCGTGGAAAAGATCGTTGAGAATTGCGCAACATAATTATTTCTATTTTGATGTTGTTTTGAGTTTTATTATTTGCTGTCCGCTTTTATTTCATTACACCAAGTTTGATTTTGATTTTAGTTTGAACCGATTGGAACCAGATCGAACCGTATGGAACTAGACCGAACCGTTAGTGACCAGTTTGGTTTGGGTTCTTGTTGAACCATAACCGGAACCGTTGACACGATGGTTTCAAAAATTAAGCTTAAACCGAAACCAGAACCAGAACCGGTCAAACAAAATAAGGTTTTGGTTCTAAGTTGAAGAACCGTTACCTTAGTGGTTCGGTTCATTGTTTTAGTAGAACCGAAACCGAACTGAAACCGTGACAGCTCTACTAATATCATGGTTGATCTGGTCGCCTGTATGTCAAAATTTCTCTGACCCGAGTTTATTATCGTAGAAATGTGAATGTTAAGCAGGATGCGTGAAAACAACTTACTGAATCTGAAATAATGAAAAATCGAATAACATAATTTAGGCATCAAACGATATTCAAGAAATTGATCACTATGAATTTTCTTTTAATCATAAAAAAAAATATTAAAGTCTTTGGTTTGGCTGTTTTTGGTTTTAAAACCGCCATTGCCGGTCCCAAGCCCGAATGAGAAAGGTTGAGGGTTGATTTTTGGCTGATGCCATTTGTAAAATGTAAATATGACCAATGAAGTGGATTTTGATAAGAAAGCTCAATTGTTTGTGGTTTCACTGGAAGAGATGTACAAAGACCTAAGGTTGCGTTTGTTTCACGGGTTTTAGGTGGAGGGAATTGGTTTTGGTACTCCTAAATCCAATATTTGTGTTCGTTTGTTATTTTTGTATGATGGAATTGAGTCCATCGATTTTGAGAAGAAGGAATTGGGTCAATACTAATATTTGTGTTCGTTTGAGTCATTTTCTAGACGGAATTAGCTGTCACCCAATACCGATAGATTTTGAGCCTTTAGAAATTAGGCTGTCCACAAAACCGACCTTGATTGGTCAGTTTTGCAACTGTAGCAACGACTACGACAACACCCCTTCGGGCGAGTTTCTTTGAGATTCTGAATACGAGCAAGTTTCGTTGATATTCTGAATACAGATCTGTTGAAGCTTGAACGAAGAAGATGAAGCTTGAACAGTAGATCCCCCCCCCACCCAAAAGAGATGATCAACGATCTGCTGAAACGTGAACGAAGAAGATGAAGCTTGAATAATAGATCTCTTCTGTGACCAACGATCTTTGGCAGTGGTAGCTCAATAAAGAAGATGAACTGTAGATCCCTCCTATGTTGTACCGACACTGACACGCGACACAAGTCGACACGACACGCGACTCGTCAATTCTCAAGAAATACCATATTCCGACACGTCGTGACACGTGTATTAAATATTTATTTTTTATAATTATGAAAATCCTAAAACATTTAACAAAAACATAAAAAATGAACAATTATCAAATATTCAAATAAAGTAAGTCATGTTTAAATATTACTCATCAAATATTCAAATGCAAAACTTAACAAAAGGTCAAAATATGATAGAATATTAACACATTACCATTATATATTATCAGTAAAAATAATTGATTCTCACACAAACTTTTTCCTCCACTTTCAATCTTTCTTTTTCTAGAAAAAATATTCACCCCACTAGTTAGATCCACCATCACTACTTGAAATGATAGAAGGGGAAAACACTTTTTAGGAGCAAGACTTGCTATTTTAGTATTCACCACAGCTTCTAGTTTTTTCACCTCAAATAGATCACTATTTGAGACTTTTACATACTTTCCAATTTCTTTTCCACCAATCATTAACAAATGTGCTCTCTGTTGTATATTAACTTATAAATCATTTTTCACAAAAAATGCAATTTCAAAAAAAATTGCCTCGCAGCTCACCATGAGTAACTAGCTTAGGGACACGCATGTCCGATTGAGCGGGACACGCTAGTCTCACGTGAGCCAGCGTGTCGAACTTCCGAAACGAGTGTCGGAGAGTGTCAGAGAGTCGGACGAGTGTCGGAGAGTCCGACACCGACACGCTGGACATTTTGAAGTGTCAGTGGTTCATAGGATCCCTCACCCAAAAAATATTCAATTCTGAATTCTTTCTACCTCAAAACCTTCTCCGAACAAACAAAAAAAATTGTTTTGACCCATTTCCAAAACCCACAAATTTTTTGTTTTGGACAACCAATTCCCTCCCTATAAAGATCAAACGAACGCACCCTAATTGAAATGCCGTATACATTGGGAAGAGTTTGGGAGACTGCCATTCTTACATGATTTCATGCAATAATCAGATTATGGTGAGAATTCCTAAATCTTTTGAGCAACAATCTAGCGGGTCATTCTATATAAACTTCCTCATTCAGGCCACCATGTATGAATATATTTTTGATGTCAAATTGATGGAAAATGTGAACAAGGAAGAGCACAATGCACTTAATATTGGTTTTCTCAAAATGTATAGTATGGAGACAATTAAAATATTTGTGACCAAAAAAATTTTAAATTGAACAAGAAAATCATGTTAATGCTTCAAAATTATGATATATTTGTTATTCTGAATATGACGAAGATATGAGTCAATTTTTAGGGTGCAATTTGTTAATTTTTTATTGTAAACTTTATTTAAAAATATATAAAACTTTAAAACCTCAATGTTGGAGTACAAGTAAAAATGGAATCCTAAATATGAACAAAATACTAAATGAAAAGTAATTTGTATGGAAAGCAACACTACAAAGAGATGCGAATGTTATCAATGCAATAATGTAGGGCCTATGCAAATGAATGTCACATAAACATTAAATAAACCATCAATTGTAATTTTAAAGAATATAGAATCACACATGGAATTGATTTTAGTTATGAAATTGAATTTGAATACTCTAATTCAGGCCATAGTTTGAATAATGTGTTTGATTTATTGGATATTAATATTACAACTATAAATTAAACACTGTTATAGCGAAGCCAAAATCAACAATTGTGATTCTTCCAAAAAAGAAAGAAATAAATTGATGCGGATCGATCACGTTACTTTGGGCTTGCGCATCATGACTCCTTCAGGGCTACTTCTCATTATTTACTATTATATGATTGTGATGATCGGAATGGATGCGACCATGATGTTTTCATATTCTCTTGTAATTTTCTATTATATTTCTTAATGTTATTTTAATAGCTAGGGTAAATGATCCGATCAAGTGATTTGAACTATTGGATTCATATTTATGTTTATCAGTTATTAACTTAAAGGGGGATCGAGGATTGCAGTGAAAAATCAAGTCGGTTGTCCAGGTATGTGTGTTGAAACATATCAGATTGCCCTTCGTGTGGTGCCAACGCTACCAACCGTCTCCCCCACCGCTGTTCGCTTCCTCCAACGAGCCTCAAGCTCTCCTCTGCTTACCACATCCATCCTACTCCGTAGCACTCTACTGCAGCTACAAACCTTCTTATAGATGTAATTCCTTCCCAAACTGCAATTGTCTCTACCCCTCATCCCACTACATATACAACCACCCGCCAACCCCCTCCATTACTAGAACCATAACCCATTCCCCCTCCCTCACAACTTCCCTTCTCCTTCACCCATTCAAGCATAAACCGTTCGTTCTCAACGGCCTTCTGCCAATACCTAATCGCAGGTTATAATAATCTTGCCCTCCATCTCCACATTCCCCATTCCAGCTTAGCTACCTTGTTCGCGAAAACCCTAAATTTTTTTAAACCCCATCTAAAAAACGTTGCACCCATTCAAATCAGATGAACCAATACGTTGCTCCCATTACATCCTAAATATCCTTATGCACCCAATTTGCATCAGCTCCGAATGCTCAATAAGTTTTTTTTAGTTAGGTTTACTTTACTTGCATTGTATGAATATTCTTGGTATTTTTTGTGATATTTTACTTGTATTGTTTGCATCTTCACTTTCACTAGACTTGTGTAATGTATTCTACATGTACTTAATTTTTGTGCACTTTCTTTATTGCGTGTCAGAACAATATCTTGCTAAATAATTTGCATCACATTAATGTTAGGTTGACTGTGAATTCACTCACAAATCATTCTTGATAGACTTTATTCTCTAACAAAGACAACGATTGTTGTATATTGAAAAAGTATAATTACGTAAAATTTCCTCTGCATGTTTATTGTACTCTAATAACAAATAGAATATTGGCAAGAAAATAAGTAAGTGATATTGTTAACTATATCATGAAACCACAATGAGATGTCATCTATGATAGTTATAGTAAAAAATTTTTTTCACAAATACAATGATACATGGATATGTATTTTCTTTCTAGTGATGTTTTGGTTATTTGGTTTATAATGATTGTTCTCTCAATGAGTTGTATTTCTCATTTAGAGAGGAGTTTTAGATGAAACCAAACCTCCAGAAGGGCGGAACGAGCTTGTCTCATGAGTTGTATTTCTCTTTGCATTATATTGCAATCCTAATTTTCCTTGTTTGTATCAATTGCTCCTACTTCACCATCTCCACCACTTGTACGCTCTTCCGTTGGGTGATAGCCTTGCAAGTTTGACTCGATTTCAATCTATTTGCTTACATATCTTGCATACTTTTCCACACGAATTATACGGATCAAACTCATGTTCAATGTATATTCTGATATCGATTTGCGCTTATTGATCCTTCCCAAGTTTATGTAGGATTTCGAGTTCATGTCGGTTTGAGTTTAAAATGTCTTATATCGGATTGTGGGAGATTTATCAGGGATATTTTACAATGTTAGATTTTAATACAACAACAACACTCAAGCCTTTATCTCACTATAGTGGGGTCGTATGATCCATATTCATAAAGGTGACTAAATTTTACGCTGACCGTCTACCTAACACAACAGTCACCATTTTTCATCCGGGCTTGGGACTGGCATAGGCTGGTTTACAATGTCAGATTTTAATATTTAAATAAATTTATTCAAATATATAAACTTTTTTTGTAAATACGTGTAGTTACATAATGCATTTTTATAAATTACACAATAAACATATATACACATATTGTATGTTTATAAATTATATGATAAACATATATACGCATAATATATATTTATAAATTACACATTAAAAAGCGTTGACGACATTTAACGTCATAAAGTGCACCAAATGAGGGTGAGACGAGAAAGTGGTCAAATCTTGACTCAAAGAGATGCACAAAATATTGCACAAAACAAAATATTACCGCTCAGATGCTTAAAAGAAATGAAAAAAAATATATATTTTTAGTACTCGCCTTGAGATATGTCTACGAGATATCGCCTGATATATCGGGTAAAACCGATATATCGGGGCCCGCAGATTGATATATCAGAGATATTTTCTAAAACGACATTTGTGCTTAAAATGTCGATGTCATGGTGTTTTTTGCCCAAAACCTTTATATAGGCCAACCGTCGGACATGTCGGTCGACATCTACAACATTGATCCTTCCAACACCCGTATCCATTTATCAATTTTGTTAGTATGCCCTTTTCTTACTCAAGCATCTTTTCTTTCTATCGAACCGGGGCCTATATGTTGTTACCTCTAACCGCTGTTACGTTTCCGAGCTCAACCAACCTCTCTGCTCCAACCCTAACACTTACCTACGCCCTCTATCAACAATTTATTTCATTCCTGTTTTACTTCCCTTATTCAAGCTCGACATTTATTTTTCACTTTGTGCGGTCAGGTACCAAAAATTGACACCTCTAGCAACAGAGTCTGCCCTAATCCATTACGTTGCCCCACATTCTTTTGGCCATCGTCCTGCCATCTCCTTCTACCCATCAACCCCAATTTAATGCCCATCACACACTTAATGACTTTGTAAAAAATGGACAAAGAGCTAAATGAACCGCAAAATTTATTGCTTCAAAAAAATAATTATTACATATGTATGCCTCCTTATTTATAAAAACTGAGGGAGATGAGAGAATTACAACAAACGATGTGAGACTATATACAACCCGCACGACTTATGCAGTTTCACATGATCAAACCGTCAACTATACAAGTAATAAACAAGCTGGCTACAAAGCCGCAATCTTCCAGAGTAAACCGCTCGAACTGACCGCCTGACCGCAACTGCGGGTTGATACCAGACCGCAGTTGCAGCTATCCACCAGACCGCATCTGCTGCAAGCTGTCAGATTGCAACCGCGACCACACCCAGACTGCTGCGGCTTTTACTAAACTACTGTTGTGGCCGTCAGACTGACCGCTGCCGCTCCTCTTTGCCAGACCGCTGCGATAACTCTTTGTCAGACCGTTGCTGCTGCTGTCCACCAGAACACAAGCCAAGGTTTATCACCAAACCGCCAGACCATACCGCAAGCCCGCTGGAACAATAAGACCGCTGCGGTTAGATACCAGGCCTCCCGATCTTTCCAATCTTTAACACTCTCCCTCAAGCTGGAACATATATATCGAGCATGCCCAGCTTGCTACAGACTTCCTCAGAAGGAGTTACCGACTTGGTGAAGAAATCAGCTAGTTCTCTTTCTAAGGTAACAAATGGAGTGCAAACCTGATTCTTCAAAATCTCCTTTCTAATGAAATGGAAATCAACTTCATTATGCTTCGTTCTCTCATGAAAGACAGGATTCCTTGAAATGTAAATGACGGATTTGTTATCACAGAACATATGAAGAGGATGGTCATAAATTTCTCTCAAGTTAAGCATAAGCGCCCGTAGCCACTTTAACTCGCAGGTGGTCGAGTTCATGCTCCTATACTGTGCTTGAGCACTTGACCTTGAAACTACTGTCTGTTTCTTGCTTTTCCAGCTAACAAGGTTTCCTCCTACAAAAGTGCAAAAACCTGATGTAAACTTTCTATCTTCCTTGTTATCAGCATAGCTGACATCAAAATATGGTTCAATCTTTAGATGACCATTCTTCTGAAACAACAAGCCCTTTCCTGGAGACCTTTTCACATACTCCAGAATCTTCATGGCTGAGCGAAGATGACACTCTCTAGGACTTTGCATAAACTGACTGACCTTCCCAACTGCATAACAAATATTTGGTCTAGTAATAGTCAGATATATAAGTTTGCATACAAGTCGCCTGTACATAGTGAAATCTGGGTGAATAGGAGAATCATCAGTCCAACCTTTATCATCACCAACAACCATCGGACAACGAGCAGGTTTCGTTCCAAGAAGACCTGTCTCCTTTAGGAGGTCTTGCGCATACTTCTGCTGTGAAAGAACCACCGAGGTCCTCTTTCGTGAAATCTCAATTCTCAGGAAGTACTTTGGCGGTCCCATATCCTTAGTAACAAAGTGTTGTCGAAGATGTCGTTTGACTAGATCAACACCCTCCTTATCATCACCAGTCAAAAGAATATCATTAATGTAAACAACAAGAACTCCAAGCCTTCTCCAGTTTTTGCACAATTGCGAGGCCTTTGCACACTTGAGACTCCCCCGGAGCAACATACCCAGGAGATTGCTCCATATAGACCATCTCGTGCAAATCTCCATAAAGAAAGACATTCTTCATATCTAACTGAGACATTTCCCAGTCTATATTAACATCCACAGAGAAGAGACACAGATAGTGCTGATGCGAGCCACAGGAGAAAAGTTACCAAAGAAATCCAGCCCATATGTCCGAGTAAACCCTTTTGCAACAAGCCGTGCCTTATACCGTTCAACAGAGCAATCTGGAAGATACTTAACCACAAAGACCCACCAACATCCAACCACATCAAGCCCAGAGGTGGGGGGACAAGAGTCCAAGTCCCTCTCTCAGTTAACGTGTTCATTTCTTCATCCATAACAACTTTTCACTGAGGAATAGCCAGAGCCTCTTGATATGTTTTCGGAATGACAGTAGAAGAAATAGCATGAGCAAAACGCTTGGCAGTTGGGAAAAGCTGAGCATATGAGACAACATCATCAATCAGATGCTGAGTACATTGGCGAACGCCCTTTCGCAGGGCAATTGGATGATCGAGATCACTACTCTCTGGAGGAGGCAATGTACTGGCAGAAGAAAGAAGAGGCTCCGGAACATTCACAAAAGGCTCCAAAGGCAACACAGCAGACTCCCGAGAAATAGAGGGAGCAACATGAGGAGATGTGAAAAGAACCGGCTCTGGCGGAGGTGCCGAGAGAATAGGCAAGGAAGGAGAAGTATCAGCAGGTACGGGAGGAGGAGAGAAATATGGAGTATCTTCAAAGAAGGTAACATCTGCGGAAACGTATTGTTTGCGCAGGAGAGGATCAATACATCGATACCCCTTTTTAGTAGGACAATAGCTAAGGAATATACATTTAACCAAACAGGGAGAGAGTTTGTCACGTCCAGGAGAAGGGACGTGAACAAACGCTGTACAACCAAAAGTTTTAAGTGGCAAAAGAAATGGTTCGTCCTCTGGATACATGACTGAAAACGGAGTCCTTCCCTGAATAACAGACGAGGGAATACGGTTAATGAGATAGCAAGCAAGAAGAACCGCATGACCCTAATAAGACCGAGAGACATTCATTTGCAAAGAAAGACTGCGAGCAACATCCAGATTCTTGCGTTCAACAACGCCATTTTGTTGAGAAGTATATGGACAACTTGTTTGATGAATCAGACCCTTGCTCGTACAGCAGGAAGAGAATTGATGGCTGACATATTCTTTGACATTATCAGTACGAATAACCTGAATGAGCACATAAAACTGTGTGGAGACCTCATTATAAAATGCAGTGAATACATGGAACAGTTCAGAACAATCCTTCAAGAAGAATGGACAAAGAACTAAATAAAATGGACAAAGAGCTAAATTAACCGCAAACTTTATTGCTTCAACAAGATAATTATTATATAGGTATGCCCCTTTTTTATAGAAACTGGGGAAGATGAGAGAATTACAACAAACGATGTGAGACCAACCCGCGCGGCTTATGCGGTTTGACATGATCAAGCCGTCAACTATACAAGTAATAAACCAGCTGGCTACAAAGCCGCAATCTCCCAGAGCAAGCCGCTCAAACTAACCGCCTGACCGCAACTGCGGGTTGATACCAGACCGCAGTTGCGGCTATCCACCGGACTGCATCTGCTGTAAGTTGTCGGACTGCAACCGCGGCCACACCCAGACCGCTGCGGCTTTTACTAGACTGCTGCTGTGGCCCTCAGACTCACCGCTGCCACTACTCTTTGCCAGACCGCTGCCACACTCTTTGAGACCGCTGCGAAAACTCTTCATCAGACCGCTACTGCTGCTATCCACCAGAACACAAGTCAAGGTTTATCACCAGACCGCCAGACCAGACCGCAAGCCCGTTGGAACAATAAGACCGCTGCGGTTAGATACCAGACCGCCCGATCTCTCCAATATTTAACAGACTTCTGCGATGTACCACAAACACCTCCCTCTCAGGCTATATGGATCATGTTGAGAATACTGTCTGTCTCCCAAAATTGCTGAGCAATTTTTTTAACTTCAAAGCACTCAACAAATTCATGATATTCCTCTACTCACCGTTTATTTGGAGGGATTTGTTTTCTATTGTCTCCGCTGGACCCTCTAAACCAACACCTCTATAATGTTGATACTGCTCAACAAAGAGCTTATTCTTTGATGTGATAACTGTCAAGCCAGCAACACTTTTGAGGGGCTTTGAATAGTTAACCAAGCAGAGTCAGTCACCTTATACATCAAATTTCATCTTGATCGCCACACATGTTGCAGTGCTCTTTGTTGAGCACTACTTGGGCTACGTACGCATCCAGTTACAACACCACTTATGGGCACACCTTCATGTCCTCATTCCATGCATTCTTCCCCGAGCAATGGAACTGATGTACAAAAAGCATGCGGTTGACGGGTGTAGATTTTCATAAGAGCAATGCATAGGTGTGAATGTGCTAATATGTGGTGAAATCTATGTGATCTCTAATGTTAGGATATTTAGGGATTTTAGGATTTGATGTGCGGTTTTGGTGGGAGGGGGAGATTACTATGCTGGCTTACGAAAGGCTGTCAAGGAAAGGTGTGGGTTCTAGTGTACTGTGGCCCGGTGTTGTGTATGCGGTTGGAGGTAGCTGAGTGGGAAGACGGGCCAAATGAAGGGTGTTAAGACTTTTGCTTTGCAACGGAAGTTGTAAGGAGCGAGATGAGGGCATTGTCAGTTAGGGTAGTGGTCACAAATTGAAACTGGATGTGGATTGAAAGGTGGTGACTGGAAGGAAAAGTGATTGTGTTAGGGACCTAGGGTTTGGCACCTGGGTAGGAGGAAGAGTAATTGCTAGCTTCGGCACTTGTGCGTATTTTTCATGTGACCAAGGCATTTTTTAAACCCTCGACACTTACTCGACGACTTAGTTCGCTCGATCAAAAGAATAATGAAAATACATAAATATATGAAAATCGGAGCCGATCACTTCCGCAACCTACAAACATCCAGATGATGATTATAAAACTGTTGATAGAGTGGATGGACAATCTTAAACTAGTCCTGATGCATGCGCCCTTAATGATACATCGGATCCCCATCTTCAAAACATTTCTCTTCAATGAATAGCGATAACTATGCTCCCAGTTTAAGGTAGAAGAGAATTGATCTAGCTCGGATTCCATTCATGTGTCGACGATGAATCAACGACCTCTCAAATGTAGAAGATGGAGCGATGTAGATCCTTTTGGTGGTATCTCGATCTTGTAGTCTAAAATGGCTTTCATGTCTTGCAAAGGTCGTCGAGTTTTGGTTGATTTGGTGATTTATATGGGGGGGAGCAAAATTGTTGTGGTGGCTCTGGTTGCTAGAGTATACTGACGAGATTTCTGGTGGCTCCTAGGAGG
The DNA here is from genome assembly GCA_039583875.1 of Platanthera guangdongensis. Classification (NCBI taxonomy): domain Eukaryota; kingdom Viridiplantae; phylum Streptophyta; class Magnoliopsida; order Asparagales; family Orchidaceae; genus Platanthera; species Platanthera guangdongensis. The sequence continues at coordinate 7,627,890 of CM077160.1, read as the reverse complement.
TGGTTGAGGAGAGGTCTGGTCTGTCCATGGACTTTGACCAATCATTGTGCAGCTTGTTGAGGGTAACTGAGTGGACAGGAATTGTGTAGGCGGTTGGAGGAGGGTATCGGCTGGACCGACCTACCCTAACAATTAAGAGTCATTTTGAAGCCCTACTTCCTCTGTATTTCAGATTCTTCAACATAGGCCTGCTACGATGCAGGCTCTGATCTTATAGTTGGCTATCCTATGACTACCAAGAAAGTTAATCATCCCCGAATGGGTCCTGATACACGTGCCTGAGTCGCAGCTGATCCCCAATCACAAGTGCAAGGTCTATTGAATTAATAGAAGGTGATGATTTCACTTTCAATAACTGATAGAAAAAAGTTAGAAAAGATAAAAAATAATATCCAAATAGACATTTTTAGCAAACACCTGTGCATTTGCTTTGAAGAAATTTTCATTGCTTTAGGAAATACAATCATCACTATCTACATGGCTGAAAGCACAGCTTCCAAACCTTCATTAACCTGCGTAAAGGTTAATGTGGTCAAATTCAGTCAGTTGATTCTAGAATAAATGCATCTTTAGTTGATGTAATCTTAGCAGCAGATATCTTATATAGTATACAATGTTCGGGTTTTCAACTTGAACTTCATATCAAAGTAATAAACAACAAATTAATCCTGAACTAGGACAAGAGTGTTAAGATTCCCCATTTAAGATGAGAAAATGGTCAAAATATTAATATGAAGAAGAAAAGCATCTTATGCATGTGTTTTCTTTTACTGTTTAAAATGCCAAGGCAAGTTTGTTATTCACACATTAGTAGATATTGGAGAGTCAGTAGGCCTAGCAAAATTACTTATTCCTGAATATCACTCTCTAGATAAACCTGGTATTCTTAAAGGATTTATGTGCCAATCTGCAAATTTTACTCATAAAATTCATTACATATTTTGAACATTTTTACTCATTTAATTTCTTCATACTCCCACAAGGATTTGAAAAATATTGTGTTTTAGGTATGGAGTCTTCATTACTTATCTCCTTTTAATGACACCTTTTTGAAATTGGAGTCAATGCCAACCAAAAATATCTTTCCTAATTTTTATGGCACAAAAACACTAGCCTACATCGGCACAACATTAAGTTTTCTTGTAGATTCTGTTGCCAGTGCAAACATTGCAACTGACTAATGTGAATCAGCGGCCAAGATTTTTAGATGCCTAATAGATCCTGGTGCAACAATTCTGAAAAATTATGACATTTTTGTTGGCGTCTTCATGGATACTTTTACTTTGTACTTTTTTGGGATAATGATATGGGCTATGATAGAGGGATGAGGTGTAATTGGCTGAGACAGTTTCACTGTTTTATATCTTACATGACCCTAAATTCTTCTCCCGAAGAAAAGTAAACTTGTACTCTTATTTTGACATCCATAAATACAGTTTCAGGTTCTAAGTGGTAAGTTTTGTAAACTTCTTATTATTGAATATCTATAGGCATACGTATGGATGTGGGGCAGCCACGGTTCATCCAAAAACCCGAGATATATTAGAGCATATTAACACATTATGCTTTATGTATATTGCAGTCTTTTGGAAGAATGAGAAAGTACTTGCAACAACAACAAGAACACTCAAACCTTTATCCCTCTATAGTGAGGTCGGCCATATGAATCCTTTGTCGCCATTGTGCTCTATCTTTAGTCATAATCTCACTAATGCCTAAGTACATCGCGTATTTCCTTATAATTTCATTTCAAGTCTTTATTGGTCTACTCTTCCCCCGTTTAACATTCTTAGTGACTAAACTCTCACAACGCCTAATAGGTGCCTCTAATGGTTTTTTTTGTACGTCTCCAAACCATCTTAGTTGAGCTTCTCGCATCTTCTCTGCAATTGGTGCTGCTCCTGTCTTATCCCTGATGCATTTATTCCTAATTTTATCGAGTCTAGTGTGTTCACACATCCACCTAAGCATTCTCATCTTCACAACTCCCATTTTTTGCTCATGTACACATTTCACTACCCAACACTCAGAACCATAGAGCATCGCTGATCAAATTGCAGTACGGTAAAACTTGTCTTTAAGTTTTAATGGTACTTTACGATCACATAAGATTCCTGACGCGCCTATCCGCTTTAACCAACCTGCTTGGATTCTATGTATCACATCTTTTTCAACACCTCCATCCATTTTGAACTATTGATCCAAGATATTTAAAGCACTAACTGTGGGAAATATCTTGATCACGTAACATAATAGGGAAGTGCTTGATTGAAAAAATATAGTGCATTGATTCAACTCTCTTATGTTCCTCAATTTTTTTCATCATTTGTGAAATGTAGGAAAATAAAGTTGACTTTAAATGGTTCTTGTGCAATTTTCTATAAATTTTACAAACCACATAAAATGTTGAGAATATTTAATGGAAGATAAACATCGGTATGAATCAAAGGAAGGTGATGCAGCAAGTCCAGAGCCGCCCCGCTCTTGCGACCATCACGGCCTAGCCAAGGGCCCACGAACTAGCGGCCCACTGCCGGGCTGCAGCCCAAACACCCTACCCATGACCGCACCTATTCTCAGATCGGCGGGATATTGAGGCAAGGTCTCGAACCCAACACCCTTGATAGATCCCTTTACTACCAGGGACTATCACACAGATCTATATATATGTATATGTATATATATATATATATATATGTATATATATAATAGAATATATATATATATATATATATATATAGAGAGAGAGAGAGAGAGAGAGAGAGAGAGAAAGAAAAGAGAGATATAGAGAGAGATATAGAGAGAGGGAGGGAGGATTCAAAGTACGAACATGCCCCTAGGGCATAGAATAATAAGGGCCCGCGCCGTATCAACACACGCTGCCCAAAAAATGACCTTGTACTCAGGCCTGTGGTCCATAGGCGTTTTTAGGGAGTGTCAGCGCATCCAAGTCCCCGAAATCATGGTCGTTATCTTCCGAGCAAATCAACATACATAGGTTTCTGAGAGGGCAGATGTGGGTGGGCCAGTGTGGTTGCTCACAGTGAAAGCAGAGGCCCTTACAGTGAAGCTCGAGGTGTTACTGGTGAGACAAACGCTAGGTTCACCGAGGTGTTTGTAGAAGCTGGACTGGCGGGACTGGCATAACTGGCGGCTATGGAGGTGGGTTGAGCAACTGGTGCTCAGGTAATTGCAGGGGAGTCAAGCTAGGAAAAGCGGTGGTGTTGGAGGCGGATGGTGTGGAGTTCAGATTGAGGAGGATGGTAGAGCTGGGTAGAGTTCCTCGTCGAGGTACCGAGCCTACTCCATGCCTTGGAAAGAGTAGATGGGCTGTGGACTAGAAGGCGCGCAGGGAAGTGGGGTTGCAGACCCTCCAGAAAATACCCCATGTAGTGGTCAGGGGCTAGGTCGGGTACGGGTGTAGCGACCGCGATGAATTCATCAATGTTGGTGGACACAATGTTGGACTGCCGGATGGAGCAAAGGCGCTCAAAGACATTACCTGCATGGCTAATGTTGTAGTGGTGGAGTTCCTCTTTTAATGTAGGACAAGTGAGGTCAGGAATCTGTTGGCGCATCCAACACACCTGTTGGGAAAATTGTCCGGAATTTTCTGATTTGAAGAAGTTCTCAGGGTAAAGATAAACTCACTTTGTATCTGATGAAGTTTGAGTTTTGATGTTTCAAATATAATCATCGTAAGTATTTACAAGTTCATCTTCGTTGACTAGTGCACTGGTTAAAGGAATAGAAATTCAGAAAAATTCGGTTGTGTTTTGTCGACTTGAAGATCTATCGACAAGTTCAATATCGACTTGAAGGTCTGCTGACAAGTTCAATATCGACTAGACATGGTGTCGACAAAGTCAGTTTGTTGACGGGAAGTTCCTTGGATTTAGAAAGTCTTCATTGCCCGTTAACCAGAACAACCTTTGATAGAATGAAGTTAAGTATTTGTCGACTAGACTACTTATATATCGACTGGATTATTAATATTGACTGAACAACTTGTATTGACTGGACAACCCTGTGACAGATTCTGTGATCAAGTCGATATCGAATAGAAGATACTTAGATAAAGAAAGCTTACTTTACTTGTCGACCAGAGATATCGACCAGAAAAGCTTTAGACAACATGTGTCGACCAAAACAGCTTATGTCGACTTGAACATCTTATATTGCCTTGACCAACTTATATCGACTAAACAACTTTTGTCGACTGGATGCTAGTTTCGACTGAACAGTTGCGTCGACTGGAAGGTGAACAGTGTATATTGACAAGACCAATATCGACGAGACAGTTTTTGCGCTGTCTCTATATTTCAAATCAGTCGATCCCGATCGTTCACACTTCTTCGTACAACTGTCATGGACACGTGTAGTCATCAAATCAATTTCGATTTAGTCGTTAGAATCCCACTTCTCGTATAAATAAGAGAGACATCGACAGCTAACCCTAATTTTTTAGGAAAAATCCTTTAAATCGCAAAATCAAATCGAAGAAATCTGAGATCTAAAAATCGCGAAGGATCTTGCGCCGTCAACTGAAAACCTGCAAGCTCTCATAATCGCTCAAGTCAAATCATTATATTCTTCAATCGAGCAAGTTTTAAGCGCAAAATCCTATCGAAGAAATCAGCGATCAAGCAATCACGCTGAACATCAAATCGTGAAGGAGCTGATGCTGTGAACTGCAAACCCGACCTGCTCAAGAATCGTTTGAATCTATTAATCAAATCTTCAATCAAGCAAAGCTAGATTCTCAGAACAGCCGATCAAAGATCCGACAGATTTTATTCTTCAGTTTTTTCCTCTCATTCTATGCAAGCCGGTCTTTCAGAGGAGTTAAAGTATTTCAAGTCTGAAGCCTTTGATCAAGAGGAAGCCGATTTACAACTCTATTTCCTTAAGCTTGAAAAAGACTCAACATTCAAGATCTTTTTTGTTTGAGTATAGAAATTGTTGTAACAACTCCATTAAGTCACCTTGTAGGATTCATCTGTTGAATCCGAGGTTTGTAGGATTCCTTTTGTGGAATCTGAGATAGGATTCCTCTGTGGAATCTGAGTGTAGGATCATCTGTGCAATTTGAGTGTAGGATTTCTGAGATAGGAGATAATTTTTCCGAGCATAGGATCATCTGTTGATCTGACTTGATTTGGAGTTGAAGTTGTCATGGCTAGCACACTGCTAGATAGACGAAGGAGGAAAGTGAACTTACCCAAGATTGGACAACCACTTTAAATTTGTGTATGTCTGTGTGTGCTTGTCTTTTAAGTGGACTTACCCAAGTTTGTTGATCTGACTCAATATTTTAAAAGAAAACGACGTCACCTAATCACCCCTAGGTGAAAGCAAAATAATCCCAAATATTACAATTGCTATCAAAGCGAGACTGTTCGTTAAAAGTTTAAGCACTTGAATTGGATGTGCTTTTGGGGATTCAAATTTCTTCAGAATGCTTGGCGGAGAGAACTACAAGAAACTCGGTTCTATAAAGCTGTCCATTTACACTAAAGAGAACTTTCCTATCTGGAAAGAAATGATGAAGCTATTCATGGAAGCACCAGATTCAAGAATTTTCATTGTTAAAGAAATGATGAAGCTATTCGCAAGACAATTCAAGAAATTGCTTACCAGAAGAAGGCAAGGAATGAACATACTTTTTTCCTCTTCCATCTGAAAGCAAAGCTACAACAATGACAGACACAGACACAAGTCTAAAGAGGGCAGGTATAAGTCTCATCAGAACAAATATTTTTCTTCTAATATTGTTTGCTTTTGCTGTCAGAAAATAGGTCATGTAATTGTTGACTGTCTAGTAAAGAGTAAAGAAAGAGAGATTTGATGAGAGAAGGTCATGCAAAGGAAAGAAGCAAGCAAAGAGCTTCATAGCCAAAAATGACAAGACCCTAAGTGACAGTGGCACAAGTTCTTCCAATTATGAGGAAGAAGCTTACTTTGGCCTAATGTCCTGGTCAAAAGTGAAGGCCATGCCGAGTCATATCATGGCAAGGTACTCTCTCACACCCCTCTTTCAGCTTCTTCTGACTCAAAATCCGATGCGAGTACACCTCACCATGAGGATGATGATGATTTAGTAGAGCAGTTTGATGTTCTACTGAATGCTCTAACAAAGAGCAAGAAGTTGGTCAAGACTCAGGCTAAAGAGATTGAATCTCTTAAGTCCCTTGAGTCTGAGCTCTGAGGAGACTGAAAAATTGACTCAATTGGGCAATGAATTCAAGGAGCTTCAAGAGAAGCATGAAGCCGAAAATGAAATATACCTTCAGAAGGAGAAGATCATTAAGGAACTGGAAGACAAGCTTCTAGACGAGAGAAATTTGGTTGCAAAATTTTCATGACCAGAAACTGTCTTGCCAATTATTGATGAATTCTCTGCACCTTATAGAGGAGGTGTATGCCATGGTAAGGAAAAGATTACTGAGAAATCTCATTAGGGCCAGACCTTATTCAAAAAGGTGAATTTGCCCTCAAACGGCTATGAGCTTGACTTGTCCTATAATTACTTAACCAATGGAGCCTCTTCCAGTGGAATAAAGAAGCCACAGGAATGGAGATACCCCCAGAATCCTGGAACGATTGCTCTCAAGGCGTTTGATGAAGAGATCATTTTAAAGCTCCTAATAGTTGTAAACATAGTAATGAGATATTTGAGTTCACCCAACATAAAGCACTTCGCAACAACCAATAGTTTTTTGATATATTATAGAAATGAAGAATTACAGAATCAAATACGAGAAAGAAGAAGAGAACCGGTTAAATGGATATGTTGATAGCGATTGGAATGAATGCACAGATGATCAAGAGACTATTTCCAGATTCATTTTCTTCCTCCACAACACCTCTTAAAGGAGAAATATGTTATAGTCTCACTGTAGAACGTCTTTGGCTTCGTGTGACAGGTGACTGGAGGTGTAGATGATGGTGCAGATGCAGGGATACTATGGAGCTTGAATTGTGACTTCCTAAGCGGTGTGTGCTCGTGAGTGTGAGAGAACTTCCGTAATCTCATCACAAGAAGAGAGATAGACTTAAGTCTTGAATGCCCTCATTCAACACATGTTGGGAAAAATCTCTTGGTTTGATAGAACATAACCATTTATAGCTGATGATAATACAGGTTATCTGAGTTAGTAAGCTGCCTAGAAATAGAAGGCAGATGAAGCTGGGAAGATGTGTGAAGAATTGTCTATTCGATTGCCGACCGGGTGTTCACCAATCGAGGACTCGTTCACTGACCGGAAGACCCAAATGTAGACCGAGCTCAAGTTCATTCTTTAAAGACTTGTTCGCCGAGTGGACAAAGCTCTTTCATTAGTCATTCGTCGATCGGACTTATGATTGCCGACCGAGCCCTCTCTTTATCAATGCTCACAAAAGGAAGTTCATTCTCATGAAAAACTAGAATTTGAGATCAACGACTGAGCTCAGTAAGAAGGCGGACATCGAATTGTATTCAAAGAATAACTTTTTTCAGTCAGAGCACAAACCATAAGGCGCATGTATAAGAAGCCGTTTATTAACACACGCCGAATTATGTTCGACATTTAAAGAAGTGGAAGTTGAATTGATTCCACTTATTACAGCATGCTTGTCAGAGCACGCTTTTCATAGCACTTTGAATAGTATTAGACGTTTGACGAATAACTTGTCGGGATTTGAAAAAGCGGTTGCAGATAAAAAGAAAGTCGCTGGAGAAGGAAGGTGGGGAAGGAAGAATATAAAATGGAAACTAGGAAAAGAAATGTGTCATCTTTCTGTAACCATTCCTTTCTAGTAGTTGGAAAAAGAGGACTATAAAAGGACTCTTTACACTAGATTTCAAAAAAAAATTCGCGACCTTTCTCTTGTATTTTCTTTGTCGGTTGAAAATTTAAATATGTAAATTGTCTCTTCTTCTTCTTGTGGCATAGATAGATTCACCATCTCTTCTCCTTGGCAATATTTTCTACTTGCTGAATTTTCGAACATGTGTAAATTGTTACACGATCTCCCTTCAAAATATCCGGGAGAGTTATTAACTCTCCTAGCAGAGGACTCAAAGATGTTATTACGTCTCCTAGAAAAATGACCTAGGGAGGTTTTTGGGTCTCCTAGCAAAAAAACTCAAGGAGGTTATTGAGTCTTATGAGAAAAAAAGATTCTGGGGTTTTTAAGTCTCGTAGCTAAACGACTTAGTGGGTTATTGAATCTGCCGGTGGAAAAGGCTCTAGGAGTTTTTAAAGTTTCCTAGCAAAAAGACTGCGGGCCTTTTTAAGGAATTTTTTTAAATACGGGCAACACACGATCCTCTATGTGCGGGAGGAAATCCGACCGTCAAAATAGTGTAAGAACAATTTTTGATGAGGGAAATCCAACTGGAATTTGAACCGGGCTGGATTTTTTGATTGGAAAAATCCAACTTGATTATCCGGATGGATTTCAACCATCGGATTACCGATTGTTACGGTCGGTTTTCCGCCCACACATGGAGGATCGTGTGTTCCCCCACAAAAATATTTCACCTTTTTAAGGCACTTCTTTCCTACAAGTTGTCGATGAGAGTACCCTGGTTTGATTGGGGAATCTCTATAAAGATTTCATGTGTTTTCTAAATTGTTTTCTCTATAGCCTTAGCTATTATTTCCTTTATTTATATCTGATATGTGTTGCTGTGTTTTATGATTTAGGAAGTGAATATTTTATTCTCTATTCAACCACCTCTTGAGAAATATTCAGATTTTGTACTTTCAACATTTATCCCTCTAAATAGGCTTACATGATAGTAGCGTTAATTAATACCTCTCAACAACAAACACTCTCATAATAACTCATAACTCTTAACAAATAATATCCTCTTAAAGACTCATTATAATTTAAAGAACCCACACTAAATTTGATACGCATAAATAAAGACAACATTAAATAAAGGCGTAATGCACATTAAATAAAGCCATGCAATTACATACATAATTTATGACATAATAGGCTTGCATATGCCCATAACATACCATCTTTTCTTTTATTTGAGCTTGTCCTCAAGCTTCTAATCATGATAAGGACTCTGGATGTGATGTTGTGACTGAGCATCTGATTTCTTATACTCTTGCCAAAACAATGGTGCATAGTATTGTCATGTTGAAAAGCTGTTGCCCTTGTACGATTGAAGGGTGGCCAAAAATGCACAGTTGATCGAGGACTGCTTTTTCATGCATGCGAGCGAGTGGAGTGTCATGGACGATCTTTGCATAGTCCGTGTATATTAGAGGGGCGTTATTCCGAATGAGAGCGACAATAAGTAGCGATTGATGGGTAATTTTTGAACTAGCCGTGATATTAACTACTTGCACTTGGTCGGTAGAATAACTAGTTGTGTGATGAGTCATTATTTACTTTTTTGTGCGACTATACAGTCATTGAGTTCGGCAAGGGCAACGACGTACTAGTGGTGTCTCGTGAGCGACTTCGATGGTCATCGTCATCTATTTCCATTTTATCTTGGACTCTAAAATTTCTCGATGTTCCACTTCAAATGATGTCATGGTGGGTGCGGTCATTAATTAACAAAATGAATTAATTCATAACGAATGAATTAATTAATGTGTAAAAAAAATCTCCCGCAATAAGGTCCTTGGGCTCAATGTTTGAATGTGGGATCAAAATAATAAAGGAGTGGGGGTGGGCTTGATGGGAGTAAAACTTCATGAGAAAAGGAGGGGCTCAGAGGCTCTGATGCCACGCTACTAGATCGCTGCATAACGTTGTTGGCTTGCTGGAGAGGTGACCGTAGGCGGAGATGATGGTGGAGATGCGATGATACTATGGTGTTGGAACTGCGTCTTCGTAAGTGAGCTGTGCTCGGGAGAGAGAGAGAGAGAGAGAGAGAGAGAGAGAGAGAGAGCTACCACATTCTCATAACAATTCATGAGAAAAAAACTTAATTCTCGGATGCCTTCATTCATCGTATCTCATGCCTTTAAATAAACTTGCATGATAGTTATGATTACTGATAATTTTTAACAACTAACTCCTTTGTAGTGACTCTTAATTTTTAACAACTAATGACCTCATAAAGATTAATCATAATTTAAAGAACCTATGCTAGACTCGATAAGCATAATCAAATACATGACATTAAATAAAGGCGTAATACATAATAAATAAAGGGCAAACATAGTTTAGTCCCATAATAGATCGACTAGCCTATGCCCATAACAATGTCACTGTAAACTACCTCGATACAAAGCTGTAAGTAGACGACGCTTTAACCAAGCCACTACTGTCCGATCGTTTTATAGAAATAAGGTATAGAATGGGGGTTGCACACTGCTTGGATTAAGAGTGGATATTAGAAATATAATCCACGGAGTTCAAAAAAATTAAGCTAAGTATAATGTTAATGACAAGGAGTTTGTAGTTGACTGGAACAATCAGAGCATTTGTATAGAAGAGTCTCGTACTAGAAATAAATGGCATCTGAATTACTGAACTATCAATGAAAAACTCTCTGATTCTTATTTCAATTCCAAGCAATTAGAGAGAAATATATTGACTTTTTTTCTCCTTTAGCTCCTACAATACCAAGCAATTTGAGGGAAATTTAAAGATATTTTTCAATCCTGTGCCTAGTTATTCAAATATTTATCATGCTTGCATTTCTTAATACCAACTCATTTTGCAGGGAGTGGGGAAGCCGCTTTATGAGACAGTATCAACAATATACGAGCTGGGATAATCCTAAACTTATGGAGCGACCACTAATTATTGGATATGTTTCCCCTGATTATTTTACTCATTCTGTGTCATATTTTATCGAAGCACCTCTTTCATACCATGAATATAGCAAATACCAGGTGGTTGTGTATTCTGCAGTTGTGAAGGTACCACTGACTTGTTATTTTTTTTTTTTCATTTTCTATTCAGATCTTATGGGACTGGTTAGCATGACCTGAGTAAGCTTAAATTTGGATTATTTTCATTGTAGAAATCTCAAATCATCAGCGTTGATATCCAATATAATCTTAGAAGATGTCTTGAATCAAAATATTTTGTTCTGTTTTTTATATAAGTAGATCACAAATAAATATCTTTATTTACACAATGTTTGACTCTTTAAACATGAAATGGCAGAACATTAGTAGAGTTTGGAGATAAATGTTTATCAAACCAGCGGCCTCTTTGTCCAGTTGTATTCCCTCTTGAGTTCCCCTATGTAGTCAAAGATTTGAATCACCACAAAAAAGTTAGGCGCTAATGATATATGTCAAAGGATCATTTGGATTATTTGGTTGTAGAGAGGATTGTAATATGATGTTTCATAATTCTATCAAAACTTAAGAATAATATCAGACAATATATGTGATACACCGTAGCCATATCAAGAGCGGGAACAAGGAACTTGCATTGCATTAAACAAATATGAAGATACAATCAGGAGATAACTCCTGTCAAGTATCCGCAGCCTGGGTTCTCTTTGACACTGCACTCTCCAAGAGAGCTCAAACACTAAGAATCCAAAAATAATCCTAAATAGACACTCCCCCCCCCACACACAGATCTATATATATATATATATATATCTATATCTATATATATATATATCGATAAAGAGAGAGATAGAGAGAGATATAAAGAGAGATATAAAGAGAGATATAGATAGAGATATAGAGAGAGCGAAGGAGGGAGGATTCAAAGTACGAACATGCCCCTAGGGCATAGAATAATAAGGGCCCGCGCCGTATCAACACGCGCTGCCCAAAAAATGACCTTGTCCTCAGGCCTGAGGTTCGTAGGCGTTTTTAGGGAGTGTCAGCTCATCCAAGTCCCCAAAATCATGGTCGTTATCTTCCGAGCCAATCAACATACATAGGTTTCTGAGAGGGCAGATGTGGGTGGGCCAGTGTGGTTGCTCACAGTGAAAGCAGAGGCCCTTACAGTGAAGCTCGAGGTGTTACTGGTGAGACAAACGCTAGGTTCACCGAGGTGTTTGTAGAAGCTGGACTGGCGGGACTGGCATAACTGGCAGCTATGGAGGTGGGTTGAGCAACTGGTGCTCAAGTAATTGCAGTGGAGTCAAGCTAGGAAGAAGCGGTGGTGTTGGAGGCGGATGGTGTGGTGTTCAGATTGAGGAGGATGGTAGAGCTGGGTAGAGTTCCTCGTCGAGGTACCGAGCCTACTCCATGCCTTGGAAAGAGTAGATGGGCTGTGGACTAGAAGGCGCGCAGGGAAGTGGGGTTGCAGACCCTCCAGAAAATACCCCATGTAGTGGTCAGGGGCTAGGTCGGGTACGAGTGTAGCGACCGCGATGAATTCATCAATGTTGGTGGACACAATGTTGGACTGCCGGATGGAGCAAAGGCGCTCAAAGACATTACCTGCCTGGCTAGTGTTGTAGTGGTGGAGTTCCTCTTTTAATGTAGGACAAGTGAGGTCAGGAACCAGTTGGCGCATCCAACACACCTGTTGGGAAAATTGTCCAGAATTTTCTGATTTGAAGAAGTCCTCAGGGTAAAGATAAACTCACTTTGTATTTGATGAAGTTTGAGTTTTGATGTTTCAGATATAATCATCGTAAGTATTTACAAGTTCATCTTAGTTGACTAGTGCACTGGTTAAAGGAATAGAAATTCAGAAAAATTCGGTTGTGTTTTGTCGACTTGAAGATCTATCGACAAGTTCAATATCGATTTGAAGGTCTGCTGACAAGTTCAATATCGACTAGTCAGTTTGTTGACGGGAAGTTCCTTGGATTTAGAAAGTCTTCATTGCCCGTTAACCAGAACAACCTTTGATAGAATGAAGTTAAGTATTTGTCGACTAGACTACTTATATATCGGCTGGATTATTAATTTCGACTAAACAACTTGTATCGACTGGACAGCCCTGCGACAAATTCTGTGATGAAGTCGATATCGAATAGAAGATACTCAGATAAAGAAAGCTTACTTTACTTGTCGACCAGAGATATCAACCAGAAAAGCTTTAGACAACATGTGTTGACCAAAACAGCTTATGTCGACTTGAACAGCTTATATTGCCTTGACCAACTTATATCGACTAAACAACTTTTGTCGACTGGATGCTAGTTTCGACTTAACAGTTGCGTCGACTGGAAGGTGAACAGTGCATATCGACAAGACCAATATCGACGAGACAGTTTTTGCGATGTTTAAATTTCAAATCAGTCGATCCCGATCGTTCACACTTCCTCGTACAACTGTCATGGACACGTGTAGTCATCAAATCAATTTCGATTTAGCCGTTAGAATCCCACTTCTCGTATAAATAAGAGAGACATCGACAGCTAACCCTATTTTTTTAGGAATCCTTTATCGCAAAATCAAATTGAAGAAGTCTGAGATCTAAAAATCGCGAAGGAGCTTGCGCCGTCAACTGAAAACCTGCAAGCTCTCATAATCGCTCCATTCAAATCATTATATTCTTCAATCGAGCAAGTTTTAAGCGCAAAATCCTATCGAAGAAATCAGCGATCAAGCAATCACGCTGAACATCAAATCGTGAAGGAGCTGATGCTGTGAACTGCAAACCCGACCTGCTCAAGAATCGTTTGAATCTATTAATCAAATCTTCAATCAAGCAAAGCTAGATTCTCAGAACAGCCGATCAAAGATCCGACAGATTTTATTCTTCAGTTTTTTCCTCTCATTCTATGCAAGCCGGTCTTTCAGAGGAGTTAAAGTATTTCAAGTCTGAAGCCTTTGATCAAGAGGAAGCCGATTTACAACTCTATTTCCTTAAGCTTGAAAAAGACTCAACATTCAAGATCTTTTTTGTTTGAGTATAGAAATTGTTGTAACAACTCCATTAAGTCACCTTGTAGGATTCATCTGTTGAATCCGAGGTTTGTAGGATTCCTTTTGTGGAATCTGAGATAGGATTCCTCTGTGGAATCTGAGTGTAGGATTATCTGTGCAATTTGAGTGTAGGATTTCTGAGATAGGAGATAATTTTTCCGAGCATAGGATCATCTGTTGATCTGACTTTATTTGGAGTTGAAGTTGTCATGGCTAGCACACTGCTAGATAAACAAAGGGAGAAAGTGGACTTACCCAAGATTGGAGAACCACTTTAAATTTGTGTCTGTGTGTGCTTGTCTTTTAAGTGGACTTACCCAAGATTGTTGATCTGACTCAATATTTTTAAAAGAAAATGACGTCACCTAATAACCCCTAGGTGGAAGCAAAATAATCCCAAATATTACAATTGCTATCAAAGCGAGACTGTTCGTTAAAAGTTTAAGCACTTGAATTAGATGTGCTTTTGGGGATTCAAATTTCTTCAGAATGCTTGGCGGAGAGAACTACAAGAAACTCAGTTCTATAAAGATGTCCATTTACACTAAAGAGAACTTTCCTATCTGAAAAGAAATGATGAAGCTATTCATGGAAGCACCAAATTCAAGAATTTTCATTGTTAAAGAAATGATGAAGCTAGTCGCAAGACAATTCAAGAAATTGCTTACCAGAAGAAGGCAAGGAATGAACATACTTTTTTCCTCTTCCATCTGAAAGCAAAGCTACAACAATGACAGACACAGACACAAGTCTAAAGAGGGCAGGTATAAGTCTCATCAGAACAAATATTTTTCTTCTGATATTGTTTGCTTTTGCTGTCAGAAAATAGGTCATGTAATTGCTGACTGTCTAGTAAAGAGTAAAGAAAGAGAGAGATTTGATGAGTGAAGGTCATGCAAAGGAAAGAAGCAAGCGAAGAGCTTCATAGCCAAAAATGACAAGACCCTAAGTGACAGTGGCACAAGTTCTTCCAATTATGAGGAAGAAGCTTACTTTGGCCTAATGTCCTGGTCAAAAGTGAAGGCCATGCCGAGTCATATCATGGCAAGGTACTCTCTCACACCTCTCTTTCAGCTTCTTCTGACTCAAAATCCGATGCGAGTACACCTTCTCACCATGAGGATGATGATGATTTAGTAGAGCAGTTTGATGTTCTACTGAATGCTCTAACAAAGAGCAAGAAGTTGGTCAAGACTCAGGCTAAAGAGATTGAATCTCTTAAGTCCCTTGAGTCAGAGCTCTGAGGAGACTGAAAAATTTACTCAATTGAGCAATGAATTCAAGGAGCTTCAAGAGAAGTCTGAAGCCGAAAATGAAATATACCTTCAGAAGGAAGATCATTAAGGAACTGGAAGACAAGCTTCTAGACGAGAGAAATTTGGTTGCAAAATTTTCATGACCAGAAACTGTCTTGCCAATTATTGATGAATTCTCTGCACCTTATAGAGGAGGTGTATGCCATTGTAAGGAAAAGATTACTGAGAAATCTCATTAGGGCCAGACCTTATTCAAAAAGGTGAATTTGCCCTCAAACGGCTATGACCTTGACTTGTCCTATAGTTACTTAACCAATGGAGCTCTTCCAGTGGAATAAAGAAGCCACATGAATGGAGATACCCCCAGAGTCCCGGAACGAGTGCTCTCAAGGCGTCTGATGAAGAGATCATTTTAAAAGACCATGGACTATTTGTTGTTAGATTCGTCGTGCCAACACTAAATGACAGAGAAAAGGTTGTATATCATAAGCCTATTGCTCAAAAGAAATTTGTGGTTGTGGTATCTTAATCCACTCATGTAGACATCCATAAGATCAAGGGTAAAATGGTCATGACTTTTGAGTCTTGCTCTTTTGTTCACCAACACAATCACTATACTCAAAAAGTGAACAAAAAGATGAGATACATCAAATTTGATTATTGGTGTTGTGACAAGATTAGTCACTTTGACATAGACTGTTGGTTTAATTCAATAGTGTCAAGGGCAAATAATGTGAAATTATTTAAGAATATAATTAAGACATAATGTAATTAGAGCGAAAAAGAACCAAAGACCCAAGATGGTTTGAGTTTTTAAGGTAAATTAATATATTTTGTAGGATAGTCCAAAGGTCAACAAAATTCCCATCTAGTATTTGGACATTGGATGTTCCAGACATATGACTGGAATAAGAAGTCTTCTAAAAGAATTTACACCTATTGAAAATGAATCCAAAGTGATCTTTGGAAGATCTGACATGAGATCTACTAAATACTATGGTATGATTACCAACGACGTAGTCTACTTCATAAAAGTAGCTTATGTGGAAGGGTTGCAACATAATCTAATAAATAGATGTTAGCTATGTGATATAGGCCATGTAGTTCAGTTCCACAAGGATAAGTGTCTCATCAAACAGTCTGTTGATTCAAAAATACCTTGATTGACACTAAGAGTGAAAATGTGTATTGTTTAAATTTTCTTTGTTTAGAGTCATCCACAACAGTGTGTTTTGTTGCAAAAGATAGTGCATCTCTTTGTGTTCAATGATATAAGAGATTAACACATGAATTTTAATTTAATAAATAAATTACTATCAAACAACTTAGTAAGGGATGAATCAAAGTTAAAGTGCATTAAAGAAGGTTCATGTCATATATGCCAAATGAGCAAGCAAATATGGGTTTTCTTTAAGGGCATTGGTTCTAAAGACTCTACCAGATGTTTATATCTGTTGCATATGGACTTGTTTGGTCATATGCCTATTCATAATTTTGGAGGTAAGTTTATACATACGTGATTGTCGATGACAACTCACGTTTTGCATGAGTTTTCTTTTTGAAACGAAAGTCCTATACATTAAAACTTTTAGGTCTTTTGTCAAGCAAATCCAAAATAAAATGGACTTTTTGTTGTCAAAATCGGAAGTGATCATGATACAGAATATCAGTCAGGGGCTATGTCAGAATTTTGTGAAACTCAAGGTATTTTTTAAGAGTTTTTTGCTCGAACTCCACAATAAAATGGAGTAACTGAGCGAAAGAATAGAACAATCATAGAGGCAAATGTCCAAAGTATAGCCTTAATCGCCTAAGCTCACAATAAGACTCCTTATGAATTTATGAGGGGGAAAAACCAATCTTGTCCTATTTCAGAATTTTTCGAAGTAAATGCCACGTGCTCAACAATGAAAAATCTTATCTTACTAAGTTTACTGAAAAATACTGCGAATGTATTTTTATAGGATATAGTAGCCATAATAAGACATAAGATTTATAATGAAAAAATTTCGGTGGTGGAAGAATCGATTATTGTTGTATCTGATGAAACGAGCATGATACTTGAAAGATCGTCTCGTTCTTTTGCAGGTACAAAAATAAGACTCAAGTAATTAACCATCAGTGAGCATGAAGGAGTTAAAGAGACACCTCACCGTATGTTATTCCTAAAGATGAAGTTCAAATTCAAGAGAATGTACCAGACCTAGTTGAAGAAGATCATTCTGTTGAAGATGAAGCAACACAGACACAGTAAGACTCTTTTTGGCCGAAAGATACCATAAAGATCATCCACCACACCAAATCATCAGAGACAACTCAAGGAGTGCAAACGAGGAGAAATACACAAAATGAAGTACTGCACCTCTGCTTCTTATCTCAAGTTATGCCAAAGAAATTTGAAGAAGGCAAGAACGATCGCTCCTAGATTATGACTAAGCAAGAGGAGCTCAACCAGTTCAAGAGGTGCAAGATGTGGAAATATTCTTAGACCCAAATGCAGAACATTATTGGAACAAAGTGGGTCTAAAGAAATAAGATGAATGAAAATGAAGTACTAATAAAGAATAAAGCAAGATTAGTGACCAAAGGATACAAACATGAAGAAGACATTGATTTTGATCAGACATTTGCCCTGTTTGCAAGATTAGAAGTCATCAGGTTATTCCTAGCATATGTTGCTCACAAAGAGTTTAAGGTGTATCAAATGGATATGAAACCATCAGGTTTTGTCAATCATACCCATCCTGATTATGTTTATTTCTAAGAAAAGCTCTGATGCTGAGCATAGACGAGCACTTGTAGTGGGTGACGAGTTCTCGGCCCATTCAGGGCTGATTTGGCGACTTCCATATATGACGTGCCCGGATCGACGATCGGACTCCGCAGATGTGTTCGGATTCGCGTTGCGAATCGATTTGATATATTATTTCACTATTTTACATTTTATTTTGATGTATTTAGGTGGCCCCACCTTTGGCCAATCATAGTCATCGATAGTGGGATGCCCTAATTCTCCTTTTATTATAAATAGATGGTTTGAGGGCTGATTGAAGGCATTATAGATTTTGGAGAAGAGAAATCCCAAAATCTTGCGATCCCTCCGCGGTGCCGACTTTGTGGAACCCTGAGTGACGACTCCTAGGCTTGTATCTTCCTTCCCAAGGTATCCCCTAACCCTAGACTCCTTCTTCCCCCCTCTGAAACCCTCTCGCAGCCTCCCTACAGCCCCTCTACAGCCCACAAAGTCGCCCACCGTTCCTGTCCAGAAAATCCTCATTTCAATTCTGTTGATTAATGAAATGTACCGTTCATTTATATAGTCCCAACAGTGAATCCTCCCTACCTTGCCGTCGGATTCCCCACCCCCTGGAGCAGCCGCCACCCTTTGTTGCTCTTCCACAGCCAGCCGCCTATTCCTCCCCCGTCAGAATCCTAAACATCCCGCTCCTCCACTACCTGAAGCCTCTTCCGTCCACTCCCCCAGCCACTAACACCCCATCTTGTAGCTTCCACAGCCACCACCGCCCATCCTGCAGCCTACACAACCACCGCCACCCCATCCTATAACCACCCCAGCCTGCTGCCACCTCTCATCAGCCCTCCCAACAACCAGACAAAGTTTTTCACAGCCGGTATTGGCCTCCGCAGCCCCCTCTCGTGGAACCACCTCTCATAGCCTTATCCCTGTAGGATTTGCCCCGATCCGCTATTTCCTCCACCCGTTCATCATTCCCTAGCCCGAATCCGATCTCAAACTATCGGATCTACTCTTTCCCGCCAGGAGCTACCCACACGTGGCCGAATCTATTCGTTTCTGGTCCGATTCCACCCTCCACCGTCGGGGACAACCACCTACATCATCTTCCACGCCACGGGTTTTACTCGGATTGTCGTACACACATCTCCGACTCCGGATTCTTCAGTGCCCGGGTCAGCCCACTACTTGGTGAGTTCTTGTTGTATCAGATAATTGTTTTCAGCATATTTATATTGGATTGCATCACTACATTTATTTTGATATCTTGTATTGTGGTGGTTTGTTAGAAAATTATCGTGATTTGCAGGATTTATTCGCAAAGCGCTCTTGCTTTGGCCCTTCATGCGGAGGAAAGCCTAAGCTTGCTTTTCCCTAGTAAATTATTTTGCCGTGCTGTGAATTAACTGCGTGGGATGTTAAAGTTTATTATCTAATATGTGATCTAACTGTCGGATTTACATAACATGTAGGGTTAGGTCGTAGATTTCCCGCCGCCTATAGATCCCTCTTGCGTCAGTTGGTATCAGAGGGAGGTTGCACACACTTTTTGATACACAGTCGTAGAGTTTATTGGTTTTTCATTATGTCTACGTGTCACTATTATTCCCCTCCTCAATTTAGAGGGCTCGAACCCGCTTGCACCCGTTCTCACAGAGCCCCGTCAGGGAGATCCTCACATTATTATGACGATCATTCGCGATCGCAGTACACCACTTTCAGAAATCGCGTTGACCCACCGACACGACCCCACTATGCTAGAGACGATCAGTATCATGATTGTCGTCGTTCTTATCCGTACATGTGAACAGATTGTGTTGATCCTTCGATACGACTCAGTTACCTTAAAAATGATTATAATGAGGATAGTCGTTCTGAGAGAGATCTTGAGAGTCAGTTTCGTACAATTGCCCCTTCCTTTTACGGCTCATCGAGTCCCGTGTCGTTCGGTTATTGGCTCGTGGATATGGAGTATTATCTTGATCATTTTGAGTTATTCGGTGAGCGTCGCATCAAGTTTGTAAAACTTAGACTTTTAGATCAGGCGAGGGCATATTGGGCTAGCGTTGAGAGGACCCGCAAGCGAGACCATCTTCGTCGCATCACTAGTTGGGTGGACATGAAGCATACATTGTGTCAAAGGTATCTGCCTTCGTCGTATCAGAGTTGTTTGCTCGACCAATTATTTTCCCTTCAGCAACGATCCATGTATGTCGCTGAGTACATGGATCGTTTTGACGATTTAGTCGTGAGGAGTGATATTCGAGAGGATCCAGCCATGACCCTTTCCCGATTTCGGTCTGGACTACGGTTTGACCTACGTACTGAGGTAGTTTACTATAGCTCGAAGTCCCTCGATCAGACATATCAGCTTGCCCTTCGTTATGAACAGTCTTTGAGATCTGCAAGAACTGGTCGAAGGGATTCTCACCTTGACCTTCGCAGTACGAGTCCCTCCCATACTGAGGTCACCACGATGCCTACCATTGTCCTGTCAGCCACGACAGAAGTGATACCTGATGTGGATTGCTCTCACCCCAGTGAGTTGCTGAGCCCAGTGAGTGACCTATCTCTTGTTTCTGACCAGTCTCTTATGACCCCGACTGAGAGCGAGCCTGAGCGACTTATTGAGTCTGTAGTGTTGTGTCCATCACCCATACCTTCTCCTCTGTCATACAACGGGTTATTTAGCACCCCAATCACAGACCCATTTCCTAACACCGCACCCACAGATCCATTATTAAATGAGAGTCTATGTCGCACTCCCATTATCACTTCCCTGAGTCACATCACGACCGAGAGTCCAGAGTCTGGTGTTGATCTTTTAGTGGCTATATTACCCATTCACGGAGACACTACCCCTCACGATGGTACTCATCTGGAGGATCATGACCCTGGTGACGAGTACTATGACGACCCCCATGTTGAGCCTCATGATGAGCCACCACATCCCGGTGAAGATACGATTCAGGTGAGCCGCTTGTTTACGAGTTTCGGGTTAGCGACGTTGCTTCCCTTATCGTCTCTGGACTTGCCCCAGAGGATGGATATTGTGTGAAGCATCAATTATTTATGCCACCACCTGCTGATGCATTGCACCATCGATGAGTTTTGGGACGCACCACTTGCTGACCCACCAGACAAGCTATTTCTTTGCGGGAACACGCACCACACTCGAGAGTCATGTCTTCTAGTCGGTGTACACGACTTTCACTCAGGTGGTCGTCTTATTAGTGATGAATTTTCGTACACACCTCCTGGTGAGCCCCTGATGTGCTACGTGTGACGTCACACAAACTTATGCAGGTAAATTACTTTAAATGTCATGCTATATGATATGATATTATGTTATGACATAACATTAGGTTTAGAAAATTTATGATTGCATTAGTCCTAAACGCAGTTGGACCGGTCGGGGGAGTAAGCGACCGACATTTGGCGGTCTACACGATGCGTGTCACGCTAAAGGCTGGCGGCATCGGGTAAATAGACGGAAGAAAGCCGTGGTCTTCACTTTCTCCAGAAACGAAACCTCGCGCCCGACGAAAGCCGCACAGAGCCGATCGACGCCGCTCGCCGTAGGGGGCTCAAATCTCCTCTGTTTCGCGTGATTCCTCCTTCGTTGGAGAGGTAATCTTCTCCTCTCCATTCCTCTTTGTCCTTGTGTTAAGATTTTAGATGTTTTGGATAGGGAGAAAACCTAGGGTTTCGTGTGTTAAAGCTTTCTTTCAATCCTACTTGTATGAAAAGTTTCTGTAAGTATTATTCATGCTCTAAGCCTCAATTTTGAGTCATTTGGAGAAACCCTAGGTGAAGTATTAGAGATTTCGACATTTAGGCAGATGCATGAGGTTGGGGATGAGATTTGTAGCAAGTATGCCCCCTCCCCATGATTTTCTAGCGAATGATTGGAGGGCACATCAGTCCCCTAACTCCAAGTAATTATTTGGAGACTAGTTCTGGCTGCCCCTTCAGTCAAATAGTGGTAACAATACACTTAGGACATCAAAGCCCAATTGGAATTATGCCCCTTGACCTAAGTAGGTCAAGTGGAACCTATGCAATCCATGTGTGGTATGTATGGTATGTATGGATAATAATTACGAATAATGTCACTTAGGTTATGACATCCCGAAGTGCTGGGAATCATAGAGAAGATGGTGGCAAGGATAAAGGCATGGCTAAAGGCAAGGAAAAAGTGCGGGAAACGGATCAACGCAAGGAGAAGGGCAAAGAGAAAGTATGAGTGAGTTCTTTTCCTTATATAATGCAATTTCTTATGTTTCCTTCATCATATATTATACTTAAATGTTTAAATATCTAACTGCGTAAATAAGATAAGATGCTAATAATTAGGCAAGAGCAAATATATGATTAAACCGCAAGAGAAATGTAACAAGACAAGATGATGGGCTATAGCAGTGTTAACCCACATTGGAAGATGAGGAGAATAATCTTTCTTTATCGTGCGAGTTAATGACACGATTGGTAATATATGCGTGCGGGACAAGGGCACGTGAAAACATTACCTTAGTGTGAGATAAAGACACTTAATTTACATTTCAGATAGCCCACGTTAAAAAAATGAATTAAAAAGAAAAGATACATTATGTAAAAGTATAAGTCATGATAGGACTGAACCTAAAAGAAAAGAAATTATAAAAAAAAGCAAGGGAAACCAAGAATTCACATAGTCAATTGACTAATATAAAATAAAATTAAACCGGTCAAGGAAGAGGCGACTCCAGTCACCAGTAGTCAATGTCGACCATGCACTCCTCGACAGGAAAAGAAGTACCGTCTTTGGGTGGAGGTTTACTCAGCAGTCCTTGTCGTACTACAGAAGCACAGTGAGAGGTGCAGAGACCTAGAGTGTCCTCATGAGGAGTTCTAGTTTTATTGCATGTAGTGTCAGTGTCGGTGTCAGTATGATATAGTGATCAAGATCAGGATAGTGTCAGTGTCAGTTTTACTGCCAGTTGTATATGTGGTCAGTTGCAGTTGTATATGTGTAGTATGGTAAGCTTTGTGTAGGTAGGGCTACCTTTTTGGGACTCATGTATATATATATATGTATCAGACACTTTAAGGAAATGAAACGGTTTATTTTGTCCTGTTCTTTTATTTCTAGTACTCTTTCACATACTTCTGTACTTTGATTATTCGTACTTTACTCTTATGACATGCTAAGTTATATTGTAGCGGTAGCCATAAGGGGACCGTTACACTACGTTCCGTGAGAGACATTTGGCTCTTTACAAGCTCGTATTTAAGTATAGATGTCTCTCACGATCATCTGAGCACTCGTCACTCACAAGATGAGTTTTTCTACACTCCACCGAGAGAGCCCCCTGATAGGCCACCATATTTTAGAGACGTCCCGGTGATTATTAGACTTTCTCGTAGCAGGTATGTTGTGTCGTTCGTGTTTTATGTGCATCATTTGCATCATCTGCATGTGTCCGTCGAGTTATTTATTCATCATTTGCATGTGTCTGTTGAGTTGTTTGTCCATCGTTTGCATATGTGGCATGAGTCTGTCCGACGAAAAATCCATTATGATAATAAATGTTGTAAATCACATACGAATGTTCACTGGCAAGAGCAGGTACTTCATGAAGCCGGACAGGTGATTATGAGAATCTGCGTTATGAGGCTCTATGCGAGGCTTGGTAAAGGCTTGAGCGTTAGGCGAATGAATCCCTATATAATCATGAGACAGATCAAAGCAAACACCTATGAACTTGATTTCCTTGCAAGTATGGGTATCCACATGGTATTTAGTGTTGAGAATATGACGTCGTACTACGAGCCTCGCGAGTATGTGGACCCAAGCAGTGGGGGATTTCCAGCTGCCCACACCTCCACTCCCGTTGCCTTGCCACCCCCATAACCCACTTATGTCTGATGGCCACCACTACTCACCTACTTCTGACACCCATCCACCTGGGGACTCGTCTTCTTTGGTTCTACCAACGGCGCCGCCGATCGCATCGGGATCCACCACTTGTGAGTTAAGCGATGAGAGCATCATGGAGACCAGACTCCAGCAGTGCATTCCCACTACAGACGTTGGTGACTCTTGGATACTTGCAGCAGAGCTTGATCGATTCTCCCCTGGACTTCGACTTCAGCACGACCGTCTCCATTCACCGGAGATGACAACTTTTCGGTCAGGGGGAGTTGATTGACGATGACACTTTTTCAACGACGACACTTGGGTGATCTCTGGTGGACTTTTTCGAGTTTTACTTGCCATGCAGAGAGATTTCTGATCCCTATTCATTAGAAGATGAATTATTTCAAGCCAAGGAGATTGATGTGGAGCATAGACGAGCACTTGTAGTGGATGACGAGTTTTGGGCCCATTCGGGGCTGATTTGGCGACTTTCCATATATGGCGTGCCCGGATCGACGATCGGATTCCGCAGATGTGTTCGGATTCGCGTTGCGAATCGATTTTATATATTATTTCACTATTTTGCATTTTATTTTGATGTATTTAGGTGGACCCACCTTTGACCAATCATAGCCATCGATAGTGGGATGCCCTAATCCTCCTTTTATTATAAATAGATGGTTTGAGGGCTGGTTGAAGACATTGTAGATTTTGGAGAAGAGAAATCCCGAAATCCGGCGATCGTTTTACGGTGCTGACTCCGTGGAACCCTAGGTGACGACTCCTAGGCTTGTATCTCCCTTCTCAAGGTATCCCCTAACCTTAGACTCTTTCCCCCTCTGAAACCCTCCCGCAACCTCCCTACAACCCCTCTACAACCCACAAAGTCACCCACTGTTCCTGTCCAGAAAATCCTCATTTCAATTCACTGTTGATTAATGAAATGTACTGTTCATTTATATAGTTCTAACAGTGAATCCTCCCTACCTTGCCGCTGGATTCCCCACCCCCTGGAGCAGCCGCCACCCTTTGTTTCTCTTCCACAGCCAACCACCTATTCCTCTCCCGTCAGAACCCTAAACAGCCTGCTCCTCCACTGCCTGAAGCCTCTTCCGTCCACTCCCCCATCTCCCCCAGCCACCGACACCCCATCCTGTAGCTTCCACAGCCACCGCCGCCCATCCTGCAGCCTACACAGCCACCGCCACCCCATCCTATGGCCACCCCAACCTGTTGCCACCTCTCAGCAACCCTCCCAACAACCGGACAATGTTTTCCGCAGCCGGTATTGGCCTCCGCAGCCCCCTCTCGTGGAACCACCTCTCATAGCCTTCTCCCTGTAGGATTTGCCCCGATCCGCTATTTCCTCCACCCGTTCATCATTCCCTAGCCCAGATTTGATCTCAAACTATCAGATCTACTCTTCTCAATCGGGATCTACCCACACGTGGCCGGATCTATCCATTTCTGGTCCGATTCCACCCTCCACCGCCGGGGACATCCACCTGCATCGTCTTCCACGCCACAGGTTTTACTCGAATTGTCGTACACGCATCTCCGACTCTGGATTCTTCATTGCCCGGGTCAACCCACTACTTGGTGAGTTCTTGTTGTATCAGATAATTGTTTTCAACATATTTATATTGAATTGGATCACTACATTTGTTTGGATATCTTGTATTGTGGTGGTTTGTTAGAAAATTATCGTGATTTGCAGGATTTATTCGCAGAGCGCTCTTGCTTTGACCCTCCACGCAGAGGAAAGCCTAAACTTGCTTTGCCCTAGTAAATTATTTTGTCGTGCTGTGAATTAACTGTGTTGGATGTTAAAGGTTATTATCTAATATGTGCTCTAACCATCGGATTTGCATAACATGTAGAGTTAGGTCGCAGATTTCCTGCCGCCTATAGATCCCTCCTGCGTCAAGCTCTATATGAGTTGAAACAAGTACCCAGAACAGAGTATAAAACATTATTTAGCTTTCTCATTGATAACAAGTTTTCATGGAGAAAGATAGACAAGACATTATTGTTAAGTGAAGTCAAAGACAAGATATTATTGGTGAAAATATATGCCGATAACATTATATTTGAATCTACTGATGAAAATTTTTGTAAAAAGTTTGCTGACTTGATGTAAGAAAAGTTTGAAATAAGCATTATGAGAGAACTGAAGTATGTTTTGGGCCTCCAGGTGAAATAATATGAAGATAAAATTTTTATTTCTCAGACGAAGTTCATTAAAAAGTTAATGAAGAAATTCAGAATGGAAAGTGCAACCTCTATGAAGACTCCAATGTGATCAAATGTATCTCTGGATAAGGATGAAAGAAAAACCTTTTGATAAAATTTTGTATGGAAGCTTCATTGTATCTCTGCTCTACCTTACTGTTGGTAGACCGAATTTAATGTTTTCTACATGTGTATGTGCTCGATACCAGGTGAACACAAATGAATCTTACTACACTTCTGCAAAATGAATTTTGAGATGCCTTAAAAGCAATTCTAATCTTGGCTTGTGGCATCCTATGTGTAATAGGCTTTTCAGATGCAAACTTTGCAGGATGCAAGGAAGATAAAAAGTACATCTGATACATGCCAATTCCTGGGTAGAAGACTAATTTCTTGAATTAGCAAAAAACAGACAAGTGTGGCCATATTAACTGTTGAATCAGAATATATATCAGCTGACAGTTGCTGTGCTAAACTTCTATGGATTCTCATAGCAGAACCAAACAAATAGAGATCAAATATCACTTCATTAGAGAACATGTGGAGAAGGAAAATATTTGCTTAGAGTATGTGCCCAAAGAGAAACATGTGGCAGACATCTTCACGAAGCCACTAGATGAAGCTAAGTTTAACTATTTTAAAATTGAGCTTGGTATGCTTAATATTGAAGGAATTCATTTTTTTTAATTGCAAATTCATAGTTAAATAGTCATTTTATTTCTTGACTTATATTTTCAATATCATGACATCTACAACAACAACACTCAAGCCTTTATCCCACTATAGTGGGGTTGACTATATTGATTCTTTGTCGCCATTGTGCCCTATCTTTAGTCAAAAATAATGACATCTAATACAATAATTTTTAGAAGATCAGTCGACGCACTGGTTCTAATCTGAAAAATCCAGAATTTATCTAAATGTTGATAATAATCGTCTAGAGATCAAGGCGACATTCATTGGCTGTCGACGAGACGAACTATGGATATTTCTTCTTGTAGACTTGACTCATTTCTGATACGCATAAGGCGCCAGATTTTACTAGATCTAATCATAACTGTTGGATTCTAATAAAGCAAATCAATCAATCCAGATTTCATCAAAAAAAACCCCCTGCAGACATTGACTGGGATCCAGTCCCAAGTTTCAATAGATTAGCAAGTCATTCATGAACCAGTTGATGTTGAGGGGGAGACTCATCTGGAGTTATCTGCCCAAAACCATCTATGAAAATGTCAGAAAGGAGGAGAATATTCCAAGAAATAACAGATAATGAAAAGTCAGAAAGGTGGAGAATATTCCAAGAAATAGTAGAAATTGAAGATGATGTGAAGACAACTAAGAGGACGGCGATGTCTATTACTTCCATTTATCTTAGCTTGTGCTTAATTTCTACGTCATATGTTGATAATGCATATGTTAGTATGATATTTTTATTATGCGAATTTCATCTTTACTTGAGGTTCTGACTTGTTCAAATAGAGGAAAATTGTTGGAAAAATTGCCCATAGTTTTCCTGCTTTGAAGAAGTTCTCGAGGTAAAGATAAACTTACTTTGTATTTGATGATGCTTGAGTTTTGATGTTTTAGATATTATCATCTTAAGTATTTACAAGTTCATCTTAGTTGAATTTAGGGTAAAGGTTCAAAAAGTCAAAAAAAATGTGTTTAAGTGTTTTGTCGTATTGAAGATCTGCCGACAAGTTCAATATCGACTTAAAGGTCTGCCGACAAGTTCAATATCGACTAGACATAGTGCCGAAAAAGTCAGTTTGTCAGTTGGAAGTTCCTTGGATAAAGAAAGCCTTCACTGCCTGTCGACCATAACAACCTTTGACAGAACGAAGTCAAGTATTTGTTGAATAGACAATTCTCGTCGTCTAGACTACTTGTATATCGACTGGATTAATAATATGAACAATATGTAGCGGATCTACACCCCTACGAAAGATTCTGTGACCAAGTCGATATCAACTTGAAGATACTTAGATAAAGAAAGCTTACTTTACTTATCGACCAGTATCGATTAGAGAAGCTTTAGACAGCATGTGTCGACCAGAACAGTTTATATCGACCAGAACAACTTATATCGTCTTGAACACCTTATATCGACCAAACAACTTTTATAGACTGGATTGCTAGTGTCGACTGAACAGTTTGTGTCGACTGGAAGGTGAACAGTGCATACCGACGAGACCAATATCGACGAGACTGTTTTTGCGCTGCTTCTAAATTTCAAATCAGACAATCCCGATCGTTCGCACTTCTTCGTACAACTAACATGGACACGTGTAATCATCAGATCGATTTCAGTTTAACTGTTAAAATCTCACGTCTCTTATAAATAAGAGAGACGTCGGTGGCTAACCCTAATTTTTCATGAACCCTTTATCGCAAAATCAAATCAAATCAAAGAAATTTGAGATCTAAAAACCGCGAAGGAGGCTGCGTTATCAACTGAAAACCTGCAAGGCCTTAGAATCGCTCAAGTCAGATCATTCTATTCTTCAATCGAGCAAGTTCTGATCGCAAAATCCTATCGAAGAAATTAGCGATCAAGCAATCACTCCGAACATCAAAATCGCGATGGAGCCGACGCTGTGAATTGCAAACCCGCCGCTGCTCAAAAATCACTTGAATCCTTCAATCAAATCTTCAATCAAGCAAAGCTAGATTCTCAGAACAGTCGTTCAAAGATCAGACCGATTCTATTCTTCAGTTTTCTCCCCTCGTTTTTGTAAGCCGATCTTTCAGAGGAGATAAAGTATTTCAAATCTGAAGCCATTGATCAAGAGGAAGCCAATTTATAACTCTATTTCTTCAAGTTTTAAGAAGACTCAACATTCAAGATCTAATTATTTAATTCGAGAAATTGTTGTAAAAACTCCATTAAATCATCCTCTAGGATTCATTTGTTGAATCCGAGGATTGTAGGATTCCTTTTGTGAAATCTGAGTTAGGATTCTTCTGTTAAATCTGAGCGGAGGATCCTGAGATAGGGGATGTGAGGTAGG
This sequence comes from Platanthera guangdongensis, assembly GCA_039583875.1. Classification (NCBI taxonomy): domain Eukaryota; kingdom Viridiplantae; phylum Streptophyta; class Magnoliopsida; order Asparagales; family Orchidaceae; genus Platanthera; species Platanthera guangdongensis. The sequence continues at coordinate 7,598,917 of CM077160.1, read as the reverse complement.
GAATCAGTTAGTGTTCCTGAGATAGGAGATTTGTTCTCTGAGTGTAAGATCATCTGTTGATCTTAGTTGATTTGGAGTTGAAGTTGCCGAGGTTAGCATACTGCTAGATATGCAATGTTGGTGTTACCATTGTGATCTGAAAGTGATCAAACATGTGACCTCACTGTCAACTCAGTATAAGCCTATCAAGGTCGTACATAAGATTGTGGAGAAATTGAAAGATTGGATTTGTATGATATATCTCATTTGATGAGTTGAAAAGACTTAGCTCAATCACGCTAAAAACATCGAGTGCGTCGAGACTAGTCAGCGCCTGCGTCGAGTTAAGCGTTAACTCGCCGAATGGTCGCGTTGAGTGTGTTGAGTATATTCAGCGATTTGTAGAGTCAAAATGTTGATTCGACGAGTATGACACTTAAGCGTTGAGTGTGTTGACTATACTCGACGATTCGTTAAGTCAAGGAGTTGTTTCGACGAGTCTGAGTCTCAGACGTTGAGTGCGTTGAGCTCACTCAACGCCTTCGTAGAGTAAAAAGTTTACTTAACGAATCCGACACTTAGGCGTTGAGTGCGTCGAGTGCATTCAACGCCATTCGACGAATCTGGCTTTTGGCGTTGAGTGCGTTGAGTGCACTCAACGCCATTCGACGATTCGTCTAGTATGACGCAAAAAGCGTTGAGAGCGTTGAGTCCACTCAACGCCTTCGCAGAGTCAAGCGTTGATTCAGCTTAGGATGTCATTGAGTCTGTCGTGTATCCTATGGATACTCGACGATTCGTCGAGTATGTGATGATACTCGACGATTCGTCGTGTATTCTATAGATACTCGATGATTCGTCGAGACAAGCGTTGTCTGGCCGAGAGTCTGGATCTGCCAATAGTGACAGGAACTGTTTTGTTTATTCCTTGGGTATAAATAGGATGTTTTAGGGTTTCTAAACAATGATGCGATATCTTTGTCAAGCACACAAGCCGTACTGTGCGAAAAGAAGGAAGCCCTAGAACCCGACAGAAATGTTCCGCCGATTTCGTCGCTGTCGCCGATCCCGATCCCGGCGAGTGTCGCCGCAACCTCTCCTCTAACAGATCTAGCAGTCTGTGGAGACGCTGAGTGTCCTCTCCCGACCTAGTGCTTGTTCGACAAGTGGCTGCGGGTTCTCCCGATCGTGTGGATTTCCTGTAGAGGCGCGGATATACTTTCTGCGCTCAAGACTCGAGCCGCTAAGTGGCCGGCTGATTTTCTGGAGCATCTTGGTTGAGTATAGACTCAATCCCTCAAAGGTAATTTTATTTACGACAAACTTTACTGCTTGATTCATGAATATTGCCAGATCCGAACATTTTGGGTTTTCTTGTTCTCTATTTTCCGCTGCGCGCACAAATGTTATGTCGTCCAGTAAAACCCAACAGTGGTATCAGAGGGTGGTTCGAGCAATGTTCATCGTTTCATAAGTTGCTTAATCCATGACGTGTAGATTTGGAGATTTTAGAAGTGTTCTAAAATGCTTAAATTTATTCTTGGAATCCCACCAAGAACGCATGTGCTTTCTTTGTTGCCACTCCTTAACAGTAATCATCACTCTTATTGGTTTGTGAAACCAAGTATGTTGTAGATTTTGAATATCACACATAAAGTGACGAGCTTGTCTACTGTGTAAGTGAAGTTGCTGTTGCTCATGTCCAGTACATGTAAATCTGAGAATTTAGAAGTGTTCTAGATGTTCAGATTTAGCCCAACTCATCAAGTGTTGATGATTTTATTGTGCACATCTGTGATGCATTTGAATTATGATTGCTGTTGTTTTATTTTGTGGATGTGCACATTGGTTAATTGTTGACCGCGATTAAATGTTAATCAACAATCTAAAATCTCTTAAGCAATATTAAGTATTCAGATGTCTTCTGATGGATGACACTCTTCCTTCCTCGATTGATGAATTGTGGGCTTGCCAAAGCAATGTGCATTAATCTATCTTGGTAAGGGTGCGAGCGGATAATTGTGATAATCCACTGTCGACATCGGGTCATACTTAACTGGGTAACCTCAAAGGGTGTGCCCAGAGACATGAGGTTGACATGCACCATATGATGGATGCGAATAAGGAGTTATTCACCAACCATACAGGAATTGCATTGTGATGCAATTGACAAGTGTTGCCTACCCAAATAGCTGCATTGTGAGAGAAAAAACAAAACTGACTCATAGTGTTAGTGAAATATGAATTTTATCCACTAAGATGGTTACTCGCTAAACTCTTCGAATTGATATCGAGGGTTATCGGTTTGATAAAAATATTGAGAGTTATTTTAATTAAAGTCCTAATTGATAGATAAATTATATTTGAAATGCAGTACTAATTTGCTTTGCTTGATCCTTGTAGAATTTCCACGACAACTGGTTCACATTCCACCTTATCCCTCCGAGTGATCCTTTAGAAGGAAAAGCTGAGTGAGACTAATTATTTGGACTGGTATAAGAGCTTGAGAATTGTTCTCAGGAAAGAGCGCAAGTTCTATGTTTTGGAAGAGGTGACCCATGATGAGTCTGCCGGGAATGCGTCCCGTGCTGATAAGGATGCTTATGAGAAGTATCTTGACGACTCCTTAGACGTCGAATGTCTCATGCTAGCGACCATGAACTTTGAGCTCCAAAAACAACATGAAACATATGTTGCAAGGAAATTGACGAGCATCTCAAGAAAATATTTCAAGGGCAAGCTCGTCAAGAGATATTCGATGTCATTAAGGCGTTGTTCCATTGTAAGATGGGAGCTCGGGACCTAGTAGGGACTCACGTACTCAAGATGATTGAGTGTATCGAGAATCTTGAAAGACTAGGGTTCCCTCTGGGCTAAGAGTTGGCTACAGACCTGATCTTGTAATCGTTGCCGGACAGCTATGAGCAGTTTTTCTTAAACTATAACATGAATGAAATAAACAAGACACTGCCCGAGCTCCTAGGCATGTTGCGAATTGCCGAGATCAACATGAAGATGGCCAAGTCTGCTAGCCCCATACTGATGGTGCATAAAGGCAAGGGCAATGCTAAGGGCTTTAAGAAGACGAAGGTAGGACCTAAGTCTGCTTTGGAGCCCAAGTCTTCTGCACTGAAAAAGAAAGGTTCAGGGAAAGAGAGAAAGTGCCACCACTGTGACAAGACTGGTCATTGGAGAAGGAACTGTCCTTCATACATTGAGGGTCTGCAAAAGATGAGAGAAGGTATGACTTCCGCCTCAGGTATTTATGTTATAGAGATAAACCTTCTGCTCTTTCATCTTGGGTATTGGATACCGGATGTGGTTCTCACATTTGTATAAATGTGCAGGAACTGGGAAAGAAAAGAATGCTGAGTAAAGGAGTGGTGGATCTCCGTGTCGACAATAAAACAAGAGTTGCTGCTGTCGCCGTGGGTGTTTACCGTCTTGCTTTGCCAAGTGGGCTTGTAATTGAATTAGATAATTGTTATTTTGTTCCATCCATAACTAGAAACATTATATCTATTTCATGTTTGAACATGATTGAATTTTATTTTATTATTAAGAACAATTATTGTTCTATATTTAAGAATGATGTTTGTTATGGTATAGCCCAAATGATTAATGGTTTATATGTTTTGAACGTAGACCATCAGATCTATAATATAGAAAGTACTAAGAGACTAAAAATGAATGACTCGAACCCTACGTATCTTTGACATTGTCGTTTGAGCCATATAAATGAGAAACGTATATCCAAGCTCCAAAGAGATGGACTATTGGACACATTTGATTATGAATCATTTGAGAGATGCGAATCTTGTTTGTTAGGCAAGATGACTAAGGTCTCTTTTACTTGAAACAATGAGAGGACTGATGATCTCTTGGGTATAGTACATAGTGATGTATGTGGACCCATGAGTTCTATGTCCAGAGGTGGGTACTTCTACTTTGTTATATTTACTGATGATTTCAGTAGATACAGATACATGTATCTTATGAAGTGCAAATCCGAGACCTTTGAAAAGTTCAAAGAGTTCAAGAACGAAGTAGAGAACCAACTGGAAAAAAAGGTTAAAGCACTCCGATCTGATCGAGATGACGAATACCTAAGTCATGAGTTTTGTGATCATCTGAAAGAGTGTGGTATTGTATCACACCTCACTCCACCTAGAACACCGCAACATAATGGTGTGTCTGAGCGGAGGAATCGTACACTGTTAGACATGGTGCGATCGATGATGAGTCATGCAGATCTGTCTGTTTCCTTTTGGGGTTTTGCTCTAGAAACTGCTGTTCTTACACTAAATCGTGCTCCAACGAGCGGTTCTAAAGACACCATATGAGATATGGACTGAGAAGCGTCCTAGTATGTCGTTCATTAAGGTTTGGGGCTGTGAGGCATACATGCGACGTCAAATGCCTGACAAGCTGGAACCCAAATCAGATTAGTGTTATCTTGTGGGATATCCTAAAGAAACTAAATGATACTATTTCTACCTACCGTCCGAGGACAAAGTTTTTGTCACAAGGACTGATGTCTTTCTTGAGAAAGAGTTCTTAAGTAGAAAGACAGTCAGAGTAGAACTTGAAGAAGTTCAAGAACCACAAACTGTAAATGAACCGGAATTGGAACCTGAGTCAGGAATACAAGTTGTTGTAGCTGAAGAACCTGCTTAGAAAACACAAGGTTCACGTAGATCTGGTAGACCAAGGTTTGAGCCTGAGAGATATGAATTTCTCGTGTCTCAAATAGGTAATGTGTTGCTTATGGATCATAGTGATGAGCCTGCAACCTACCAAGAGGCTATGAGTGGACCAGACTCCGATAAGTGGCTTGAGGCCGTGAAATCTGAAATGGACTCCATGTATGAAAACCAAGTTTGGACCTTGGTGGAACCACCTGAAGGGGTACGACCCATATGGTGCAAGTGAGTCTTCAAGAAGAAGACCGACATGGATGAGAATGTACAGACATTCAAAGGGCGACTAGTGGCTAAGAGTTTCAAGCAAATTCATGGTATTGACTATGATGAGACCTTTTCCCCTGTTGCCATGGTTAAGTCCATCAGAATTCTGCTTGCTATTGCTGCGTATTATGACTACGAGATCTGACAGATGGATGTCAAAACGGCTTTCCTAAATGGAAACCTCCTTGAGGAAGTGTATATGACACAACCCGAGGGTTTTGTATCTCCAGGTGAAGCCACTAAAATATGTAAGCTGCAGAGATCCATTTATGGATTAAAACATGCTTCTCGAAGTTGGAATCTTCATTTTGATGAAAAATCAAAGAGTTTGATTTTATCAGAAACGAGGATGAACCGTGTGTTTACAAGAGGATTAGTGGGAGCATTGTTCTCTTCCTGATATTGTATGTAGATGACATACTGCTGATCGGGAATGACAAACAGACCCTGCAAGTTGTTAAGAACAACCTAGGGGACTGCTTTTCAATGAAGGACTTGAGTGAAGTGACTTATATACTTAGTATTAAGATCTATAGAGATAGATCGAAGAAGTTGATGAGTTTGACCCAAAGTACGTACATTGACAAGATGTTGAAACGGTTCAGCATGCTTGAGTCCAAGAAAGGATTCTTACCCATATCTCATGGTTTGAGTCTCTCTAAGGACCAGTGTTCTAAGTCTTGTGAAGATAAGGACCGCATGAAGTTGATTTCATATGCTTCGGCAATTGGGTCAATCATGTATGCAATGATATGTACTAGACTCGATGTATCTTATGCCTTGAGCATGACTATCAGGTATCAGTCTGATCCCGGTGAAAGTCACTTGATTGCCGTTAAGAATATCCTGAAGTACTTGTGAAGGACTAAGGATACGTTGTTGGTATTTGGTGGAGAGGAAGAGCTCGTTGTAAGGGGTTACACAGATGCTAGCTTCCAGACTGATAGAGACGACTCAAAGTCTCAATCAGGTTTCATATTTTGCCTTAATGGAGGTGCTGTTAGTTGGAAAAGTTCCAAGCATGAGACAGTTGCCGATTCTACAACTGAGGCCGAGTATATCGCCGCTGCAAATGTAGCGAAGGAGGTTGTATGGATTAGGAAATTTATCGGCGAGTTAGATGTAGTTCCTAGCATTGTTCGTCCCGTAGATCTCTACTGTGACAACAACAGTGCAATTGCACTTGTTTCAGAACATAGATCTCATCAGCGCTTCAAGCACATACTTCGGCGGTTCCATCTAATTCGATAGATTGTCAACCGAGGAGATGTGAGCATTTGCAGTATGCCGACTGTGGAGAACATTGCGGATCCATTGACAAGCCTCTCGCACAGAGAAAGCATGATGTTCATGTTAGATCAATAAGTATACGATACCTGAATGATCAACTCTAGTAGAAGTCTTGTGGATTGTATGTTTGTTGGCTGTATTATTTCATTTGATGAATAAAGTATTGTATGCATTTCATTTATATATTTTGACAAGTTCTTTTATTATGCTATTATTTCTATTGTGATAGAGTAGTTAACTAAATAAATGTCATTAGAGTGTTTGCTTCCATAAGTCAAGTAGTGACTTGAATGTGAGAACCTATGATCCCAGAAGCTTCATTCATAAAGGTCCCTGGTCGTTGTATCATGTTAGAAGCTTAGGGCGATGATGATACTTTTAAGACTAGCACGTGCGTTGACTGATGACCCGTCCTCACAGGTCATGATATTGTGATATCAAGTCATCACATGAGTACTTGTTATGGACAAGTTGTACTGGACAGACCCACCATGAGAATACTTTGTGGATTGTTATATAAACATGTCACAAGTATGACTCAAGTGACAATGGTGTTTGTGGTCCTTTGACCTGAAGTCACATCATTTATTGAGTGAGGAAGAGCGTGCTTTGATGCCATCAAAAGTCCAGTCTTGAGAAAGTTGGATGATAAAAGTGATTTTTAGGTACGTTACGAATCATTTGGGTGTTTACGCGTGAGTAGAGATGAGATTTGTTCTTGTAACAACCCGACTTTAAACAAATATAATAATAATAATAATATTACTAAAACCTAATCTCTCCCCCTCTTATATTATTAACCGAGCCAACCCCCCCTTCTTAAACCCGTCGGCCTAGGTTTATCTCCCGATCCCGCTCGATGCCGACTTCTGCTTCTGCCGCTGCTCCCGCACGAAGCCGCCGCTCCCGATTTCGCTCGTCCCCTGCGCCTCCCTGCTCGCCGCCGGGTATTCCTCCTGCTCCTACCGCTGTCTCCGGCTTCTCCTCTTGCTTTGGCCGGCGACTTACCTTCCTCTTAAGCCAACTGTTTCTTTGGGGCCGGTTGTGGCCTCTCCTCTGCTAGGGCCGACAGCCACCTGTGGTTGCTCCTCCTCTGCTAGGGACGACAACCATGGCCTCTCCCTCTCCAAGAGCCGACTGCTCTTTTTCCTCTCCTCCATTAGGGCCGACAACATCAAGCCCCCCTCCTCAGTCCATCAAACCCTTCTCTTCCCCTCAAGAAGGCCGACACCAACTTTGGCTTCCTCCTTGCGCCCCGCTTGAACCTAGGGCTTCGCTCAAATCTTCCTCCACTCGGATTTTTGGGCATGGATTTGTTTTCCTCGGTAAAAAACTCACTCCTCTTCTTTTGTTCACCTCTATTCAGATTTTCATGAATTTTTTCTTTGAAAGTTGTGCTCACATTTCATATACTTGTGTTTCATGATTTTTCCACATAATAATCGGTTAATTCTCGTTGTAGATGTGTTCTCTGGCATCATTCATCGCACCCCTTTGACGGTTCGTGACGGAAGTCCTCTCCGAATTAGGGTTTTCCCCTAGCCGAGCGCAGTCAAGTCTCCGTGTCCGCGTGAGAATCTCTTCTCCCCTCACCTTTGAGGGAGGTAAATTTCTTAACCGTTCCTGATTTAGCTATGTACCGAATCATGCCTGTGTTAACGTAATGAATCCTACTTTGTCTCTTTCGTTGTTCATATACTGATCCGATTAGGGGTTCTAAATCCTGCTTGCGTCTCTTAGCCGCCTCCGTCAGATTCAGCCTCCTTAAAGCAAGTAGAGACCTCTCTCTCTCTTGCAAGCATTGTGTGTAATTTAATGCCTCTGTTCTTTGATTTATGACTGCATTTCAGTGTATGTTGAGTTGTTAACGGATTTGTATCCTAACTGTTTTTATCTGTTCTTACGATTCTTTGATTTCACCCAGGAACATTTGGTTTGTCAATAAGTTTAGATTTTGAATATCCAGTCTGATAAGTTAATAATTTAGGCTATAATATGTTTGAAATTACTTGAATTTGTGATTATGAGCAAGTCTTAAATTGATATACAGTTAGATGCAAAATTTTAGTTGGATATCTACTCAGGGCGAATGATTTGATCTATTTTGATGAATAATGGGAAGAATGATAGAATATTGATCACGAACAACAACTGTCATGATAATAATTGTAACGAATTCTGGAGAGCAAATATATGTTTTGTTATTTTTATATCATGCTCGTAGAGAACACATGTTTGCTTAGAAGATAATCGTATCTTGGAATGGATCAATCTAAATGAATATTATGTGTCCTAGAAAATGAGGAATGTAATCGTATCACTCGCGAATACTTGAAACCATAAAATCATATAGGTCTATCTAATTTATTTTGTGTCACCGCATCTTGTTCCTTATGTCTGTCATCAAATCTTGTGTCATCGAATTTTTGTGTCATCGAATCTGGTTTCGTATGTCTGTCTGAGTAAAATCTATTCTTGGTCCGACCGCTCACTTTAAGTATTTTTGTTTCCGTTAAAAATCACCTAAGTATGAAGTTCGAAAACAAATTCGTAGTTGTAAGCAAATCCTTGAACTGTAACATCTAACTGGGCATCTGTCTGCCTCCATGGTCACGACAAGTAAGATTACTTTTTCGACAAGACTTGCACGTAGATCTGATCGTGAACCATGTGCGCCCGCTATAACACTTACACCCTTCATCGATCACGACTTACAACATATTACATGAATAATGTTAGACTATGCTCTGGAGTAGTCTAATAACTAACTTGTTCTGTTTAGCTCTTTTGTTTGCTGGTCATTGAATAGTTTTACTTCATAAGAAACTGATACACTCATGCTTTTCTGCTTTTGTTACTGTTCTATACTTTACTCTGCTCCCCCTATTTATTTAAATATTCTGAGAGTTTTCCTTTGTGTATTGGAATTGTCTTAGTTTTATATCAGCGCCGCCAGGTTCCTGAGCCCTATCTGCATTAAGCTTCTGCTCTCCGATAATTGATCTTCTAGCTGTGTCAGGTTTGATGTTTTTGATTCATTTCTTTTACTGTTATTTGTTTTTTTTATGTGATAATTATGAACAATAATACATAAACAACTGCTAGGTTGTTAAATACTATGTACTAGAATTTGATGTTATGCATGTGCATCCTCTTTTGAATCATAATTGCATGAAATCTATAGCAGTACCCTATAAAAACATGAATTTTACAAGACACATGTGCATTTAAAATTCACACTATTCTAAACTCAAAAAGCTTCCGCAATTATAAAAAAACATGTTTTCTCCAAAAATAAATACTTTCGAACTATTTTAAGTATTCTCTGCACTCGCCTTAACAGACATGACTTTTTTTTCGGCCATGCATGTGGCATCACGACTCGTCCCAAAGCGCACTCTGACTTCTGTCGAGACGGGTCGTGACAATCCTCTTTTATGACAGGAGTTGCATCCATGGGCCCCTTGATGGAATGAGACTGAGAAATGCATGACCATGCTTGGTTGAGTCAATATATGATATTGGGCTCACCAATTTCTGGAATTTCATTCTAGATCAGGAAACTGAGATTGAACCATTATGAGGGTGACACGGTCGATACCTCTAGTTCTATTCGGATGTAAGAGACGAAGGGACATGACAACACTGTAGCATTGATCACAATGACTTTTGAGTTTATAAACTCTTACTATTTGGGAAACAATGATGTATTGCTAGATGCCGCTCATTGGTTGTGAAGCTTTTGTTTGATACTTTCAAGATCAAGTGGGAGACTGTTAGTGTTACCATTGTGATCTGCAAATGATCAAGCATGTGACCTCACTGCCAACTCAGTATGACTCTATCATGGTCGTACATAATATTGTGGAGAAATTGAGAGATTGAATTTGTATGATATAGCTCATATGATAAGTTGAAAAGACTTAGCTTAATCAAGCTAAAAGCGTCGAGTGCGTGGAGACCAGTCAACGGCTGCGTCGAGTTAAGCGTTAACTTGTCGAATGACGGTGTTGAGTGTATTCAGCGATTCGTCGAGTCAAAGTGTTGATTCGACGAGTATGACACTTAAGCGTTGAGTGTGTTGACTATACTCGACGATTCATTGAGTCAAGGAGTTGTTTCGACGAGTCTGAGTCTCAGGCGTTGAGTGCGTTGAGCTCACTCAACGCCTTCGTCGAGTAAAAGGTTTACTTGACGAATCCGGCACTTAGGCTTCGAGTGCGTCGAGTGCATTCAACGCCATTCAACGAATCTAGCTTTTGGCGTTGAGTGTGTTGAGTTCACTCAACGCCATTCGACGATTCGTCGAGTAAGGCGTAGAAAGCGTTGAGAGCGTTGAGTCCACTAAACTCCTTCGCAGAGTCAAGCGCTGATTCAGCCGAGGATGGCGTTGAGTTTGTCGTGTATCCTATGGATACTCGACGATTCATCGAGTATGTGATGATACTCGACGATTCGTCGTGTCTGCTATAGATAATCGATGATTCGTCGAGACAAGCGTTGTCTGACCGAAATTCTGGATTCTAAGTCTGAGTCTGCCAATAGTGACAGGAACTGTTCTGTTTTTTCTTTGGGTATAAATATGATGTTTTAGGGTTTCTAAACAATGATGTGATATCTTTGTCAAGCACACGAGCCGTACTGTGCGAAAAGACGGAAGCCCTAGAACCCGACGGAAGCGTTCCGCCGATTCCGTCGCTTTCGTCGATCCCGATCCCGGCGAGTCTCGCCGCCGCCTCTCCTCTAACAGATCTAGCAGTCTGTGGAGACGCTGAGTGTCCTCTCCCGATCCAGTTCTTGTTCGACAAGTGTCTGCGAGTTCTCTCGATCGTGTGGATTTCCTGTAGAGGCGTAAATATACTTTCTGCGCTCAAGACTCGAGCCACTAAGTGGCCGGCTGATTTTCTGCAACATCTTAGTTGAGTATAAACTCAATCCCTCAAAGGTAATTTTATTTACGCAATCTTTACTTCTTGATTCATGAATATTGATAGATCTGAACACTTTGAGTTTTCTTGTTCTCTATTTTCCGCTGCGCGCACAAATGTTGTGTCGTCCAGTAAAACCCAACATGCGAAGGGGGAAAGTGGTCGTACCCAAGATTGAGGAACCACTATAAATATATGTATTTGTGTGTGATTGTTTTCTCTCTGCGTACGTATTTAGTTATTCCGCTGCGACAAATTTTAAAAGAAAAAAAACGTCACCTAATCACCCCCCTCTAGGTGAAAGTGGCCTAATCCCAAATGTTACAACACTCAATGGAACGCCGAACCCTCCATATAGATTGGGGGACCTTCTAGTTGGCAGGGGTAGACTGAAGCTGCTCGGCACGGGCAAGCCATCCAAGAGGGTCGGTGTCGTCGAACACATGAGTCTTAATCTGGCGGAGATGGGTAGGGGAAATGTCCACAATTGGGTGCGGAAACCCCATATGGTCCGGGACGGGCCAAAGTGGTAGCAATGGTGGTGGTAGTGGCGATGTGGCCGGAGGGCAATTTACCTCCGTGGTCGTAAGCCCTCAAAGTAGTAAGTGAGATCCACAAGGTGGGCATTAGTTTGATCCATGCGCTGGGAGTCAGCGGAGGCAGTGACAAAGGCATGCTCGTCGGTGTGGAGATCCATTGAAAGAGTAGTTTGCATCGACGCAGCTGTGTGTTGCGGTAAGAAGAACCAGAATGCTGCAAGAACTGCATGAGAGTTGTCAGAGTGCTTTAGGAGTCGCAGAAGGGCAACTGGACTACTGCAGAGGACGATCCGATATGGTGGGAGGCGGTGTTGTGCCGCAACAGGGAAGTGAGGATGAGCGTCGACCACTGAAAGGCTGTTGGAGTGTTGGTGGGTTGCTGGAGATGCGGCCGGTCATAAGGTTGGAGAAGAACTAGATGGAGGCGAAGGAAGTCGAAGACGCACTGAAAGCACTAGAGAAGAAGGAAAGAAACACACTGAAATCGCTAGAGAAGACGAATAATTGATGTAGAAGTCGGTGGATGTCGTACTTGTCACTAGGCACCTCTGGGATCATCGGTAAGTGTTCCATAAGTCGTGGAAGTCGAAGAGGATGCGCAAGAGAAAGAATAACAAGGGTTTGAATCGTTTACGTCAGTGATCGAGATAGGAGAAGGAATGACAAGCGCTTGGATTATTTCCGACAACGATCCGGGAGAGGGAAGCGTCGTTGGAATCGGCAAGCCACGGGATCGTCCGACGCGCTTCGTAGAGCCTGGATCCGGCGCGAGAGGAAGATGCTAGTAGGCCGGTCTTGCGCCGATTGTTGGTGATCTGTAGGGACCAAATTAGGGTTTTGTCGAAACCCTAATTGAGGAGCAGGTCAAACCAGTTGATACACCGTAGTCGTATCAAGAACGAGAACATGAAACTTGCGTTGCATTGCATTAAACACATATGAAGATACAATCATGAGATAACTCCTGCCAATCATCCAGATGTTAGGTCCTCCTTGACACTTCACTCTCCAGAAGAGCTTAAACACTAAGACTCCAAATATAATCCTAAAGAGACACTCCCACTCATATATATACAAAGTACAAGCTTGCCCCTAGGGCTACATATAATAATAAGGGCCCGCGGCGTATCAATATGCCTAAAAACTATATCATAGACCCTATTTCAAAATTGCTGTAATTTATGTTTAAACCAATAAAATTACACGAATAACTTGCATGAGAATATCTTATAACATTTCTGTTTATTCTATAAATCTCCTATACCAAATCTTTGCTTGGCCGTAGTAATAACAAAGCAGTATTTTGTGCTGGTTACATTGTTCTAATAGATATCTGTGTATCCTTGTAGGCAGATGCCAAAACATGCAAATTCAAGGAAAGAGTTCTAAAAAAGGGTGGCCTATGGAGGGATATTTATGGGATTGATGAGAAAAAGGTTGCCAAAATGGTAAGAGAGGATAAAGTTGACATACTTGTGGAGCTTACTGGCCATACTGCAAACAATAAGTTAGGAACATTGTCTTGTAGGCCTGCCCCAATTCAGGTAGTTTTTTTTGTCTTTACTAAATTGTACATTCATTGCCCAAAAATAAATAAATCTCATCTTACGTTTCATGCATAATTTATGAGTTTTGCAAGCTTTATTTATTCATTATGTACAGAAAAATATATGAGTATGACCCTCTAGAGGATCTGACATTTTTAATTCTTTGTTGACATTCAAATGATTTTCTTGCACACTTGTATATTCGTAAAACTTTTAAGTAATTTCTTGATGTCTTATTGAAGGATATTGATCTAATAAATTTTTTATTCTAGTTTATTTAGCTTTACTATGCTGAACGACAGCCATTTGCTTGCAAATGCTCGATCTAGCAATTACAGTAGTTGGATTTCACCATAATTTCAATTTTTTGTTTATTGTATAAATTTGATAGTGTCATGGTCACCTATAGAATGTTCCTCCAAGTTTAATCTCTTACTACATTATGAAGAATAAGGTTGTTGCAGGCCCAATTGTATGCTTGGACATTTCATGTGATTCCCACCTTTTATTATAGGTGCTAATCTTTTTGTGTGGGAATGGTTTTCTCCATTATAAACTTTGGGGTGGTATTGATGCAAACCAATAAGCGATCAGCTGTGGCATGATCGGAACCAGCCTGGGAAATGCAGTTAGAATGTTTTGTTTGAAATTTTGGAGGATTATTTTAGTCATTTCCAGTCATAATTGAAGGCCATATAAGGGATATGTGGGGTTGTCGTGAGACTCATGTCTTTTGCGGATTGTGTTTCGTTTAAGTTTCTCTGGAAATTAGGTGAGTTTGCCTTGCTCTCCCTCTCTCCGAAATTGTCTGTTCAGGAGTTTCTCCTTAGGGCAGTGTTGATTGTATCTTCTTTTCCATCAGAATTATAGCTACCATTCTTGATAATTCAGATAAGATCACTTGTCAGTATTTTCCTGATAATTTGGTCATATCATTGGTATCGTGTGATCGATCTCTTCTAGTTAGGATGCTTGTAGCTAACGCAACGCGATCAAAGGATTGGCAATTGGAGTTTGGATGCTTTGAAGCAAACTCAGGATGCGTTGGCGCTCTTGTTTTAGTCCTTGGATGACAAACATTCACGCACATTGGATGAGGTCCGCGAGTTGTTCTCCACCTTGCGAACCGAGAAATCCGTCGATCTGGGAGCGGCGGCGTCCTCTTCTGAGGAGCGTGCTTCTTTTCTGCCGATCCATTTCAACTAGAGTCCTACGCACTTGGCACATATTGACTTTCCGAAATTTACCGATGTGAACAGTTTTTGAAATTGATAATACAACGGGTAATCTAAAGGTGATGATTATCTCTATGCACATGGAGGGCAAGGCCCTGTACTGGAATCAGGACTTGTTGAAGGCCGGCTTGAATCGATTCTGGCCGGGGTGGGAGGAATATGTTCAGCCTCTTCATTGTCGATTTGGATCTATCCTCTTTGGTGATCCAATGGGGGAATTAAAAAATCTGCGTCAACAATCATCGGTTCAACAATATCTTGATGATTTTGATGCTCTTCGGCACCGCGTTCAGATCTTGGAGGAGTACACAATCAACTTCTGCCTCGTCGGATTTTAAGGCGAAATTGGTTATGCTGTCAGAATGTTTCGACCGTAATCTCTCCATGAAGCATGTTCCTGGCCCGAATTCAAGAACATAAGATCTCCATTCGTCAGAGGAGGTCTCCAATATCGCAGCCATCGGGTGACGCTAGATAGGAAAGTCATTGCTTCCATCATCTAGATCTTCATCTTCCTCTAATTTTTTCTGGTTCTACTTCTCATTCTGTCCCGGGTGGTCGCTGCCCTACGTCTACTGACATGGATGTCAAATGGAATCGTGGCTTGTGTTTTTGGTGCGATGATAAGTATTCTCCTGGTCACTGGTGCTCGCACGTCATCAATCCTATTCCTTGAAGTTGATCACTGACGGTGAGTAGGAGGATTTGGATACTGTCAACAATGATGCCAATGAAGAACTAACGACACCAGTGGAGGTGGAGGGTGATCAGTATCTTCCACAAGTCTTGTTGCATGCTATCAATGGCATCACAAGCTTTCAATCCAAGCGAGCGACGACGTCTTACCTTGGTCACCCAATTTGGGCAACACATAATTTCATCGATGAAAGTGCAGCTCGTCGACTCCAGTGCAAGCTCATGCCAATTCCTCTCTTCACGGTGGCCATTGCAGATAGAAAGCGTGGTGGAGACCAACCTAGGTCAAGTCAACGAAAAAAGTGCCCAACTCCGCGCCCGACCGGATCCCTATCGACCTCGAATGATTGCATTTTCAGTTTATATTGTGTTGCATTTTTTTTTTTACAAATTTTATGTTATCACTTTTAGTTGTTGCACGCTTGCGCGTAGCCATGATGTTGCACCCTGCGCGCGTTGTTATGTTTGGGAATTTTATGTTGTTTCCAAATAGAATTTATCTATATATATATGTGTGTGTGTGTGTATAAAATCATATATATATAAATATACATAAAGATATGTATAATGAATATAACTATACATATAAGTAAAGCAGCCGGGTCGGTTTAGGTCAACATGCCAGTTCACTGTTTAGCTTCCCCCCTCTCGATCCAAGCCGCAGGACCGCAGGAAGCCAAAAATGGCGGAAGTGCGCACGCGTGTTTGCCCACATCCTGGCCACGCCTCCCTCAACTGGTGAATCCCACGATTTGTTCTTCGACCGTTTCCCACGACGAGCGGCCTCCAGGCTTCGACGACCGTGCTGCTCCACGCCCGTTTGTCGCTGCTGCCCAATAAAAGAGGAAGAATAATAGGAAATGGAGGTGGATGAGGAATATTGTTGAAGATTGATAAATGCGAATGAAGTGTTGCTTCCTGTAATGGCGCTTCCCATGTGAGGGATGATGCACCGTGATTAGGAGTTAGGGGATTTGCTGTAATTTCAGTTAGGAGATTTGCTGTAATTTCAGTTAGGAGTTCTGTAGTTTGGAGAAGATGAACAATGCTTCTTCCTTGTTGTTTGTTAATTTCCCGTTTGGGAGTTGTTGATGTTGACGGACCAGGGTAAAACGATTGTTATGTGTTATGCTTCTCCGTCAGTTATCTAATTAGTTAGTACATTAAGTATTAAGTCGCATTGAGTCGAGTCGATATGTAGTCCTTTTCATATGTTCAATATTTCGTGTTTTACTTGTATCGGGTATTTACGCTCGTTCCATTCGGGCCTTATATAAGAGGTCTTGTCATGTATTTGAAGTTAAGCAATGAAAATATGAAAGTTTCTCTCTTTCTAAAATCCTCTCTCTCTCTAACCCCTCTTCTCCCTCTAGGGTTTCCTCTTCCCCCTTCCCTCAACTTCTCCTTTCACAAGCTTTAGGGTTTCAACGCCCTTGTATCTCTGCTGACCATAACAACTTGGTATCAGAGAGCGATCCTCTTCGACACGCCTTTCCTCTGTTTTCACCAGCTCGAGCTCCAGCGCACGCACCTTCCGCACTGTACGTCAACCCCATCGCCGGACCACGCCCCTCCACCCCGCGTTCCAGCTAGAACACCGCCTCTGCTCCCTTACACAATCTGGCATCTTCGTCCAGCCTCGCCGCCGCTTTTTCCGCCTGGATCGACAGCCGCCCGGTTCTTTTCACTGTCCACGCTACCGTTTCCGCCTGGATCAACAGCTGCCTGGTTCCCTTCGTCATCAAAGCCACCGCCGCGTTCCCCTGCGTTCCGTCACCGACACGCAGCCGCCTCTCCATCGAGCCGAGAGCCATCTCCCGTGACCTCGTCGACACGCTGCTCCGACTCCTCGAGCCCCGCTTTCCTTCTCTCGAGCCCTGCTCTATTTCCGTCCCCTTATCTCCAGCAAATTGATCGGTTTTTCTTTTTTCTCCTTTTATTTATCCCGCATGGGCCCCGCCTCCCTTAATTCTTTCTCCCTTCCAGGCAACTTATTACCGTTGCTCCCTACCAGCCTCTCTCCCCACTTTATTATAACGCTGACCAAGTACCATTTCATTTCCAGCCACATTTTTTAATTTATTTCTTTTTTCCCTTTTACGGACTGGTATTATCTAGGAAAGTCATAATCCTTTTGCATCACCGGTGGTCATGGTGCGGAAGCAGGATGAAACTTGGTGTTTTTGTGTTGATTATCGCTTACTTAATAGTCACACAGTCAAGGCTAAATTTCCTATTTCGATCATCGAAGAACTCATTGATGAGCTTCATGACGTCTTATTCTTTTCGAAATTAGGTTTGTGTGTAGGCTACCATCAAGTCCGAATGGAGGATGAAGACATCAAAGAACTGTGTTTCGAACCCATCAAGGGAACTACGAATTTGTAGTCATGCCCTTTGGGCTAATAAACACTCCAGCGACCTTTCTTGGAATGATGAATCCGCTCTTCCACCAGGAGTTGCACAAATTTATTCTCTTCTTCTTTGATGATATCTTAGTATTTGGTAAATCATGGACGTTACATTTGGATCATCTGGCATACACTTTTCAATGGTTTAGGAGCCAGCAGTTGTTTCTCAAGAGGTCTAAATGCAGTTTTGGCCTCACTCAGGTATGCTTTTTAGGTCACATTATCTATCAACTAGGGGTCTCCACAGAATCGACAATGATCCAGACGATGCTCAATTGGTCTAAATCGACGTCCTTAAAGCAATTACGCGGTTTCATGGGCTTAACTGGCTATTATCGTAGATTCATTCTGCGATATGGATGGATAGCTTGGCCTCTCACGAAGATGCTCAAACCAAGACAGTTTTAGCAGCGGAAAAGGCGTTTTTCACATTGAAGGTTGCTGTCTCTCAACCTCCAGTCCTCGGTTTATCGGATTTTTCTCAGCCTTTTGCCCTGGACACCGATGCGTTTGAAACATGGGTGGTTGCAGTGCCGTTGCAAGGTGGCCGACCAATAACCTATTTCAGTAAGGCCCTGCGAAGTCAGACTCTGTTGTCAACTTATGAGTAGGAGCTTCTAGCTATAGTTCTGGTCATCCAGCAGTGGAGCCATTATCAGTGGAGGCATTATCTAATTGGCGGCCGCTTTACAATTCTAACGGATCATCGTAGTTTAAAGTTTGTAATGGAGCACAAGTTGTTCACAACAGCACATCTAAATTATATGCCCAATCTAATGAGCTATGTTTACCTTGTATTGACCATTTTAAATCATGTTTGCCATTTGGGTAGTGCACGACAGTTTTACCTTGTAATCTCCTGTCCTTTATTTGGTTCTGCGTGCTACATCAGTTTTGCTATAATTCATTGTGATACCATTATTCACCCAATTTCTATTGTTCAGTAGTTATTATTATGATTTGATGCACTGTGCATTGTTATTCCCTAGCCTGGATGAAAATGGTTGGAGTTGATATTAAGTGGACAACCAATCATAAAACTCATGTCAATATTACTGATGTGAATCCAATTATGTGTTCATTGATCCCTAATAGTGGAATAATGATTTTTGATGATGATGCTGCTTATCCAATTGATCTTCATTTTTCATTCATTTTCGTTTTAATGTGTGTTAGCTCTATTTTATGCCACTTTTTTGCATTACTACTACCTCCTTATAGTTGGTCACACCATTGTCCTAGTGATTATCTTTACTATTGACAGATAAAACTTAATAATATCATTTGTTTATAAGGTATTTTCCTTTTCTTTTCACGATCATCTCATATTAGAATGGGATCTCTTTCAGATATCATTCTAATTTTGTTTTAAATAGTAATAAAGTTCTATTATTAGTTTCCTTACTCAATTTATCTTTCATTTTCTAGGTAACTTGGATTGGATATCCAAATACATCTGGTTTGCCTTCCGTTGATTATAGAATCTCAGACTCATTTGCGGATCCGGATACTACTTGCCAGATGTGAGTTTGTAATTCAGGAAATACACATTTCAAAGTTCTCCCTTGTTATTGATGCTCGGCCAACAAGAGTGAATGTGCAACGTTACCCTTTTAGAAACTCTAAGGACTTGGTGTAAATGATGCGATGCACATATAAGTATCCGAGTAGCAATACATTTTGAATTTAGTAAATAAATTCTTAAGCAACCACAATTAATTTTAGAGTATTAACTAAACGAACAATTGCTAGATGAAATTTAAATAAAGTGGGCTTTAATTAAGAAGTCGGCAAATAAACCTTGCAACTAGGACAATTGATGAGCAAAGTAATACAAATTAGTATCCCAATAAATATGTTCATCTACCAAAAATTCAAACAATAGGTTGCAAAGACTTCATACAAGAACTTACACAAGCAATATGAGCTCAAAAGACGAACTGTTAGCTGATTTGGGGCTGTGTAGCACCCAGAAATTGATTCAGCACAGGTGCTGGCTTTTGGAAGGAAATTCTTTTGCTGTTAGGGGTTTTGTTGAGAGATTTAAGGTTGGGGTGGTGAAGGAGTGGTGTGGCTATTTACGATCAAGATTGGAAGTTGTTAGGAGAAATTATAAGTGTTGTGAGAAGGGTTTAGTGGCCGTTGGGGCTGGGTGAAGCAAGAAAGTAAGCGGGAGTATGGTTGGAATCACCCTTGATTTGAGGCTGTAAGATCCTTCTCGGAAATAGGCACTGACGAGAGGATCTTATTGCACACCACCACCAACCCGCAACGAAGAAGGGAATAACGGAAGAGTAGAAATATGAATGTCCAAAACCTTATCTCGTCATTCTCTTCTAACGCTACGAATCGACGATGGTGTTAGATGAAAAATTATCACATCACAAACAAAGTAAGCTATTTGCAGATAGTGGAAGAATAT
This sequence comes from Platanthera guangdongensis, assembly GCA_039583875.1. Taxonomy (NCBI): domain Eukaryota; kingdom Viridiplantae; phylum Streptophyta; class Magnoliopsida; order Asparagales; family Orchidaceae; genus Platanthera; species Platanthera guangdongensis. The sequence continues at coordinate 7,578,903 of CM077160.1, read as the reverse complement.
TAGCGGAAAACTAATAATCACACAGTAGATCACAAAAATATAGAAGTATAAAGATGATACAGAAAACACGCAACAACGATGACACGAGACCCACTGTCCAAGTTCAAAAGTCTATAGAAAATTTTGGGGCTCACACGTAATATGTCAAGCCAGATAAGTACTGATATACAAGGTAAATATAAACTACATAACTGCAGAATTAATGATGTTGCTAAGGATATCAACAACCCTCTGAAGTTCTCTATCTTCTCGTCACATACGTGTCACATCTCCTTGAACACTTGTGGTGGTAACCGAGGTGAGGGTTAGAAATACTATACGTATTGGCTAAGTGGTTCTGCCTTTCCCCAAGCCCGCAATGTGTTTAAGAGAGGTAGTAAACTGTTCTGCAGTAAGTGTCAGCATAGTGCAGTATATATATATATATATATATATATATATATATATATATATATATATATATATATATAGACACTCTCTCATGTGCACATAAGTAAAGAGTGCATAATCATATAAAGACGCACATACGAGTTTCTATGATCGTGATCTTGCATAATCTAAACTGCACTATTAAGTATAAATGCAACTATGATATATCATCACAACCAATGCAAGGTAAGCTTGCATATACTCATTAGAGGAGTGTCACACCTTCATAATATAACTCATCTGAGTCACTCTATGCAATTACACATATTGCTATTATCACATCCATGCATGCACACACACACATAGTATGTTGACATAAATTTATCATGCAAAGTGTCAAGATGCCGGCAACCGATGGTAATCGAGCATAAACTAATGACTGAGATCTTTTATTCGTGGGGTAGATAGCCCCACAGACACGCCCGTTGTCCAAACAGTGGCAGTGCTTCGTCCTTGCCACTTATATGGTATTTAAGCACAATCATTCGCAGGCCTTACATATGTTTATCAGAGTTCATACTAATTCTTCGCCTAACTGGCAATATAATTCAACAAAACCAATGTCTAGCTTATGTCGAACTCCAGGTTGGTAATATTTATATAATAATCAATAGGCTAGGGAACATACTGTCATTCTGACCATGATGCTATCAACGAGTCATTGTTTAGTCCTAAGTCCTAACCCTCCAAAGTGTGCTATCCGGTAGGGTCAGTTGACCAACCACATCATGCACCTGCATTATCATCATCATCACATAGGCAAAGTGCAGTACAGTTCATTATAAACTAGAGGAGGGGATCAACCCGCTAATCCACCCACTCAAGAGAATTAGACATCCTCACATCTGTCAATTTATAACCATGCTATCTTGTTACATATGTACATCTAGATTTAAGTATGATAAATCATATACTATTTTTATCATAATTCAGTCCTATAAAGTATTGAGCTAAACTAATAAACTCATTTGGTTATTTTGGAAGGGACCGGTCCGTTAGACGGGCAACAATTTATTTATATCTAAATTAGATCTGCTCAACTTCCTCAATCAAACCTCAATTGATAATCACCTTAATCGTACTCTATTCTATTTTCGTCAAAGTCATCTTATAGATTTGTAATCTTGAGATTGCAATCATCCTTGAGCAACAAGCCTTTCTTTATTTCTCTCAACAACCCCCTTTTGATTTGGTCTTACAAAGAATGCCATCTGGAACCAACAGACTTCTTCTCGACAAGGAGATGAGTGACTGCCCAAGTCTGGTTCTTCTCTAATGCCAGCATCTCTTTCTCCATTGCCTTGTGCCACACATGTATCCCAATTGCCTTCTGTCAAGTATTAGGTGTGCAGACAAAATTCAAGGTGGTGTTGGAGGCTTTTTTCATCTGTCAGGTTTTTGTAAGTTATATAATTTGCAAGTGGGAATTTAACAGAGGCCGACTTCCACTTCAGATGTATAAGAGGGCAATGAAGATCGTCATTAGAGCCAGATTCATAAGAGCATACCTGCGGTGGTGGAGTGATCGGGTTTTGTAACACTATAGCACCAGGGTTGCGTTTGTGGTAGACTAGAGGAAGAGGAGGAATGAGGCCCCCAGTTGTTGGATTCGTGGGAGGAGGTAAGGAAGAGGTGGTTATAGGAGGTGATCTCAGGTACTCAATAGATGAATTCGCGGGAGAAGGTATGCCATAAGAAGTTATATGAGGTGATTGTGAGGCCACAATAGGAAGAGGAAGATGGGAATCGTTGACAACGGTGTCCTTCCCCTGAAGAGAACTGAATTACGGTGCCTCCTCAAAAAACGTCACGTCCATGGTGCAGTAGAACCGTTGAGAGGGAGGATTACAACAATGCTACCCTTTCGTAATAGCAGAGTAACCTACAAAGACACATTGTATGGAACACACATCTAATTTATCACGATTTTGTTGATGAACATGAATGAAGCAGACCCACCTAAATACATGCGGAGGTAGATGAGAGGTGTGTACAATCCATTTAGCAAACAAACACGATAGGGGAGGGGGGGGCACACTATAAGGTGTTGAAGGGTAGACAATTGATGAGGTAAATCACGGTTAGAACCGCGTCACCCGAATAGGACATAGGAAGATTCATGGTAAGAAGATTACGTCTGGTAATCTCAAGGAGATGCTTGTTCTTATGTTCAACCACACCATTCTTAGTAAAGGTGTTAACATAAGTTTTTTCACAAAGAATCTCAGGGTCTCTAAGATAAGTGCTGAAGGCACCATGATTGTCTTACTCACCCCCATTGTCACTAGGGAGCACACGAATAGTGCCACTAATTTGAGTAACCACCATTGTGCGAAAGAGTCAAAAACAATCAACTACCTCACTTTTCCGTTTTAACAGATGCACCCAAGTAAAGCGAGAGAAGCAATTAGTAAAAGTCGCAAACCATCGGTAACCAGAAAGTGAAACAACGGGGGATGGTCCCCAATCATTTGTACGAATAACATCAAAAGGATTCATGCTAGGAGAAGAAAAATATTTCAGACTCTGTTGTACATGTTTTGAAAGTTCACATTCATTACAGACAAAAATGGCTCAGAGTGGTTGAAAACATAGGAAATAACTTGAGAAGATAGCGGACCGAGGGATGGCCGAGACATTGATGATCAACACACATCCACAGAAGATGAACGAGGAGAATTAGAGAGAGCTGGAGTGGTACTGTAGAGAGCTTGACAACCCCCCCACCCCACCCCTGCTGTTACTACTACTAATACACTGCTTCTTGCCCAGATCCTGAAAACATAACCATCGAGAGATAACATGACAAAACAGTTTAATGATGCAGTCAAACAACTAATATATAACAAAATTTAAGGAAAAGTAGATACATGCAACACAGAGGTGAGGGGCATGGAAGAGTAACAGACGGCGGTCCCCTTGCCAGCAATTCGTGAGAGTTATCCATTGGCGATGACAACTTAATCACACGCTTAGTGGGAGCCGTAAGAGGTAAAACCTGACGATGTTCCTGTCATGTGATCTGTCTCCTTAGGGTCAATAATCCACTCAGATTAGGGTGTGGATGCAGATTGGGCGCTGGGCGGACCAGCTGTGGTGAAGGTAGTAGTAGGGGAAGAAACTTTAGTGCACATGAGATGGCGCAAAACGTCTAGTTTCATCGAGAAAAGACTGAGAGGGAAGCTGATGTAATCTCAAATTTAAGGTTTTGAAGATTTCCTTGATTTTGATTTTTTTAAACATTACTTTAAATGAAAATAGAAAAATTAGAGTTGGTATTTAAGAAACAAGAGGGTCGAGCGGCCAAATCGATTTTTTGCGCGCGTAATTCAACGACGTCGCTCTGAGCTTTGAGAAGTTCGTTAACCCCGCTTGAGTGGTTCTCTCACGCGTTCACGAGTCGAACCTTCCAGAGAACCCACACGGCCACAAGCAAAATCTGAATTTAAATAACTGATAGAATACCGATATCAATAGCAGTGCGAACGTAACGACAAACCCATAAATTAATTAAGAGAAGCATAAATTTAATACTAACACAAGTAGAGGGATCGAGTTTACCCAAATCAAAGCACAAGGAATGGAATGGTTTCCCCGTTTTTTTCAGCGATCGGGTTGTAGGCTTGCGGACGGGGTCGTACTGGCGAACAGGCCAAGGCTGGCAGTGAGATCGAAGTCGACGGCCTGAAGTTTACTTCCAGTCGCCGAAATAGGGCTCTGAGGTCGACGGCGGCCAGGCTACGCCTCCAGGTGGCGCGTCGGACGAAGTGGCTTCCGCGCGAGGGTTAGCGGTCAACATTGTGGACGGAGCGGAACGACGCGCCAGGCTGGAGGTCTCGCTGCTGCTGGAAGGAGGCTCGGTGTCGGGCTTGCGGGACTTGCCAGCAATGAACAGAAGACGAGAGATGCGTCGTTCTTATTTTGTCCAGTCTCTCTTGTCTCCACTAAATAAAGCTTTTAAATAGACTAAATTTCCTCTATTTCTTTCCTTCTATAACACATGGAATCTCATAAATTTGTATTCTTTTGAAAATATTCTCCTCTTAATGAACTTTCCCAATAATTGATGATATTTGAATTTTGAAATTTGTATTTGAAATTTATGCTTATGTAATTAATTTTGGGCTTGCCGCTAACGTTCTACTACTAGTAATACCAGACCTCTTCATTGAAGTCCCAACGGTCGGTTAAGCCGATGAGCCGGAAAGCAACACAAGAAGTGCAAGAAACATTGTGCGTGAAATAAAATAAAATAAAATAACTGCATAAAGGCTATGATGCGTCGCAGGGCGCATCAATTTCCCCGGGGTTGAAAGAGTTCGACCCCGACGAGACTTCGCAAAAGCTAGCGATAGAAAGATCTCGGCGGCGTCGGCGCAGCTGATCAGTGCTGATCCAAGAACTATCTGTGATGTCGCGTCCTCGCCATGAGACCAAATAACGTTGGTATGTCCCGTGGCGAGTGCGAAACTCTCGTACATTCAGAACCTGGTCTATCTCCTCGATTATGGGTGTCTGCACTGGAGCTAAGTCTGGTGGAATCTCTAGAGTTGTTGTTGGTGGACTTGGGTTAGAACTAGGTGGATCTCCGTAGAAAGGTGTCAGATCTGCCACGTTAAATATCGACGAAGTACCGAATTCAGCGGGCAATTCTAGGAGATAGACATTCTCCCTGATGCGCTTCCTGATTCGGAAAGGACCAAACTTACTCTGTTGTAACTTGTGGTATGTGCCCGGAGTGAATCTCTGCTTCCTGAAATAAGCAAAAACTCAGGCTCTGTTTGGTTGGGCTGTTGCTGATGAAAAGCTGCTGATGAACTGTTGCTGATAGAAAAAGTGCTGATTCTGAAAAACACAGTTTTGTTAAAAAACTGTTTGGGTGAAACAGAGTTTACAAAACGGAGTTTTCAGAAAATTGTTTGGATACAAAATGGAGAAGTAATAAATCCATAAAAATTCTTGCTCCTTATCTCCACAACTAAACAATTTCTAGGGTAATTCTATGAAGAATCAGCTTTGATCCTTTTCCAACAACTGATTAGAAAATTTTTTTAATGATGTTCACTCCACACCAGAGATATAGGAATCACCTTCTGCAAGTAGTCTACAACAACAAAGAACGGCTGTCCAGATTTACTAGATCTTGATCGGCAACAGGAATCACGATTTCCTTCTCTTCTTCGATCGACTACAACAAGGAAGAAGACTCTCCCTCAGTCAGAACAGGAAAATCGCACAGAGAAAAAACTTGCAGGCGACGGCTTCTGACGGCGACGCGGAACGGAGAACATCGACGCTTCTACCTTCCGGCGACAACAAGCGCTAATCAACCTCACGGGAAGATGCAGCAGCTCCTGATTACAGTGGCGGCGGGGACCTTCTTCCTTCCACTCGGCGATAGCAGCGACAGATCCAACCGACGGAAACCTGATCTCTTCCCGAGCAGTGTTGTGCCTCCGACGAGATTCCACGTGAGCGACCAGATCGCCAGAGCGCGCCGGAGAAGATTGACGCGAGATTTGGAGGAGAATCGGGATATTTTTTTTTAAGGGTTTCCGGAAGGAGAAGTGTTGCAGCGGTTGCGGTGAACCGAAGAAATATAGCACGTCTCCATTTCCTCTATAACCTGCGGTTGTTAATAACTTGTGTTTTGCCTGAAAGCTGAAACAAACGTTGCTTATAACAAAAACTCCATTTCGGCGCAAACGCACCGAAGGCAATCAGCCCAACCAAACGCTACCTCAATCTCCCTCTGAAAAGTATAACTCCCGGCGATGTCGATCGGCCAAGGTTTTATATTTTTCATAGGTCGCTCGCAATATATTAGTGATAAATTTATGCAATTCCTTTAAATAATCAACATGGGCTTGCACATCATAAGAAATACGTTCATGATTCGGGAGTGATGATCGAGTAAATGTGGTATAGGAAATCTGTAAACAATCTTGAAAGGAGATTTAATAGTTGAGCGGTTAGTAGAGTTATTGAATGCAAATTCAGCTTGCGGCAATAAAAGATCTCATTGTTTCGGATTCTCCCCCGTCAAACACCTAAGTAGATCCCCCAAACTCCTATTAACGACCTCAGTCTGCCCATCGGTCTGAGGGTGATGTGCGCTGTTAAATTCGAGTTTGGTACCTAGTCGGGCCCAAAGTGTCATCCAAAAATACCACTTAAATCGAGTGTCCCTATCAGAAGTGATCGACCTAGGAATTACGTGCAGTCTAACGATTTCTTTAAAAAAAAGTTCGGCTACGTGTACAACGTTGGAAGTCTTTCTACGCGGGATGAAGTGTGCGATTTTCGAAAATCGATCTACGACTACAAAAATAGAGCCGACCTTACTCTTAATGCGAGGAAGTCCTACTACGAAGTCCATCGAGATGTCATCCCATGACCGCTCAGGTATCGGTAAGGGGGTGTATAGTCCAGTATTTTGTGCGTGTCCCTTATAGTGCTGACAGGTGGTGCGGTGCCTAATGAATTCAGTGACATCATGCTTTATATTTGGCCAATAATAACGTGCGTTGGCGAGATCGAGTAATTTAGATTGGCCAACATGTCCACCTAACCCAGACGGGTGGAGCTCTCTAAGTAATGTCTCTCGAAGTGGACCTTCGCAAATGCAAAAGCGAGTGCCCCTAAATAGATAACCCTCACTCACAACATACTGTGTGGTGGGATCAGTCCCACTGTGCTGGCATGCGCGCCAAATATCGTGAAAAAACGGATCGGTGGCGTATAGGTCGCGCTGTGAATCGAAATCAGTAATGCACGGCTGCAGGGTGACTAATAAATGTGTTCGACGACTAAGTGCGTCGGCTACGCGGTTCGTGACACCGGGTTTGTGCTCCAAGTGAAATGTGAACTCCTGCAGGTAAGCAGCCCACTTGGCATGACGCTTGATCTCCTTCTGGGAGTTCAGATGCTTCAGAGCCTCATGATCAGTGTTCAACACAAACTCGCGCTGAATCAGGTAGTGTCTCCAATGTCGGAGTTCCTGAACGATAACATAAAACTCTAAGTCGTACGTGGAATATCTAGTCTTCGCTTCGTTCAACTTCTCACTAAAAAATGCAATGGGGCGACCCTCCTGGCTCAAAACTGCGCCAATGCCTACATTCGATGCGTCACAGTCAACCTCAAAAATTTTCTCAAAATCAGGTAATGCTAATACAGGCGCACTCGTGAGTCTCTCTTTAACCAAAAGAAATGCTTGCTCGGCTTCCTCAGTCCAAATAAATAATCCCTTTTTCAAACAATCAGTCACAGGTGCTATCAAGGTACTAAAGTTTCGAATAAATCGTCGATAAAAAGAGGCTAGCCCATGAAATCCTCGAGCCTCAGTAATCGCCCAAGGGCTAGGCCAGGATTTTATCGCCTTGACCTTCACTCGATCAACTCTAATGCCTTCAGAAGAAACGATATATCCTAAGAAGGTCAGACTGTCATTCAAAAACGTGCATTTCTTTAAGTTTATATATAATTTATTTTCACGTAGTATATCTAAGATCCGTCTAAGATGAATCATGTGCTGATCCTGATTAGTGCTATAAATCAAAATATCGTCAAAGTATACCACTACGCAAATTTCTATGAGTGGCCTAAGCACTTGATTCATCAGTCGCATAAATGTACTGGGAACATTGGATAACCCAAAATGCATTACTAGCCACTCATACAATCCTTCCTTAGTTTTAAACGCAGTCTTCCATTCGTCCTCAGGTCGAATTCTAATCTGGTGGTATCCACTTTTTAAATCAATCTTTGAAAATACTCGGGATCCACTAAGCAAATCTAACATGTCATCCAATCGGGGAATCAGGAAGCGATATTTGATGGTAATCTTATTTATCGCTTGACTGTCTACACATGCGTCATGTCCCATCTTTCTTAGGAACTAGGAGTGCGGGGACGGCGCACAGACTCATACTTTCTCTAACGTGACCCTTTGATATCAGATCGGTCACCTGCCTATGCAGCTCCTCATGCTCTTTCGGACTCATACGATAGTGAGGCAAATGAGGTAAGCTAACTCCTGAGATGAGGTGTATGTAGTGTTGTATGTCTCTCATCGAAGGTAGATGATCGAGAAGCTCTTCCGACATGATCTCAGAGAACTCATCTATGAGGGGACGCACCGTACTCGGAATGTCTAATGTAACTGGGGTGGTATCGATAGCAGATAACATATAGACGACCTCGCTATCCCTCATCTCCTCCTGGAATTGGGATCCAGTCAGTAACATGGTTGCAGAGAGGAAAGATATCACGGAGACAATGGTAGAAGGGGGTGAAGTCCTCTTTGGGGCTTTGGGGACAAGGTCATTCTTCTGAGGGAGAAGAACGATCTTGTGACCATGCGCTCGAAGGAGTGAGTTTTTCACACCATCATGAACTACGTGCCTATCGTACTGCCAAGGTCGTCCCAGCAGGATGTGACATACCTCGATAGTAGCCACATGACACCATACAACGTCCTGATATTTACTGCCTATGGAAAACTCTACGAGACACTGGTGCGTGGTAGGAATGGTAGTGCTACTAGTGATCCATGACAAACTATAGGGTTTTCCTAAGGGCTGCGTTTTAAATTTTAGCTTTTCAACCATGCGTTGAGAAACAAAGTTCTCCATACTACCGCTGTCTATAATGATGGAACAGAACTGCCCTTGTATGCGTGCGGTGGTACAAAAGATGTTGTTTCTCAACCACTTGTCGTCAATAGGGGTTTTGAGAGTTAGGAGATTATGTTGGAGAACACACACTAACTGCTCAGGTTGTTCTCCCTCAACTTCATACTCACTCTCTAACTCGGCCTCAGGGGTCAGGTCAGTCTGGGAGTCACTAAGAAAGACCACACACTCAGGTTCTAATCCATTCTCAGAATCGACGATGGAGACGAAATGGTGTCGCGGACGCTCAGAAGACTTATGACCCGACTCCATAAACTTAAAACGTCTAAACGTCCCAGGTTGAGGTCTAGTGCCTACAATCTCCTTACCCTTGTTGGGAGGGGCATGGAGTGATGGGGTGCTCGTGGTCGCTACTGGGCGGGAGGACCCGGCAGGGCTGAAAGTGTGAGTCGGGTGAGACTTGTTAGTAGTCTTATTTCCATATGTTCGTTTCTGTAGTGTTTCTACTCTACGTGCGCGACTCGTAGCCTCTCCTAAATCCTTGTAATCAAGGAGTTCCAACTGATCTCGGATGGAGTAGCGTAACCCGTTCAGATAACGGGAAACAATTATGTCATCGTCCTCTCGGAGGTCGAGGCGAGACTGCAAGACTAGGAACTTGTTTGTGTACTCATTGACAGATAATTTGTCCTGACGTAAATTATGGAACCTATGATACATGGTTTGCATGTAATCAGACGAAGCGTATCTCTTACGCAGTTGAGTTTTGAAATCGTTCCATGTTGTGATCGGGGGCATACCTAAATTAAACCTAGACCGTTCTAATTGTCCCCACCAAACTAACGCGGATCCTTTAAGTCTAAGCATTGCATACTCAACTTGCCTAGCTTGGGGCAATTGCTTCCAGGACAGGAATCGATCCATCCGTTCACACCATTCTAGGCAACTCTCGGGCTCTATTCGCCTTTCGAAATCACCCACGTCCAGCTTGATTCCTACATCCCAACAGGGTTGGTGACGTGGTTTGTTGTGTGCTTCCGGATGGGGGTGTGCAAGTTCCCGAGGCCTGTGGTCAGTGTCGTTTTCGGCCAACGGGGCAGGTGTTCGGTTAGCGTGCATGGTTCCTTCATTATTATTAACTGACGTGCGCAGTCCGTTCATGATATGTATGACACTACCCATACCGGCGGTGAGCGTCTCGACGGTTTTCATCAAATCACTCATGCGTCGGGCCAAATCTCCTACGCTATTTTCTCGACCCGTTTTTCCATCGAAAGAAATAGATGTATATAAATTTTACTATTTTTTTATTTATTACTATTATTTTTTTAAGAGAGAGCTTTCCTGAGTGGGAGAAAAAATATTATATAAAAGCAAATTTCCTTCTTTTGAAAGACACTAAATAAAAAATAAAATTTAAATTTTTTTTCTTAAATAGAAAAATTAAATTTGCCGGATCGACCGATCCACGGTAGAAGTGAATCAACCGATCTTTTTTTTCTTAAATAGAAAAATTAAATTTGCAGGATCGACCGATCCACGGTAGAAGTGAATCGAAACTCTCTGATACCAAACTGATGTAATCTCAAATTTAAGGTTTTTAAGATTTTCTTGATTTTGATTTTTTTTAAAAACATTACTTTAAATGAAAATAGAAAAATTAGAGTTGGTATTTAAGAAACACGAGGGCCGAGCGGCCAAATCGACTTTTTGCGCGCGCAATTCAACGACGTCGCTCTGAGCTTTGAGAAGTTCGTTAACCCCGCTTGAGTGGTTCTCTCACACGTTCACGAGTCGAACCTTCCACAGAACCCACACGGCCACAAGCAAAATCTGAATTTGATTCAATAGCTGCAAACGTTTGAATAAATTTAATACTAACACAAGACTAAATTTGGAATGGTTTCCTTTTATTCTATTGCGGACGGAGTCTTTGAGATCGAAGTCTGAAGTCTATAACACATGGAATCCGCGCGAGGGTCAGCACTAAGCGGATTTGCTGCTGGAAGGAGGCTTCCTTGCGGGACTTGAAAATATTCTTTTAAATAGACCTCTTAAACACATGAACTATCCCAATAATTGATGATATTTGAATTTTGAAATTTGAATTTAAAATTTATGCTTATGTAATTAATTTTGGGCTTGCCACTAACGTTCTACTACTAGTAATACCGGATTGCTTCATTGAAGTCCAAACGGTCGGTCAAGCCGATGAGCCGGAAAGTAACGCAAGAAGTGCAAGAAACATAGTGCGTTAAATAAAATAAAATAACTGCATAAAGGCTATGATGCGTCGCAAGGCGCATCAGAAGCCGACTAAGAGCAACATCAGTAGAATATGCTTCAGACGGAGTGGGTGGGCAAGAGGGACCATGGTCGTGGCCACAACCAGAGAAGTTTTATTCAAGGGAGTAAGATGAGGATGAAGACAGGAGCAGGAGTCCCGGTCATGATTCTGTTTACCACAGTAATCACACAACTTGTGATATGAAGGAGGAGCGCGAAGAAGACCATCAAGGGCGGAGCGATCAGAACCACAGTCGGAGTTGAGTGTACGACAGCGATCTTCGTCCCCGAAGATCATACTAAAGGCTTCCCGAAGAGAGGGAAGGTGTTGTCGGTTCAAGACATGAGTTCACACCATGTGAAACTCCATTTTAAGACCCATGAGGAAGACATGGAGTGATAACGATCCTCCTTGATTTTTAAGGCTTGAGCATTAACAATGCAGGCTGGAGTGAAGTCCTCAAAATAGTCCAACTCTTTGTAGAGACGTTCGAACTTGGAGGAGTAAGCGGCTACAAAATATGTGCCTTGTTTGAGGTCAAAGTGATGCCGAGTGAGGTTGTATACCTGGGTAGACCTACCAAGCTGAAATAAGTCTCACGAGCCTGAGTTCAGATGTCCAATGCCAAGTCCATTTACATGTAGCTACGATAGACCAATGCAGACATGGAGTGAAAAAACCACGGGACACAAGGGAATTTTCAGCATCCCACTTTTGCCAACCGGATCAGTAGTGGGAGGATGAACAGTCGTCCCGTCGATGTACCTATAAAGTTGATGGTTGCGGATAACATATTGTGTTGCACGAGACCACTCGAGGTAATTCATTCCATCCAAAGGAATAGTTGTAATTTGGAGGGAACCACAAGAGTCATGGCTAAATGCTCGAGTTCGAGGTGTTAGCCATGCTGAAGAGAAAGGCTTGCACTTGTAGTGGCTAGAAGCGACATAAGCTGGAGGATAAGCAGCTTGACTAAAGAAGAGACCGCAGAGAAGGGAATACCGCAAAAGTAGATACAAAAGAGAAGCCGCGAAGAGGAGACCACATAGACCACAGATAGACAACAACAGATAGACCGGCTGCACAAAAGGAAAATCGGCAAGGATCATGCAGAGCTCGCACATGCCTCAACCGAAGCAGAAAGGTTGATAATTCCTGCATAGCTCGCAGAGGAAGAGACTTTCAACAAAAGAGGACGTAGAGTTGGCAGAGCTCACAGAGGAAGAGCTCGTACTGAAACATTTAGAAGGGGAGAACTAGATAGAGTTGAAGTGGTACTGGAGTGAGCTTGAGTGGGAGGATGGTCCAAGATGTACAACACACCTTTGATAACAAGTCAGATTGAGAAAAATGAGAAATGATAATTATTCCAAGGGGGCGCCCCCTATATATACATTATGGGAGTGATTCCAAATAAGAGAAAAATAAATGTAAAAATACATGGGCCTTTTACAATAAGATATAAGCAGTTAACTTAACTATTTTGACTACGTCTCCACCGCAAACTTTATCGTTAATTTTCCACCATGAGATTCATCGTTATTTTCCACCATTTGATTCACCAATATTTTCCATCACGTGATTCATCATTTTTTCCACCGCGTGATTCACCGTTATTTTCCTCCGCGCGATTCCGGGAATAGTCGACGATCTCGGTGCAGTGCTAACTTCGTCTAATATCTCCCCGCAGTGAACTCGAACTGGATCCATTGCAGACGATCGATAGTTAATTCTATGGATCACTAACACTTCGACGTTGACTTTACGATGAGCAGGATATGGTTAAGGATTTACACAATTCTAATCATTTCTCCTTCAAGAAAATAACGGTCGCGATTATTCACCTTTACCGACAAGGATAGCTCAAGGATCGCCATAAATGGCTTCTTAGACCTTATACAACATCGAGAAGGCTTTGTGGGAACAAGGTTGCTCTCGCCATCGGTAAACCAAGCCCTAAGCGCCATTAACGCCGAAAAGTTCTTAATGCATAAAAACCTATATCTAAGGTCCAAAGGGTGGAGGTAAGGCACTCACCAAAGTCCATGCATGTTATCCGATCGCCGCAAAGGCGGTATTTGCAAAATACTCTCATCCATAATCGGATCTTGTCGGACGTGCCCGATTTGATCGAATATTGTCAGATCTTGAAGTCAGAGGTTGAATTTGATTGAAAATCCAGAATCTCTTCGATTTTGTTGAGAGGAGATCGGATATTGTCGGAGGTTGAGTCAGATTGGATTGTTGGAGTTTGGAGATAGCTTGGGTAGGGGATTTCGGCCTTTTGGAGTTTTTATGGTGGAAGTTGGGCTACTGTTTGGAGAGGTGGATGAGTTGTGGTCGGGTTTGAGCTTGCCTTGGTGAGTGGTCGCGTTGGAGGTGGGGTTGTCGGATAAAGCTTCTTGGTCGAAAGAGATCTAAGAGAGATCGACGGTCAGAGTAGATAGAGGTGTGGTCGCTGCCATCAGAGAAAATGGAGAAAAGGTTGCTCTCGGGTAAAGAGGTTGGCCAAAATCTAGGGAGGAAGAAATGGAGAGCTGCACATCGGTTTTGAGGTGGAATAGAAGAGCTGCTCGCTGGATAAAGAGGGAGAGGGCTCGGTTTTGTGTTGGAGAAAACAATCGATGTCGTCGGTTTTGAAGGAGAGGAGAGTTGTTGGAGGAAATCAAGTCGGGTAGAGAGCTCGTCGGATATGGGGCTGCCGTTGGTGGAGAAAGCTCGTCGGCTAGGTTGTAGGGAAGAATGTATCAAGTGGATGGATGGGAAAGATGGAGATGAATAGTTCTCAAACCTAATAATAATAATATATAATATTAATTAGGTCAAGAGAATTTCTCCTTTTCTCACTTAAAGTCTCGTAAATCACTCTAGGGAGCTCAAAACTTGTCTGGAACAGGCTCGCTATGACCGTGTCGTCAATACACATCCACTAAAATGATTCGAGGTCAATTCTGAGTTCATTTGCCCATTTTATGCTTCCCGGAGAGTTTGCGACCAAATTTGACTTACACATCGAAAACCACTCTAACGATGTCGGAATCACATGCATATGACTAAATTGGACACGTATCGTCATTATAAGTCTACAAAATTGACCTGAGACAATTCTGAAGTCGTTTGCTCGATTTCACCATTTTGGGTAATTTACGATACTTAAAAATTGTGTCCTCGCGTCAAATTCTCCGATACTCATCAGAATTGAGTATGAACGATTCTGTTGAATATTGACTGTAGAGTCTAACTAACAAAATCAAATGAGGTTGATTATGATGTCATTCGATCAATTTCAATTTTTTGGGTAAGCACGATACTTAAAGACTATATTCGCATGTCAAATTATCTGATATTCATCGAAAATGAGTGCAGACGAATTGTTGGAGTCAAATTGATGTTACGAATCTAACAAAACTAACAGAGGTTGATTCTGAGGTCATTTGCTTAATTTCACCTTTTTGGGTTAACACGTTACTTAAAACCTTCGTCAAATTTTTCGTTACCCTTCGAAATTGAGCGGGAGGATTCCGTTGGACTCGTATTGACTTTACGAGTCTAACGATACCAGGTAAGATCGATTTTGAGGCTATCTTCTCAAAAAGTCATATTCAAGGCGCAAAGTAGTTTGATGAGACACTTTTTGGTTGACTTCTAAGATTCTTATCAGAATTGAACAAAACGACCATCATTGAGTTTGCTTGGGTCATATGAGTTCAATGCAATTCACCTTGGTGGCTGGGTCTATTCTGAGTCAGTTTACCCAATAAGTCACTTCAATGTTATTACACATATTAATTTATTTTAGCCAACTTCCTAATTATTCATCAGAATGCGACGAAACAAACATCTGAGTTTGTTTTAACTTTACGAGTGTAACCCCACTGACCGGAATACATTCTGGATTCATTTGCTCAAAAAGCCTATTTGAGTCACTGTAGCTCAGGGTTCAGGGTAAATCAATTGTGGTTGGTTCTCCGGGCTAACAAGGTTTCAATGACCCCGAATAGGTTCACCAAAAGAGGTCGGTTGAACTATCTAGGCCCCCTAGGTGGTTCAAATTGATCAATTCAGGATTTTGGAATGCTACAAAGGTTGTTCGTAATTCACCTGAGTTTTCTAGGAGGTTGAGTATGAACGCGAATGAAATCATGGGGGGGTGTTTAGAGTGCTTTTTGGAAGGAGATGTGGTTATGCAATTGAAGTTTGGTCGATTGTGGAGACTGGAGTGGATGTAGTGGATAATTCAAACTAATTGGGTGTTTGCAACACTATTTTGGGTGGTTGATGGAAGTTATGTTAAGAGTAGTGATTGGTAAAGTTGTAGGTGTGGCTGGCCGATAGTGGATAGGTGGTTATTGATGGCTAGATGTGGGATGGTAGTTATGGATACCGTGAATGTAGTTACCTTGGCTTCAACACCAAGGTTCCACGGAATCAACATTGTGGGACTAAAACGAGGGTCCATAAATTCTCTCTTAATTTTGGGATCCTTGAAAATCAACCTATAAACCATATTTGTTAACACAGAACCCACTATGGATGGCCATGGTTGTCTGGAATATAAATCCACTAATTGTATATGAAAAAAGAATAGAAAAAATACATGAATCACATAAAATTATGTTGTCATTGCTTTAAACGTGACTACCAGCTCATATCGTCTATACGACCATCTTATCTTTGTCTCCTTCATATGTAGACTCGCGCAGACTCATATAATTGTCAGCTCGTCCTTGATCTATGTTCCTCATCAATTCTCGTTGACTTGAGAGCATTCATCTCAGATTAATGAAGATAAACATACTATCTTTGGATCCTACATGCAAGTAAATCGAGCTTCTTTTGTGACATCTAATTATTAACAATAGTAGGCCTGCCTCTCCCATGAACCAAATATCCCAATATAGATATGTTTGTTGTCGCTGAAATCTTATGGCTCACAATGTCTTCTATGCTTTCAGTGGAAGGGTGTAGGTTCTCTGGTGCCGAAGTGGGAACTAGTATCGAAGTAAGAACTGGGGAATATCCTCATCATTGGACAATAGATTGGGGTAGAGACCAAGTTCTTAATGATGGTGGTGGTTTAGGCTTAGTGGTGGTTCTAGGGAATGGTCTCGTATACTCGTGAGGCTCATAACATGAATTCAAATCCTCAATGTTGATTATATGATGAGTTCTCATAATCTTAGGGATATTTAATCGTTGACATTCAACCTATTTCTTTGTACTATTGTATAGAGACTCATTCGCCTAATATTTAATTTTCTCACTTCTCCTAGAGGGAACCACTCAGCCTTAATTCTAACAATCATTTTCTTGTCTTGTTTAATGCTCTGCTCTTTTCTGTGAATGTCTGCATAAACTTTATAGTTTTCATTACTTATTGCAAATTTACATTAGATAGATCATACAATTCATGTAAAATTGCAAAACAGACAATAAATGTGAAATATACAACATAGGCGAGTCAGACAAAATGTGTAAATGACCATGAAGCCAATGTGAATAACGAACAATCGATATGACTAACTCCGTACACTGAGGTTTGTTGGTGCTATTAGGAACTCTTAAGAGCAGTACAAGGCCAGGAGGCTCAGTTGGTGAGGTGTAAAAAGTTTCTTTGCGAGTGCGATGATCACTCAAACAATCACACGTGACACTAACAATTAGATTGGATAGTAGAGTATGTCGAATGTCATCTAGAGTACTTGTAATGATAATCTCAAGCATTCAAAAGTCTTTCAGCCTCGGTTGGCTCACTAATGAATAATGATGGGTGGTTTATTATGAGACTCTCTAGGTGGAGTGTAGAAATATTTGTTAAGTGTGTGACAAACACAAATACCTGCATGAGGTATCAATACAATTGTTTGAGCCCATGATGTTCCACATGTGTATCGAGGGATATGACTCAGGAGGAGGCTCACCATGCGATTTGTAGGAAAATTTGTCGCGAAGAAGACAATCACTCAGGAGAATGTCTAAGATATCAACACTAAGATACTACGTCAGGATATATCGAATGCCTCCGTGAGGGGTAAACTCTCCAGGAGGCTTACAAAGAGTGATAATAAAAATCATTCCAAATGCGGAGAGTACTAGAATAGATTTATGATATATCAGGAGATCCTCAAGCATCAAAGAGGCATTCACTACGTACTCAATAGTAGGCTTGAGATTCTCAAATATGGGATGACTCAGAGATTTGAATTGAAGAAACCTCAAGGATTGTGTGCTCATAAATGAATTACTCGCCAAGATGCTATCTTCATCAAGAAGGGTGTAAGAAATAGCCACTCTTGCATGCCTAACTCTAGTGCTCCACTCCTGCAACTCTCGATAACAGTATCAACAGTCGCAACACTATTTCCCTTATCATATACTATCCGGGAACTAGGCTCATGCTCTGGAAGAAAACATTGAATCTCATCATAATGGGAGAATCCTATAGTCGGTCTTTGCGATATCTTGTCTGTGTAGTCACATAAGTGCACTAATGGTATCTATTAAGGAAGGTATCTTGTGGTGGATTGGTCCGTCTGCGGGTCAACTCATCTTGGTCTAGTGAATCTAAGATAATGCTTGTAATGTAGTGCTAGGTGAAATTTTTGATCGATATACTCTAATAAGTCATCTCTCCACAAATTTTTGTGCAGAGTCCATATCGAAATCGAGAAGCGACCACAATTTTCTCCTATTGAATATCACTTCTCACTACCAACTCGTGGAATCAAATAATATAATTGACAATAAACGTAGTCCCTTGCAGAAAGTTGTGTACTTGGTCAAGGAATTGAATTTTTTAGGATATCAAAAGATATTTCTTCCTCAATATTCCCTTCATGTCTACTCATCGGGATAGGGGTGACGAACATCACATTTAATCCTAGGCTCTAGGCCAGCCAATAAATTTTAGCCAAACCTTGAAAGCTTCATCTTAGTTGATTTAACACAACACTCGTTAGATGCCTCGTACCAATTCAAACATTTCTCTATGCCTAATAACCAATCCATAAGCTCGTGTGAGTCTAGTTGATCATCATCTAGCCTAAATTTATATTTGATATCACCCTCATAATAATATCCTTTATGAGTTTCATGATACTCATTATGGTAATCACCTTTAGAAGAATCCATTTGTGTCAAAAGGGTTAACGTGATATTTATAAGTGGCGGGTAGATGACGATGGTGATCAACATAACAATACGAAGATCTCTCCATAAAAGCTCTATGGGATTGAGCATAGATGGACTATAGTTCCTCAAATGGAGGAGAGGACCACTATTATGATATGCAAAGATTGATCTATATACTCTAGTATAGCATATTCTAGATTAAGTCCGAACCTGAGGCTCTGATACCAAACTGAACGAATGTAGAGTGAATTATGGTGCCTTAGTAGAAACTTTGAGAACTTAGTGTTAGTGTAGTGTTGTGGGTAAATCTAAATGATGTGATGCACATACATTCATCCGACAATCAAATAGCAATAAATATTAAATTTATTTAAGAAAATCCACAAGCAATCACAATTGATTTTTGAGTATTAAATAAACGAACAATTGCTAGTCAAAATTAAAGCAAAGTGTGCTTCAATGAAAAGGCAAATAAATACTGCAAGAAGCATAATTGATTAGCTCATTAATATGAATTTGTATCCCAAATAATTTGTTCATCCGCCAAATATCCAACATTAAGTAACAAAGACTTCATACAAGAACATACACAAGTATTAGGAGCCCAAAAAACATTGCTTTCTAATTTAGTTCTGGACAATGCCTAGAAATTGATTTGACACAGGTTCTAAGTTTTGGAATGGAATTTTATTGCGGTTAGGGGTTCTGGTGAGAGGTTTACGGTTGAGGTGGTGAAGGAGGAGCGGTGGGGAAGTTGAGAAGCAAGATTGGAAATTGTGAGGAGCAATTATAGGCGACTTAGGAAGTGTTCATTGGTTTGCGGACGGAGGCTGCTACTGGAGTTGGAATTCACCCTAGCGGGTTGATTGGGAGGTTAAATCTGAAGGGGTATGAAGGTGTGGAGGTGTTCAGAAGGTTTTTGGGAAGGAATTATGGAGGGAGACGTTGTCGTGTGACTGTATATTGGCTGATTATGGAGAGTGGAGTAGATGGATTGAGCTATTCAGCATAATTGGGCGGTTGCAAAACAATTTTGGGTGGTTGCTGAAAGTTATGTGTAATCGTGGAGTTAATTTAGTGGAGGAATGGTAGTTATGTGGAGGGTAGTGGTCGATTAAAATTTGTTGGTGGGTCTGGCCGATGATTACATGTCGGGTTACCGGCTGTTAGATATGTAAAATTAGTTATGGATAGTGGGAAGGTAGTTATCTTGACTTCGACACCAATGTTCCATAGAATTGACACTCTGGAACGACCGTCGTAGGTGGACAAAAATTCTCTCACAGTTTCATGATCCCTGAAAATCTGCACCTAAACATCGATTTTTAGACAAACCCCACTATCGAAAGCCAAGATTGTGCAGAACATAAATCTACTATTTTTGCATGAAATAAAATAATAAAAAATACCTAAAACTTATGTCGTCGTTTCTTTTAACGCCACTATCGGCTAGGATTTTCTATGAGGCAGTGTTAGTGTAGTGTCGCGGGTAAATCTAAATGATGTGGTGCACGTACTTTCATCCGACAATCAAATAACAATAAATTTTAAATTTATTTAAGAAAATCCACAAGCAATCACAATTGATTTTTGAGTATTAAATAAACGAACAATTGCTAGTCAAAATTAAAGCAAAGTGTGCTTCAATGAAAGGCAAATGAATCTTGCAAGAAGCATAATTGATGAGCTCATTAATATGAATTTGTATCTCAAATAATTTGTTCATCCGCTAAATATCCAGTATTAAGTAACAAAGACCTCATACAAGAACATACACAAGTATTAGGAGCTCGAACGACATTGCTTTATGATTTAGTTTTGGACAGTGCCTAGAAATTGATTCAACACAGGTTCTAGCTTATGGAATGTAATTTTGTTACAGTTAGGGGTTCAGGTGAGAGGTTTAAGGTTGAGGTGGTGAAGGAGGAGCGGTGGGGCTGTTGAGAAGCAATTATAGGCGACTTGGGAAGTGTTTATTGGTCTGCGGACGTTGACTGCTACTGGAGTGGGAATTTATCCTGGCGAGTTGATTGGGACGTTGAATCCGAAGGGGTATGAACGTGCAGAAGTGTTCAGAAGGTTTCTGGGAAGGGGTTATGGAGGGAGACGTCGTGTGACTATATTTGCTGATTATGGAGACTGGAGTGGATGGATTGAGCTGCTCAGCATAATTGGGCGGTTGCAACACAATTCTGGGTGGTTGCTGAAAGTTGTGTGATTGTGGAGTTAATTCAGTGGAGGAATGGCAGTTATGTGGAGGGTTCTGGTCGGTTAAAATTTGTTGGTGGGTCTGGCCGATGATTAAATGACGGGTTACCGGCTGTTAGATTTGTAAAATTAGTTATGGATAGTGGGAAGATAGTTATCTTGAGTTCGGCACCAATGATCCATAGAATTGGCACTCTGGAACGACCGCAGGTGGCCAAAAATTCTCTCTCAGTTCTGTGATCCCTGAAAATCTGCACCTAAACCTTGTTTTTTAGACAAACCCCACTATCGATAGCTAAGATTGTGGAGAACATAAATCCACTATTTTTGCTTGAAATAAAATAATAAAAAATACCTAAAACTTATGCCGTCGTCTCTTTTAACGCCACTATAGGCTAGGATCGTCTATGAGGCGATCCTATCCTTGCCTCTTGCATATGTAGACTTGTGCGGGCTCCGGTAAGTGTCGGCCCATCCTTGGTCCATGGTCCCCATCGATTATCCTAATTGTTGTGATAATTATGATGCTTGGCAGGCAAATTGAAGAGTTGGTTCGTTTACCTGAATGTTTTCTTTGCTATACCCCTTCTCCTGAAGCTGGGCCTGTTTGCCCTACCCCTGCACTTTCAAATGGTTTTATTACATTTGGGAGCTTCAACAATTTAGCTAAGGTAATAATGTCAATTTGGGACGCATCTCTTGTTTATATATTTTTTTTTTTACTTTACTAACTCAATTTTTCATCATTCTCATTACAGATAACACCAAAAGTATTAGAAGTTTGGGCAAGGATATTATCTGCTGTCCCAAACTCCAGACTGATTGTAAAGTGCAAACCGTTTTGTTGTGATAGTATTAGGCAGAGGTTCCTCTTAATACTGGAGAAACAAGGTGTTGAGCCCTTACGTGTTGACCTCTTACCATTAATTCTTCTAAATCACGACCACATGCAAGCATATTCACTAATGGATATCAGGTAATTTGTCATTCTTCTCTGGCTTTAGCTATCTGTTTAAAGTCAGTGTACATTGCCATGCATAGAAGGATGCGAATTAATGAAAGGCACGATTCTTTGTTTCTCCTTGTTTAGGTTTTAAAGATGAAATCTTCAAATTTTGGTAAATTCTTATTAGTACTTAAGAATACTATATATAAGGATATACGTTCAGTTTACTTTTTGTTGCACTAACATATGTACAGATTTATGATATCAGTGTGTTCATGTCTGCAAGAATGGATGAAGTATTTTGTATTCAATTTTTGTATATATCTTAATATAGACCCACAGTTCTTTGTTCTCATAAATTGGCTTGTAGATTCAATGTTAGAATGACGCAAGAAGAATCTACAAACTACAGGTGATAGATGTGTGATGCCTTAATCCTATATGCAATGCAAGAAACCACTGTGAATGTAATGGAACCATGACAAATCTTAAATGAAGATGCGAACAAATGCACACACGCAATCTAATGAGTTTATTATGGCTAACCTTGAACTCTAATGCGATGATTGTGAGTGATTGAATCATGCAAGTATTTTCGGTGCTTAATTAATTAAATAATATTAATTTTAAAATCATGCAGGTGTGGCAATTGATTACCAATGTTGCAATTTAAGTAGGCAAAAAATGTTGATATATTTTATTAACGTAGACTATATATAAGGCGTGTAATACCCTAATGATGTGCAATTCGATTCTATTTCGTGTAATATGGTATTAGAGCCTGAAAAAAACTCGACGCCCTACCGCCCTCGTTTGCTCGACCCTGCCGCAATCCCGCTCACTTCGCGCATTCCGTCGCCTCCAGCGTTCGCCTCCAGCTTCCGCCTCCGTAACCTCCAGCGGCTGCTCTCAGTGGTCACCATGATATAGGTTGTTGCCAGGAAGGCCGCAACGGATCTCTATGAAGGCTGTAGTGACCTCCAACGACTCCAGTGGCGCCTACAGAGGATTCTGCTTCTCTTGATCTGGGTGTGGTATTCTCGTGCTGCACACGCTCCAGCCATAGGATGCCGTGATCGGATCTAGGGCAGGAGGCATCACTTGATACCGGATGTGGTGATCAGTGAGGGAGTTGATTCATAACGTTGAAGGAAGGCGCGATGGAGGATGTTTTCAAGAACTTGGGCCCTGTTGAGTTAGCCACATTGTTGAGGGTAATGGGTTCATCGCACCGACCGACGAAGTTGGAATTTAAACCGATTGATCTGAAGCTAGATGGATAGACTACCTACCTGAGTTGGTCGCGCCACATGAAAAAAAACCCGTGCAGCGAAGCAAACTGAGGGCTTCTTGACCAGGGGGTTGAAGAAAACAGAGAACCCGGCTGGAGGAAATGAGTTGGAGTCAGCTCACATGACGGTATTTATGTGGCTCCTCGGCTCGGTAGTCCCATCGATTGCCGCTACGGTTGATGTCCTGGAAACGATCATGGGGGTTTGGGACAAGCTGAAGAGTACATATGATGGCGTGGGGAACACTCTGCGGGTCTTTCAGGTGAAGAGAGAAATTGATGACACTCTTCAAGGAGAGAAGACGGTGCAGGAGTATGCCTCCAAGTTGGAACGCCTATGGCTGGATTACGATCCCGCATCTGACGGGAAGTGTTGCAGCGACTTACAGTGTCGGGATTCCAAGAACATCGTAGAAGAGAGGACGGTGAAGTTCTTGAAGGGATTAGATGACAAGTTTGATCAGAGGAGAGACCTACTTCTGTTCAGTACGAAGATTCTTACACTTACCGAGGTCATCTCTGCCATGATCCAGGAGGAGACATGTCTCAAACTTCAGGTTGGGACAAGAGGGTTCACTACTGTGAAGTCAACCCTAGCAGTTGCTGGTCCTAGCGTTACTGGACATTGGGAAGAAGCCCGAAATTGCTACAACTGTGGGGAGGTGGGCCATCTGAGACTTGCCTGTCCCAGGCCGCACAAGGAGAGAGATTTAGGTGGTGGACGAGGACGTGGACGTTGTCGGGCTCGTGGTAGCCGAGGAGGTTGTCGAGCCAATTTGGGCATGATTGACTGTCCAGAGGAAGTCAACTTTTTTATACTGAGCAGGAGCAGACCCTACTGAGCATGATGGAGGACATCAAGAGGAAATATATGGGCGAGAGGAGCAGGGATGGAGCTGGGGGTCGGGTCGCTTTGTATTCCCACCCAACTGATGGTTCTCTTGCTCTTGCATTCATATCCTCCCCTAGGGCATCAGATTGGATCATTGACCCAGGTGCATCACGACACGTGACAGAAAATACATGCGAGTTCTCCTCCGACACTCTCCTAGTTGCTGTAAATAGTATCCAGACGGCGGATGGTACTTTCCAACCATAGTCAGTAAGGGTACTGTTAATTGTTCAAGTTCAGTAACACTATCCAATGTTTTGCATGCTCCTTTTGCAGTTAGCCTCTTATCCATTAGTTTTATAATCATTCAACTGAGATGTGTTGTTTCTTTTTATATTCCCAAGGTGACTTTCCAGCACCCTTCTTTTGCTACTTTAGCTAGATTGGTTCCGGCTATTTTTGAAAGAGCAAATAAAATCAAACTGGTATGTGATGCTTGGGATTTAGGCAAACTTACTAGATCTTTGTATGCTAGTACGGGCCGGAGGAGCTCTTTTTTTTTTGATGTACTACATTCTGACATATGGGGCCTTGTGCTGTGAATTTTTTGAATGATTATAAATATTTTGTGACTTGTTGATTGTGCATTTTGTGTTACTTTGTTCAGAGATTTTCGTAAGCATGTCCAAATAAGAGTGAGGTATTTACCTGCTTCCGAGATTTCCATAAGCATGTCCAAATACAGTACATATCAGTGATTAAGGTACTGTGGTCGGATAATGAGACAGAGTATACTAGTAGGGCAATGTGAGAGTACTTATCAGCTAATGGGATACTGCATCAGACCACCTGTGCATACACGACAACACAAAATGGAGTGGCAGAAATGAAGAACAGACACCTTCTAGAGGTGGAAAGGAGTATGATGCTCAACATGAAAGTCCCTCAGAGTTTGTGGGCATTTGCGGTGTTGACAATGACACAGTTGATCAATAGGATCTCATCACAGGTTCTGGGGTGGAAGTCCCCGTGTCTGCAATTACAGGGACATAATGGGGAATCCTTCCATTGAAAGTATTTGGCTGTGGGTGCTTTGTGAAGGACAACATGCCGAGTGTTGGGAAGCTTGATGCGAGGACAGTCAAGTATATCTTTGTGATCTACTTGTACTCAAAAAGGGCACGTGTGCTGGAGTCTAGTGAAAAAGAGAAACTTTGTGAGTATGGATGTTCACTTCAGAGAGCTAGAGCAGTACTATAGATAGGAGGGAGCCTCACCTACATCTGATTCACTAGATACCGAGAGTATGAGGCGAGAGAAGGAGAGTTTGGTGACAGACCTGGGAATATGGAATGGAGGAATGGTGGAAGAGGAGAAATAAAGTGATGGGGAGCAGGAGGAGATGATTGAGGCGAGGCGTGATGTTAGGCGTATGACTTAGTTGGAGTTACTTACATGCAGAAGGAGGGGGAAGCTGACTACAGTACCAATTCCAGTACCTTCAACACCTACATCACCACCTCCCTCAAGTGATATCCTTTCCCCTACTCCTTTGTCAACCGTGACATTACGGAAGACTACTTGCAGCAAAGCGAGAAATCCTCCTGATAGATACGGTTGAGACCTTGCTTTTTTGTTTCTTATGATCATATCTCTTCTTCCCATGGAGCATTCATTGCATCGCTGGATAGTATTATTATATATAACAATTGACAGGTTGCTAATGACGATCCGAAGTGGAAAGCAACGATGAAGGAAGAGATGAGAGCCCTTGAGAAGAACAAGACTTGGGAGTTGGCATGTCTGCCAAAGGATAAGAAGGCTGTCGGGTGCAAATGGGTTTTCACCGTGAAGCAAAACCCAGATGGACAGGTCGAGCGCTACAAAGCTCAATTGGTTGCCAAGGAGTGCAACCAGACTTGTGAAATTGATTATGATGAGACATTTGTACCCGTGGCAATGATGAGTACCGTCAGGACTCTGATCAGCTTGGCGGCGAATGGTGTATGGAAGTTGCACCAACTAGATGTGAATAATGCATTTCTTCATGGAGATCTAACTAAGGAGGTGTATATGGAGATACCACCAGGGTTCAGAACAACCAAGAAAGAAGGCAAAGTTTGCAAGTTGAAGAAGTTCCTGTATAGGCTTAAGCAGTCTCCTTGAGTTTGGTTTGACAGGTTCAGGAAAGTCATGATTGGGATGAGATATCAGTAGATCAACGCTGATCACACAATGTTTTTCAAACAGAATGAAGGTCACGTTATCATGCTTGCGGTGTACGTGATGGCATGATCATCATATGGGATGATGAGCAGGAAATTGGACGCCTCAAGGGGGCTCCGGTCAAGGAGTTTGAGGTGAAGCATTTGGGCCTTCTTAGGTATTTCCTTGGGATTGAGATTGTTTATGTGGCATAAAGAATAGTCCTTTCCCAAAGTAAATACACTTTAGATCTCACAGAAACTAGGATGTTGGGGTGCAAACCTGTTGCGACACCAATTGATCAAAAATGCAAGCTTGGTGCTGAGGTCGGAGAACCAATGGATCGTGAGATGTATCAAAGGCTAGTTGGGAAGCTAATTTACTTGAGGCACACATGCCCAGACATCTCCTTTGCAGTGAGCGTGGTGAACCGCTACATGCATGACCCAAGGAAGGGTCATATGGACACAGTCTACCCGATTCTTTGATACTTGAAGAATGCCCCTGGAAAGGGGCTGATGTTCTGAGGGAACGAGAACGTGAAGATTGAGGGCTACTGCGACTCTGATTGGGCTAGTTGTGCAGATGACAAGAGATCCACTTCGGACTATTGCATATTTGTGGGAGGCACTTTGGTCTCCTGGAAGAGCAAGAAACAGTCAGTGGTGGCTAAATCGACAACAGAGACAGAGTTTAGAGTCATTGCATTAGGGCTCGCAGAGCTTTTATGGCTGAAAGGGATGCTGGTGGAGTTGAAGCTGGATCGAGGAGATTAAATGAAGCTATGGTGTGATAGTCAGTCAGCCATCAGTATTCCAAATAATCCAGTTCAACACGATAGAACCAAGCATATCGAGATTGATAGGTTCTTCATAAATGAAAAACTTGATAGTGGGTTTTTGGAGTTGAGTCATATCTCGGCCAAGAGGCAGACAAGCGATTGCTTGACCAAGGGACTCAGTTTGGAGGATATGATCAGAGAGTGTGACAAGATAAGCTTAGTGAATATCTTTCGCCAATCTTGAGCAGTGTTGTTATATTTTATTAATGTAAACTATATATAAGGCGTGTAGTACCCTAATGATGTCATTTCAATTCTATTTTGTGTAATAGAATACAATCACAAATTATTGAGAGCGCACAAAATTATAGAACATGGTAAATAAGAGATACTTGTTTATATCATCAAATTAAAGTGGAGCACGACATTACTACCAATAAGGGCACATTTTTACAATGCATGAAATGAAGCAGAAAGTAAAAACTCACTAAGTAACTAGTGACATTGAGAGTGAGGACGATCTGGTGGTGACAATGGATTTTTGGAAGGGGAATGTTGTTGTATAGGGGTTGTTGAAGGGAGAAGGCTGTTATTTTACTGCCCTGCACTGGTAGGGGAATGTTTGGGGTCAGGTTCAATAGGAGCGAGGTTGTGGGGCTTTGCCAGAGATGTATAGAGGGCAGTGTAATTCGGTGAAGCGTTGTGGATGTGGGTGTGAGAGTACGGTTGTTGGAAGTGGAAGCAAATGCCCTTGCGCAAAGCTCGAGGTGCTACTCATGAAATGAGCGGTGGGGTCGTCAAGCCGCTGGTGGAGGCGTGGCTAGTGGAATTGACGGTGGCGGAGGCAAACATAGAAGTGGCGGTGCAGGCGGGGGCAAATGCTCTAAGCGGGTAGGAGGTGGTATGTACTTCAGCAGCAACAGATTGTGGGGTGGTCGAGCCGAGGTAGACAACTTGATGGTGTAAAGTCCCTCGTCGAGGAAACGAGTTTGCTCCATGGCGCTGGAAAGAATCGTCGGATTGTGGACCCGGAAGCGTGCCCAAAGGTGGGGTTGTAGACCCCCAAGGTAGTATCCCAGGTAGTGGTCAGGGGATAGATCGGCTATGTGCTTGGCGACGTCATTGAATTCTTCAATGTAAGTGGTTACTGTGTTAGGCTGGCGCGCAGGGCTGGGGTGCTCGTAGGCATTGCCCGCCTAGCTGGCGTCATAGTGGCAGAGTAGTTCCTCCTTCAACGTGGCCCAGGAGAGGTGACCGCTGACTACAACATTTGTTATCCCAGCAAAATAATGTTGACAGTGCACCAGACGAAGTAATATAAAACTATGAGTGTCCTCACTGAGTATCGTATCATGTGGAGCGTCGGTGATGATACAAGGATTTTCTAAACCTTGCACTAGCTAAGCAAATAATTATAAAAAACAGTTTTCCTCTTTTAACTACCAATTAACCTACAAGTAATCTACCACAAGCAATCACATTTCAACACAACATAACCACAACACTTTCATAACTAGCAAATCACAATCTACCACCAATTTTAAGGTTAATCACATCCACATAAAATAAATCTAAACTTGAAATAAAATCCATATGCAAGATTACACATAAAATGACAAGATTATCAAATCAATACCATTAAGCATGAGCAAATCCCTCATAATAAATAGAGAAATCAAGAGAGATGGGTTTGACGATGATGGCACCGGGGCTACTGTGGGAACTTAGAGACTTCTCCCCGGCTTCCCTAGAGAGGTGTAGATTAGCCCTCCATCATCAATAGCTGCACCTAGGGCACGTCCAGGATACGAGAGGCACTATCACCAACCTCCTAATGACCCGTCTTCTTTTCAACCACTTCAAAACACAACAGCTCAAGCACTGGATCTTCTAGCGGCCTCTGTCTTCCATAGATCTCTCTCAAATGAGCATAAGATGTGTTCTTTTACTATGGGTCATTTAGATCACACCTAGAGGCGGGGTGAATATTGTGATGGGTGCTTCTTCATTTTTTTTATTTTAGCAAGATAATAAGTAAAGCACAGACAGAAAGCACACAGAGATTTATAGAGGTTCCCCAAGAATAATTTGGGTAGTCCTCTCTCCACACCACCTATCTAGCAATGTGCTAGACTTGGTTAAAGTCCTCCAAAACTCATATCTCACAATAGAGATCCTACCTCAGTCTTCAATACAAAAGACCTACAATCAGGCTATCAAAGCTCTACCTCAATCCCTACACCCAGAGATCTACACTCGGATCTTCTCCATAGATCCTATCTCAGATCCCAATGATCCTACCCTCAAATTCCCACGGGAATCCTACAACACACTCAAATCCAAAGGATCCTACAATTACAGAATTAAAGAAAGATTAAAATGAAACTAGACTCAACAACTTGTCTCGAGTCTTCTGTAGAAGCATGACAGTGAGGCTTCTTCTTCGTTGATCAGATCTCGGAGAATATTTTCTTGAAGATGTAGAGTCTGGATCAGGAACACTTCTTGTCGAGAGAGTAATCTTCAGAGAAATCTTGATTCGTTATCCCTTTGGAGAATTGCTCTTCAGAGTTTGCTGTGAGAGAACTTCTCGAAAAGATTGTAAGAATTGTTTTGATCGGTGAAACCCTAAGGATTTTTAAAGGAGTCCACTACCAACGGCTAGAATGTAGAATTGATTTGTATTTAACACTTTCCATATGAGACCCCCCTGATTGGTGCAGCAAACGACGGGATTCAAAATGAATTTTAAATAACCGTGCAATTCGCGGCTTTCTTCTAGCGTCTGGCCGATATTAAAATCTTCTGGCCTATATAGTCGACATTGTATCCTAGTGTCTTTCTGACAGAAGTAGTCAATAATGTCCTTCAAGCCTTTAGCTAATAACATCCAGCCGATGTATTTCTCAACTAATATCCAGTCGATGCTATCGATATTTTTACTTAGCATCCAGTCGATGCTATCGATATTTTTACTTAGCATCCAGCCGATGCAGTCAACATTTGTACTTAGCATCCAGTCGATGCAGTCAACATTTTTACTTAGCATCCAGCTTATGCAGTCAACAAATTTACTTAACAGATTTTTACCTTTATCTCCAATCCCCTTTGATTCCAGCTAAGACTTTCTTTGATAATGACAAGTCTAATATTGGATTAGGACATAGATCAACATGAGTTTTGCACATTGAGGGATTACAAAGGCAAAACCTTGTTTGAGTGACCATAAGCCTAACTCTATATTAGTGATGCATTTTAGTTATACCTGTCCCATCAAAACTAACATATACATCAAATACATTATGTGTTTATTGTTATCTTGATGGCTTTTTCAAATCAGGAATCTTGTGGTCAATATTCCCAAAAATTTCTCTCTATTTGAAGAAGTCAGAACCTCATATTACAATAGACACATAAATATAATTAAAAACAAAATTGAGGCAAGGTATAGTGCGATCATTCCATTATATATATATTGAAATCAAAATACTATCTACATTTGGAAAATATAATTTTAAACCCCAAATGTGTCTAATCCATTACATGCTTCTTTTCACCATCCGTCACTGTCACCTGCTGCTTTTCTTCTCCGCCTCTCAAAGTAACTTAGAGGCTTTGGAATATACCTTGGAGGAAGAGGTGGTCCATTGGGGTGGTTTCTCCTATGTGTCCTCCTTTTTGACTCTTGTTTTTCATTTTTGTTCTATTCTGCAGAGCTATAGAATCTTGATGTATGTGTATTGGTACTGCCAAAGTTATACCATGTAGTCAAGATTATAGACTTGGACTTTGGTCTCCATTCTTCATATCCCGGTAGATTTTGAGTTTCCTCCCTTCTTCTCTGTCTACCTAGCATCTCTTCTTCAGATGAAACAACTTTCCTTTTGTGAGAGGACTCTGCATAATCAGATGGGGAATCATGGTATTCAGGCTCTGGGATTTAGTTCAGTTGGGGTAGTTTCAAAGTAAGCCTTGCTGCATTTGAAATTCAGATGGCCTGATCAGCAGTATGATGCATAGTTGCTTCCTCCTCCTTTCTGACCTCTTCAGAGACATGCTGAAAGATATTCCCTTGAAGGTCAGATAAGTTTTTCCTTAGCATTGTCACTCCTCCAATGAGATGATTTTTTGTTTCCAAAAGATGTTCATCCAGCAGTTGACTGCAGTAATCTACTTTCTCTAGAACATTCATTATGTGCTAAGCCATGTTTTTTGTTGCTGTTTGGAAGTCTTGCTGTAGATTTTGTGATGTAGCAACCCGATTTGCTATGATGTCAGCAAGTCCCTGTGAGTAAACTTCTGTTGTTGGGCGGTGTGATCCACTGCATGAGCAGTCTTCATGAAGAAGTAGAGAGTTTGGGCATTCAAGTGATTCTTCTCAGCTTCAAGTCTTGTTATTTTCTCAAACATTTCATGTTTTAAACTTTGGATATTCATATTATACTCAAGCTGTTTTCTTTGATCATCTGACAGTGTTTTCACCTGAGCCAAGAAAGAACCAAGAAGTGTTTCACTGGTTGTGAGAATGGTGGTGCTAGGCTCTTCAGCAGCTGCTCTAAAGGTTGGATCTGTCTTAGATTCATAGTCTTCATATAAGCAGTCAGGTGTGCTAGCTTTGGGAGTGATCTTTTGAATATCTGGCTCTTCCATAACTCTCTTCCCTTTCCACAGAACAATCTCTTTGCCTGAGAATGCTATTTTTGTTGTCTCATCATATGCAGGCTCAGGTTCTGGCTCATCTTCAGGAATAGGCTCAATGATTTTCTTTATGACCTGATCTACAACATCAAGGTCACCAAAATTCTGGGCAGAGTCTACCAGCTGAGACTCCCCCTCAATGATTTTAGTTGTTGTATCTTCATCTTCAAGTTTTTCAGTTCCTTGGGCAGAGTTCTCCATGAATGACTCCCCCACAACCTCGTGTCTTGGGCAGAGAGTTCTGGGTGAACTCCTCCCTCAACTTCATCGTCCTTTTCACTTTCTGCAACTACCCTGGACATCTCCATAGGTGTTGTGCTATCCAGGTCTTCTAGGATCACATTCCCAGCCTTTGCTTGCTCGGTTTCTTCAGGTTGCTCCCCCTCAACATGATTGGGGGAGTTAGCCGAACTAGATACAACTTCCTTGTCCTTTTCTCTTTTCTTCTTCTCTTCATTTTTCTTCTTGGAATTCTCCCACCTTTCTATGGACTTATAGTCAATCTTCTTAAGGTAGTGCACCAAGTGACGCATCAAGCTTGTCACCCAAGCACTTTGAGAGATACAGAGATGATTTTTCCTATGTTGGGGGCATTCAGACAGTCTTTCAGTTTCTTGAATATCAGCCGACTTCGGTCACTTTTCTTGGTCAGAATTATTGTAGCTATAATATTGAACATCTCCTTTGATATTCTATCATGAGATCCTGGCTTGCACAACAGGACCTTCCCCACGATATCAGATAGCAATTTTCCTGGAGAGTTCATTTTTGCCCTGTAAAGAGATCTGTATTCTTCACCCGAATAGTCGCACCATTCCAGGGTTGATTCATGTCTTCTTGGGTGATCTCATCGTCTTATTCTCCCTCTAAAAGCATTGGCAGGTGAAGAAGTCGACTGACACTACGGGTTGTTACTCTTACATTGATCCCGATGACAAATGTTTTTTATGTTCTTTCCTGTAGGCTTTGTTTCTGCATTCTGGAAGAATTCCTGAACGACTTTCAACACTGTAGATGTTGGTTCTGATAGCAAGACTTCCAGCCTGTCGCACTCAAAAGAAGGACGACGTTCTGGATTCTTCTAAAGAATTTTTGAATCCGTCGCGCACTAGTTCACTGCCAGTATTTATTTTGATTGAAGAACATAACTTGAAAGCCATTTTGTGATTCAGAGAGTTTGACACAGAGAAATCCTTCCTCAACGAACGAGAGGGAGCGCAAAAAACTTGTTGACGATTCGTGGGTTTTTATGGTGTATTTAGCCCTAATATTTACGATGATTTTAATTTCTATATATATAAAAGGAATGCAAAGAGACACACCCCTGTTTTGGCGAAAATTCTGAAGCAATATTTAAACATAGATCCAATCAAGATGTGCTAATATCCAAATGTTACGATTATTTATATTAGGAAAAATTGGTGTGCCCCTTTGGCAAAAATTATGTGCACCTTGACAAGTTAATTAACCCGAATGAGTGTCGACTAGATCATTGTTCTTCCCAATATAAATCTTATCAACTCATGTTAAGCATTCCAAGCTCAATTTTGAAATGATTGAACTTAGCCTCATTAAGTGGGTTTGTGAAGATGTCAACTACTTGATTGTTTGTAGGAATATATTCTGATCTCTATATGTTTGGTCATGTTGTGACGCTGGATTTTGGCAATTGATATAGCACTTGAGGAATCATAATGCAATGAGGTCTTTCTTATTTGCAAATTGTGGTCCTCCAACTGATGTTGAATCCAGAGTAATTGAGCACGTCAACTCTCAGTAGAGATTTATTCTGACTTTGCAGTTGAGATTGCAACACTGGTTTGTTTTTTGCTGCTCCATGAAATTAATCTTCTCCCAAGGAATTGACATGTCTCTGAGATGTTTTTCCTATCTTCCTTACATTCTGCAAAGTTTGCATCTGAAAAGCATGTTAGCTCAAAATCATTACTCCCAGGGTATCATAAGACAAGATTAGGTGTATCCTTGAGCTATTTCAAGATCCTCTTAACATAGGTATAGTGAGATTCCTTGGGGTTCAATTGATATCTGACACAAACACATGTAGCAAATATAATGCCTGGTCTATTAGCAGTTAAGTAGAGCAGAGATCCAATGATGTATCTGTATATGGTTTCTTCAAAAGGATTCTCTTTCTCATTTTTGTCCAGAAACATTTTGGAGCACATTGGAGTCCTTATTGAGCCTGCTCTCTTCTTTCCAAACTTCTTTATGAGCTCTTTTGTGAACTTGGTCTGGGATATAAATATTTCATCATCAGATTGTTTCACTTGGAGACCTTAGATGTATTTCAGCTCTCTTATACTGCTCATTTTAAACTTTCTTTGCATAAGTTTGACAATCTTTTACAAAGGTGATTATCTGTCGATCTAAAAATTATATCATCTACATATATCTGGACCAACAACGTTGTCTCTTACTTTCCTTAGGAATAATATCTTATCTATCTTTCTTCTTGAAAATTTATTTTTAATGAGAAAGATAGATAGAGTCTCATACCAAGCTCTAGGTGCTTGTTTAAGACCATATAAAACTTTCTTAAGATAAACATGATTAGCATAAATTGAATTTACAAAACCTGAAAGGTGTTATATATATACTTTCTCTTTCAGTCCCCATTGAGGAAGAGTCTTCATATCCATTTGGTATACCTTGAAGCATTTGTGAGTTGTATATGCTAGAAACAACATGATTGCCTCCAATCTTGCTTCTGTTGCAAAAGTTTGGTCAAAGTCTATGTCTTCTTCCTGTCTGTAACTCTTTGCAACCAATCTTGTTATATTCTTGATAATTACTCCATATTCATCCATCTTGTTTCTGAACATCCATTTAGTTCCAATGATGTTGTGATCTTGGGGTTTAGGAACCAGCTTCCAGACTTTGCATCTTTGAAATTGATTTAATTCTTCTTGCATAGCCAAGACCCATGATGAGTTTGAATTGGCTTCCTCAACCACTTATAGTCACTGTTACGCTTCCTTACCAACAGATAGATTGCCTGTCAGCCACAGGTCGTTCCATCCCAGTCCCTCTAATTCCAAACTTCTTTATTACCTCCTGAGCCACCTCCTTCACTCCTGACCACCCAACACCCATTCCCTCCAATTCCAAACTTCCTCCCACTATATCAAAAGCCCCACATACCTCTCCAACCACACCACCACCCTCCCCTCATTGTTCTAAGGCTCACCTGAGCCACAAGTGTTCACGATCGACATCATCCACCCTCAGTTGAACTCAACAACCCTTGGATCTCCTCCATTGCCATGTTTCGGAGTCACCGACATGCGTATGCCTTATTTTGGTTTCCTATATTTCTATCATTGTATGTTCTTCCTATATTTCGTTGTATAAAATTATTATATGTTGTGTTTCTGGAAATCGTTTGACTTACAGGGCTTAGTAGAAGCGCACATGAAATATTCGCACCTCAATTGCTTGTGAATTAACACTCACTTTTTCAATTCAATTCAATATGAACAAATATGCTCCTGACTGGGCTTTATTTTAATTTATTATTTGTTAATTAGCAATCTAACTAATTCACTTGCATTTGCATCTACATATGGGCTTTTGGTAGTCACTTTGCATCCCACTTAGGGTCGCATCTTTATACATCCACATTCACCACCCACCCCATATTAAATTGATATTTTATTCATTGGATTGTGTGTATGCTATCACACCATTCTAGGATTGATCATAGATCATTACATTTGTTTCGTGCTCGCTTGCATTGCATTTAGGGTTAGGGCATTGCGAATACGTTCACATGTTCGTCCTCCATCAATTAATTATTTGTGTTTATACTAGATTAATCAAGTTTTGATTCAAGCGCCTCAAACAACACCTTAAGCCAAATATTAGGTGGTCTATTTTTAAATATTTAGCATGTTTAGGGGGCCATCAGTTTTAACCTACTTAGCAGTATTATTTTCATTTTAAGTTATTTATTAGACGACCTATGGTGATATGAGTAGCCAGGATGTGCATAAAAAACCGAAATCAAATGAACTTGACCAAACCGAACCAACTGAACCAAATTTTGGACCAAATAGACCGATTCAGTTTTGTTTTGGTTTAGGGGGCCTGAAAACCAGTCCCTGTTCGTTTTGTACCCTCGATAAACCGAGAGAACTGAACCGATCCTATTATGAGTTTCAATCCCACCAATCGTCGATCGATGGGTTGTGGCATTCAATGGTCCCCAACTCTGGCGATTGTCCAAATCCTAGTTGGAATAAGGATTAGGCCAATCACCGAATGTCAATCACCGATATGCGTGGCTTTGTGTTGGGCCATTCAAAGGCGGATCCACGCAATTGCACAACCCGAAAGTCTGAAATATTTTGTCATTCTGCCTTATTTATCCTTTCATCGTGAGCAAAACCTTTTGGATGTGACCTATATGTTCCACCATGATAGGTGTCAATATCAACTACAAAAAATTGTAAGTTTAAACATCAAAATATATATACAATTGTCGAGACAAGCTCGACCCAAACTTTCGAGGGTTCGCTCCCCCTAAGAAACTCTCATCTAGAAGAGACTACACTCACAAGTTCTCAAGATAACATATTAAGAGACACTACCACTCCTTTATATAGGGGAGTGAAACACAAATTACGATAATACCCCTTAGGGATACATAAGCAGATGGAGATGTGATGTGTGACCGGGAGTTTGCATCTGTATTAACACTCCCCTCCTAAAAAAATAACCTTGTCCTTAAGGTCAAGGTCTGTAGGGGTCATCCGCAAGTGTCAGGGGGTCCGAGCCTCGGATGTCAGGACCGTCGTCTTTAAATTCCTCCAGTATGCACAAGTCATTGAAAGCGTAGGCGTGAGTGGACAAGTATGATTGCTGAAATAGAATGCAAAGGCCCTTGCGGAGAAGCTCGAGGTGTTGCTCGGGAGGTAAGTGGTGGGGTCATCTGGGTGTCGGTGGAGGTGGGGCCAGTGGAACTGGCGCGCTGGAGGCGTTCCTAGTAGCGGGGGCAGGTGATCCAATCGAGGAAGACGTGGCTGAGATTTCGGCGACAATGACGACATTGGCAATGGCTGGTGGGCTCGGTGAGACGAGGAGTACGGCTGGTCCGTGTAGAGCTCCTTGTTGAGCCAGCAAGCTTTCTCCATGGCACAGGAAAGATTAGACGGATTGTGGACGCAAGGGCATGCTCGAAGGTGGGGTTGTAGACCCCTAAGAAAGTGCCCCAGGTAGTCGTTGGTGGATAGTCTCTGTACATGTGCGGTGACCTCAATGAACTCGTCGATGTAGGTGGACACGAAGTCGGACTGACACATGGTCCTGAGTTGCTCGTAGGCATTTACAGCCTGGTGAGCGTCATAATGGCAGATGAGTTTTTCATTCAGTGTGAGCTAGCGGAGGTCGGGAATCTACTAGCGCATCCAACACGCTCAATAGAGCGCCAAACCATCTATATAGATAGTGGCCAGGGGAACCTTCTGGTTGGCGAAGGTGGACTGAAGGTCGAAAAACTATTCGGCGTGGACATTCCATCCGAGGGTGTCGGTGTCGTTGAACACGAGGATCTTGATCTGATGGAGATGGGTCGAGTGGATGTATGCAGCGGGGTGTAGAAACCCATGTAGTCTGGGATGGACTAAAGGTCGAAGAACTGGGCAGTTTTGGTTTGGTTTCGCTTTGGGGTGTGTAAAAACCGAAGTTATTTGATTCAATTTTGGTTTCTCCTAAAATCAAACCAAACCAAACCGTTTACATGCCTACGGACTGGATGTAAAATACATTAAGAAGCTACATTACAACAAGCCCATTTAATCTCGTGGTCACTAGGAAATTTAAAGGTTGGGATCATGGGTTCGTTGTTGCAGATATCGGCCGACATGTTGGTCGGCATAAAGATTTTGCTCCCAAAACGACGCATTTACGGTTTATGTGCCCGATATTGATTGATTTACGATATATCGGGTGTGAAAACAAGCGTTATATTGCCCGTTTTAATTATTGTAATAAGTGGCGGTCTTCTCGACTTCCCTCTCATGCTTAACTCTTCGAGACCCTTCTCCATTCCTTTCATGCCCTAGCATTTCCCTCTTCAGTTCGACTCTGTCACTCTTTGGTTATTCCTCTCCATGGTGAATGTGAGCTTTAGTTCCTCTATATTGTCATTCCTATCTCCAGTCATTTTGAGCTCTGGTTATTCCTCTCTTTGGCTTTGGTTCTGTGACTGGATTCTGCAGCTTCGCTTTTTTCTTGGTTTCTATGAATTTTTCTGGTTCTTCTCCCTACCTCACCTATTTCAGCACCTACATTGTAAGTCTGATTCTTCTTTCAACAACTTTTGGTTCTCGGATTTTAGCGACTGCACTGCAAAATTTTCTTAATGACCCGGGGAAATATTCAACACTTGCTCTTCATTATTCTCTCTTGTTCCTCTTTTCGTTGTAAGCTTTTTTCTCTCTTCGCTTTGATGCTTGGTGGTTCTTCACTTTTAGCAACTGCACCACAAATTTTTTTTAAAGACTACATTGATTGCATATGGTGGTTTGGTTTATGTAATTAATTTCTTTCTTCTTTCTGAGCTCTCGTCTCTCTGAGTTTTAGTTCCTCTCCATCTCTCTCCTCACTTCTCGCTGAGCTCTCATTTTTTTTTATTCTTGGGCTTTGGTGGTTCTCGGGTTTTAGCAATTGCACTGCAAATTTTTCTTAATGTTACACTTCTTTCTATATTCCGACACATTGAGATCCTTTGGCAACCAAGAACTTAGATTTTGGGAAGGTATATGAGTGGATGATGAAAGTTATTGATAATGAGGATGATAATGATGATGGTGATAATGAAGTCTTTCCTGAAGAGGGGTTGACGTGGACTCAACTTGGAGATATTCTCTACACTAATCTTGATATACATAGGCCTTCTAGAATAATGAAGATTAAAGGTTTGGCCATTAGTGAAAAAATAAAAGGTAAGAGAAAAGTGTCTAAGAGGGACGAGACAACTCCCTAGTCATCAAGTTCACCGGATGATGATCGTATGATTATGAGACAGATCAAGAATAAGGTACATTTAAAATTTAATTTTTAAAATTGTGATGTTGTAGGTGGGAACATAATTAGAAATTACTATTTTTATAATGTATTCAGAAATGCAAACATCTTAGAAACTACTATTTTTATAATGTATCAATGAAGCACCAGTATAGATACAAATACCGGGTATTATATGTATCCAATACGGTGGTACAGGAAAATGAATAAATTAAGGATATGGGTACGTTTGGGGTACGACGTAATTTAAATTGACTTATATAAATACGCACGCAATATATATGTCCATACATAATATTTATATAAATACGCACGCAATATATATACATGCACATATAAATGTACATACATGTTCATGTTTCTATATATATGCACGTGTGTGTGTATGTGTGTGTGTGTGTGTGTGTGTGTGTAGGGTGAGCTGGAAAAGCGCGTTGCGCCCATTTAAGAAATATACATGTGATTGTTTTTCGCCGTTGGATTCAATACAACGGTACATAAAAAAATTTGGGCGTAACAGCGGGGCGGTCGGAAGCTGCGGGCGCTCGTCGGCGCGTACGTCCGACCAGCCCAGGGCGGCCGGCGAGCCCGCAGCCGCCGGCCGACCCCGTTGTAAAAAATAATTGCACCATTACAGCAGGGCAGCCGGCGGCTGCGCGCTCGCCGTCCGCCGGCCGCCCTGCTATAATGCAACATTATCACATATCATTAACAACGTTACATTATCGCCGTAATACAGTAGTGCGGAAAAATGTTACATCCGCGTTAAGCGGATATACATTTTTTCCGATATATATGCACACACGCACGCATGACCTTTTTTTTAAAAGAGAGAATATAAGTCATAGAAAAATTCATATCGAACAAGTAGAAACACTTCAATTTGAAAAATTTAATCCTTAAATATATAGTAAAAAAAAAATAATTAAATTCAAATGAAATTCTTTATAATTTTAACGAAGAAAAGATATTTAAATCAGAAGCATAGTTTGTTACTATAAACAAATATCACTCGTTGCATTTATGACTCGAATTTTTTTCCCTAAAATACATTTTTTGTTTACTTTAGAAAAACATACTCCTATCACCATATGTAGAACAATCTATCAAGTCCAAGTGTATCTGCATACTAGAGTAAAAGGTGTGTTCGCCGAGTATCGGGTACATACCTGTACTGTATATGTATCCGATATGGGTGTGTGGCCTTCAAGGAAGTATTTGTGCTTCATAGTAATGTATGTTTTGTTCAGTGTTTTACTTATCATGTTATACCGTATTATTTGTGTAGAATATTTCATAGTAGTTTGCAAGTGTTAGAAGTTCAATATGCATTAAATTATTAATATATCAAAATATATGAATTAAAAAATTCAGAATATTTACTTATAATTATATATATAAATAATTAAATATATAAACCCGATATATGAACATTCCCGATATATGAAACATCCATGATATATGCCCTGATAAATAAATAATGTCATGAAAAACCCAAATCGACGTTTCTCCGACATCTAACATCTACAACTTTATATGGGTTAAATGAATTTCCCAACTGTGACAGTTATCTTTGAAATATAATGAACATCAAGTTTCATTTAAAATCCGCTTCCAATGCTCTCTGTACAGGGACCCAAAATAGTATACTATGACAGCTCCCTCACCAAGTATACCTGCTTAATGGACAAGCCAAAATTGACATGAGAAAAAACTTAACCTTCAATTGTAAGAAATTTACCCACCCAAGTCCTAAAGAATCACTAAAGAATTCTGTCAACTGTTAAAATAGTTATTTCTTAAACATCTAAAATAATTCAAT
This sequence comes from Platanthera guangdongensis, assembly GCA_039583875.1. NCBI lineage: Eukaryota > Viridiplantae > Streptophyta > Magnoliopsida > Asparagales > Orchidaceae > Platanthera > Platanthera guangdongensis. The sequence continues at coordinate 7,538,590 of CM077160.1, read as the reverse complement.
TATTAATACTTGCACCCAAATCATTGGGATTAGTTTATTGATGATGATGATGGTGATGAAAGTTTTTGTAAAAAGATATACTGTTATTCATGAATTCATATGCATGCTGATGATGGAGAAAGTAGTTATAGGATCGTGTATTTCATGAATTCATATGCCCACATCAATTTATTCAAGTTTCTTTCTACGCAAAATGCTTAAATACTTAACAACAAAACTTTTTAAAATAAAAGATTACCTCATATACCAAGTCATGCATGTATTTTCACAAAAAATATTTCTGAAGAGTGGATACTGTGTACTGAACATGCACGCAACCTTGATCTTGTGCAGATTCTGTGTTGGTTATTTTCAGTTAACGTAGACATTTAGTACCATTCCACAATGTTCTCTTTCATTTTATTCTCTAACGATACTGTTTTCATGTGTAATCTGATGTTGTAATTTCAAATTATTAGCAACCGTTTTTTGATTTGCATTTCTTCATTCTTATTAGATTCAACTTTTGACAATCATTATTTAAAAGCATAATTTTGTGGATCATCTGCTCCAATGATGAATACATTTGTACACCTTACTGCTGCATATAGATATTATGATGTCAAATTCTTCCTTGTCCTTGCAGCTTAGATACATTTCCATATGCTGGGACAACTACTACTTGTGAATCCTTATACATGGGTGTTCCGTGTGTCACTTTGGCTGGATCCGTACATGCTCATAATGTTGGTGTGAGCCTTCTTAACAATGTTGGTAGGTTTTTTTCTCACTAAATCAATGTATTGATTTTTGAAATCAAATTTGATCGTTTTTGTTTTATATATTTGCTGAGACATAAATCATCTTCTTAGATTAAATCATTAAAAACAAGAGTTTATGCAGAGTGCATCAACTACTTGTGCTGACATTTGTGTGTTTGCAAACTTCAGGTTTGGCGCATTTGGTTGCAAAAACTGAAGATGAATATGTTGGGATGGCTGTGAAACTAGCTTCTGATGTGAGTGCTCTCTCAGAATTGAGAATGTCGCTCCGCGAACTGATGCTGAAGTCTCCCCTTTGTGACGGGTCTAAGTTCACCAAGCAGTTAGAATCCTTGTACCGGAGTATGTGGCATAGATACTGCAAGGGGGATGTTCCAGCTCAGCGTCATATGGAAGCGTTGCAGAAGGAGCAGTATGCCCATTCTGACAAGATTACTGTCATTTTTTCGAAATCTGTTAAAACAACTAATCACCTGGATGAACATGAAGAGAATCACCATCTTTCCACAAAGGACAATGGCCGATATCTCGCAGCATCTTCCAGCCTAAAGCATACCAGCAGCGTTGGTGCAAACGTAAATAACGGGGGATTGAATTCAATCTCAAAGCATCATTAAGGTTCAGTAATGGAACATATCTAATTGCTGAATAGAGTTTTTTGAAAGTGCTGCTTATGTCAGCAATGGAAATTGGGGCGGAAGATCAAGGGGCTGATGTTAGAAATTAAATTAAGTTGTTGGTGCATGATTGTTTGTAATTGTAATTGAACATTTGTACTGTTAGGGGAACTTAATTTTAGTGAGAAGCACATCATTATGCATGCCCGTGTAAAATTCTTAGGAAAGAGACGGCGCCTTGAAATTTGTAGATTATGTTCCAAGTGGTTGCCCATTACTTTATTTTTTACTAGATGTATTTGCAAGAGTATGCTTCATGTTCTTTCTTTTAGTTGCAGTTTGCAATCTCCCCTCTTATTTCCCCTCCCTCTCCGTCTTCCTCCTCCTTTTGCATGTACTTTATATAATATATATATATATATATATAACGGTAAATTGAGAAGATCTATAGTTGCATCTTAGAGGGATTGTGTGTTCTAAAACCACTCATTTACACTCATTTACACAATTGCCTTCTCTAAACAAGAGTGAGAGCATTGCAGTGATACAAGTGGAGAAAATGTCCTGTCTGCATTCCTCAACTTTCCAATGAGTTAAATGCCTACTGTGAATGTAACCTATGATAGCAGAGTCCAAGTAAACCCGAAGTCTAGTAATCCCCATGGTGTAGCAAAGCTTAGGATCCGTCTCCAAGAGCATAACATGTTATGATGAAAATGGGTTGCTATAAGAATAGCCATCTATAAGATTACCTTGGGAATCTTTGAGACATTCTCACCACTAGCACAGTTGAGTCTGGGATTGGAAGCTCCATCTGTTGAAGGAAATGAATTACTGTAGAAACTCCCTTTGAGGAGAAGCAAAGCAACAAAACTGTGGGAATCCTCTGATCACTGTGAAGAAGATACTTTTGGAGGAGAAGAAGAAGAAGAAGAAGAAGAAGAAGAAGAAGAGAAGAAGAAGAGGTGTTGTCGGAGATCTAGGAGCTTCATTGAAGATCCAGAATAAATAGAATGTGGAGCTTCTTTTCTCTGATCACTGTGAAGTCTTTCGTAGAGATTTTAATGGACGGATGTGTGAGAAAGAAGGTAACGACTCCTTTCTCGAGTTTTAAGACTCGTATGGTTCTTTGTTTTTATTCTTGCAACGATCCTCCGTACTATTACCAATTAGTATAATAATGGAACCAAGGTCCATATGAACAACGGGGCATGGGATTATATCATTGTCATGATAGAAGCATGTGCTTGACATTTGATTCCGAGCTTAGGCATTGTGATGAAGCCAAATAAACTTTTTTGGTGGATTTGATGTTGTTATCATTTTACGCTCATTTAGATAAGGCTTAGATGTGTTAACGAATAATTATTCTTGGGGAGTTTAGTCGTGCTTGATGAGAATGATCGTTTCTTAATTTTTGGTAGAATGTTGTGGAGATTTTATAATTAGTCTGGTGAGTGATAGCATGGTTGATGTTGTTTGTAACTTAACAAGAGTGCATATGAGATTTGGGAATAATCTACAGAGAAATTGAAGCTGACCTTAACCCTTTTCTTGCTTCTTATATTTCTTAACAGCGTGCCGTTTATAGGCTTTACAACACAAGGAAGAGGGAAGAACTTGAGTCTCGAGTAAAAGCAGATATTTGTTTCTGTGACATAACACGCCAACTCTTATCTATTACATTGAGTTAAGAAACACACTAACTGAGATAGCTTATCAAATTACACCCCTCCTTAAGCTGAACTCCCTTTTATTTCCAGTCTGCTTTGCAGTTCTATGAACTGTGCCCTAGGCAGCAATTTAGTCGGCAAGTCTGTGATTTGATTATTTCCCTTGCAGTAGATTACTTTGATGTTTCCTTTCTTCGTTCTTTCTCTGATAAAGTGGAAACGTAGGTCTATATGCTTTGATTTATGCTGAGTGAGGGGATTCTTTGATAGCGTGATAGCTGAGGTGTTATCGCATTCAATTTTGATTGTGTTTTCTACTTGTTTCCTTGTTTTTGCTTTTATTATTTCTCTGGGCAAGACAGCTTCACAGCTTGTCGTGCTTAGAGCCATATATTCCACCTCTGCTGTTGAGAGGGCCACAAATTGTTGCTTACGAGAACTCTAGATAACTGGGTTATGCCCTAACATAAACACAGGTGTTGGTACTCCTTCGATCATCTAGATCTCCACCCCAATCTACATCACTAAAACCATGTAGATGGAACTTTGTATTTTGGCAATATAGTAGACCGTGATTTATAGTCCCTTGGATATAGCGTAGAATTTGTTTTACAGCTGCAAAAGTTTATTTGGGCAGCTGACTAATCTAGATGCAATGGTCACTGCATTGTCTATATCAGGGAGTGTGTTGCACAGATAAATCAATGATCATACTATCGATCTATACAGATCGTCTATTTGTTCATGAGTGACTCCTTTCACTAGTTTCTCTCCTAGCCCCATATGAGTGACTAAGGGATTACAGTTACTCATATTACATTTCTTTAGAATGTCATTAACATAATTAATTTGAGAAATAAAGATTCTTGTTGGCATCTGAGAAACTTGTATGTCAGGTACATTGGAAAATGTGTACCAGATTTGGAGAAGCCTCACCTAACTCAATGATATTCATCAATGTGTATTTGATGGTGTTTTGAGTTTCATTGTGCAGGTTAAGAAAATGTAGAAAAAGTTTCTAAGTACAAGTGTCGACACCTGAGAAGAACTGTGTCGACACTTGAGAAAAGCTGTGTCGACACCAGGAGACAGATTGTGTCGACACGCAGGACTTGTGTCGACACACAGAAAATCTGTCGACCACAACTGTGTCGACACACAGGACTTGTATCGACACATTCCAGAATTCTGTCGACAGCAATTGTGTCGACACACAGGACTTGTGTCGACACACACCACAATTTTGTCGACATCAACTTTGTCGAGACTAGGAGTTATTGTGTCGACACACCGGATTTGCGTCGACACATTCCACAGAAGCCGTGTCAAGAAGAAAAAGAAGAGTTGTGTCGACATTATGTGAGCTGTGTCGACATCACCAAGGATTGTGTCGACACATGATCTATTTGTGTCGACACATTTGAAGTATTGTCTCGACACTTTGCTGCTGAGTTAAAGTTCAATAAAGTATCAGATGACATGACTGGAGACTTGACAGCTGTCACAACCAACAAAGCAGTTACATCTGTCAGAGCTGTCAGAAAGCCGTTTGGAACCGGATCAGCCGGTAACCTCGGATGGGGTCTATATAAAGACCTATTCTATCAACAAACGGTAATGAACAAGAAGAGACAGCTAACAACTAAGAAGAAGAGAAGTCTTCATCCAGAAATCAACAAGTCTCCAAGGGCGGATCCTTTACAAGTCTGCAAGAAGAATTCAGAGCCACATCTGAATAGAAGAAGGAAGCTGGATTGAAGATCATGTCCAACTTCACAAGAAGATCAACCTTACTTTGTTCAAATTCAAGAAGCTTTGATGAAGCTAAGATAGGTTGGATCTAAAGCAATCAGATCTATCAAAAAATGATCAAGAAACCTTCAACCCATTCTCTCTCTATCTGGGTGAAGGATTTATACTTTTTATAATCAATTTTCTCTGTAGGATCTTTTATAGATCCTAGTGTAGGAGAGTTATCTCTCTGAGTTGTAAGCCTAAATCTATAAATGCTGAGTTAGGGCTGAGTGCCTGAGGTAGGGCTGAGTGCCTGAGGTAGGGGATTAATTTCTCTGAGTTGTAGGTCTGTTGAAGAGGCTGAGGTAGGGCTTGATTGCCTGAGTTATAGGAGTGTGAACTCACTCTCAGGTAGGATTCTCTGAGAGGATCTGAGCTGTAGGACTTGCTGAAGTCTGAGTTGTAGGAACCATTTTGGGTTCTGAGTTGTAAGATCTGGGGATTTGAGAAAGAAGAAGGGAGTTAGGCCGAATCTAGTATACTGCTAGATAGGCGAAGGGGTAAAGTGGATGTACCCATCACTTGGGGAACCACTATAAATCTGTGTGTATGCTGTGTTGCCTGTGTTTGCTATAATCTGCGTTATGATAGATATTGCTAAGGCTATCTAACAAGTAATTTACATTATCTGCCTGAATAAAAAGAATTGAACCTATTCATCCCCCCTCTAGTTGTTTAGGTCATGTTGAATCCAATTCTTTCAAGTGGTATTAGAGCCAGGTTGCTCAAGATTAGACTTAACAGCCTGAGTTGATCTATAAGGCAGTTATCAGTTAGACAGAATGAGTTCAAGTGAGAATCAGAAGGAATTTGGATCTATGACACTTCCTATCTGTAGGAAAGAAAATTTTGGCATATGAAAAGAAAGGGTCAAATTGTTCATGAAAGCATCTGATCCAAGAATTTACATCACAATGCTAGAAGGGCCATTTATTCCTATGAACATATCAGTTCTTGATGTTAACCTCAAGACTCCAAAAAGTTAATCAGAAATGACTAAGGAAGAGATCATTCTAGCAACATTAGACAAGAGGGCACAGAACATAATTGTGAGTGTCATAGATAACTCTACATTCCAGAATTTGGTCCATTGCAAAACCTCCAAGGAGATGTGGGACACATTGATTGTCTACATGAAGGGAACATAAGAAGTGAGAGAGGATGAGAAGTTTATGTTAAATCAAGAGTATGAAAGCTTTAGACAAGCTAAGACAGATAGCATAGCTGAATGCTATAAGAAATTCTTTAGAATTGTTAATGAGCTAATGACATATGAAAGAGTCTTTAACACTTATGAATTAAATGACAAGTTTCTCAGATCTTTAACCAAGGATTGGGATACTAAAATATGTGCCATCAGAGAGGTGACCAGGCTTGCAGATACACCTCCACCAACCTTATTTGGAAAACTGTTATCCTATGAGATGTAGCTCACTACCAGAAAGGAGGAGGAGAAAAGCAATAAGTCTGAATATAGAGAGAAGTTAGTTGCTTTTAAGGCTGAAGCCACAAGAAAGGGCAGGAGAAAGTCACCTTATCCTCCCAAGAGAATGGCTGAAGTTGAATCTGAAAATTCTGACATCAACACTTCAGACAGTCACAAATCTGATGAAGACTTTGCTGCATTTACAAGGCAGTTTTAAAGGTTCATGAAGAAGAAGAAATGGAGAACAAATCCATCTTCATCCTTCTCCAAGGATGACTATTACAAGAAGAAGAAAACATCTAAGGATGACATGTATGTCTCTAATCCCAATAAACAAACTTATTCTAAAATTATTTGTTATTGTTGCAACAGGCCAGGACATGTCATAGCTGATTGTCCTGATAAAAGAAAAGAATCTAAAGATAAAAAGAAGCAACAAAATAAGGGCAAGAAAGAGAGATCCTTTGTTACAAAGAAGCAGAAGAGTTGGACTGACTCATCATATCAGAATCAGGAGAAGAGACTGAAGCTGAAGCTGAAGCTTATATAAGATTGTTCACTACTAAAGAGGATTCAGTAGAATCTGAGTTCTTGCAACTGCTGGAATCAATAAATGGGGTTGAAGATCATCATTGCAAGGGGATGATGGCTTTGACTGAGGAAGATCAGTTCCAGGATCAGCCTGGTCCCAGTAAGATAAACTACCTTTCTTCAGTTTCTAATTTTTATACTGGATCAGACTCAAAAGCATCTGCATCAAGAGATATGGATGGTTCTGAATCTGAAGGGGATATTCATCAACTTATTGATGAGTATGGTGATCTGTTGCAAGCACTTAAGAGAAGCAGAAATCTTGTCAAAAACCAAGTTGAGGAAATTGCATCTCTTAAATTGACTGCATCAGATTCATCAAAAATGCTGGATTTGAAGTTGAATGAAATTTCCCAACTGAAAAATATAATTTTTATTCAGATGGGTACAATTACATTCAAAAATGATCAAATCAGGAGTCTGGAAGTCAGACTTCAAAGAGAGAGGGAACTTGTGGCTAAATTCTCAAAGTCAAAGTTAGTCTTAACCTTGATTGATGAGTTCACTCTCCAAAAGGGTAAGACAGGATTAGGCTTCAAGGGAAGAACTAGGGCAGCTAATTTTAAAGGAAAAGGCAAGACCCCAGTTCAGCCACTAGCCTTCAAACCCCCTATTACTTTCAGGAAAGTGATGCAGCCTAATAACAAGTATGACCATGACATTACACATGGTTACTATAAGCCTGATAATCTGAATGACAAGGGTGTAAATGCCAATAGGGCAGCCCATGTACAAACACATTATGATCTTCAGGAATCATCAATGTTTGATGCATTAGTCCCAACACTCAAGAAAAGGACCACTGTACCTACAGTTTTAAGGTCTGCTGACGGCAATACTGTTAAGACTGTACCTAAAAGAAGATGCAATAGATATGAGTGCTGGTGTTGTGGCAAAGTGGGTCATTATGCCATTGATTGTTGGCACAACACTACTGTCAGGAAGAATGCCAGCTTACCTGACAGAAAGGCTGCAAGCAAGCATGTCAAGTTTCAGTCTAACCTGAACCTAGAACCCAATAATTATTGGAGTTCTAAGGTTAAGTAATTTTATTTGATGCACGTGAGTCTAAGTGGCCATACCCCAATATGGTACTTGGATAGTGGATGTTCCAAGCACATGACTGGAACAAGAGGGATGCTGAAGGACTACTCTCCCATAGAGAATGGACCCAAAGTGATCTTTGGTGGATCTGAAAAGAGGGTCATCAAAGGGTTTGGTAACATTTCCAATAGTTCCATCACTATCACCCAAATGGTTTATGTGAAAGGTTTGAAACATAACTTAATAAGCATAAGCCAACTGAGTGATCTTGGTTATGACACCTCTTTTATTAGGAATGACTGTCAGATTAGAAGGACAAGTGATCAAGAGGTCATCTTGTCAGGTTATAGAAAAGGAAATGTTTACTGTCTCAACTTTAATTATGAGAATAAGAACTCTCCTATTTGTCTAGTTGTAGATGAGAAAGCTTCTCATTGTGTCAAATGACATAAGAGGCCGTCTCACCTGAACTACAAGTCAATAGGCCAACTCTATAGTATGGAGTTTGTGAGGAATAGTCCTTAGGTCAAGTGCATTCAGGAGGGGGTGTGTTCAGCTTGTCAAAAAGGCAAACATACTAAGACCTCCTTCCACAGTCTTGATACCAAAGACTCAGTGAGGTGTTTGTACCTCCTACATATGGATCTATTTGGTCCTATGCCAGTTCATAGTGTAGGTAGAAAAGTCTACACATTTGTGATTGTGGATGACTATTCTAGATTTACATGAGTTTTCTTCCTGAGGTAGAAATCTGAAACCCCTACTGTCTTCCACAATTTTGTTAGTCAAATTCAGAATGAACTTAATAGTTCAGTGGTCAAAATCAGAAGTGACCATGAGACTGAATTTCAGTCTGAATGCATGACAAGATTTTATGAAGAACTAGGGATTCATCAAGAGTTCTCCTCACCTAGAACTCCCCAGCAAAATGGTATTGCTAAAAGAAAGAATAGAACTCTTATTGAGGCTGGTAGAACCCTACTAAGTGACACTTCTCTCCTATAATATTTCTGGGCTGATGCAGTAAACACTGCATGTCATGTTCTCAATAGGGCTTCCATCACCAAAATCCACAAGAAGACACTCTGTGAGATTATGAAAGGCAGAAAACTAAATTTAGCTTATTTTAGAATCTTTGGTAGCAAGTGTTATGTTCTTAATAATGACAAGCACTATTTAACTAAGTTTGCTACCAAATCCCAAGAAGGGATATTTGTTGGGTACAACAACAATAGTAGAGCATAAAGTGTCTACAACTTGATTACTCAAGTTATAGAAGAATCTATTCATGTAGTTTTTGATGAAACTAAACTAATCAACTGTGAGCTGTCTAGTACTCCTTATAACTCTACAGGTTTGAAGGAAAAGATGGACAAACTAACCATTAGTGAAGACCAACCTGCAAGGATGGATGAAGAAAATGATGGATGTTGTCCAGGGGGAGTACAAGACCCACAACTGATGAAGAGGACAATGAAGTACAACATGGTGAGGTGATTGGAGAAAATCAAGGTATAGATAGATTGCCTCCAACAATAAGACATCTAAAGGATCATCCAACACACCAAATTATTGGTGATCCAAGTCATGGTGTTCAGACAAGGAGCAAGAACACGAACACAGTCCTTTGCTCAAGTTTCTTGTCCCAGATGGAACCCAAGAAATTTGAAGAAGTCATATAAGACCCAAATTGGATTGATGTCATGCAGGAAGAGCTGAATCAATTCAGAAGATGCAAAGTCTGAAAGTTGGTTCCTAAACTAAAGAATCACAATGTCATAAGGACTAAGTGGATCTACAGGAACAAGCTAGATGAAAATGACATTATAGTTAAGAACAAAGCAAGACTGGTGGTAAAGGGCTACAGACAGGAAAAAGGAATAGATTTTGACCAGACATTTGCCCCAGTGGCAAGGTTGGAAGCAATAAGGTTGTTCCTTGCCTTTGCAGCTTATCAAGGGTTCAAGATATTTCAGATAGATGTAAAGTCAACATTTCTGAATGGTGACTTAAAAGAGGAAGTTTATGTTGAACAAACCTCAGGTTTTGTAGATCCTCTATATCCTAATTATGTGTATAGTCTTAAGAAAGCACTATATGGTTTGAAACAAGCCCCTAGGGCTTGGTATGAAACTATGTCTACATTCCTCATTGAGAACAAATTCTCAAGGGGGAAAATAGACAAAACTCTATTCCTAAGGGAATCAAAAGGCAAGATCATCCTAGTCCAGATATATGTTGATGACATTATCTTTGGATCAACAGAAAACAACCTTTATAGAAAGTTTGCTAAACTTATGCAAGGGAAGTTTGAGATGAGCAGCATGGGTGATCTATGTAACATCCCATTTCCAACTAGACCCCTAGGAGTAGTTTTGTCATAACTAGGTCATGACAAAAGCCTAGGAAGCCCAAGAAGACCAAGTGAGCTTAGGCATGAAGTTTGAAATCACCATGGTCTGCAAATAGTAGAATTCTAAACAAAAGTTTAGGATGACCATAGGGCTTCACCATGAATCCATGTGTAACGCCCCCGATTTTCTTTTCTGTGAGTATTTAATTCTCGTTTGACGTTACGTTGACGCATTTCTGGCAGGTACCGTTTGTTAGAGCGTGGTCTTAGCTTTTTTGGTTCCTTGTGTGGTTATTGGTAGCCTTTTTGGCAAGATCCCCTAGCAAGCCGGGTCTGTTTTGGTGACCGGTGAGGCCACTCGGGGGATGCTTGTGTTTTGGCTTCGGGTAGTGATAACCTGAGTTTTGATCGTCGAAAGTTGATTTCGACTTCGCCGTTGCGTTCGTAACGTGGGTGTTTAGCTACGGTGCGAATTTCGTCGAATTCCGAGGTGGTTCGGTTTCGGGACGTTTTGGTGTGTTAATATTAATGGATGTAGATGATTAATTATTAAAACTTGTAATGAAGCCAGTGGCTTTTAGGTGGCGGTTAAGGTTGATTAGACGTGTCCATGCATATATATAAAGCCTTAGACAAAATCGAGATTATTCATTGTCTCCTTCCTTGAAAGAATAATGGTCGCAGTGTCGAGAGGAAGAAAAACCGCCAACCCTGCTACCCTTCAGACGCCGATTCTAGGAGCGTTAGTGGACGGAATTCGATTCCGAAAGAGGATTTGGAGTGCTCTCGCCTAGACCTTCATTCCTACGGTAAGAGATTCAATTTTCGTGGTTTTCTAGGGGTCTCGGAATTTCTGGTTTGATCTTTCTCCGCCAGTAAAACTCTAGAATTCCTGTTTAGGTGCTGTTGCGGCTGGAGCTGAGAGAGAGAGGAAGGGCTGTGCAAGATAAATTCTGGATTTGAGGCAAGTGGTGCTCCCACCCTTGCCAAGTTTTTCTTCTCCTTTTCATGGTCAATTTGCTGTAACTTTTCCTGTTTTCCCGAGATTGTTATTTTGCTCTGTTTGTTTTCCGTCAAAATCATGTGGATCTTAAACCATAATGCTCCTTTATGTTTTTTTTTGCATTTTCTCAAGTTCTGAAACTCAAGTCTTCGGCTGGGTTGCTGTAGTCTTGTTTGTTTTTATCAAATTGTTCCCTGTTAATCTCGGTTTGGGTAGCAATTAGCCTATCAGCCCTAGAACTAGTAGCAGTGAGATTTCATACTTATATTGCGAGTAATAGGATCAGATTAGGCTAAGAGGATTGGTCGGAGATAAAGGTGGTTGTACAGGTTTGCGGTGTACTCAACGCAGCCAGTTCAACGAAGATCGTCGACCTGAGTTCGGCGATGATCGTCGAACTGAGATCGACGATCTCTGGTTGCTTGAGATCGACGAAGATCGTCGACCTGAGTTCGACGATAATCGTCGAACTGAGATCGACGATATCTGGTTGCCTGTGTTCGGCGAGGATCGTCGAGCTGAGTTCTACGATTATCGTCGAACTCAGGTCGACGATTTTCTGTGTCCGACGTTTAACGCAAAATCGTCGAACGAAATTCGACGTTTTGCTATGGCCTGCGTTTAACGCAAAATCGTCGAACGGAGTTCGACGATTTCCTGTGGCCTGCGGTTAACGGAAAATCGTCGGACGGCGTTCGACTAATTTTCCCGTGACCTGTGATCGACGAAAGGAAAATCGTCGAACGGCGTTCGACGATTTTTCCCGTGCCTGTGTTCGACGAAAGGAAAATCGTCGAACGGAGTTCGACGATTTCCTGTGGCTGGAGATTGGCGATTCCTGTAAGCTGGGATTTATTCCTTTTCAGATTCTTTCTTCCCGAGTGATTACCTCCTAGGTGGGGATGTCTTGTTGGCCTTTCGTTCTCCCTTTGTTTTGAGGGCCGAATCGTGGGTTATGACAGGTAGTGGTATTTTGACGCTATAAAGGAGCGGGATGTTTTGTGTACGAGTCGTGGCCGCCAGTTTTTTATCCCCGGTATGGGCTGGGTATTGCAGTGGCCGTCACCCTTTTTAATCCCAGGTACGGGCTGGGTTGTGGTGATTTTGTGCTGACACAGTGAATTTCCTTTTGGAACTGTTTGGCTTGGGGGACTGTTTTTGGTCACCAACTCAGGTCCATTTTGTTTACTACGGCCATTAACTCACAAATTAAATGCAACATATTATGACAGGTTTTTTTTCTTGTCTTTTGCCTTGTAGCCTCTGCAGGATTTGAGCAGGGCTTGGTGTTGTTACTTAGTACTTGGTGTACTTTTGTTTACTTTCGGTTCCTTGGTGGCTTGAGGAGCGAGGTTCAGTAGTTGGCCAGTGCTTATGAATCAGAGACTTATGCAGGGGTTGTGGAGGCTGCTCTGAAAGTGGAGGCAATTGACACCGCAAAGAACAGAGGCCAGCAAATGAGGAAGGACAAGAGAAAGTCTGCTGAAGAGAAGAACCCCCAGGTACTCGATGCTGCTTCGGGAAAGAAGAGCAAGGTAGTGTGTAGCTTCTGTGGCCGGTCAGGCCACCCTGTTGAGAGGTGTTTCAAGAAGGCGGGAGCTCAGAAGAAGGAAGAAGTTCATGCTATTCAAGGTGCTCCTAGGAAGAATGTTTCATGTTCTGTTTGCAAGCGACCCGAGCATGATGCTGCCCAGTGCTGGTCCAAGGATAAAGTCTGCTTTCAGTGTGGCCAGAAGGGCCATATCAAGACTAGGTGTCCTCAGGTCCAGCCTATTCTTCAGGCAGTTCCACTTCAGGCTCTTCCTCCGCCTCAGCGTGTGGACAAGGGCAAAGGAAAGCTGAACATGATCTCTTCCGAGGAGGCTCAAGCTTCGACTCAGGTCATCTCAGGTTAGTTGTTTTCCTAGCCTGAAAGTTTTATTTTTTTTTTCTGGAATGGTTATAGTTTTGTTTTGGTAGTTCCTTAGTTTCTTATATATACTCATATAAGGAAATTTAAGGTGAAGAACCGTTGGGCGCGTGTTCTGTTCGACTCCGTCGCTACCCACTCGTTTGTGGCTAGAGCTTTTGTAGAGCAGTATCAGTTGATTCTAGATCAAGTTCGTGATACCTTCCGCGTCAAGTTCCCTTCTGGTGAATCTGTGTTGTCAGATTTGGGCATTTTGGATTGCCCTGTTTTGTTGGGGGAATTTATTGCGAAGGCAGACTTAAAGATGATTGATCTAGAGGACTTCGATGTTATTCTGGGCATGGACTGGTTGTCTAAGTATGATGTGGTTATTCAGTGCAAAGGGAAGCGCTTGGACTTCATCAAGGACAACGGTCAGCCTGGAAGTGTGTATGCTGATCCGTGCCAGGATTCTCCTATCATTTCTGCGGTATGTGCTCAGAAGCTGTTTCATTCTGATTGTTTTGCTTGTTTAGTATCAGTGGTTGGGACTGCTATTAGTGTACTACGCTTGGAGGAGATTCATGTGGTTCGTGGTTTCTCTGATGTTTTTCCTGATGACCTTCCTGGTCTTCCCCCCGAGCGGGATGTTGAGTTTGTGATTGATTTGGAACCGGGTACACGTACTATTGCTAAGGCGCCGTATCGGATGGCCCCTCGTGAGTTGGAGGAGTTGCGAGTCCAGTTGGACAAGCTGTTGGCAAAAGGCTTTATCAGGCCGAGTTCGTCGCCTTGGGGTGCTCCTATTCTGTTTGTGAAGAAGAAGGATGAGTCGACGAGGCTGTGTATTGATTATAGGGAGCTGAACAAAGTTACCATTAAGAACAGGTACCCTCTACCGAGGATCGATGATTTATTTGATCAGTTGCGTGGTAGCACGGTGTTTTCTAAGATTGACCTTCGATCAGGCTATCATCAGCTCAGGATCCGTGAGTCGGACATTCCACAGACTGCTTTCAGGTCGAGGCATGGGCATTTCGAATTCCTGGTTATGTCGTTTCGTTTGACCAATGCACCATCAGCATTCATGGATATGATGAACCGGGTGTTAAAGGACTTCCTAGACAAGTTCGTGGTGGTATTCATTGATGATGTGTTGATCTACTCTCGCAGTGTTGAGGAGCATGAGAAGCATCTGCGATTGGTTCTATCTGCTTTGAGAGACCATCAGTTATTCACCAAGCTGAGTAAATGTGAATTCTGGTTGTCCCAGGTTTCCTTCCTGGGTCATGTGGTGAACAATGACGGCATCTCGGTTGACCCGGAAAAGATTTCTGCAGTGATGGATTGGAGCAGGCCGGGTACGCCCAAGGAGATTAGAAGCTTCCTATGGTTGGCCGGCTATTATAGAAGATTCGTGGAGGGCTTTTCTACACTTGCAGCGCCCTTGACTAAGCTGACGCAGAAGAATGCGGTGTTCATTTGGAGCGAGAAATGCGAGGAGGCTTTTCTGGAGCTGAAGAGCAGGTTGTGTTCTGCCCCTATTTTGACATTGCCTACGGAGGGCAAGGACTATGATGTATATGTGGATGTCTCACATGTTGGGCTCGGAGGGGTATTGATGCAAGAAGGGAAGGTGATTGTGTATGGGTCGAGGCAATTGAAGACTCATGAGTGGAACTACCCCACACATGATCTTGAGTTCGCAGCAGTGATCTTCACCCTGAAGCTGTGGAGACATTTACTTTATGGTGCGCAGTGCAAGATCTTCACAGATCATAAAAGCCTAAAGTACGTGTTCACACAGAAAGAGTTGAATCTGCGCCAACGACGTTGGTTAGAGTATGTGGCCGATTATGATGTGGATTTACAGTATCATCTGGGCAAGGCCAATATGGTGGTCGACGCCCTGAGCCGGAATACGGGGAAGATCTTTAATCTCACCGCCGATCGTTTAGTGGAAGAGTTCCTCCTGATGGATATTTCCGTGGGACGCTGTGGCATGCAGAGCAGTTTGGCAGTGGCAGAGCCGTCTTGGATTGCACTTACCAGGTTGCACCAGAAGGATGATCCGGATCTTCTGCACTTATACCTCAAGACTGAGAGAGAGGAGTTGCCAGATTTTTCTATCGATGATTCGGGTACTTTGAAGTACCGCAGCAGGTTTTGCATCCCCGCCGTGGGAGACATCAGGGGTATGATTTGTAGAGAGGCTCATGGATCTAGTGTTGCCTACCATCCAGGATCTACAAAGATGTATCATGAATTGAAGCAGATTGTCTGGTGGTATGGGATGAAGGGAGATATAGACCGATTTGTTGCTGAGTGCCACACTTGTAAGCGTGTGAAGGCCGATCATTGAAGACCTGGTGGCAAGTTGACTCCGTTGGAGATCCCTACTTGGAAGTGGGAAAGTATTTCTATGGACTTCATTACGGGCTTGCTGAGATCTCCTAGAGGTTTTGATTCTGTTTGGGTTATAGTGGACAGACTGACGAAGTGTGCTCACTTTGTGCCATACAAGATTGATTATCCGATGAAAAAGATAGCAGAGCTGTATCTGAATGAAGTCATCCATTTACACGGTGTGCCAGTTAGCATCATTTCAGATCGAGACTCCCGTTTTACATCTCGCTTCTGGAGGAGTCTGCAAGAGGGTTTGGGTACAGATTTAAGGTATTCTACAGCTTACCACCCGCAGACCAATGGTCAGACTGAGCGAGTGAACCAGATAGTTGAGGATATGATCAGGTGCTACATCTTGGACCACGGAGGAGCATAGGATGAGCGTTTGTGGCTTATGGAATTCACATACAATAACAGTTTCCAGGAGAGCTTGCAAATGGCTCCGTTTGAAGCCTTGTATGGGAGGCGCTGCAGAACACCCTTGTTTTGGACCGAGGTCGGTGAGAGGCATGTGTTGGGTCCGGATGCGCTCGAGGAAATGGAAGTTGCGGTGAAGCTGATTCGAGAAAAGCTTCGGATAGCTCAGGAGCGGTATGAGAAGAATGCCAACCAGCGTAGGTCTGACTTGAAGTTTTTTGTAGGGGACCTTGTGTTTCTTAAGGTTTCCCCGATGGTTGGTGTTAAGATGTTCGGTAAGAACCGGAAATTGGATCCGAGGTATGTGGGCCCGTTTAAGATTGTTGAGCGGATTGACATGTCAGCATATAGATTGGATTTGCCAGCAAATTTCCCAGATATTCATAATATGTTTCATGTAAGCCAATTACGGAAGTGTGTGCGAAGCAGTGGGCAAGTCTTGGATGTTATGCCCCAGTTGGAGCCTAATCTTTCATATGTTGAGGTGTCGGTCCGCATCTTGGGTACTCAAGATCGGGTGCTGCGGACAAAGTCTATCCCGATTGTGAAAGTTCTGTGGAAGAATCAGGATTTGGAAAGCACGACTTGGGAGCTAGAGTCGGGTATGAGGGAGGCCCACCCTCATCTGTTCCCTTGATTTGATTGGTACATTTTCTTTCTAGTAAATCTTGTTTTGTTACCTTCCTTCTATAGTAGAAGTAGCGTATATAAAGTTTCGGGACGAAACTTTCTTTTGGGGGGAGTGACTGTAACGCCCCCGATTTTCTTTTATGCGAGTATTTAATTCTCGTTTGGCGTTATGTTGACGCGTTTCCGGCAGGTACCGTTTGTTAGAGCGTGGTCTTAGCTCTTTTGGTTCCTTGTGTGGTTATTGGTAGCCTTTTTGGCAAGATCCCCTAGCAAGCCGGGTCTGTTTTGGTGACCGGTGAGGCCACTCGGGGGATGCTTGTGTTTTGGCTTCGGGTAGTGATAACCTGAGTTTTGATCGTCGAAAGTTGATTTCGACTTCGCCGTTGCGTTCGTAACGTGGGTGTTTAGCTACGGTGCGAATTTCGTCGAATTCCGAGGTGGTTCGGTTTCGGGACGTTTTGGTGTGTTAATATTAATGGATGTAGATGATTAATTATTAAAACTTGTAATGAAGCCAGTGGCTTTTAGGTGGCGGTTAAGGTTGATTAGACGTGTCCATGCATATATATAAAGCCTTAGACAAAATCGAGATTATTCATTGTCTCCTTCCTTGAAAGAATAATGGTCGCAGTGTCAAGAGGAAGAAAAACCGCCAACCCTGCTACCCTTCAGACGCCGATTCTGGGAGCGTTAGTGGACGAAATTCGAATCCTAAAGCGGATTTGGAGTGCTCTCGCCTAAACCTTCATTCCTACGGTAAGAGATTCGATTTCCGTGGTTTTCTAGGGGTCTCAGAATTTCTGGTTTGATCTTTCTCCGCCATTAAAACTCTAGAATTCCTGCTTAGGTGCTGTTGCGGCTGGAGCCGAGAGAGAGAGAGAGAGAGGAAGGGATGTGCAAGATAAATTCTGGATTTGAGGCAAGTGGTGCTCCCACCCTTGCCAAGTTTTTTTCTTCTACTTTTCATGGTCAATTTGCTGTAACTTTTCCTGCTTTCCCGAGATTATTATTTTGCTCTGTTTTTTTTTCCGTCAAAATCATGTGGATCTTAAACCATAATGCTCCTTTATGTTTTTTTTTTGCATTTTCTCAAGTTCTGAAACTCAAGTCTTCGGCTGGGTTGCCGTAGTCTTGTTTGTTTTTGTCAAATTGTTCCCTGTTAATCTCGGTTTGGGTAGCAATTAGCCGATCAGCCCTAGAACTAGTAGCAGTGAGATTTCATACTTACATTGCGAGTAATATGATCGGATTAGGCTAAGAGGATTGGACGGAGATGAAGGTGGTTGTACAGGTTTGCGGTGTACTCAACGCAGCCAGTTCGACGAAGATCGTCGACCTGAGTTCGACGATGATCGTCAAACTGAGATCGACGATCTCTGGTTGCTTGAGATCGACGAAGATCGTCGACCTGAGTTCGACGATAATCGTCGAACTGAGATCGACGATCTCTGGTTGCCTTTGTTCGGCGAGGATCGTCGAGCTGAGTTCGACGATTATCGTCGAACTCAGGTCGATGATTTTCTGTGTCCGATGTTTAACGCAAAATCGTCGAACGAAATTCGACGTTTTGCTATGGCCTGCGTTTAACGCAAAATCGTCGAATGGAGTTCGACGATTTCCTGTGGCCTGCGGTTAACGGAAAATCATCGGACGACGTTCGACGAATTTTCCCGTGACCTGTGATCGACGAAAGGAAAATCGTCGAACGGCGTTCGACGATTTTTCCCGTGCCTGTGTTCGACGAAAGGAAAATCGTCGAACGGAGTTCGACGATTTCTTGTGGCTGGAGATTGGCGATTCCTGTAAGCTGGGATTTATTCCTTTTCAGATTCTTTCTTCCCAAGTGATTACCTCCTAGGTGGGGATGTCTTGTCAGCCTTTCGTTCTCCCTTTGTTTTGAGGGCCGAATCGTGGGTTATGACATGTAGTGGTATTTTGACGCTCTAAAGGAGCGGGATGTTTTGTGTGCGAGCCCTGGACGCCACTTTTTAGTCCCAGGTACGGGCTGGGTATTGCTATGGCCGTCACCCTTTTTAATCCCAGGTACGGGCTGGGTTTGTGGTGATTTTGTGCTGACACAGTGAATTTCCTTTTGGAACTGTTTGGCTTGGGGGATTGTTTTTGGTCACCAACTCAGGTCCATTTTGTTTACTACTGCCATTAACTCACAAATTAGGATTGTTAGGTATTTCTTCCTGCTTAAATGCAACATATTGTGGCAGGTTTTTTCTTGTCTTTTGCCTTGTAGCCTCTGCAGGATTTAAGCAGGGCTTGGTGTTGTTACTTGGTACTTGGTGTACTTTTGTTTACTTTGGACAGTGTTTGCTTTTACTGTCATGTTTACTTACTCTCTTTGTTCCATTTTGATTTAATGTCCTAATTCAGATTTTCTTGTTTTACTTGCTGAGGTATTCTTTTCTTTTCTGAATGCCTCAGGTTCCGATTAATAGCCGGGTAGGCGACTAGATTTGCTGTGGTGTTGCTGGTGATCCCTTGAGTTATATGGATCTTTCTCTTGTTGTTGTCAGGTAGTTTTTTTGTTTTCTTATAGACATACATACTTGCCAGTGGGTTCGTGTCAGTTTGTTGGCGCCCACAGGTAGTTTACCTTATGATACTAGATATGTTTCTTTTACTGCTACCTTATTGGAGATATTCTACTTGCTTTTGGGAGGATTTATGATAGGTTGCTAGTTACTTTTAAACCTAAAAATACTATTATAAGTATATCTCATGATCAGCATGTTTGAAAAACTCATGCACTACTTTCTAAGCAATGTAAAAAAAGATCGTTTTCCCACTTATAATATAAAATAAACCTAGAGTCTTGCATAGTATGAGTGGACCTCGGGGGACACTTATGCACTCGCTTAGGATGTCAAAAAATAATTAAAGTATTTTTCGCTGCGTATAAGTATAGTTTTTATACTGTGGACTAGATGATCCACCGAGCCGAGGGATACGACCCTTAAAATTATATCAGATTTTCTAATCATTAAACTTATGAGTTTTCATAGTCTAGTTAGTGGGTGTTCGCCTGAGCGTCGACAGTTATCCCCTGCTCTACGTGGCATCACGACGCGTGTTTTCTCAAACTCTGATACTTCCTAAATTCAGAGAAAATGCGGGTTGTGACACCATGACCCCACCACAACATCCTTAACCCATTAAGGGGTCCATTAGAGCCATAAGGATCCATTGGGGTCAACCCAAAGTGGTCAAATTGACCCAAGTCCACCATAGCCCTAAATTGGGCAAGGTGCCCTAACTAACGGAAGTTGTCCTCTAATATGCCCAATTGACCATACCAAGACCTTTCCAAGCCCTAAGGGAGGCCAATGGGTCACCAAGGACCCATTGGGGTCAATCAAAGAGACTAAGTTGACCCAAGTCAACCCTAACCATAAATGGGTCAAACTAGCCTACTTAGGGTTAATTGACCTTCCCCTAGCCAAGTGGACCCCACCCATGCCCTCCTAACCCTAAAGTGAGGTCAATGGGTCACCAAGGACCCATTGGGGGCAAATCAAGAGTTTATGTTGACCAAAGTCAACTCTAGCCCCTAATTTGGTCAAAGTACCCTTCCTAAGGGTAGGTGACCTCCAAAGTGCCAAGACAACCCTACCCAACCCTACCTAGACCTTAGGGGAGGCCAATGGGTCACCAAGGATCCATTGGGGTCAACCCAAAAGGTCAAATTGACCTAGGTTAACTTTACCCAAGTGTTAGGACAAGTTGGTTCAAATGGGCTAACTCAAGCTCAAACCCAAACCCACTTGGGCTAACCACATTTTTATTGTTCATGTGGGCTAGATAGGCTGCCAATAGGCGAGGGAGATGAGAAAATTCGTTCACGATGAGTTGGAGAGAGAAAGCTCAATTTGCCCTTTGATGGAGGAGAGAGAAAGTGAGAAAGAGAAGACCATTCATGGTGGGGAAGGTGAATCACCCCTCCATTCTTCACCAATTAATTAGTATTCATCTCTCCTATCAGTTTTGAGGAGTTTCCAAACAAATTGGGACCACGGGGGGGGGGGGGGGGGGGGGGGGGGGGTGAATTTCAAGGGAGTTTCTCCATGGCTGAAATTCTCTTTCATGGCCATAAATGGCTTTGAAGCCTAGACCCTTCCCCTCCCTCATTTGATGACCTTAAAAGCTTCCCTAGGCAAAGAGCAGAAGTTTCCATCTTTTTGCTGAATAAATCGAGCCCTCCCATTACACGGTTGTAACACACACGAAACTCCAAAATCCGTCCATGGCGCACCACCACCAAACCCGTCGGCAAACACGATTGAAGGTCGTCCTCTACTTCTCTCTTCGTGGGCTAGATCTTTAGATCTTTTAGGAGAGAAATCGGGCTCCATTGAGCCCAATCGGGTGGGAGAAATTTCAGAAAATCCATGGTTTTTATACCTTGTGAGTTCGCCGGAAACCGCCCCTCCGGCGGCCGTGCCGCCGCCCGGCGATAGCCCCCACCTCAACGAAGGTGGTGGCGGTGGTGGACGACCAGGGAGGTGGCCCGGTGGCCAGGAAATGGTCTTGGAATAGGCTCTAGGTTCGGCCAATCATGGCCCTTGGCTGGAGGAAGAAGATGACTAGTAGGCGTTGGATCTGCTTCAAGATTCGTGCTGGATCTTATATATTCATTTTGATTTTTCTGTATTTCTATCATGTTTACTGATTAGTTTTACATTAAATATTAAAAATACTTAGGTCCCCCTACAGGAAACATGACCAACATGACAATTGTAGCACTTGAAGTTTATTTTAATTTAAAATTGATTTGAACCAATTTGGGTAAGTTGTTTGAACACAACACCCATTTTGGTGAGTACTATACCTAGGCTAGACCAGAGACTATTTTGAGTGCCCCCATCAATCCAGCCATCCAAATGACTTGAAAGTTTGGATGGGGAACATTCTTACCTATGCCTAGAACATATCCAAAATTGAGAATTTTTGGTAAAAAGTTTCCTAAAGTTTTTGTAGAATTTAATAAATAATGTAGGAATTATTTAAAAGGTCTAATGACCTCAAAACACTCCCAAATTTTGGTGAGTGGTCCTTGGGGTCTTCATAGGGCTCTGGTTAACATTTCATCTCATTTGGAGATGGTTTGAGTTGAAATCATACAACCTTAGCCTTGCCATAATAAGGTTATTTAGGTCAAATAGTGCGCTTTGGGTTTTGAGTGGCCAAATCACCTCAATAGAGGTTGAAATTTGGGTCACTGACTTGGCATGACTTTTACCACCCTCCCATGGAATATGGGGTAGATTGGAGTAGATTTGCCTTAGGACCTAAGGTCAAACCATAAGGAGGGGCTTTTGTGTCTTGTGAAGGGCAAGGGGTCAAAAGACCTTGTATGGACTTGAGACTTGGTAGAGTGAGAACTAGAGTAGCTAAAACCCCCTGATAAAGTTCTTAAGGGATTTGGGAATGGGTAGGCCTCCCTAAACCCTAACCCTAGTTTAGGGCACAAAAATTGTAGAGATAGAATAGGTTACTAAAACTCATTGAATACTGATGAAACTTGGGTAGAGTAGTCTAAGGGTCAGTAAGAGCCTCTGGAAATTATTGTAGGGTGTTTGGAAGATATTAACCTATACTTGTAGTTAAAATCTTTAAGTTGCCCCTGAGGATGATTGTGATAAAATCATATTTAAACTAGCTTAAAATGTTATGAAACTTGGTCAGTGAGGATTTATGATCATATTATAGCCATGGTAAAGTTTGTGTAATTTTTGGATAATATTTTAAGGTACTTCTCTATTTAATTTCATTTATTGTATTTATATTGAATTAATTAATTACGGGCTCAAATCTTGCAAAAGAGTTGCGAAACTTTGGATTTTACGTTCAATAGTCATATTATGTTTATCATAAATTTTGTGGAGCATTTACCTTTCTGGTGTTGGTACATCATGTTCAAACTTGGGGTTTTGGATTACTAGAATAATTAAATAAATTATCAGATAAATTAAGAAAATTATGAAATTCTGGATTTAGGCTAAAAAGGTCATGTCAGCCCTCCATTAATTATTATAGGGTTACTGGATGAATATTTTAGGTACCTCTCATTTTACACGTCATATAGCTTAGGTTGGTCTACATTTAGTAAAACTGCAGAATTTAATTTGGAATATGAATTTGGGCACATGAGTTGGGGTTAGATGTTTGCTGGTTGGATAATTAAAAATGAGTTCACCATTGGAAGAAAGGATGACTAGGGTGTTGGTTTGGCTAGTGTTAGGTGGTGCTCGGGATCGACGAAGGATCGTCTTTCCTGTGGGGAGGAAGTGTCAAATACTCTAGGGTTAGATCCAGTACAATAAGTAAGTGTTTGAGAAATCTGATAGCAACCAATATTAGTAAGTGCCTTTCGAAAGGGAGCTTTGAGCGTAATACCATCGTAGTTCCTAGTGCCTTCGAGAGCCCTTCACGGGAAATACCTTGGGCAGTCATGGGCTAACCAAAATAGTAAGAATAAAACATTTCAAGAGTAACTAGTATAACTAGAGTTACATATTCACACACCCCGGTAGCTCGGGAGGTTGATTAGGTTGTTTTGATTCCATCCGGACGGTTCGTTCGGAAGGTAGATGCACGGACAATAGTCCGGAGAGCCAGCAGATCAAACGGTTTTGGATACAAAATAAGGTGGTGGGTCTTCGGTATCGGACGATCGTTCACACCGACGTCGATATATTGACTCGGCGGTGTGGGACACTTAGCCAAAGAAAGTCTGGTGGATATGACCAACATTAGTACTCGGATACTCTAGGTTGTGTTCTTCTAGGGGCGTACGAGAGGGCTAGGCCTGGTAGTGTGGATACCCGCGTAGGAGTGGGGAGCCCAATCCATTGTCTTCGTTTGCCACTATGGAGGTTCCTAGGAGTGAAGCTAGCTGCCCAAATAGGGGGAACTAAAGGTTTGTGCGCATAGAGTCGTGTGCGTGGGTTGCACTTGCATGAATCATGGCATAGCATACTTGCATATAACCGACACCCCAACATATAAATTGGTATGAGACTTTTTATACGATGGGAGCCTTGCTTAAGACCCCTTAACTTATATGTTTGTATGGACATTCATATAAGTTAAGGTTACTTATTTGTTACTTATTTCTTACCTTGTCTTTCTTACATATGCTGCTTACTCTACTTGCTTACCTTACTGCATACTTTTATAGAACTACTAGTTTGTACCTTTCTTCCTTAGCTATTGTTGAAGTTGGTGACCGGGCGGTCTGTCTTGGCGGGTTGGAGACCGCGCGGTCTGGCGGTTTGACTCGGCGACTTGTAAACCGGGCGGTCTAGCAATCTTCACAGGCGACCTCTCTGCTTCTCTTATTGTTGCCGTGCGGTTAGTCCTTCTGTCTAACCGCGCGGTCTGTGCGGTTTCTTTGTACAGTCCGCTTAGCTTGCAAATTTTTAGTCCCACATCTCTTATTTGTATTCTCTCTTCTCTCCTCCATTCTCTATAAGGGAGGGCATACCTTTGTAATAGTTATCTTTTTTGGATAATAAAATTTCAATTATTCAAAAGTTTATTCGGCTTGTTCTCTACTTTTCGCTTCTTTTCGCTACTTTCTAACATGGTATCAGAGGACACGGTGATTTTCTCCTGATTCTGTGCGCTCTCTGTTGTTCGCGGCTTGTCTTCCGCGTTCTGCGACTTGTTCGCGGCTTGCCTTCTCATCTGTCCGCGCGGCTTGTTTCTATCCGCGCGGCTTATCTCTATCCGCTGCCTGTTCGAGCGGCTTGCTTCTTCTTGGTTCTCTTCTTCTTCTACTGCTCTTTGTCGCAGCGACCTGTTTCCGTGTCGCCGCGCTCCTTGTTCTTTCCTACCGCTCCGACTTCCTAGTCACTGCGGTCTGTCTCTGTCCGCGAGTGTTGTCTCTGTACTCGCGATTTGCTGCTGTGATCTGCCTGACCGTGCGGGTTGTTCCTTTCTCCCCCGCATCTTGGTCGCGGTCACCTGCTCTTCTCCTCTCTTCTGTTCGCTCGGCCTTTTCAGTCCGCGCGACCTCTTCCCCGCTGTGCCCTTGACTGTTGTGATCTGCCTGACCGTGCGGGTTATACCTTTCTTACCCGCATCTTGGTCGCGGTCACCTGCTCTTCTCCTCTCTTCTGTTCGCTCGACCTTTTTCAGTCCGCGCGACTTCTTCCCCGCTGTGCCTTGATCTGCATCCTAGCCGCTCGTGTTCGCGCGGCTTCTTCCCTTTTTCCCGCCGCGGTTTCACGCGGATTCTTCCTTGTTTGAGCGGCCTCTCTGCCCTTCTCCTTTAGCCGCTCCTGCTTGTTAGTCGCCGCGACCTCCTGGTTTAGTCGCGCGGCTTGTGCTCTGCACCTTGGTCGTGGCCCTTCGTGCCGCTGGTGTGCTGTCACCGAGACCGCTGCAGTTTCTTCTTCCTCCCTTCATGGCTTTCATATCCTCCTCCACGCCATTCGCCTCGGTTGTCACGTCTTCTGGTCGTGCACACGTTGTTACTCAGGGCAAATGGCTGATCGACACTGGTGCTACAAATCATATGATCGGCCATCTCCCGTGTTTCTCTCTCTTAGAAAAACATGCTCGCTTGCCCCCGGTTACTCTCACTGACGGCTCTTCATCATCAGTTCATGGAACAGGGATAGTTCATGTCACTCCGTCTCTTCACTTGGCGGATACTCTCTACGTGCCACAGTTCCCGTGCAACTTATTATCTGTTACCTCTCTTTGCAAGCAATTACAGTGTTCCGTCACATTTACTTCTACTTCTTGCTCTTTTCAGGATCCGGACTCCCAACGGACGATTGCTACTGGGACTGAGAGTGGCGGCTTATACTTCCTAGACAACATTTCTGCTTTTTCCACCTTCTCCTCCACCTCCACAGATCTTCTCCAATGGCATCTCCGCCTTGGTCATACTCCTCCCCGTCTTCTTCGTCAACTTCTGCCCCACCTTCCTCCTCAAAGTCCTCCGCTCAACTGTGAGGCCTGTCAGCTTGGCAAGCATCACCTCTCCTCCTTCCCTCCAAAGCACATTCGTAGCTCTACCCGTCCGTTTGATCTTATCCACTCCGATATCTGGGGTCCTTCTCCTACTCTTACCATTGGTCGGGGTAGTTCCTATTTTGTCACGTTCATTGATGATTTCTCTCGCTGTACGTGGGTGTATCTATTAAAAGATCGCTCCGAATTATTCTCTGTATGGACATCCTTCTATCTCATGATCAAAACTCAGTTTGGTGTTTCTATCCAAGTGTTTCGATCTGATAATGCCCAAGAATATCTCAGTCGTGACTTCTCTACATTCTGCATGCAAAATGGGATTCTTCATCAAACTAGTTGTGTCTATACTTCACAACAAAATGGTGTGGCCGAACGCAAAAACCGTCACTTGCTCGATGTCGCTCGCACCTTGATGACCCAGATGCATGTTCCTCGCTCCTATTGGGGCTATGCTGTTCTCCTTGCCTGCTACCTCATCAATCGCATCCCCTCCACGGTTCTCCACGGCCAAACCCCGTTCTCCATTTTGTATCCGGGAAAGGAGCCGTTTCCTCTCCCTCTCCAAATCTTTGGATGCACTGCCTTTGTGCATACCCCTTCTGCCACCCGTGATAAGCTCTCCCCTCGCTCCACCAAATGTGTCTTTCTAGGGTACTCCACCACTCAGAAAGGCTACTGTTGCTTTGATCCCGTCCTTCGTAAGCAGTTCGTCTCTGCTGACGTCACCTTCTTCGAGAATACCTCCTACTTCTCGGATGACTCTTCTCCACCACTACACCGTCTCCACCCCCTCCTCTTCCTCCACCTCTCTCTCTCCCTTCTCCACCACCCTCTCCCTCATCTCCGCTGCCGTCGCTCTCTTCTCCCGGGCCAGCTTTCTCTACCACGGATGCACCGGATGCCGCGGGCCCGGCTGACCTGGATCTTCCTATTGCTCTTCGCAAAGGGGTGCGGACGTGTACCTTACACCCCCTTGCTGCTGTTGTTTCCTATGATCGTCTTACTCCTTCTCGCAGGGCATTTGCACTGGCTATCTCTGCCACTGCCACACCCCGCTCCTATCAGGAGGCCCTTGCTATTCCTCACTGGAAGATGGCCATGGATGAGGAAATGGCGACCCTCACTGAGCGGGGTACCTGGACTCTTGTTCCTCCTCCTTTTGGTACTGATGTTGTTGGCTGTCGCTGGGTCTTTGTGGTCAAATTTAGCCCAGACGGCACTGTGGATCGGTATAAGGCTCGCCTTGTGGCTAAGGGCTTTACTCAGACCTATGGGGTTGATTACTTTGACACCTTCTCCCCTGTGGCTCGTCTCAGCACCATTCAGGTTCTTCTCTCTGTGGCCGTCAATCGGGATTGGCCGATTTCTCAGCTGGACGTCAAGAATGCCTTCCTTTATGGAGATCTTCACGAGGCCGTTTACATGGAGCAACCTCCTGGGTATGTTGCTCCGGGGGAGACACGAGTATGCCGGCTGCAGAAGGCAATTTATGGCCTCAAGCAGAGTCCTCGAGCTTGGTTTGACAAGTTCAGCGGTATTGTGGCGGCTGTTGGTTTTGTGCGAAGCTCTGCTGATCACTCTCTCTTTATTCGCAAAACTCCTTCTGGGCTGGTTGTTCTTGCTGTGTACGTCGATGATATTCTTCTCACTGGCGATGACCAGGAAGGGGTAGCCCTGACAAAGCGATATCTTCGCCAACATCTGATCACTAAAGATATGGGCTCTCCAAAGTACTTTCTGGGGATCGAACTCTCGCGGAAGCCCGACTCCTTAGTTCTCTCTCAGCGTAAGTATGCCCTTGATCTTTTAAAAGAGGCAGGATTGACTGGAGCTAAACCCGCCCGATGCCCCATGGCTATTGGGGAGGACAAAACCTGGACAGATGATTCGCCTCCTCTTTCAGATAGTTCGCGGTACAGGCGTCTGGTTGGTAAGCTCATATATCTCACAGTGACCAGACCCGACATTTCCTATGCTGTGGGCAAGGTGAGTCAATTCATGCAAGCGCCTAGGGAATGTCATCTACAGTCCGCCTTGCGGATCTTGGAATATGTCAAAGCAGCGCCTGGGAAAGGATTACTGTTTCAGAAGAATGGTCATCTGAGGATTGAAGCCTACTCAGATGCAAGTTATGCTGATGACAAAGGGGATCGCAAGTCTACCTCAGGTTTTTGCACCTTTGTTGGGGGAAATCTGGTGAGCTGGAAGAGCAAAAAGCAGTCTGTTGTCTCCAGGTCCAGTGCAGAAGCTGAGTATCGCAGTATGGCGTCAACCACTTGTGAGTTGAAATGGTTGCGGGCTCTCATGCTAGATTTAGGAGAGGTGTACAACCATCCTCTTCCTATGTTCTGTGATAACAAGGCCGCCATATACATCTCCAAAAACCCGGTATTCCATGAAAGAACAAAACACATTGAGGTTGACTGCCATTTCATTCGTGAAGAGATTTTAAAAGAACAAATTTGCACTCTGTTTGTCACGTCTGATAAAGAGCTAGCTGACATCTTCACCAAGCCAGTCTCCGCCTCGTTTCTGCATGTTTGCGACAAGCTGGGCATGATTGATATATATGCTCCAGCTTGAGGGGGAGTGTTGAAGTTGGTGACCGGGCGGTCTGTCTTGGCGGGTTGGAGACCGCGCGGTCTGGCGGTTTGACTCGGCGACTTGTAAACCGGGCGGTCTAGCAATCTTCACAGGCGACCTCTCTGCTTCTCTTATTGTTGCCGTGCGGTTAGTCCTTCTGTCTAACCGCGCGGCCTGTGCGGTTTCTTTGTACAGTCCGCTTAGCTTGTAAATTTTTAGTCCCACATCTCTTATTTGTATTCTCTCTTCTCTCCTCCATTCTATATAAGGGAGGGCATACCTTTGTAATAGTTATCTTTTTTGGATAATAAAATTTCAATTATTCAAAAGTTTATTCGGCTTGTTCTCTACTTTTCGCTTCTTTTCGCTACTTTCTAACAGCTATTTAGATAATATATATAGCTGCTAGACTAGTTCCACTATCACCTGCCACTTTGTACTCTCCACCTTTGTAGATTATCTTTCCTCCTCCCCGCTCGGTGCTCTAGGAGCCATGGGAGGAGGGGTAGGGGATGATAGGGCTTAGTCTTTATGACTAATGGTTTTCGGACCACAATATTACAGGGGCTCTGGATCGGAGACAGGGACCAGCAGCTCAGGGACCAACATCAGCAGAGTACGATGTGCATGGAGGTGGGCCAGTCTAGTACCGGAGCACAAGCAACCAGCTCCGTGAGTGATAGTCTTTATATAGCTTCCGCGAGAGATTATAGCGAGGATCTGATGTACCGGGTTTAAGCCCGTTTTTATTTCCATTTTGTTACTTTGAAGTACACTCTCTTTTCTATTTATGGACTGGTTGTGATTTATCTTATTATTTGTCATGTTTATGAACCGAATTATAACACTGTTTATGATTGCTGCTCTCTCTGTGATGATCGAAAAGGCCGGCAGAATCGGTGTTTTGTAGTGGCGGCTTTCCAGAGAGTCGGGGCCACCACAAAACGGCGGTTCTGGGCATAAGACCCCGGGGTTTAAAAAGAAAAAAGGGGGGGGGGTCTTACAAGTGATATCAGAGACAAACCTCAATCGAAAAGAGAAGTAGTCTACAATAACCTTAGGACACCCACGCACGAGCTTAGTTTGCGGACAAACTAGCAGCGTAAGCAGTGGTGGGCCCATTAGGGATTTCACATGTAAAAGTCCATTTTTCTCCTCCTTTTATTCCATTGGTATGCTATCTAACTGTTGGAATTTTTCTTTGTAGCCTGCGATGAACCCTACTCCACAGCAGGGGACACCTCAGGCTCCGAATTTAGTTCCACCTCCACCGGCTCCGGTTTTGTTTCAGCAGATGGAGATGGGGCAAACTTTGATGGCCATCCTGGAGGCCTTCAGGGCTCAGCAGGCCCCGACTCCAAAGCCAAATCCCGAGGCCAACTAGATGAGTGCCTTCCGGGCACTTTCCCCTCCATCCTACCAGGGGACGGAGTCGACAGTTCGCATGGAGGAATGGTTGGATACCATCTATGTGATGCTAGCAGGGATACGATGCCCAACCGAAGAGGCAGTTGCTTTGGCAGTCTCCTGCTTGGAGTCACACGGGAAGAGGTGGTGGAAGTCACAGCTGGACACCACCTTTGAGGATTTGGATTGTGCAGATATCACTTGGGGAGAGTTCAGGGCGGCACTTCTGGGACATTTTGAACCTCAGTCGGCGAGGGACGAGCTAGAGGATATGTTCCTGTGGTTGAAGCAGGGCAACAGGACAGTGCTGAAGTATTTCCAGAAGTTTACTCACCTAGCCCGTTATGTAGACTCTTACCAGTTGGACGACGCTGGATACGCTAGGAGGTTCTACAAGTGGCTGAACGACGACATGAGACAGGCCCTCCTCTTCTTCTCCAAGGGAAGCTTGGCCAGGATTCTGGAAATGGCTAAGAAAAAGGAGGCAGATCAGCTTACTGTCAAGAGCCGTAAGAGGCCGGCTGACGATGCAGTGATGGGAGGATGTAGAGACCGTCCTCGAGGCCAGATCATCGGGGAAAGAAGGAACGGGGATCAACCTCATCAGGAGATTGGACCGGAGCAGAGTAATCGGGGGGTTTTGGCCCCCTAGCCCTTACAGATGCTGGAGATACCGAGGATAGCAGAGCAGGTGTCGGTGTGCTTCCATTGCAATCAGTTGGGGCATTTCAAGAGAAATTGTCCCATGAGGCGAGCACCCCCACCAGCACTTCAGGGTGCCCCACCTCCTCGGCAGTTTGGGGTCCAAGGGCACGACCGAGGATAGGTATATCAGGGTAGAGGCCACAGACCAGAGAGGGAGCAGGTGTACGCACTAGATCTGACACAACCCCGGAATCCGGAGCAGGTTATAGCAAGTATGCCAGTACATTCATTTTCCTTCTTCCTAAGAACTAGTTCTCATAGACTCAAACTAGTTTGAAATTAAGAAAAGGAAAACTATAACAAGAACACTAAGTCACTTAATTACATTAGGCGTGGTTTTCATCAGCGGCAAGCCCGCTCACACACTCTTCGACACCGGGGCTTCACACTAGTTTGTGTCAGAGGACTTCGTGAAAGGACTGACAGACATGGAGCAATTCACAGGAAGGATAATGAGGGTGCGTCTACCCGATGGATCAGAGCTCATGACCTTTTCCCATTGCAAAATGGTGGCGGAGATCGACAAGAAGGCGTTTGAGGCACCAGCGACAATCCTGAGGATGTCGGACTATGATCTCATACTGGGCATGACGTGGTTACACTAGAACCATGACCAGATTGACTGCTTGGCAAAGAGGATCACCGTGAGGCACGGGGACTTCTCTATTGTTATCGAAGGTATTACACCAGCCCACCTGTTATTATTATCGTCTGTACATGCCATCAAGGCCCACCTACAGGGAGATGAAGTTTATCAGGTTTTCTTCGAGATAGTCGTTGCCAAGGATTCTATATAAGATATCCCAGTGGTGCGGGACTTTGCCGATGTATTTCCAGAGAAGCTACTAGGGCTACCCCCGCACCGGGAGAAGGACTTTCAGATTTAGCTCGTGCCGGGGCTAAGCCGGTATCCAGGGCCCCTTACCGGATGGCCCCGAAGGAGTTGGTGGAATTTCAAAGCTAGATCCAAGAGTTAGTAGAAGCCGGGTTTGTCCGGCCTAGCTCTTCACCGTGGGGAGCTCCGGTGCTGTTCGTTAAAAAGAAGGACGGGACAATTCGGCTGTGTATCGATTACCGGGCCCTGAACAGTCTGACGGTTTGGAATACATATCCCTTGCCAAGGATAGACGAGCTATTTGATCAGCTGGAGGGAGCTCATTGGTTCTCGAAGCTGGACCTGAGATCGGGGTACTATCAGCTACGCATTCAGGAGGAGGACATCCCATAGACGGCCTTCAGCAGCAGATATGGATTGTACGAGTTTACCGTGATGCCCTTCGGGCTCACGAATGCATCCTCCGCGTTCATGGCCTTGATGAACCAGGTGTTCAAAGAGTATCTGGATGTCTTCGTCATTGTATTCATTGACGACATCCTTATTTATTCGAGGACTGAAGAGGAGAACTCGAGGCATCTGGCTTTGACATTGGAGAAGCTCCGAGAGCATAAGATGTACGCTAAGTTCAGCAAGTGCCAATTCTAGCTAAAGGAGGTGGCCTTTTTGGGCCATGTTATTAGTGGAGCGGGTTTGGCAGTAGATCCGGCGAAGGTCCAGGAAGTGCGAGATTGGCCACCATTGAAGACAGCGACGGATGTGCGGAGTTTCTTAGGACTTGCCGGTTATTACCGAAAGTTCATGGAGTGGTTCTCTCAGATTGCCCTCCCTCTCACATCCCTAACGAAGAAGGAGTCTCCTTTTATTTGGATGCCACAGTGCGAGTCTGCCTTTCTAGAGCTGAAGGGTCGGCTTACCTCGACCCCTATTCTCGCTCTTCCATCAGGGAAGGAAGGATTCCAGGTGTACACGGATGCTTCTTATCAGGGGATGGGTGTTGTTCTGATGCAGAACGAGCACGTGATAGCCTACGCCTCCCGTCAGCTGAAGAAACATGAGCAGAATTACCCGATGGATGACTTGGAGATGGGGGCAGTTATATTTGCTCTAAAGATCTGGTGACACTACCTCTATGGGGTACACTGCGACATTTTCTCGGACCCCAAGAATTTGAAGTATGTAGACACACAGAAGGAGCTGAACATCAAACAAAGACACTGGGTGGAGTTTCTGTCGGACTACCAATACACCATGCACTACCATCCCGGGAAGGCAAACGTGGTTGTAGATACTCTAAGCCGAAGAGCGAGTATGCTAGGAGTAGGCCCGCAGCTGATAGCCTTGGAGTTGGCAGAGTCGTTCAAGAAAATGCAGATATCACTAGTGTCTGAGGATGACCCGGAGCTTTATACGGAGTACCTGATATGATGACTGCCACCGATGACGTTCAGGACCGCATCCGAGATGGGCAGAGGCTGGATACTAGAGCGGAGCCGATATTTAGGGCCTTGGAGGAAGGCACGACAGGGGATTACTCCTTGAGGGATGGGCTCTTACGTTTCAAAGGCAGAGCCTACATACCGGCAGGAGGCCAGATTCAGAAGGACATCACGCATTTTGTGACGCATTGCTAGGCTTGCCAACTCGTAAAGGCCGAGTGTAAGAATCCGGCCAGTTTACTACAACCACTTCCGGTGCCGGAGTGGAAGTTTGAGGATATAGCCATGGATTTCATACATGGGCTACCCTGGTCTCGTGCGGGAAATGACTCGATCTGGGTGATAGTGGACAGACTAATGAAGGTGGACAGATTTATTCCAGTGGCGAAGGACTCTCCGGTCAGGGTATTAATATAGAGGTTCATCGAGCAGTTTGTGCGCTATCATGGAGTACCTAGGACTATCGCTTCGGATCGGGATGGGCGGTTTACGTTCAAGGAGTGGAGGATAGTTCAGGCTCGTCTGGGTTCTCAGTTGACATTCAGCACAGCTTTTCATCCTCAGACCGATGGAAAGACGGAGCACACCAACCATACTTTGGAAGATCTTCCGCGCCTATGTATCTTGGACTGTGACGAACCTATGTATCTTGGACCGCGACGAGCCTTGGGAGAGATTGCTGCCGCTGATCGAGTTTTCGTATAACAACAGCCATCAGT
Organism: Platanthera guangdongensis; assembly: GCA_039583875.1. Taxonomy (NCBI): domain Eukaryota; kingdom Viridiplantae; phylum Streptophyta; class Magnoliopsida; order Asparagales; family Orchidaceae; genus Platanthera; species Platanthera guangdongensis. The sequence goes on along the minus strand of CM077160.1, from coordinate 7,505,302 downwards.
TCAGTATATGCATGGCCCCTTACGAGGCATTGTATGGACGGAGGTGCAGGACACCACTATCATGGATTCAGGATGAAGATCCTCAGGCACTCGACTCAGAGTTTGTGGAGGATACTGATGCTCAGGTTAGATTGATCCGGGACAGGATGTTGGAAGCCCAGAGCAGGCAGGCAAAATATTACGATGCAAGGCATCGACAGGTGGAGTTCCAGGTAGGAGAACGGGTTTTCTTGAAGATACGGCCGATGCATGGGGTCTCGCGGGTTCGTGGGCGGAAGAAGCTCAGTCCGAGATATATGGGGCCCTATAGGATCTTGGAGCAAATCAGCCCCTTGGCTTATAGACTGGAGCTACCGCCGGAGTTAGCGGGATTGCATGACGTCTTCCACATCTCCTCACTACGGAGGGCTCTACTACGCCCTGAGCAGCTGATTTCCACAGCCGACTGTCCGGTGGCCTCAGATCGATCGGTCAGCTTGGAGCCGATCAGGATCGACGACACGGCAGTGCGGGTCTTGCGATGTAAGAAGGTCCCGCTAGTCAAGGTTCTATGGAGAAACCATGAGCAGGAGGAGAATACATGGGAGCCACAGGACTTGATGCAGTAAAAGTACCCGGAGCTCTTCGAGTCAGGTATACCTTAAACTTTAGGGATGTTAGAAGTTTTATTTATTCCGTAGAAACCCCAGTATGCTTAACCTTAATTTCAGGGACGAATGTTTATATATATATTGGGATTTGTAACATCCCATTTCCAACTAGACCCCTAGGAGTGGTTTTGTCATGACTAGGTCATGACAAAAGCCTAGGAAGCCCAAGAAGACCAAGTGAGCTTAGGCATGAAGTTGGAAATCACCATGGTCTGCAAATAGTAGAATTCTAAACAATAATTTAGGATGACCATAGGGCTTCACCATGACTCCATGACCCCACCACAACATCCCTAACCCATTAAGGGGTCCATTAGAGCCATAAGAATCCATCAGGGACAACCCAAAGTGGTCAAATTGACCAAAGTCCACCATAGCCCTAAATTGGATAAGGTGCCCTAACTAAGGGCAGTTGTTCTCTAATATGCCCAATTGACCATACATAGACCTTTCCAAGCCCTAAGGGAGTCCAATGGGTTACCAAGGACCCATTGGGGTCAATCAAAGAGACTAAGTTGACCCAAGTCAACCCTAACCTTAAATGGGTCAAACTAGCCTACTTAGGATCAATTGACCTTCTCCTAGCGAAGTGGACCACACCCATGCCCTCCTAACCCTAAAGTGAGGTCAATGGGTCACCAAGGACCCATTGGGGGTAACTCAAGAGTCTATGTTGACCAAAGTCAACTCTAGCCCCTAATTTGGTCAAAGTACCCTTCCTAAGGGTAGGTGACCTCCAAAGTGCTAAGACAACCCTACCCAACCCTACCTAGACCTTAGGGGAGACCAATGGGTCACCAAGGATCCATTGGGGTCAACCCAAAAGGTCAAATTGAGCTAGGTTCTTTACCCAAGTGTTAGGTCAAGTTGGTTCAAATGGGCTAACTCAAGCTCAAACCCAAACTCACTTGGGCTAACCTCATTTTTATTGTTCATGTGGGTTAGATAGGCTGCCAATAGGCTAGGGAGATGAGAAAATTCGTTCATGATGAGTAGGAGAGAGAAAACTCAATTTGCCCTTTAATTGAGGAGAGAGAAAGTGAGAAAGAGAAGACCATTCATGGTGGGGAAGGTGAATCACCCCTCCATTCTTCACCAATTAATTAGTATTCATCTCCCCTATCAGTTTTGAGGAGTTTCCAAAAGAATTGGGACCAAGGGGTGGGGGGGGGGGGGTGGGGGGAGAATTTCAAGGGAGTTTCTCCATGGCCGAAATTCCCTTTCATGGCCATAAATGGCTTTGAAGCCTAGACCCTTCCCCTCCCTCATTTGATGACCTTAAAAGCTTCCCTAGGCAAAGAGCAGAAGTTTCAATCTTTTTGCTGAAGAAATCAAGCCCTCCCACTGCACGGTTGTAACACACACGAAACTCCAAAATCCAGCCATGGCGCACCACCACCAAACCCGTCAGAAAACACGGTTGAAGGTCCTCCTCTACTTCTCTCTTCGTGGGCTAGATCTTTAGATCTTTTAGGAGAAAAATCGGGCTCAATTGAGCCTTATCGGGTGGGAGAAATTTCAGAAAATCCATGGTTTTTATACCTTGTGAGTTCGCCGGAAACCGCCCCTCCGGCGGCCGTGCCGCCGCCCGGCGATAGCCCCTGCCTCAACGAAGGTGGTGGCAGTGGTGGCCGGCCAGGGAGGTGGTCGGGTGGCCGAGAAATGGTCTTGGAATAGGCTCCAGGTTCGGCCAATCATGGCCCTTGGCTGGAGGAAGAAGATGACCAATAGGCATTGGATCTGCTTCAAGATTCGTGCTGGATCTTATATATTTATTTTGATTTTTCTGTATTTTTGTCTTGTTTACTTATCAGTATTTCATTAAATATTAAAAATACTTAGGGCCCACTACAGGAAACATGACCAACATGACAATTGTAGCACAAGAAGTCTATTTTAATTAAAATTTATTTGCACCTATTTGGGTAAGTGGTTTGACCACAACACCCATTTTGGTGAGCACTATACCTAGGCTAGACCAGAGACTATTTTGAGTGCCCCCATCAATCCACCCATCCAAATGACTTGAAATTTTGGATGGGTAACATTCTTACCTATGTCTAGAAGATATCCAAAATTGAGAATTTGTGGAAAACAGTTTCCTAAGGTTTTGGTAGAAAGTTAATAAATAATGTAGGAATTATTTAAAAGGTCTAATTACCTCAAAACCCTCCCATATTTTGGTGAGTGGTCCTTGGGGTCTTCATAGGGCTCTGGTTAAATTTCATCTCATTTGGAGATGGTTTGAGTTGCAATCATGCAACCCTAGCCTTGCCATAATAAGGTTATTTAGGTCAAATAGTGCACTTTGGCTTTTGAGTGGCCAAATCACCTCAACAGAGGTTGAAATTGGGGTTACTGACTTGGCATGACTTTTATCACCCTCCCATATAAGATGGGGTAGATTGGAGTAGATTTACCTTAGGACCTAAGGCCAAACCCTAAGGAGGGGCTTTTGTATCTTGTGAAGGGCAAGGGGTCAAAAGATCTTGTATGGACTTGAGACTTGGTAGAGTGAGAACTAGAGTAGCTAAAACTCCCTGGTAAAATTCTTAAGGGATTTGGGAATGGGTAGGCCCCTCTAAACCATAACCCTAGTTTAGGGCACAAATATTGTAGAGATAGAATAGTTTACTAAAACTCATTGAACAGTGATGAAACTTCGGTAGAGTAGTCTTAGGGTCAGTAGGAGCCTCTGGAAATTATTGTAGGGTGTTTGGAAGACATTAACGTATATTTGTAGTTAAAATCTTTAAGTTTTCCCTAAGGATGATTGTGATAAAATTATGGTTAAACTAGCTTAAAATATTATGAAACTTGGTCAGTGAGGATTTATGATCATACTATAGCCATGGTAAATTTTGTGTAATTTTTGGATAATAGTTTAAGGTACTTCTCTATTTAATTCCATTTATTGTATTTATATTAAATTAATTAATCAGGGGCTTAAATCTTGCTAAAGAGTTGAGAAACTTTGGATTTTACGTTCAATAGTCATATTATATTTATCATAAATTTCATGGAGCATTTATTTGTCTGGTGTTCGTACATCATGTTCAAACTTGGGGTTTTGGATTATTAGAATAATTAAATAAATTACCAGATAAATTAAGAAAATTATGAAATTATGGATTTAGGCTAAAAAGGTCACGTCAACCCTCCATTAATTATTATAGGGTTACTGGATTAATATTTTAGGTACCTCTCATTTTACACGTCATATAACTTAGGTTGGTCTGCATTTAGTAAAACTGCAGAATTTAATTTGAAATATGAATTTGGGCACATGAGTTGGGGTTAGATGTTTGCTGGTTGGATAATTAAAATGAGTTCACCATTGGAAGATATGATGAGTAGGGTGTTGGTTTGGCTAGTGTTAGGTGCTGCTCGGGATCGACGAAAGATCGTCTTTCCCGCGGGGAGGAAGTGTCAAATACTCTAGGGTTAGATCCAGTACAACACGTAAGGGTTTGGGAAATCTGATAGCAACCAATAATAGTAAGTGTCTTGCGAAAGGGAGCTTTGAGCGTAATCTCATCGTAGTTCCTAGTGTCTTCGAGAGCCCTTCACGGGGAATACCTTGGGCAGTCCTGGGCTAACCTAAACAGTAAGAATAAAACATTTCAAGAGCAACTAGTATAACTAGGGTTACACATTCACACACCCCGGTAGCTCGGGAGGTTGATTATGTTATTTTGATTGCCATCCGGACGGTTCGTTCGAAAGGTAGATGCACAGACGGATAATCCGGGGAGCCAGCGACTCAAAATGTTTTGGATACAAAATAAGGTGGTGGGTCTTCGGTATCAGACAGTTGTTCACACCGACGTCGATACGTTGACTCGGCGGTGTGGGACACTTAGACAAAGAAAGTCTGGTGTATATGGCCAGCATTAGTACGCAGATACTCTAGGTTATGTTCTTCTAGGGGCGTACGGGAGGGTTAAGCCTGGTAGTGTGGATACCCGCCTAGGAGTTGGGGGCCCGACCCACTGTCTCTGTTTGCCACTACGGAGGTTCCTGGGAGTGAAGCTAGCTGCCCAAATAGGGGGAACCAAAGGTCTGTGCGCATAGAGTCGTGCGCGTGGGTTGCACTTGCATGAATCATGACATAGCATACTTGCATACAACCGACACCCTAACGTATAAATTAGTATGAGACTTTTTATACGATGGGATCCTTGCTAAAGACCCCTTAACTTATATGTTTGTATGGGCATTCATATAAGTTAAGGTTATTTATTTGTTACTTATTTCTTACCTTGTATTTCTTACATATTCTGCTTACTCTACTTGCTTACCTTACTGCATACTTTTATAGAACTTCTAGTTTGTACCTTTCTTCCTTAGCTATTTAGACAATATATATAACTGCTAGACTATTTCCACTGTCACCTACCACTTTGTACTCTCCAACTTTGTAGCTTCCCTTTCCTCCTCCCCGCTCGGTGCTCTAGGGGCCATGAGGGGAGGGGTAGGGGATGATAGGGTTTAGTCTTTATGACTAATGGTTTTTGGACCACAACATTAAAGGGGCTACGGATGGGAGACAGGGACCAGCAGCTCAGGGACCAAGATCAGCAGAGTACGGTGCGCATGGAGGTGGGTCAGTCTAGTACCGGAGCACCAGGAACTAGCTCCGTGAGTGATAGTCTTTATATAGCTTTCGCGAGAGATTGTAGCGAGGATCTGATGTACCGGGCTTAAGCCCGTTTTTATTTCCATTTTGTTACTTTTCAGTACACTCTCTTTTCTATTTATGGACTGGTTGTGATTTCTCTTATTACTTGTGATGTTTGTGGACCGAATTATAACACTGTTTATGATTGTTGCTCTCTCTGTGATGATCGAAAAGGCCGGTAGAATTGGCATTTTGTAGTGGAGGCTTTCCCGAGAGTCGGGGCCACCGCAAAACGGCGGTTCTGGGCATAAGACCCCGGGGTTTAAAAAGAAAAAAAAGGGGGTCTTACGAGCTGAAATTCTTCTTGGGACTCCAAGTTAGACAGACTGATGATGACTTGTCCATATCCTAGTCTAAGTTCACCAAGGAGTTGATTAAGAAATATTGTATTGAGTCAGCCTCCACCATGAGAACTCCAATGGGGTCAAGTATGCCTATAGGAAAAGATGATGCAGGAAAACCTGTAGATGAGTCTTTGTATAGAGGGATAATTGACTCCCTTTTATACTTAACTGCTAGTAGACCAGACATCATGTATGCTATATGTGTCTGTGCTAGGTATCAAGTCCGCCCTAAAGAATCTCATTATACTGCAGTCAAAAGAGTTTTAAGATATCTTAAGGGAACACCAAATCTTGGCCTTTGGTACCCTAAGAATAGAGATTTTCTACTAATTGGTTATTCAGATGCAGACTTTGCAGGATGCAAAGAAGACAGGAAAAGTACAACTGTCACATGTTAGTTCCTAGGTGGAAGATTGGTGTCATGGAGCAGCAAAAAACAGACAAGTGTGGCTATATCCACTACTGCGTCTGAATATGTAGCTGTAGGCAGTTGTTGTGCTCAGCTATTATGGATACAACATCAACTTGAAGATTATGGCATCCAGGTAAGTAGAACTCCATTTTTTTGTGATTCCACTAATGTCATTTTTATTGCTAGAAATCTTGTTTCTCAAAGCAGAACTAAGCACATAGAAATAAGATTTCATTTTCTTAGAGATCATGTTGAAAAGGAAGATATAAGTTTAGAATTTGTCAATACTAATTTTCAAATTGCTGACATGTTCACTAAACCACTGGATGAAACTTAATTCAATTACTTTAAAATTGAATTAGGCATGTTAAACTTGGAATAAGAATGACAAAATTGACTAAGTAAATTTGTGTCGGCACTTAGTAGTTGGTGTCGACACATAAGGAAAATTCTGTCGACACATTAAGAAGATTGTGTCGACACTTAGAATTTGGTGTCGACACATAGCTCTCCTTACACTTAGATATTGGTGTCGACACATACAGTCGTATGTGTTGACACACAGACATTAGTATAGACTCTTAAGATTGTTAGTATCGACACATCGCAGATGGTGTCGACACATAGTTTTATAATACCTTTACATTCTCTATCGATACTTTAATAGTCTATGTCGACACAATCCAAACGGTGTCGACACAATACGAGTATTTCAACCCGCCTTTTGACCTTCTTTGTTTAGAAACATATAAATAGGTGGAAGTAAAACCCTGTCGACTATGCTCTCAGTATTCTCGAGACCAAATCTTTGTGTCGGCAGACCTTCATCTCTCTTCTCCTCAATCTCTAATCCCTAATGGCGCCAAAGCTAGAAGAGAACATCAACAAGGGCTATTAACTAGTTCGCGATGCGTTTGAAAGTGCATCATAAGAAATCAAAGCCGTGATTACCCTAATCACAGAAAATGGATTGGAATACTTCGTCTTAATACCTACAAGGATATGAAAAAAGGAGGTTCTTGAATTCTATACAAAGGCATCACTGGATTCAAAGTGCATAAAAATAAAGTCATCAGTTCAAGGAACCAAGGTCAAACTCACATAGAAGAGTTTGAGTAAGACATTTTAACTTCCCAGGGTTAAAGAAGACGCTGAAATAGTATCTTCCATGACAAGAGAAGCTCTCCAATGGTGTGGAATGGATCCCACTACCAAGATTGGATCTTCTGTGAACATGAAGGGAATGAATCCCTAAGGCAAGTTTCTTTTTGAAATTTGAAGAAGCTGTTCTAGACCCACATTGGATTGAAGCCATGCAAGAGGAGCTGAATCAGTTCAGAAGGTGCAAGGTCTGGAAATTAGTTCCTAAACCAAAAGACCACAACATTATTGGAACAAAGTGGATCTTTAGGAACAAACTGGAAGAGAATGGGATCATTGTGAAGAACAAAGCAAGACTTGTTGCAAAAGGATACAGGTAGGAAGACGGTATTGATTTTGATCAAACCTTTGCCCTAGTAGCAAGATTGGAAGCAATTAGGATGTTCCTAGCCTATGCTTCATATCAAGGCTTTAAGGTATTTCAAATGGATGTAAAATCAGCATTCCTAAATGAAAATCTAAAAGAGGAAGTATATGTGGAGCAACCCTCTTGTTTTGTTGATCCACTCTATCCTTCTTATGTCTATAGACTTAGGAAAGCCTTGTATGGGTTGAAACAAGCCCCAAGGGCTTGGTATGAAACCCTGTATAATTTCCTCATTGAGAACAAATTCTCAAGGGGGAAAATAGACAAGACTTAATTCCTTAGGAAATCCAAAGGAAAGATTATCCTAGTCCAAATATATGTTGATGTCATAATATTTGGGTCTACTGAAAGTAATCTTTGCAGAAAGTTTGCAAAACTTATGCAAGGAAAATTTGAAATGAGAAGTATGGGAGAACTTAAGTTCTTCTTGGGTCTCCAAGTAAGATAGACTGAAGATGGCTTGTCCATATCCCAGTCTAAGTTCACCCTGGAGTTAATTAAGAAGTATGGTATGGAATCATACACTACCATGAGAACTCCTATGGGGACAAGTGTGTCTCTAAGCAAAGATGATGCAGGGAAACCTGTAGATAAAACTTTGTATAGAGGGATAGTTGGGTCCCTTCTTTATCTGACTGCTAGTAGACCAGATATCATATATGCTACATGTGTCTGTGCTAGGTACCAATCATACCCTAAAGAATCTCATCTTACTGCAGTAAAAAGGATTTTGAGATATCTTAAGGGCACACCTAATCTAGGCCTTTGTTACCCTAGGAATGGAGATTTTCTACTGGCAGGCTATTCAGATGCAGATTTTGCAGGTTGCAAAGAAGATAAAAAAAGCACTACAGGCACCTGTCAATTTCTAGGAGGAATATTGGTGTCTTGGAGCAGTAAGAAGCAGACTAGTGTGGCATTTTCCACAACTAAGTCTGAATATGTGGCAGCAGGAAGTTGCTGTGCACAACTATTGTGGACTCAGCACCAGCTAGAAGACTATGGTATTCAGGTAAGTAGAACACCTTTGTTTTGTGATTCTACAAGTGCAATTTCTATTGCTAATAATCCTGTTTCACATATTAGGACTAAGCATATAGAAATTAGATACCATTTTCTTAGAGAACATGTAGAGAAAGAGGACATCTCACTAGAATTTGTTAAAACAGATTATCAAATTGCAGATATGTTTACTAAGCCTCTAGATGAAACTAAATTCAACAAGTTTAAAATTGAATTAGGAATGTTGAACATAGATTAGTTTCACAAAATTGACTAAGTAAAATTGTGTCGACACAAGGAGTTGTCTGTGTCGACACATAGAAGTGGTGTCGACATTCCAGGGAAATGATGTCGACACATCTAGAAAATTGGAGTCTACACTTCAGAGAAGTAGTGTCGACATATCCAGAAGTGGTGTCGACACATCCAGAGGTGGTGTCGACACTTAGGATCAACACAGTTTTCGTCGAGTGAAGTATCGACTAATAGTCGAGTGCAAATGTATAAGTGTCGACACATTGAAGTCAACACTTATGTCGAGACATTAGAAGTCTATGTCGACACTTTTCAACAGTGTCGACACATTAAGAGAATTAAGACATGCCTTTTCACCTTCGTTTCTAGAACGGTATAAATAGGTCAACAACATTGTCTGTCGACACACTCACCATAGTTTCGAGACCAAAACCTTGTGTCGACAAATTCTCTCATCTAAATTCAAGATTTCTCTCAACCCTAATGGCGCCCAAGCTTGAAGACAATGTCAATGAAGTATATGAGCTGGTACGCAACGCCTTTGACCATGCGGAACCTGAAATTAAAGTTGTAGTAACCCTAATTGCAGAGAATGGGTTGGAGTTTCTGGTATCTGAACCAACTAAGATTTGAAAGAAAGAAACACTAGAATTCTTTGGTGCTGCTACCCTAGATCAAACTGGACTCAAAATTAGATCCACAGTCCATGGAGTAAAGGTGAAAATCACCCAAAAGAGTTTAAGGAAAGTTCTTCACCTTCCAAGAACACAAGAAGAAGAAGATGTACCTGCATCTAAGCTAAGGGAAGCACTTCAATGGTGTGGATTGGATTCCACCATGAAGATTGGCTCAACTTTGAACAGGAAAGACATGAATATGCAAGGAAAGTTCCTATCTGAAGTTATAGGTAAAGTGATTCTCTGTAAACCAGGAGGGCATGATAGGATTTCTGCCTATATGTTCAACCTTATGACCAGAATAATCTACACACTAAATACTGATTGGACAACAGTAATATTTGAGAAGCTTAAGGAAAGTATGAAGAAGCCAAATCTGGGAAGAATTGTGAGCTTGTATTTAGCTGGAACAATACCTAAAGTGATGGAACAGTCAGCTGGGACTAAGATAAATCACATGAGAAGGATGGACATCAGGATTATATCCAGATGGGATAGAGTTCTAACTAAGGATATGCCTGAGGAAGAAAGGCAAGAGATTCCTGAACAATCTACATCACAAGATATTTCTGCACAAGACTCTATAGATGGTGCACAGGTACAGGGGGAGCCTCATGTTGAGGAAGAGCCAATACACTTGGAAAGTGATATTGCTACACAAACTATACTTGAGGTAATACATGAGGTTAATCAATCAATTTTTAATGATAAGGATGAAACTCTAACTGAATCTTTGATTGATGTTGACCAGCCAACTCAACTACACAGTCAAGCACAAGATGTCATTATGGAGGATACATCTGTTGCTGCTGATGTACCAGAGATAAGAGTTTCTCCAGTCCCTACTCAACAAGAATTCACTCTTGAAAAGTTGTTCCCTGATTTAGTGCAAGCTCACATTGATGGGGAGCAAGCTGATAATGAGGGGGAGAGAACTGAGTTTGAGGGGGAGAAATCAAATGTTGAGGAGGAGCAGATAAGAACTGAGGAGGAGCAAAGGACTCAGGGGGAGAAACCTAGAACTGCACAAGACTTGCCTCCTAGTCCTAAGGATAGAGTTAATATAGCCAGTACCTCAGATTCTGAGGATGAAGAAGCTACAAGAGCTAAAAAGAGGAAGCTAATGGTCTTCAAAAGGAGAAGCCAAAGCTATAAGAAGGCATTACAAACTACTGCTCCATAACCTGCCCCAACATCTGATTACAACTCATTGTTGATGGCCTTGCAGCTCAATTCATTTCAATGCAACAGCAACTGCAAGTAGCATCCACGCAAGAGCGGCAAACAAAGTAACGGTCAACATTAGCTGACCAATTATAACGACCCTACCCCTTACCCGGGGCAGTGGTTCCTTCTCTGTATGCATTTGCAATTATACTAACTATCAAACACAACAAGTACGCTCAGGCACTACAAAATCACAAATGCCGGCCTCCACCAGACGCTTCGTGCACTCAGGGCACCTTACGGTTTACCGGTCTCCGAGGTAACACCACTGATTAGATGATTAATCACTTGTTGGTTGGTCAGTCCTAGTCACCCCAACCCGCAGATTGGTTGCATTTCGCCCACACCACTCAGCGGTGATAACCTCACGACAAACTTGAGCATTAAGATCGACCCACCAATGTGGTGCAGCAAGTCGGGTCCGCCACGCGTCCTCCCAACCATTGCCACTAATTAACCTCCCAAAACAACCGAGGTCAGGTTAGCCTTTCTCGTGCTCAATCCGTCAGTAGCGCACCACTAGACGTGGGTCGGCCTTCCCTCCTAATCAGCCACATCTTTTCGCTCTCCCAGAGAAATCACACCATAAGGAGCTTACGCAAAGCATCCATGATCCATCCATCCGTACATCTAGACAAAACATCCATACGTACAAAGCATATATAGTTATCAAATCCACGGAGTCTTCTCCGGTTTACCCGTAATCATCACCAATCCAGACTAACCATCTAGATGGGTTTCACACAGCATGCCTATGCCGTACTCCACACTTCCGACTCTAGATACAAACTCAACCAAGAAATCACTTCCGATATCCACCTCTTGGTGGAGGATTCCATACATATGCATAAAGAAAGGACTTCGATGTCCAAGAGGAGATCATTACCCTTGAAGATCGCTTCGTCGCCATGAATTAGCCGGATGAGAATCACCGCCTCGGCTTTACCTTCACGAATCCGATCTCGGATCTTGATTTCGCACTCCGCAGCTCCTCCAGCAGCTGGTTTCTCTTTCCTCCTTTCCTTCCTTTGACCCCTCTCTCTCTCTCTTTCTCTCTCTTTGAGAATGACAAGAAGAATAAGATGAAAATGAAGGGATTTTATCCTCATTTCTCGGCCTCTATCCATATGGAAGGGGTCTGGACCAGTGGATCCAGAACAGGGAAACGAACGGCTCAGATTTGCCCCAAAATAGGTTGAACACGGCCCGACACGCCCTGTAACACGCCCGTGTCACAGGCCGTGTCACTTAAGTGGCAGGCAACCGACTCAACTCCGACCAGTACACGGCTGTGTGACACTCCCGTGTCACATCCTACACGCTCGTGTCATGCCCAACATGCCCGTGTCATGTAGCTGTGTACTTCACACAACACCATATCAATTCACCCGAATGGGACACGGCCATGGGACACGCCCGTATCCCAGGCCGTGTTCGCCAGGACACACCCTTGTCCAACAAAACACGCATTCCTTATTGCAATCCGCAAAGGACACGCCCTGTGATACGCCCGTGTCGTAGGCTGTGTACTCTGCGCTCGATAATCTTTGACCGAAATTCGTCGACCACACACACCACTACTCAACCCGAGCATGACACGCCTTGGGACACGCCCGTGTCACAGGCCTTGTCACCCAACCTAAAACCCAAAGTGGGCTTTAGGGTGTTACAATCCTCCCCTCCTTCAAAACAATTTCATCCCCGAACTTTAGCTCAACCACAACCAGAAATATAATCATTCTACGTCGCACCATCAGCAACCGATCACGCAAATACCGCGAGCCTGGTGATAGCTCCATGTATCATCTATATACACCCATATATCCAACCATCGTGTGTTATACCCTTTGATCGAGCGATCACCGAAATAAAAACAGGTGTATGCAAACATCTCATGTTTCATTTCGGTATTTGATCACCATACAAAACAAAATGGACACCAACAACAGATTATTTATGTTTTTACCGATATACACCAACATCTATGTACATCCCCAAAGTCACATAGTTTGTTTCTGCTCATCAGCCTCATTATGCAAATATCGCTTCATGGCTTCTTGGAGTGCCAAATTAAACACATGAGGCTGAACCTCACAAATTGAGCTTTGGGGCTCCTGCACTTCCAAATTATGCAGTCGAGGTTGCGTCCGGGATGCAGATGACTCGGCCACTGCTTTACCCTTCTTTTCATACGACGCACCGACCTTTTTCTCACCCCTTGGAGCGTCACTCCAATAATTGTTGGCTAAATGTCCTTGCTTGCCACATCGAAAACATGTACATGTCTTCACACGTCCTTGTCCATAAGTTGCTCCCGACGAAACAGTAGACGACGTTGGTTCAACAAGCCTGAACTTTTTCTTATCTAGTTTCCTAAACTCCAACTGTTCCGACTGCAGAACTTTGAATTTTGGCTTTTCCACCGCCAGGCTCTTCTTCTCTTGTACCCGCTTGATATCCTTCTACAGCGTCCGAGCTGTATCTACCAACGCTTGAAAGACTTGGTTCACCGAACTCGGGAGTGCCAACCTTAACTCGTCACGCAGACCCTCATAAAAGCGATTCGTCTTTCGCGCTACCTTAGCGAAGTTAGACCCCGCATAACGCCCTAGTCTGGTGAACTCATGCAGGTAAGTATCAATATCACGCTCACCCTGCACCAGACGGAGAAACTCATTCTCCATGGCAATCCGCTGCGACACTGGCACATATTTGGCCAGAAATAACCGTGAGAATTCTTCAATCAATATTTCTTCCAATCCTCGCCCTGCCAAGTGATGCACTTCCACTTCGTCCCACCAAAGCCGCGCATCGCCTTCCAATAGAAACATGGCTAACGTCACCTTCTGTGCCTCCGCAGTCTAAATTGCTCCGAAGATTCTTTTGACTCTTGCAAGCCAATCTTCCGCCTGCGTTTGGGAAGTCACCCCACCAAACATAGGTGGATGAAATTCCATAAACCGCTTAAACTACTCATCCGCTCCTTGCTCTTCCATCATGACTTCAACGCACCCTTGCCTTGCACCGGGCCATACTGGCACTCCTGCAGGCCTTGCCTGCCCAGTAGGCTATGCCTGTAACACTGCGAGCACTATCTCAATCACCACACGTATGGTCTCCGCCGTGGGAGGTGTGGGCGCTTCAACTGGTGCCGTAGTCTCATCCGAACGTTGGGGCTTGGACTGCCCCGCATCACTCCTCGCCACCTTGGGATGTTACACCGTGTTCGTCCCAGGTTTTGGTTTTCAAGTATGAATCGTGGCCGTCCGTTTCCTTATTTTTGGATCTAACGACTCAAGGCTGTTCTTGCTGGTATATACCCGGGAATAGGGTTGGCAAGCTTTCATTTCCTTTAAGCATTCTCCTTCTAAACTTCTAGAGAGAGGGGAGATCAAGGAAGAATAAGGAAGCTAGATCCAGCCGTCGGTGGAGCTTCAAAGCCCCGAATCGCGAGCCGACTTTGGATCTACGGAGGCGAGGATATTGCGATGCTTTTCATCCGCATAGATTTCCATGGCGCCAAAGAGGAATGCTAGGGTAATGATTCTCAACCTAGGACATGTGAAGTCCTTTTTTCTTTCCATAGTAAGCCCACTATCGCGAGTTTGCAGTGAGTTTGAGGCGTTCCTTCGGGTAGACATGAATAGTCCCCGTTGTTGAGCATGTAGAGTCCGTAATCGTGAAACAGATATAGGCATGATGTGTGAAGCCTACCCGAACAAGTTGTTCTGGATCAGTGATGTTGCATTGCATGAATGTCCGAAGAAGTCTCTGTGCAATTGTTTGTTTTTCGGGTTTTTTACGTGGTAGATTGCAATAGGGAGTCTTGGGGACTAACTCCAAGGTGCACCTGGAAAACTGGGCAGATGCGTGATTCTTCCAACTTGGTGGCCTGGGAGCCAACTTGTACATAACTGGGTTATGTAAAGTGTGTGATCGATTTGGGACTCAGGGAAGCTTGACCCATGCAGACGGCTTAAGTTGACGTTACGGTGTGAGCAATGGGTTAGGCGGAACCATACCTACTCTATACGGTTCGGTTAGAGAGACCTAAGGTAAGTGGTACTTGTCGTTGGCATAGATGGAGGGTCTTAGGCAGTGTCCAGAAAGACCAAATGCTCACGAGATATTGCCGCCCAGGGGGTGGTGGTGAGACTGCAGACTTTGACCGGGTTCACCAAGAATGTGCCCTGAGAGCACGGGGTGTGTGGTCGTGCGAGCCTACGCCTGTGATGATGTGTAATTTCTCTATATTATGGCAATGCTAATAAAGTGCAGGGAAAGAGCATCGCCGCCCCGAATTTGGGGGCGAGGTCGTTATAATTTGGTCAGTATAGCTGACCGTTACTTTTATTTGCCACCGTTGCGGTGGGTTGTTGCTTACAGGTGCTGCAGAGCCAAGTGGTAAATAGCGGGCAAAAGCCCATGTTGCTGAGCCGGCCCTCGAAGGCCTAATTATTAAATGCTTACTTGTATTATTCATGTGTGACCGGCCTGCGTGCCGAGGTTTGGAAAATACTTTAATTTGAGTAAACTATTGTAAGGCCATAAGGCCGTGTACTGGTGTATTGTACATTCATTCCTTATTGTTTGGTTTAGTGGGCATTCATGTTGTTGGCAGGGTTCTTTATTTATTGCAACTTTTAAATTGCTTCCACTAGAATGTACTCTGTGCAGGACGATGGTTATTGGTTGGATGGTTTCCTTTGAGTAACCTTCCGGTCTGTCTGTGGTCTATGTCGTCGGGCCCCGGCCGGTCCTACTGCTATATGCTATGCGACGGATAGGGGGTGTTACAATTTGGTATCATACTACTGGTTTCGGTCAACTTGAATGAATTCATGGATGAATTCTTTTAAGGGGTGGTGAGCATATGTGTGTGTGTCATCGTTATAACATAAAAGATCCCATGAATGTCCACTTAGTAATGAAAATACACGTGTTTGAGGAACCTACGTGTTCTTATAATTGCTTTTTGTAATTTTGTTTGGTCGCTTAATGGTGTTTTGTACAACTATAGGTGACCAGAAGTGGCACAGGGCCGTCAGAACGCCCAGTTTCTGAGGCTAGTAGCGCACCAAATGATGCTCCTGCAACACCTCCCTCGGCTGAAACCATACGATTGGTTGTCAAAGTAGTGTTTGGCATGATCAACGCGCAGCCTGCAAGGCAAATACAACAACCCGCTCCTACGATGGAGCAGGTACCCTCCAAAGGGATGAACCAAGAAGGGTGGAGCAGGTGGTGGTGGAGACTTTGGTGCCTAGGAGAGCAACCGAAAGGCAGCTCAAACATGTTATGGGCTTCAATCCTCCGGTGTTCTCGGGGACGGGAACCCCATCCCAAGCAGAGGATTGTCTCTCCCGAGTGAAGAGAGTACTGACAGTTACTGAAACGGAAGAGTGGCAAATGACCATTATAGCTACATTCCTGTTGGATGGAGATGCTAGGTTGTGGTGGGAAGGTTTGGAACTACATCACTTGAGGGGAAGGCAACTTACAGACGTCTCGATAGAGGGGTTTTCGAGGCTGTTCTTGGCAAGGTACCTTCCCTCGGCTCAGAGGATAGCATTGGAGAATGAGTTCCAGAAGCTGACACAAGGAGAGAGTAGCGTGGATGAGTATCTCCATGAATTTAATCGTTTGGGTCGGTACGCTAGCTCTACGTTCGCTGATGAGGAGCATAAGACAAACCGATTTTATGAAGGTTTGAGAGATGACTTAAGGCTACTGCTCTCGGGGCCTATGACGAAGGGCTTCTTGACCCTGGTCAATACGGCTCGGTCGTTGGAAAAGGATTTGAAGAATGTACAAGCAAAGAAAAACTCTGGTGATAAGAGGACAGAGTTCAAAGTGCCGGCTAATGTGAAGTCTGGATATCGCAAGTTCAATAAGAAGGCTAGGACTTCGGGTCCAGCCCCTTCTTCCGGTGCTTCGGGGCAACTACAAGTCGAACCTCGGGCGCATGCTACAATTGTGGAAACGCTGGGACACTTTGCCCAGGACTGCTGGAGCGGACGTCCCAAGTCCGAGAGGAAGCCGGGAGCAACGTTTGAAGAGAAGGGCAAGGCAGTGGAGTCAACCGCATCTCATTATGCTTCGGCTCAACCTAGAGTCTACAATCTTGGCCAGCAGGAGGCCATTAAGCAAGCGGATGTGGTGACAAGTACGGTTTAAATTTATAGCAAGTTAATTTTTAAATACTTGTTATGTGTGTGTTACCTTACCACTGCTTTTGTAGGATTTGTTTTGATTTGTGAGAATCCAGCGAGAGCACTCTTTGATACGGGAGGTTCACACTTCTTTTTGTCCGAAGGATTCATATCGCGCATCAGAGTAACTTCTTCGATGGCGAAGGACAAACTGGATGTGTTGTTGCCGAATGGGTGTTCGATGCACGCGGATAGAATCTGTGGCGTAAAGATTCGTATTGTGAGTCAAGAGTTCGATTTGCAAGCGTCGTTACTACCGCTGGTGGAGTTCGACGTGATATTTGGCATGGACTGGCTCTCGGAGCAGCAAGCTTATATTGATTGTGGTCGCAAGTAGGTTAAGTTGGGGACAGGTCGTGAGACGACCTTTACGGGCTTGAAAGTGTCAAGCAATACTTTGATGTCTGCTCTTCAGGTGGTGAAGGCAGTTCGTACTGGAGCAGAGCTGTTCTTAATGCTAGTGGAGGTTGCAAAGCCTAACCTACGTTGTACAGTATTTCAGTGGTATCTGAGTACCCTGATGTGTTCCTTGGCGATCTTCCTGGAGCCCCACCTCAATGGAAGATTGATTTCACCATCGAGCTAATGCCAGGTGCGAAACATGTGTCACGCTCTCCGTATCGGCTAGCGCCAAAGGAGATGGCGGAGCTGAAGGTATAACTTCAAGAGTTTTTGGAGCAGGGATATGTGTGTCCAAGTTCATCGCCTTGGAGCGCACCAGTCCTTTTTGTTAAGAAGAAGGACGGAAGCTTGAGACTTTGTATTGATTACCGAGAACTGAACAAGCTAATGGAGAAGAACAAGTACCTGATCCCAAGGATTGATGATCTTTTTGATCAGTTAGTCGGGTCAACGGTGTACTCGAAATTGGATCTCAAGTCCGGTTATTATCAACTGCGGATAAGGGAGAGTGATATCCCAAGACAACTTTTAGTACTAGATACGGGCATTACGAGTTTACGGTCATGCCGTTTAGGCTGACTAATGCGCCGTCGGTGTTCATGGATCTGATGAACAGGACCTTCAGGGAATACCTATACCACTTTGTGATCGTCTTCATTGATGACATATTGGTGTACTCGCGGAGTGAGGAGGATCACTTTAAGCATTGGAGGATCACTTTAAGCATCTACATTTGGTATTGGAGATGCTGAGGAGGAACCAATTGTACGCCAAGTTCTCCAAATGCGAGTTTTGGTTGTCCTCAATAGCGTTCCTTGGTCACATAGTCAGTGGAGAGGGAATTACGGTGGATCCGGTGAAGATTGTTGCGATATGAGAGTGGCATGTGTTGTCTATGGTAGCGGAAGTCCGGAGTTTTCTGGAGCTTGCAGGCTATTGCAGGTGCTTCGTGGAGAACTTCTCGTGGATAGCGTTACCCCTCACGACTCTGACGAGGAAGGAGGAGAAGTTTGTTTGGATGTCGGAGTGTGCACGAGCTTTTGAGGAGCTGAAGAGTCGGTTGACCACGACGCCTGTGCTGAGTTCACCGAGTGGGACCAAAGGTTTTGAGATTTATAGCGATGCTTCGGGCAGTGGATTGGGTTGTGTCCTACTGCAGCATGGAAGTGTGATAGCGTTTGACTTGCGACAGATGGAAGTGCATGAGAGGAATTATCTGGTCCATGACTTGGAGTTAGTGGCCGTGATTTTTGCCTTGAAGCTATGGAGGCACTACTTGTACAAGGTGAAGGTCGATATCTATACTGACCACAAGATCCTGAAATACTTGTTGGATCAGAAAGATCTAAACATGCGACAGTGGAGATGGATGGAGTTCCTGGGGGACTACACGTTCAAAATTCACTATGTGTCTGGGAATGACAATGCGGTTACGGACGCGTTGAGCCGTAGGGCCCCAGCTCAAGCTATTTGGCTGTCGGTCCATGACGAGCGGTTGGTTCGGGAGTTGGAGGCGTTGGAGATCTCTTGTGTAGACAAGCAGACAAGTGTCAAAGCGCTATTAAACTGGACAGAAGTTCAGTGTGACCTGGCTGATCGGATTCAATAGGCTTTGGATATGGATGACCGCATGAAGCAAATCATGGTTGAAGCTTTGGATGGGTCAAATTCCCAATTTGTTGTTGAGGATGGATTGCTATGGAAAGACGGTCGTCTGTGCGTCCCAAATGTGGGCAATCTGCGGGCGGATTTATTGTACGAGGCTCATCATACCAAGTACTCGATCCAACCAGGGAGCACAAAGATGTACTGCGATGTGAAGAAATTATTCTGGTGTCCATGACTTAAGAATTATGTGGCACTGTACGTGGCGAAGTGTCAAACATGCGCCTTAGTGAAGGCGGAGTGCCAAAAGCCAGGAGGATTCTTGAAGTCCTTGCCTATTCCGGAGTGGAAGGTCGACGACATTACTATGGACTTTGTGCATGGTTTGCCAAGGTCGCAGAAGGTAAACGACGCCATCTGGGTGGTCGTGGATTGTTTGACGAAAGTGTCGCACTTCATTCCGCATAGGAAGGATGACTCCGTGGAGAAATTGGAAAAGTTATACGTGGATAATATTGTACGGCTTCATGGTGTGCCCCGCAGCATCGTGAGTGAATGTGATGGGCGGTTCACGTCCAATGATTGGAGGCTGGTGCAGCAGATGTTGGGAACAAAGCTGAGTTTCAGAATAGCCTTTCATCCGCAGACGGATGGGCAGACCAAGAGAGTCAATAGGACAATGGAATACATGCTTCACATGTGTGTCCTAGACTTCGGGAAGCAGTGGGAAGATCACCTATACTTGGTGGAATTCGCTTACCACAATAGCTACCAGGCGAGCATACAAATGGCGCCCTTTGAGGCCCTTTATGGTAGAAGATGTCGCACGCCGTTGTCTTGGTTGGAAACGGGTGAGTCAAAGTTGTACAAGCGACAAGAGGTGCAAGATGCAACGCCGTTGGTTCGTACGATTCGAGAGAGATTGCTAATCGCTCAGGACCTCCAAGCTAAGTACTATAACGCCAAGCACAGGAACTTGAAGTTCGCTGTCGGCGACAGGGTGTACTTGAAGGTCAAGCCGTTTAAGGGTGTCTTGTGGGTACGTCGCTTGAAGAAGCTAAGCCCGAGGTACCTTGAACCGTTTGAGGTTCTGGAGCGGATCGGCGAAGCAACTTATCGATTGAGGCTATTAGTGGAGCTAAGTGGTCTACACGATGTATTCTATATATCGGTGCTACGGAAGGCGGTGCAAGAGCCTTCGCAAGTGATTGCGGTCAACCAAGTGCCGGTCGATAATGGGTTGACGACGAAGGTCAAGCCCATTCGCATTGAGGACTCGAAAGTCAAGCGGCTACGCAACAAAGAGATCAGAATGGTTAAGGTCCGTTGGGACAATTATGGTCGGGAGGAGCTCTCCTGGGAACGAGAGCAGACCATGCTTGAGGAGTACCCGGAGTTATTCCACTCAGGTACCGTTTAGGTTTTCTGTTCATCTTTCCTTTATAATTTCGGGACGAAATTCTTTTAAGAGGGAGAGAGTTGTAACGCCCCGAAACTCAAAAGAGCGACGGGAGGCATTTTGAGCCAAGTTTGGAACTTGGTAGGGGTCACATGGCCTGGGACACGGGCGTGTCCCAGGGGCGTGTCGTGCTCGAGTCGACGATCTAGCAGAGAGGTCGATGAATTTGGAGTCGACGATCGTCGAGCAGCGAACACGGCATGAGACACGGGCGTGTCCCAGGCCGTGTCCATATCGGGGTGAAGGTCGGGCCATGTCGTGGGAGACACACAGTGTTAGCGCATGGGCGTGTACGGGTAGACATGGGCGTGTCAATTGTGACACGGGTGTGTCGAGGACTCGTGTCCCTTGCGGGAAGTTTTTGATCCTGTGTCTAAGGTGGAACACGGCACGCTACACGGTCGTGTATTGTTTGACACGGGCGTGTCAAGTCGGACACGGGCGTGTCGAGAGCCCGTTTACTTTTCGGGACGCATCGGTTTCGACGTCGAATGGGGAACACGGCCTTGGACACGGGCGAGTCACAAGCCGTGTTCGGCCCAGGTTTTGTTTTTCAAGTCCGAATCGTGGCCGTCCGTTTCCTTATTTTTGGATCTAACGGCTCAGGGCTGTTCTTACTGGTATATACCCGGGAATAGGGTTGGCAAGCCTTCATTTCCTTTAAGCATTCTCTTTCTAAACGTCTAGAGAGAGGGGAGAGCAAGGAAGAAGAAGGAAGCTAGATCCGGCCGCCGGCGGAGCTTCAGAGCCCCGAATCGCGAGCCGACTTCGGATCTACGGAGGCGAGGACATTGCAGTGCTTTTCATCTGCATAGATTTCCATGGCGTCAAAGAGGAATGCTAGGGTAACGATTCTCAACCTAGGACATGTGAAGTCCTCTTTTCTTTGCATAGGAAGCCCGCTCTCGCGAGTTTGCGGTGAGTTTGAGGCGTTCCTTCGGGTAGACATGAATAGTCCCCGTTGTTGAGCATGTAGAGTCCGTAATCGAGAAATGGACATAGGCATGATGTGTGAAGCCTACCTGGACAAGTTGGTCTGGATCGGTGATGTTGCATTGCATGAATGGCCGGATAAGACTCCGTGCAATTGTTTGTTTTTTGGGTTTTCTACGTGGTATATTGCAAGAGGGAGCCTTGGGGACTAACACCAAGGTGCACCCGGAAAATTGGGCAGATGTGTGATTCTGCTAACTTGGTGGTCTGGGAGCAAACTTGTACATAACTTGGTTATGTAAAGTTTGTGATCGATTTGAGACTCGGGGAAACTTGACCCGCGCAGACGGCTTAAGTTGACGTTGTGGTGTGAGAAACGGGTTAGGCGGAACCGTACCCGCTCTATGTGGTTCGGTTAGAGAGACTTGAGGTACATGGTACTCGTCGTTGGCATAGATGGAGGGTCTTAGGCAGTGGCCAGAAAGACCAAATGCTCACGAGATATTGCCGCCCAGGGGGTGGTGGTGAGACCGTGAACTTTGACCAGGTTCACCGAGAATGTGCCCTGAGAGCACAGGGTGTGTGGCCGTGCGAGCCTACGCCTGTGATGATGTGTAATTTCTCTATATTATGGCAATGCTAATAAAGTGTAAGAAAGGAGCATCGCCGCCCCGAATTTGGGGGTGGGTTCGTTATAATTTGGTCAGCATAGCTGACCGTTGCTTTTGTTTGCCACCGTTGCGGTGGATTGTTGCTTACAGGTGCTGCGGAGCCAAGTGGTAAATAACGGGCAAAAGCCCATGTTGCTGAGCCGGCCCTTGAAGGCCTAATAATTGAATGTTTACTTGTATTATTCATGTTTGACCGACCTGCGTGCTGAGGTTTGGAAAACACTTTATTTTAGTAAACTATTGTAAGGCCATAAGACCGTGTACTGGTGTTTTGTATATTCATTCCTTCTGGTTTGGTTTAGTGGACATTCATGCTATTGGCAGGGTTCTTTATTTATTGCAACTTTTAAATTGCTTCCGCTAGAATGTACTCTATGTAGGACGTTGGTTATTGGTTGGATGGTTTCCTTTGAGTAACATTCCGGTCTGTCTGTGGTATATGGCGTCGGGCCCCAGCCAGACCTACTGCTATATGTTATGCAACAGATAGGGGGTGTTACACAAATGGCCCATCCTGGACCATTTGTGTTTGGCGCAACATCACCTTCAGTCAATGGTAAAGCTGTTGACTGTTCTCCAATTCCTCCAGCCCACTCTAAGACAAAGGGCAAGGCTCTCAGTAGACCAGACCTAGTCATCTCTGAGGCCATCAAGAGTATGCTTTCTAAAAAGAGGGTTGTTGCTAGAAGTGCTCAAGATATCCCAAACACTTCTACTACCAGACCCACCACTTTTCAGACTGGGGCTGAAAAACCATTGAATAGGACTGATGCTACTCCTTCTAGACCCAGACCTGCAGTTAACACAGCCACTAGACCTGCTCCAAAAAGAAGGTACAACATCCATGAGTGTTGGTATTGTGGCAAGGTAGGCCACTTTGCTATTGATTGCTAGCACGATCATAGTGTGCAGAGAGTAAATCTCTGCTTGCATGTCAGAAAAACTATAGGCAGGCAGAATTATTTTCAGCCTAACATGCACTAAGGACCCAATAAAAATTGGGGTCCTAAGGTTAACTGATTTGTGTTTTGCAGGTTAGTCCAAGTGCTCATACCCCTATATGGTACTTGGACAGTGGATGTTCCAAGCATATGAGTGGAACAAGGAGCATACTGAAGTATTATGCTCCAGTAAAGAATGGACAAAGGTCATCTTTGGTGGGTCAGAAAAAGGGGTGACTAGAGATTATGGTAAGATCTAAAATGATATAGTCACTATCACTAGAGTAGCCTATGTGGAATGGTTGCAACACAACTTGATATTCATTAGCCAATTTTATGATCTTGGCTATGACATAGGATTCCACAAGGATGAGTGCCAAATTAGAAGGTTAAGTTACCAAGAGGTCATCTTAACAGGCAGTAGGAGTGGAAATGTGTATTGTTTAGATTTTCTATACTCTAGCAAAGACTCACATATATGCATAGTTGCAGATGAGAGAGCCTCTTCCCGTGTTCAGTGGCACAAGAGGCTAGCCCATCTAAATTATAGGACCATAGACAAGCTATTCAGCAATGAGCTGGTTAGGAATATGCCTAAGCATATATGCACCAAGGAAGGTATCTGCTCTGCATGCCAAAAGGGCAAACAGACTAAGACCTACTTCAAGAGCATTGGCTCCAAAGATTCAGTGAGGTGCTTATACCTCTTGCATATGGATCTGTTTGGTCCTATGCCAATTCAAAGTCTAGGTAGGAAAGTCTATGTAACGCCCCAAAACTCTAATATGAATGGGTAGTGTTTTGAGAGCTTTGGAGAAATTATGGTTTCACACGGCCTGTGACACCGGTGTGTCCAGAGCCGTCTCCTTTTCTGGAATTGGCTGAGTTTTATCGAGTATTGGACACGGCCCGTGACACGGGCGTGTCAAGGTCGGACACAGGCGTGTTCAGGGCAGACACGGGCGTGTCCAAAGCCGTATCCTGCGCTGTGTTTGCTGGGCTGTGTCGAGTGAGCAACACGTCCTGGGACACAGGCGTGTCCAAAGCCGTGTCCTACAGTTTCAGCATTGATTGAAGCATATGTCCTGTGACACGGGCGTGTCCAGGGTTGACACGGGCGTGTCTAGGGTTAACACGGGCGTGTCAGAGACCGTGTCCTGATTCGGAGATCGACGAATTCTTGTACGAATGTGAGACACGGCCTATGACACGGGTGTGTCACATGCCATGTACGGTCCCAGGAAGATGATTTTGAAGACGAATCAGGGCCTTTCGTTTCATTTAAGAGAGATCTGACGGCTCGGGATTCTCCCTGGTGGTATAATGTCGTGAAATAAGGGTTTAAACCTCATTTCCTTTGGCCCTTTCTCTTTCTAAGAGGTAGAGAGAGGGGAGAGCATAGGGTGAATAAGAAGGAGGAGCTCCGGCCATTGTTGGAGCTTCGGAGCTCCGAATCGCGAGCCGAGCTCAGATTCGCGGAGGCTAATCCGTTGCAGTGGTTTTCATCCGGCTAGTTTTCCATGACATCGAAGCGAACCTCTAGGGTAACGATTCTCTACTTGGCAGTCATCTTTCTTTTGCATAGGAAACTCTCTCCCATGAGTGGGCGGCGAGCGTGAGATATTCCTTCAGGTAGATATAGTTTATCTCGGTAATCTTGCATATAGAGTCCGGAATCGAAGTACGGGCATAGGCATGGTGTGTGATGCCTATCCGGACATGTTGGTCTGGATCGGTGATGTTTTCATTATGCATGTATTGTTAGAGAAGACTCAGTGTCGTATTGATTTTTGGGTTTCTACGCGGTAGATTGCAGCAGGGAGCCTTGGGGACTAACCACAAGGAGCACCCAGAAAATTGGGCAGAAACGTATTTCTGCCAGGTACCGCGCGACATTATTAATACCGCCATCGGTAGCTCTGTTATTGTGAGGCCTGTCTCTTTGAGACCTGGGGCCAGTGTTGTGAGGCTGTGTGCTCTGGGAGCCCAGTTTGTTTGGTCTACGAGCTAACCTTGTGCATAACCGGGTTATGTACTATTGTATGATCGATACTTCGGGATTCGGGGAAGCTCTGCCCGCGCCGATGACTTAAATTGACATGGCGATGTGAGCAACGGGTGAGTGGAACCGTACCCGCTCTATGTGATTCGGTTAAAGAGACCTAATGTACGTGACACTTACTGATGACATAGAGGGTGGGTCTTTGGCTTCGGCCAAAAAGACTAAAATGCTCATGATGTTTGTCATCCTTGGGGTGGTGGTGAAGCCTCAGAATGGACCGGATTCACCGAGAATGTGCCCTAAGTGCACGGGGTATGTAGTCGTGCGTGCCTATGCCTGTAGTGAAGTGTGCTTAAATTGTACTTTCACTATCATGTTTGATTATACTAATGAAATGCAGGGAAGGAGCACCGTCGCCCCGATTAAGGGGCAGGGTCGTTATAATTTGGTCAGCTTTAGCTGACCGTTGCCTTGTTTGCCACCGTGCGGTGGATTGTTCTTATGCAGGAAAAGGTGAGCCTAGTGGCAAATAGCGGGCTGAATCCCTTGGTGTTGTGCTGGCCCTTGAAGGCCTAAGCAAAGTGTTTTATTTTTATACTGTCATGTATGGCCGGCCTGCGAGCCGAAGTATGTAAGACACTTTTATTGATCAAACTAATGTAAGACCATAATGCCAAAGTTTTGGTGTATGTTATTTCATTCATATTGTGGTTGTAGTGGACATTCATGTGTTATGTATGAGTTCTTATATCTGTTTTAAAAGCTTCCGCTAGAATGCTCCGAGTTAGGATGCGTATTCCTATGCTGTTAATTTGGTATTCTTATGTAATTCTGCTAACTGTCTGTGGAATATGGCGTGGGGCCCCGACTGAACCTTCTGTTATATTCCATGTGACGGATTGGGGTTTTACAATTTGGTATCAGACTAAGACATCGGTCTTGCTTATTTGAATTCATGGACAAATTCTTTTAAGGGATGGTGAGCACATGTATGCGAGTCATCATTATAACATGAAAAGAACTCATAAATGTCCACTTCGGAATGAAAATACACATGTTTGAGGAACCTGCGTGTTCCTATAATTGCTTTTTGCAATTTTGTTTGGTCGCTTAATGGTGTGTTGTACGACTATAGGTGACTAGGATCGGTGTGCGACAGTCACAACAACAACATTTCACGGAGAGTAGTGCAGCTAACGATGTGCCTGCGACCCCTCCTACAGAAACCATTCAGATGGTGGTTTAAGCGATGTTCTCTATGTTCAAAGCCCAACATGAAGGGCCTGTGCAGCCCCTATCCCTGGGATGGCTGGAGTACCGATTGGCGCGCTGGAGCAAAGGGCATGTGGTAAAACATCAGAGCAGCAGTTGCATATGCTTTTGACTCAGGGAATGCACTCAGTGGATGAGTATTTGCATGTGTTTGTCTTGATAAGGAGATACCCAGGGTTTGAGATGGAGAACGAACAGACCACAGTTAATGGATTTTAAAACAGTCTGCGTGATGATTTACGACTGTTATTGGTAGGACCAAAGCTATTTGGATTCCGAGCATTGGTGGAGTCGGCTAGATCTTTGGAAGAAGATTTGACAAAAGTCAACCAGACGTCAGAGTTCAGGGTACCAAACTCTGCAGGTTCAGTAATGTCTGAACACCGCAGGAAAGGGAATAAGAGATCTAGAACATCTACTAGTCGAGCTCCATATACTTGCTATACTTGTGGCAAGTTAGGACACTTAGCCCGAGATTGTCATGGTGAAGCCCCAAAGGCAAAGAAAGCTAAGTCGGGAGCCGTTGCAGGTCGACTTCCACTTACTTGTTATACATGTGGCAAGATAGGTCATATTACTAGAGATTGTTGGATTGGTACTCCGGTGGCAAAGGGTGTAACGCCCCAAAACTCAAAAGAGCGACGGGGGACGTTTTGGGCCAGTTTTGGGTTCTGGCAGCAGGCACACGGCCTGGGACACGGGCGTGTCCCAGGGTGTGTCAAGCCATGTCGACACTCAGCCGGGAAGTCGACATTTTGAGCTCGACATTGTGTAGAGACTGGGCACACGGCCTGCGACACGGGCGTATCGCAGGGCGTGTCGACCCGTGTCAACACTTAGCCTGCGAAGTCGACACTCTGCGTTCGACGAAGTGCCGAGACATGGCACACGGCCTGCGACACGGGTGTGTCGCAGGGCGTGTCGACCCGTGTCGACACTTAGCCCGCGAAATCGACACTTTGCGTTCGACGAAGTGTCGAGACATGGCACACAGCCGGCGACACGGGCGTGTCGCAGGGCGTGTCGACCCGTGTCAACACTCGTCCCACGAAGTCGACACTTTGCTCTCGACATTGTGTCGAGACAAGGCACACGGCCTAGGACACGGGCGTGTCCAAGGCCGTGTCATCAGGTCGACGATCTTCTCTCGACGAAGTGTCGAGTGTCGAGACTGTGTACACGGCCTGGAGCCCAGGTGTGTTGAGGTGACACGGGCAAGGACACGGGCGTGTCCTAGAACCCGTGCAGTGCTCGGGTTGTTTTCAGGGAAAAATGATGGGGGTACATGGCCGGACACACGACCGTGTCAGGTGGAACACGGGCATGTCAGGTCGAACACGGGCGTGTTCGATACCCGTGTGTGGTTCCAGGCGAGCCGATTTTGACGGCGAATGAGGCACACGGCCCTGGACACGGGCGTGTGCCAGGCCGTGTGCGGTCTAGATTGGGCATTTCAGTCCCGAATCAAAGCTGTCCTTTTCTTTAATTGATGATCCAACTGCTGGGGGTTGTTCCTGAAGGGATATACCCAGGATTGGACTTAGAAACCCTCACTTTTCATAAGTTATTATCTTTCTAAAAGCTTAGAGAGAGAGGAGAGCCAAGGAAGGAAGAAGGAGCTAGATCCGGCCATTGGAGGAGCTTCGAAGCTCCAAATCGCGAGCCGACTTCGGATCCACGGAGGCAAAGCTAGTGCGGTGCTTTTCATCCGCTTACTTTTCCATGGCACTAAAGAGGAATGCTAGGGTAACGATTCTCTTCTTGAGCATGAGTAGCTCTCCTTCTTTGCATAGGAAGCCCGCTCTCGCGAGTTTGCGGTGAGTTGGAGGCGTTCCTTCGGGTATATATGTGAAGTCCCCATTATTTAGAGTCCGTAAGCGAGAACGGACATAGGCATGATGTGTGAAGCCTACCCGGACATGTTGGTCTGGATCGGTGATGTTGCATTGCATAATGACGGAGAAGACTCCGTGCTATTGGTTGTTTTTCGGGTTTTCTACACTGTAGATTGCAGCAGGGAGCCTTGGGGATTAACCCAAAGGTGCACTCGGAAAACTGGGCGGATGCGTGATCTTGCCAACTTGTGGGCCTAGGTGCCAACTAGTACATAACTGGGTTATGTAACATTGTACGTTCGATTCACGGGCTTCGGGGAAACTTAACTCGTGCCGATGATATTTAAGTGTCGTGGCAAGTGAGCAACGGGTTGAGTGGGAACCGTTCCTGCGTTATGCCGAGGGCATAGAGGTCGGGTCTTTCTGTCGATGACATTAAAGTGTCGTGACATAGGCTGTTGATGACATTAAAGTGTGGTAACGTCTGCCTAAAAGACCATTTTTGCTCACGAGGTATTGCCGTCCTATAGATGGTGGTGAGTTAGCGGCTTAGACTGCGATCACCGAGAATGTGCCGTAAGAGCACGGGGCGTGTGGCCATGCGTGCCAATGCCTGTGATGCAATGAGTTGTTTTATTGCTCGCTTATGCTAATGAAATGCAGGGAAGGAGCATCGCCGCCCCAAGCTTGGGGCGGGATCGTTATAATTTGGTCAGCATTGTTTACCGTTGCCTTGTTTTACCACCGTGCGGTGGTTTGTTGCTTGCAGGTGCTGCTGGACCAAGCGGTCAATAGCGGGCTAAAGCCCAATTTTGTGAAGCCGGCCCTCGAAGGCCCAATTGGAAGTGTTTACTTCTTTATTCACGTGTGACCGGCCTGCGTGCCGTGGTTTGTAAATCATGTTTTATCGAGTGAAACATTTTGTAAGGCCTTAATGCTTGTGTTGGTATTTGTATAACATTCCTATTTTGGTTTAGTGGACATTCAAGCTTTAGTGCTGGGTTCTTATTTGCAACTTTTATTAATCTGCTTCCGGTAGAATGCTCTGTGTAGGACGTTATGATTGGTTGGATGGTTTCCATGAGTAACCACCCGGTCTGTCTGTGGCATACGGCGTCGGGCCCCGGCCGGACCTACTGCTATATGTTATGCGACGGATAGGGGGTGTTATAATTTGGTATCAGAGGGAGGTTTTGGTCGAGCTTACAATGAATTCGTGGGCGAATTCTTTTTAAGGGGTGGTGAGCACATTGTGTGCGTCATCGTTATAACAGTAAAAGAACCCATGAATGTCCACTTAGGAATGAAAATACATGTGTTTGAGGAACCTGTGTGTTCCTATAATTGCTGTTTGCAATTTTAGTTGGTCGCTTAATGGTGTTTTGTACCACTATAGGTGACCAGAAGTGTTGTTAGGCCGTTAGAACGCCGAGTTTCTGAGGCTAGCAGTGCACCAGATGTTGCTCCTGCAACACCTTTATCGACTGAGAACATACGTTTGGTGGCAGAAGCTGTGTTGGCCGTGATAAATGCGCAACCTGCAAGGCAAACACAGCAGCCCGCTCCTGCGATAGAGCAGGAACCTCTTCAAGAGGCTGAGCCGAGGAGAGTGGAGCAAGTGGTTGTGGAACCGGTGGTGCCAAGGAGGGCAACCGAGAGGCAGCTTAAGCATGTTATGAGCTTTAACCCTCCGGTATTCTTGGGGTTGGGAACCCCATCTCAGGCTGAAGACTGGCTCTCTAGGGTGAAGAGAGTCATGACAGCAACGGAGACGGAGGAGTGGCAAATGACCACCATCGCTACGTTCCTTCTGGACGGTGAAGCGAGAATGTGGTGGGAAGGATTGGAGCTGCACTTACTGAGAGGTAGGCAACTTGGTGATGTCTCGATGGAAGAGTTCTCAAGATTGTTCTTGGCTAGATACCTCCCTTCGACGCAGAAGATAGCGTTGGAGAATGAGTTTCTGAAGTTAGTTCAGGGTGAGAAGAGCGTGGATGAATATCTGCACGAGTTTACTCGTCTGAGTCGTTATGTTAGCTCCACTATCGCAGATGAGGAGTGCAAAACGAATCGATTCTACGAAGGCTTGAGAGATGAGTTGATATTACTACTCTCGGGGCCGATGACGCAGGGTTTCTTAACCTTGGTCAACACTGCCCGGTCCTTGGAGAAGGACATGAAGAATGTGTAGGCAAAGAAAGGTTTGGGCGAGAAGAGGTCGGAGTTCAGAGGGCCGAACACCTCAAAATCTGTGTTCTGAAAGTGGAACAAGAAAGCTAAGACTTCGGGTTTAGCCCTCTCTGCTGGTGCTTCTAGGGCGACTACGGGTCGGACCCCGAGCGCATGTTACAACTGTGGGAAGTTAGGGCATTATGCCCGTGAGTGCCGGAGCGGACGTCCCAAGTCTGAAAGGAGGCCGGGGGCGACTTATGAAGAGAAAGGCAAGGCGGTGGAGTCGACCACATCCCACTATGCTCCGGCCCAACCAAGGGTCTATAATCTTGGCCAACAGGAGGCCATCAAACAGGCTGATGTGGTGACAGGTACAGTTTAATTTATAGCAAGTCAATTTCTTTAAATACTTGTTATGCACATGTTACCTTACCACTGCTTGTTTAGGATTTGTATTGATTTGTGAAAATCCGACACGAGCACTCTTCGATACGGGAGCTTCACACTCCTTCTTTTCCGAAGGATTTAAATCACGCATCGGAGTCCCTTCTTCGATGGCGAAGGATAAGTTGGATGTGTTGTTGCCCAATGGGTGTTCGATGCGAGCGGATAGGATCTGCGATGTTAAGATTCGTATTGGGAATCAGGAGTTCGACCTGCAGGCGTCTTTACTTCCATTGGTGGAGTTCGACGTTATATTTGGCATGGACTGGCTCTTGGAGCAGCAGGCCTATATTGACTGCGGTCGCAAGGAAGTCAAGCTGGGAGCAAGTCGTGAGACGACTTTTACGGGCTTAAAGGGGTCGAGCAAGACGTTGATGTCTGCTCTTCAGGTGGTGAAGGCGGTTCGTGCCGGTGCAGAACTATTCTTTACACTAGTGGAGGTTGCAAAGCCGAAGCCCGTGTTGGATTGTATTTCAGTGGTATCAGAATACCCTGATGTGTTCCCCGCAGATCTTCCTGGAGCCCCGCCTCAGCGGGCGATAGATTTTACGATTGAGCTAGTGCCAGGTGCAAAGCCTGTGTCACGATCTCCTTATCGGCTAGCGCCTAAGGAAATGGCGAAGCTGAAAGTTCAACTGCAAGAGTTGTTGGAGCAAGGGTATGTGCACCCGAGTTCTAAGCCTTGGAGCGCACCGGTCCTCTTTGTTAAGAAGAAGGATGGAAGCTTGAGGCTATGTATTGATTATCGGGAGCTCAACAAGCTGACGGAGAAGAACAAGTACTCGATCCCCCGGATTGATGATCTTTTTGATCAGTTAGTCGGGTCGACGGTGTACTCGAAGTTGGATCTCAAGGCTGGGTACTATCAGCTGCGAATAAGGGAGAGTGATATCCCGAAGACAGCGTTTAGTACGAGATACGGGCATTATGAGTTTACGGTCATGCCGTTTGGGCTGACTAATGCGCCGTCAGTGTTCATGGATTTGATGAACAGGACCTTCAGGGAGTACTTGGACCATTTAGTGATCGTCTTCATCGATGATATTTTGGTGTACTCGCAAAGTGAGGAAGATCACTTCAAGCATCTTCATTTGGTTTTGGAGACGCTAAGGAGAAATCAGTTGTATGCCAAGTTCTCGAAGTGCGAGTTTTGGCTATCCTCAGTGGCGTTCCTCGGTCATATAGTGAGTGAAGAGGGTATTGTTGTGGATCCGGCGAAGATTGTTGCGATACGGGAGTGGCCTGAGCTTGCTACGGTAGTGGAAGTCCGGAGTTTTCTGGGGCTTGCTGGCTATTATAGGCGCTTCGTAGAGAACTTCTTGCGGATAGCGTTACCTCTCAGTACTTTGACGAGGAAGGAGCATAAGTTCGTTTGGACGCCGGAGTGCGCGCGAGCTTTTGAGGAGTTGAAGTGTCGGTTGACCACGACGCCTGTGCTGAGTTCGCCATGTGGGACCGAAGGCTATGAGATTTACAGTGATGCTTCTGGCAGCAGTTTGGGTTGCGTGCTACTGCAACACGGAAGTGTAATAGCTTATGGCTCGAGACAGCTAAAAGTGCATGAAAGGAAATATCCGGTCCATGACTTGGAGTTAGCGGCCGTGATTTTTGCCTTGAAGTTGTGGAGACACTATTTGTACGGTGTGAAGATTGATATCTATACCGATCACAAGAGCCTGAAGTATCTTATTGATAAGAAGGATCTGAATATGCGGCAGCATAGATGGATGGAGTTCCTGGGGGACTATACATTCAAGATCCACTACGTGCCTAGAAAAGGGAATGCGGTTGCGGACGCGTTGAGTCGCCGAGCCCCAGCTCAAGCCAATTGGCTATCAGTGCATGATGAGCGGTTCGTGCGAGAGTTGGAGGCGTTGGAGATTGTTTGTGTGGACAGGCAATCAAGTGCTGAAGCAGTTCTGAATTGGACTGAAGTCCAATATGACATGGCTGATCGTATTCGGCAGGCTTTGGATATGGATGCTCATATGAAGCAGTTCATGGTAGAGGCTCTGAATGGGTCAAATTCCCAATTCGTCATGAAGGACGGATTACTTTGGAAGGACGGTCGTCTGTGCGTCCCAAATGTGGGTAATTTACGGGTGAAGTTGTCGTACGAGGCACACCATACCAAGTACTCGATTCACCCGGGGAGCACGAAGATGTACCGTGATGTGAAGAATCTGTTTTGGTGGTCGGGTTTGAAGAAGGATGTGGCGCTATACGTAGCGAAGTGCCAAACTTGCGCCTTGGTGAAGGCAGAGTGCCAAAAGCCGGGAGGATTTCTTAAGTCCTTGCCTATTCCAGAGTGGAAATTTGACGACATCTCTATGGACTTTGTGCACGGTTTGCCAAGGTCGCAAAAGGGGAACGATGCCATTTGGGTGGTCGTGGATCGGTTAACGAAGGTGTCGCATTTTATTCCGCATAGGAAGGATGATTCGGTGGAGAAGTTGGTAAAGCTTTATGTGGATAACATAGTACGGCTTCATGGTGTTCCCCGCAGCATCGTGAGTGACCGAGATGGGCGGTTCACGTCCAATGATTGGAGGCTTGTGCAACAAATGTTGGGAACAAAGCTGAAATTCAGCACAGCCTTCCATCCGCAAACGGATGGGCAGACCGAGAGGGTCAATAGAACCATGGAAGACATGCTCCGCATGTGTGTCTTGGATTTTGGAAAGCAGTGGGAAGACCACCTGTATTTGGTGGAGTTCGCATACAACAATAGCTACCAAACGAGTATTCAGATGGCGCCTTTCGAGGCCCTATATGGTAGAAAATGTCGCACGCCATTGTCTTAGTTAGAAACGGGTGAGTCAAAGTTGTATAAGCGATCGGAAGTGGAGGATGCTACTTCTTTGGTGAGAACCATTCGGGAGAGGTTGCTTATCGCGCAGGACCGACAAGCGAAGTACTATAATGCCAAGCACAGGAACGTGGAGTTCGATGTGGGCGACTATGTGTACTTAAAGATCAAGCCGTTCAAGGGTGTCTCGCGGGTGCGGCGATTGAAAAAGCTAAGACCGAGGTACCTTGGGCCGTTTGAGGTTCTGGAGCGAGTTGGTGAAGTGGCCTATCGGTTGAAGCTTTCAGTGGAGCTTAGTGGTTTAGATGATGTATTCCATATTTCGGTGCTCCGGAAGGCGGTGCAAGAGCCTTCGCAAGTGATCGCGGTCGATCAAGTGCCGGTGGATAGTGGGTTGATGACAAAGGTCAAGCCCGTGCGGATTGAGGACTCGGAGGTCAAGCGGCTACGCAATAAAGAGATCAGGATGGTCAAGGTCCGGTGGGACAATTGCGGTCGTGAGGAGCTCTCTTGGGAGCGAGAGCAGACTATGCTTGACGAGTATCCGGAGTTGTTCAGCTCAGGTACAAATTTTGGCTTTGTACATGTCTTTCCTTTATATAATTTCGAGGACGAAATTCTTTTAAGAGGGGGAGAGTTGTAACGCCCCAAAACTCAAAAGAGCGACGGGGGACGTTTTGGGCCAGTTTTGGGTTCTGGCAGCAGGCACACGGCCTGGGACACGGGCGTGTCCCAGGGCGTGTCCCAGGGCGTGTCAAGTCGTATCGACACTCAGTCGGGAAGTCGACATTTTGAGCTCGACATTGTGTCGAGACTGGGCACACGGCCTGCAACACGGGCGTGTCGACCCGTGTCGACACTTAGCCCGCGAAGTCGACACTCTGCGTTCGACGAAGTGTCGAGACATGGCACACGGCCTGCGACATGGGCGTGTCGCAGGGCGTGTCGACCCGTGTCGACACTTAGCCCGTGAATTCGACACTCTGCGTTCGACGAAGTGTCGAGACATGGCACACGGCCTGCGACACGGGCGTGTCGTAGGGCGTGTCGACCCGTGTCGACACTCGTCCCGCGAAGTCGACACTTTGCTCTCGACATTGTGTCGAGACAAGGCACACGGCCTAGGACACAGGCGTGTCCAAGGCCATGTCATCAGGTCGACGATCTTCGCTCGACGAAGTGTCGAGTGTCGAGACCGTGTACACGGCCTGGAGCCCAGGCGTGTTGAGGTGACACGGGAAAGGACACGGGCGTGTCCTAGAACACGTGCAGTGCTTGGGTAGTTTTCGGGGAAAAATGATGGGGGTACACGTCCGTGTCAGGTGGAACACGGGCGTGTCAGGTCGAACACAGGCATGTTCGATACCCGTGTGTGGTTCCAGGCGAGCTGATTTTGATGGCGAATGAGGCACATGGCCCGGGACACGGGCGTGTGCCAGGCCGTGTGCGGTCCAGATTGGGCATTTCAGTACCGAATCAAAGCCGTACTTTTCTTTAATTGATGATCCAACGGCTGAGGGTTGTTCCTGAAGGGATATACCCGGGATTGGACTTAGAAACCCTCACTTTTCATAAGTTATTATCTTTCTAAAAGCTTAGAGAGAGAGGAGAGCCAAGGAAGGAAGAAGGAGCTAGATCCGGCCATTGGAGGAGCTTCGAAGCTCCAAATCGCGAGCCGACTCCGGATCCACGGAGGCAAAGCTAGTGCGGTGCTTTTCATCTGCTTACTTTTCCATGGCGCCAAAGAGGAACTCTAGGGTAACGATTCTCTTCTTGAGCATGAGTAACTCTCCTTCTTTGTATAGGAAGCCCGCTCTCGCGAGTTTGCGGTGAGTTGGAGGCGTTCCTTCGGGTAGATATGTGAAGTCCCCGTTGTTTAGAGTCCGTAAGCGAGAACGGACATAGGCATGATGTGTGAAGCCTACCCGGACATGTTGGTCTGGATCGGTGATGTTGCATTGCATAATGCCGGAGAAGTCTCTGTGCTATTGGTTGTTTTTTGGGTTTTATACACGGTAAATTGCAGCAGGGAGCCTTGGGGATTAACCCAAAGGTGCACCCGGAAAACTGGGCGGATGCGTGATCTTGCCAACTTGTGGGCCTAGGTGCCAACTAGTACATAACTGGGTTATGTAACATTGTATGTTCGATTCACGGGCTTCGGGGAAACTTAACTCGTGCCGATGATATTTAAGTGTCGTGGCAAGTGAGCAACGGGTTGAGTGGGAACCGTTCCTGCGTTATGCCGAGGGCATAGAGGTCGGGTCTTTCTGTCGATGACATTAAAGTGTCGTGACATAGGCTGTTGATGACATTAAAGTGTCGTAACGTCTGCCTAAAAGACCATTTTAGCTCACGAGGTATTACCGTCCTGGAGATGGTGGTGAGTTAGCGGCTTAGACTGCGATCACCGAGAATGTGCCCTGAGAGCACGGGGCGTGTGGCCATGCGTGCCAACGCCTGTGATGCAATGAGTTGTTTTATTGCTCGCTTATGCTAATGAAATGCAGGGAAGGAGCATCGCCGCCCCAAGCTGGGGGCGGGATCGTTATAATTTGGTCAGCATTGCTGACCGTTGCCTTGTTTTACCACCGTGCGGTGGTTTGTTGCTTGCAGGTGCTGCTGGACCAAGCGGTCAATAGCGGGATAAAGCCCAATTTTGCGAAGCCGGCCCTCGAAGGCCCAATTGGAAGTGTTTACTGCTTTATTCATGTGTGACCGGCCTGCGTGCCGTGGTTTGTAAATCATGTTTTATCGAGTGAAACATTTTGTAAGGCCTTAAGGCTTGTGTTGGTATTTGTATAACATTACTATTTTGGTTTAGTGTACATTCAAGCTTTAGTGCTGGGTTCTTATTTGCAACTCTTATTAATCTGCTTCCGCTATAATGCTCTGTGTAGGACGTTATGATTGGTTGGATGGTTTCCATGAGTAACCACCCGATCTGTCTGTGGCATACAGCGTCGGGCCCCGGCCGGACCTACTGCTATATGTTATGCGACGGATAGGGGGTGTTACAAAGGGGGTAGGTTTTGAAGCAACGGTTGGAAGAGACCCAATTAGATATTATACTTGCGATAAGCTGGGTCATATGGCTCGAGACTGTTGGAGCGGCAAATCAGAGCGGAAGTCAGGGGAAACTTATGCTAAAAAGGGAAAGGCGGTAGAGTCAACCGCATCCCATCGAGCTCCAGCTCAACCGAGAGCCTATAACCTTTGCTAGCAGGAGGCCATCAAGCAAGGAGACATGGTGTCAGGTATGCGCTAGAGTTTAGCGTTAGTGTTTTCCCTACCTTACATCTTACGCTTTGGTTGTATGATTGCTATGTTTTCCTGTTCGTTATGATTTTGGATGTTCTGGCTCGAGAGCTGGTCAATATAGGGGTTTCACACTCCTTCCTATCAGAGATCTTTGTGTCTTATAACAGAGTACCTACTTCAGTGGCAAAAGGTAAGTTGGATGCATTGTTACCTAATGGGTGTTCAATGTGCGCGAAAAAAGTTTGTTGCTTGAGAGTGTGAATAGGAAGTCAAACCTTTGACGTGGAAGCATCTATTCTGCCTAGTGGAGTTTGACGTAATTGTGGCATGGACTAACTCTCGGAGTAGCGTGCTTATATTATTTTAAAACTCAAAGGAGTCGCGCTAGGCCTGAACACCTAGCACTAGACTAAGTTAAAAGTACGGTAGTATGTGGAGTTGTTCTCCACCCCATTAGTGTCTAAAAAACCCAAGCATGATTTAGTCTGTATTCCGATGGTGTCGGAGTTTGCCGACGTGTTCCCTAAAGATCCCCCTGGAGCCCCACCTCAAAGGGAGATCGATTTCACCATTGAGTTGGTGTCAGGTTCCAAACCAATGTCGCGGTCTCCTTACCGCTTAACACTGAGGGAAATGAAAGTGTTGAACGCATAACTTCAAGAATTGATAGAGCAGGGGTTATGTGCGTCCAAGTTCATCACCTTGGAGCGCATCGATTCTCTTTGTTAAGAATAAATACGAAAGCTTACGACTATGCATTGATTACCGGGAGTTGAATAAGCTAACGGAAAAGAATAAGTATCTGATCCCAAGGATTGATGATCTGTTCGACTAGCTGGTATGGTCGACTGTGTACTCAAAGTTGGATCTAAAATCCGGATACTATCAGCTGCGGATTAGGGAAAGTGACATTCCCAAGACGGCTTTCAGCACACGTTATGGGCATTATGAGTTCACTGTCATGCCATTTGGACTGACGAATGCGTCATCCGTGTTTATGGATTTGATGAATAGAATGTTCAGAGAATACTTGGACCAGTTCTTGATAGTCTTTATCGATGATATACTGGTGTACTCGCAGTGCGAGGAGGATCATTTTATGCACCTACATATGGTGTTGGAGTCATTGAGGAGGAACCAACTGTATGCCAATTTCTCTAAATGCGAATTTTGGTTGTCCTCAGTAGAGTTCCTTGGTCACGTGGTTAGTGGAGAAGGTATTGCGGTAGATCCGGCAAAGATAGTTGATATACAGGAGTGGCCTGTGTTGTCTACGGTGGCAGAAGTCTGGAGTTTTCTGGGGCTTGCCGGCTATTACAGGCGCTTCATGGAAAACTTCTCGCGGATGACATTGCCCCTCACTACTCTGACAAGGAAGGATCATAAGTTCGTTTGGTCGCCTGAATGCGCACAAGATTTCGAAGAACTAAAGTGTCATTTGACCACGTCACCTGTGTTATGTTCGCCTTGTGGTTCTGAAAGCTTTGAGGTTTACACTAATGCCTCTGGGAGTGGGTTAGGCTGTGTTCTGCTTCAGCACGGGTCGGTGATAGCCTATGGATCACGCCAACTAAAGGTGCATGAGAGGAACTACCCGGTCCATGACTTGGAGTTGGCGGATGTGGTATTCGCTCTCAAGCTTTGGAGGCATTACCTGTATAGAGTGAAGGTCGACATTTATTCAGATCACATGAGTCTGAAATATCTGATTGATCAGAAGGACCTTAACATGCGCCAGCGTAGGTGGATGGAGTTCTTGGGGGACTACACCTACAAGATTCATTATATTCCCAGGAAGGGGAATGTTGTGGCAAATGCTCTGAGTCGTAGAACTCCTGCACATGCCAACTAGTTACAAATGCATGACGAGCGGCTCATTCATGATTTGGAAGCGTTGGAGATCTTGTGTGTTGACAAGGGATCTAGTACTAATGCATGTTTTAATTGGACAGAGATTCAATACGACCTCGCGGTCAGGATTCGACAGGCCTTGGAGTTGGACGTAAGCTTGAAACGTCGCTTGGCAGAGTCCATGGATGGGTCAAATGACCAGTTTTATGTTGACGACGGCCTTGTATGGAAAGGTGGTCAGTTGTGCGTTCCTAATGTTGGGAAATTATGAAAAGAATTGATGTACGAGGCACATTTTACCAAGTACTCAATTCACCATGGGAGCACAAAGATGTTCAAAGATATGAAGAGGTTGTTCTGGTGGCAAGGCATGAAGAAAGACATAGCGATATACGTGGCGAAGTGTCAGACTTGTGCCTTGGTGAAGGCCGTATGCTAGAATCCTGGGGGATTTCTAAAGTCCTTACCTATACCGGAGTGGAAGTTTGATAACATCTCTATGAATTTCATGCACGGTTTGCCGAGATCGCACAAGGGTGAACAGGACGATGGAAGACATGCTTTGTATGTGTGCATTGGAATTTGGTAAAAGTTCGGAGGACCATCTTTACATGATTGAGTTTGCATACAATAACAGCTACCAAGCCAGTATTCAGATGACGCCTTTTGAGGCTCTATATGGAAGGAGGTGTCGTACACTTTGGGCTTGGGTAGAAACAAGAGAATCGAAGCTTTATAAGCAAAGAGAGGTTGAAGATGCTACGTCAATAATTTAGTTGATTCGGGAACGGCTACTGATTGGTCAAGATAGATAGGTGAGGTACTACAATGACAAGAATCAGAACGTGGAGTTTGCGGGGGGGGGGGGGGGTGAAAGTCCACCTAGTGTCGGCTATGTGCACCTATGGGGGGGGGGGGGGAATAGGTGACGTATGGTTCTTTTGCGGAATTCACAGATGTACCTGCACAATAAAAGCAACAAACACAGAACACAGAATACACAGCAAATTTATAGTGGTTCCCCGACTTGGGTACATCCACTTTCCCCCTTCGACCTATCTCCCCAACAAGGGACGACTTGATCACTTCTCCAACGGGATTGAAATCCAATCCCTTCACTAACGGAAGGAGCTCTTCCACACGTGAGAGTCAACACTCCCACAAATCGGGTTGCACCCAACCCTTACACCGCGGAACAAAAGTTCCTTTACAATAAAATAAAAGTAGAATGTACACGTGATACAAACTTCTCTTGGAGACTTCGGTGTTCCTCTTTGTTCGACGACGTGTTCTTGAAGTCGATGAAGAGTCTACGACCTTGGTCCCTCTTGGAGAAGATCTCCCCGGAACCGGCGGCGGCTAGCTTCGGGATTGGCGGCTACGATGAAGAGTGGCTGCAGAACTTGGAGATCTAAACTTCGTAGCGAAGCAAGCTAGGTCTACCAACGGTCACTCTAGGATCAGTCGTCTCAATCGATTCGGACGGGGGAGTTTTTCCCGGTCAACGAATCGAGAGACAAGAGATCTCCGGATAGACGCGTGAGACACAAGCCTTGCTAAGCTTCTGTCACCGGAGATCGGGAAGATGAGCGATCAGCAGCGGCGACCACTTGACGCGAGCGGCGGCGGCGGAGCGGAGCGAGTTCGCGGATTTAGGGTTACGTCGCCGCTCGTTTTTCTTTTTCTCTTATCC
Source organism: Platanthera guangdongensis (assembly GCA_039583875.1). Taxonomy (NCBI): domain Eukaryota; kingdom Viridiplantae; phylum Streptophyta; class Magnoliopsida; order Asparagales; family Orchidaceae; genus Platanthera; species Platanthera guangdongensis. Next base: position 7,464,964 of record CM077160.1, on the reverse strand, counting down.
GTGCCTTACTGTTCAAAAATACTCATGTATTTATACTGTGGTATTCTCAAATATGACCGTTTGTGGGACCCACAAAAGGAATCCCCAAAATCCGGTTCAAATAAGTCCAGAAGCAGAATCCGGTCCGGCAGCAATCTGAGAAAACGCCAAGTAAAAATCGGCGAGAATCGCAGACGATTCTCGACGAATCGGCGAGAATCACCAAGTGATTCTCGACGATTCGTCGAGAATCGTTTGTGATTCTCGTCGAATCACTTTTCGATTCTCAACGAATTGGACTTGGTATTCATGGGCTGCATGACCACTGGTTCGGCGGGAATTAGAAGTGATTCTCGCCGAATCTTGCTTGGCACCATATTGAGATGGCCAGAAGGAGTCGGCGAGAATCACTGATGATTCTCGTCGATTCGGCGAGAATCACCAAGTGATTCTCGCCGATTCGGCGAGAATCACTTGGTGATTCTCGTCGAATTTGCCTTGGACGATTTTTCGTCTTCCACCTAGGAGCTGCTCCTTGATCCTCCATGCTCCTTGTCTTCTCTTGCATATGAGCGGTCCTGTACTTGAAAGTAAGTGCACTCCAATAGAGAGAGTACACATAGGCCAACACACTGATCTGCTCAACGAGGGATTACGTCGTGCAGACCCGTGTATATTGACCTACTGCACCCTGACATTGGTGTGCACTTAGCGTGGAGAAACTGCAAGTACAACTTGAAATGTTTCATCAAATACATTGTGAATTCATCTTAGCTTGACAGGGGGCTTCCTCAAATCTAGGTAATCGTGGATACAATACCCAACAATCTCCCCCTATTTGACGAAGCCAAAACCCTACTAGCTAAGATGAATAACACTTATCAAATAATAATTATAGCATTTAAAAATTAATTATGCAACACAAGGTAATAAATGCAATCAGAACAGGACTTGAGTCATTCTCATATTCAAGAATATATATATGTATACCAAGAGAAATATATTCACAAATAAGTCAGAATTGTTCACACTACAGTAATAATTGTTAAATGTTTTTAATACACCGTGACCAGCTATAAGATAATGACTATTTGTCCTTAGCTCCGTCACCCTTAAGAGTTTGCGCCAAGTACTTTTTGCTCTGCCTTTCCATGTATTCCTTGGGCTTCGGATAGTACCTGGGAGGAGCAACTTTGTCTGGATCCTTGTTGTTTCTGAAGAAAATGTTGCGTTTCGCTTCAAATGCTTTGTGCGTCTCCCATTCATACTGACTATATGCTTCATTTCGATTTATCTCTCCTCTTTCTTGCAGCAGGAAGGTGTCTAGGATGATGCTCCTTGAGACTGGGCTCCACCTTTCGTTTCTTACCTCCTCCTCACTTAGTCTGATCCTCTTTTGAGTTGGTGTCTCCTTTGATGTCCCTTCCTGAACTTTCCTCTTTCCTCTTGCTTTAGCTAAAGCCTCCTGGTCAAACATACTTCTCAGCTTAGATTTGGAGATGGCCCTAGCGTCAGCTTCATCAGTGAAAACATCAGCAGCACTGGTACTTACATCCTCAGCAATATGCACTTCCTCAGCAGCCTTAGAAGTCTCAGGAACCTGAACACCGGCAGGTTGGTCAGGTAGGACTACCCCTAACGTGCCCAGTGCCTGTTGTAGCATCCACCAGCAACTCTCATAGACGTAGTTGCTTGAGTTCACAAAGTTTGCATCCATGCTTTTCTGGAGCTCAGCCATCTTAGCGATATACTCCTTCTCCCCCTTTTTGGCTTCTTCAGCTATGCAATTGGCATATGAGTGCAAGGAGTCATCAATGTGCTTAGTTGTCTTGCTGAATTCAGTGACTAGGGTCTGCTGATTTGCATTTAAAGTGACCATGTTGCCATCAAATTTCTGAATATTGTTGGCCACAACGTGTGTGTTCTGATTGACAACAGCCAGAGTGTCAGTAGTCTTTTTCAAGCCGGCCATTAACAGTGTGACAGCTTCGCCGGCCGCAGTATACTTTTCTTCAAACTTCTTCTCCATCATATCCAGTTTGTGGTTGATTGCCACCATATTCTTCAGCATGAGATCTTCAGAAGTCTTAATCTCTTGCAGTATTGTTTTCTGAGTTTTATCAAAAGAGGTTTTAAGCTCATTCACGATGCCCTGAATTATATGTACAGTGTGAATGGCTAGGTCATCTCGTAGTGGAATACCCGGAGGCACTTCTTGGCCTTGTTCTGGCTCGGCCGCAGAAGCATCAGTAGAGCTGGATACAATCACAGCCTCTATGGGAGGAATGTTGGTGGCCTCCTTTACCTCCCCCTCCACTGGTGCAGGCTTAGCAGTAGGAGGTTCATCAGTATCTGGAGATTCAACCACTTCATGGCCCTCACTGACCTCGTCCTTTCCGTCCTCATCCAAAAACTCATCCATATCAGCATCTTCTTCCACTTCTTGATCAGCAGAGTCCAGTGTTTCAGCTTCAGTTCCGAGGGTGTTTCTGTTCAGGACCTCCTCATCCTCCAACCCAGGTTCACCTTCTGCATGAACTTCTGCCACCGCATCTCTTGCCACCTGGGCGATTTCAGATATCATATCCAAATGAGTGGGTAGAGACTCCCCCTCGATTCCTGCAATCACAGTATCAGGAATTTCACGGGGGGAGGCTGCGGGAGAAACTTCCTCATGCTCTTCTACAGCAGGCAGTCCGATGCGCCGCTCCCATCGATCAAATACAGTGGCATCCATCTTTTTCAAGTAATGTAGAGGAACTCCTTTGCTCATGTCGAATTTATCTCCGTTGAGCTGGTTGAGATATAGACTGATGATGCGGCCGAAGCTCGGAGTGCCCAGAGTGTCCTTGATCTTTTGAAACATCAACTCTCCCCAGTTGAACTTCTTTCTGCAGACCACGGCTATGAGAATTTTGAACATATCTCCGGAGATATGATCATGGGAGCCTGGCTTACAGATGAGTACTTTTCCTATGATGTCGGATAGTAGCTTCCCTTCTTCATTCATCTCTTTTCGTTTTACTGATCGTGTGCCTCTGGGTAGACCGCAGAACAGGAGGGTTCTGGTTTTGTCCTCGTCCTCCAAATAGTCTTCCTGCTCCGCACTTGAGAGCTGCAGGTAGCGTGATAGCTTACTGGCAGACATCTTTACTTTAGTCCCCGCCACCTTGCTCTTGATGATGGAGTCTCGGTTTCGAAGCCTTGCTGTAGAAAAGAACTCCAGCACTTCTTTATCTAAGACTTTGCAAGGGTGCTCCAATATGAAGGTTAGCCCGGCTTCTTCCAACATGAGAACGATGTTTCGGAACTCGTCCGAGGCATGAGAAAAACCAGTGCGAACCAGTTCGCAACCAGAAATCAAACCTGCGGTCGTCCTTGGGGCCATTGAGGATCTAGAAAGAAGCCCGACTCCAAGCATTAGTGTTCATTCAAAACGAAAGCATCACATGGGGTTCGGCCTTGGAGCCAGTAAGGAGGAGGTTACCTAAGGGCCTCGGTGGAAGAGAGTTGGTGAGCTTCAGGAAGAGCTTCGGTGGTATCCCGTGGGGTGCGCCCTTGTTAGAATCTCACGAGGAGAGGTCTCCTGCGCGAGTTTGCGGAAGACGGTCACACACAGCAGCTCTTCGACGGCGTCGACGAGAGCGTGATACCAAGGGCTGCGGGTGTCGGCGAGTTTGCGGAAGAGCACTTGCGGTCACACACAGCAGCACTTGCGCGAGGAAGGCGAGGGTCGTCCAGAGGTCTCCTGCGCGAGTCGTGAGGAAGGTGAACCGGCGGAGATTCTTTCGGCGGGATTTATAGGGGTCGTCGGGATTCGGGGGAAGCCGAGCGGTCTGCGAGTTTCTTGGACGGGATTCGGCGAGATTTGTCTAATTTGGTTTCTAATACGTTTGTCGAATCGGCGAGATATAAAATGGGTCGGCGGGATTTGGAATAAATATATTGATGTTTGTCTTGAACCTTTGGGAAGCATTGCACAATTTTCACATTCTTCGAGTGTCAAGTTAACACAGGATTAAGGAATACATATTTATTATAATGACAATCTATTTGGATTTGAATGACGCTTCTCCAGACATTTTGTGATGTCAATTGTGATTTGTCGAAATTCGCAATGACATATCTTGGTTAACTTTATATTGATGTGTAATGATTTGCATGCCTCGAGGTAATCTTTCCTTAAAGGTGTACATATATATGATGAGCATACGTATACTTATACACAAGGATAACAATATATATACATTTACTTTGAATGAGGATGCATCATGACACAAGTCCTTGAACTGATCAAAATTACCTGGGATATGGAGAGTCATCGTCTTAGTCCCACAGGTAGTACATATCAGTAGCTTAAAGTGATTATGCTCAACAGGTAGCACGTCTGTTATTGCAGACGCTTGATCCAAGCTAGCCTTGAGCCACGTACTGTCTAGTTCCCAAGTATTCACGGGGACCTAGACTACCCTGCAAAACAGAATTACTTGACCTTAGGAACCCAAATCATATTGGGTCCTAGGTTTCTATTAGCATGAACACGCAACTGCCTTCCTTGAGAAAACCTGTCTGGAAGACTGCCTCTGTCCCTATAATGAGGAGAAGCCCTTGCTGTGGGCACAGAGAGGTTGTGCCAACAGTCAATGGCAAAGTGTCCCACTTTGCCGCAGCACCAACAAGAGTGAATGTTGTATCGCCGTTTTTGACCTGATCTAGTGACTGAAGTAGTCACGGTCCTAGGTCTCAAAGGGATAGGGCATGTTCTTGTTGCACAAATTCCTCTTCCATCGAGGCATGATGAAGGGTGTAACGAATGCATGATGTGAGCGTTATGAGGCCGAGAAGGTGGTGCCATTCTTTCAGGCATCTTCCTTGCTGAGGCTCCATGACGCCTGACATCATGACTTCTATTCTCCCTATCCCGTGTCCTCGAATGGAGAGAATTCTTCTGTGAACCAGGACCTGCAGATCCACACTTTGTTGTGGCAGTGGCCGTGAATACAAAGGGCTCAGAATGAGCCTTAGGTATTTCTTCATGGGTGGCCATGATGCCTCTTGCACTATGGACATTTCCACATGGGGACAACTCACCCTTACAGTGACCACGATTATTCCTGTGGTCATACCTGAAGGCATGATGAGTTGCCTTCCCGCTTGGAGTGGGAGGTCGGAACACCGTTTCCCCATTTCTCCATCCCTGGATAATCCGGGAGATCCACCCGGTTTCTTGTTTTCTCTTTATAGCATCAACTTTGGAGAAGTTGGATACTATACGTTTCTCATTTTCTAGACTATTCTCTAGAGCTGAGATCTTAGAGTCCTTGACCTTGTTGGACGCCAATTGGAGAACCAACAAGATCTTCAGTTGAGCAATCTCTCGAGCTTGCTCCTCAGCAAGTAGATTGCTTTCCTGAAGGGCTCTCTTCAGGGAGTCAGTATTTTCTGGAGGAGAGCAGTTTCTGTCTTCAGAAAAGTCAAAAGATGTGGGACAGGATGAAGATGATACCTGCTCATCTGGGTTATTGTCATTAGAATCAGTGACCAATGTTTCGTCCTCGTCGGAGCTGCTTTCCTCATTATCTTCTTCAGTCTCTGACAAGGATACTGGAGCTCTGATGCAATCCGAAGGATCCTTGCAGTCATCTTCAGAAGTGAGGACCCCCACATACGCTTCATCCTCTGATTGGCAGCATATTTCAGCATTCTCTGACCCCCCATCAGCTCTGAGATCATCATCCACAGAGATTTAGCTGTTTTACATTTTTCCAACCTGGAGCGAGAGGCTCCAGACCAGACATCCATGATAATTTGTCGAATCCTCTGGTCCAGTTGGAAAAATGAGAGTTCCATCTCTGTCATCTCAGCACTGCACATGGGCACTTGGATCCCCGAGTCGGTGGTCTTCAAAGGGATAAATGGACCCTCTTCCAGGATGAGGGAAGCTCGTGGATCGATGGCATCCAGGTGAAATAACACTCTCATCCTCCAGATAGGATAATAATCCTTTGTGCATGTAGGGAGTTTGAGTGGCAATACGTCATAATCCAGATCCATGCTTCTGACACTGGTGGCAGGATTCACCTCAAGGTATTAGCCTTTTTGTTGAGGAACCTGCCTCTGATACCACTTGAAAGTCCACCTAGTGTCGGCTATGTGCACCTATGGGGGGGGGGAATAGGTGACGTATGGTTCTTTTGCGGAATTCACAGATGTACCTGCACAATAAAAGCAACAAACACAGAACACAGAATACACAGCAAATTTATAGTGGTTCCCCGACTTGGGTACATCCACTTTCCCCCTTCGACCTATCTCCCCAACAAGGGACGACTTGGTCACTTCTCCAACGGGATTGAAATCCAATCCCTTCACTAACGGAAGGAGCCCTTCCACACGTGAGAGTCAACACTCCCACAAATCGGGTTGCACCCAACCCTTACACCGCGGAACAAAAGTTCCTTTACAATAAAATAAAAGTAGAATGTACACGTGATACAAACTTCTCTTGGAGACTTCGGTGTTCCTCTTTGTTCGACGACGTGTTCTTGAAGTCGATGAAGAGTCTACGACCTTGGTCCCTCTTGGAGAAGATCTCCCCGGAACCGGCGGCGGCACACGAGCGGCGGCTAGCTTCGGGATTGGCGGCTACGATGAAGAGTGGCTGCAGAACTTGGAGATCTAAACTTCGTAGCGAAGCAAGCTAGGTCTACCAACGGTCACTCTAGGATCAGTCGTCTCAATCGATTCGGACGGGGGAGTTTTTCCCGGTCAACGAATCGAGAGACAAGAGATCTCCGGATAGACGCGTGAGACACAAGCCTTGCTAAGCTTCTGTCACCGGAGATCGGGAAGATGAGCGATCAGCAGCGGCGACCACTTGACGCGAGCGGCGGCGGCGGAGCGGAGCGAGTTCGCGGATTTAGGGTTACGTCGCCGCTCGTTTTTCTTTTTCTCTTATCCGTGCCTTACTGTTCAAAAATACTCATGTATTTATACTGTGGTATTCTCAAATATGACCGTTTGTGGGACCCACAAAAGGAATCCCCAAAATCCGGTTCAAATAAGTCCAGAAGCAGAATCCGGTCCGGCAGCAATCTGAGAAAACGCCAAGTAAAAATCGGCGAGAATCGCAGACGATTCTCGACGAATCGGCGAGAATCACCAAGTGATTCTCGACGATTCGTCGAGAATCGTTTGTGATTCTCGTCGAATCACTTTTCGATTCTCAACGAATTGGACTTGGTATTCATGGGCTGCATGACCACTGGTTCGGCGGGAATTAGAAGTGATTCTCGCCGAATCTTGCTTGGCACCATATTGAGATGGCCAGAAGGAGTCGGCGAGAATCACTGATGATTCTCGTCGATTCGGCGAGAATCACCAAGTGATTCTCGCCGATTCGGCGAGAATCACTTGGTGATTCTCGTCGAATTTGCCTTGGACGATTTTTCGTCTTCCACCTAGGAGCTGCTCCTTGATCCTCCATGCTCCTTGTCTTCTCTTGCATATGAGCGGTCCTGTACTTGAAAGTAAGTGCACTCCAATAGAGAGAGTACACATAGGCCAACACACTGATCTGCTCAACGAGGGATTACATCGTGCAGACCCGTGTATATTGACCTACTGCACCCTGACATTGGTGTGCACTTAGCGTGGAGAAACTGCAAGTACAACTTGAAATGTTTCATCAAATACATTGTGAATTCATCTTAGCTTGACAGGGGGCTTCCTCAAATCTAGGTAATCGTGGATACAATACCCAACAGGGGGGGACTGGGTATACCTCAAGATAAAGTCGTTTAAAGGCATATCAAGTATTCAACGCATAAAGAAGCTTAGTTCGAGGTATGTTGGGCCTTTTGAGATCTTAGAGCGAGTTGGTGAAGTTGCCTATCGGTTGGCTCTTTCGGTAGATCTGAGTGGATTGCATAATGTATTTCACATTTCAGTCCTACACAAAGCCATGAAAGAACCAGCGCAGGTGGTTATTGCGGATCAAGTATCGGTCGATAGTGGGCTAACAACGAAAGTTATACCCATTCAGATCGAGGATACGGAGGTCAAATAATTGGGGAACAAAGCTATCAGGATGGTCAAGGTCCGATGAGAATATTGTGGTCGTGAGGAGCTTTCGTGGGAGCGAGAGCAGACCATGATTGAGGAGTATCCCGAGCTTTTATACTCAGGTACCATTTAACTTTGTGTACTTTTCCATTTTTAAATTTCGGGACGAAATTCTTTTAAGGGGGGAGAATTGTAACACCCCAAAACTCGAATATGAATGGGTAGTGTTTTTGAGAGCTTTGGAGCCATTATGGTTTCATACGGCATGTGACACGGGTGTGTCCAGAGCCGTGTCCTTTTTTGTAATTAGCTGAGTTTTATCGAGTGTTGAACACGACCTGGGATACGGGCGTGTCCAGGTCGGACACGGGCGTGTCCATGGCGGACAAGGGCATGTCCAAAGTCGTGTCCTGCTCTGTGTTTGTCGGGCTGTGTCGAGTGAGCAACACGCCCTGGGACACGAGCGTGTCCAAATCCGTGTCCTATTCGGGCGTAAAGGTTTTAGCATCGATTGGGGCACACGACCTGTGATACGGGCGTGTCCATGGTTGACACGGGCGTGTCAGAGACCGTGTACTAATTTAGAGATCGACGAATTCTTATACGAATATGAGACACGGCCTGTGACATGGGCGTGTCACAGGCTGTGTACGTTCCCAAGAAGACAATTTTGAAGGCGAATCAGGGCCTTTCGTTTCATTTAAGAGGGATCCGACGGCCCGGGATTCTCCCTAGTGGTATAAGGTCGGGAAATAAGGGTTTAAACTTCATTTCCTTTGGCCCTTTCTCTTTCTAAGAGGTAGGGAGTGGGGAGAGCATAGGGTGAAGAAGAAGGAGGAGTTTCGACCATAGTTGGAGCTTCAGAGCTCTGAATCGCGAGCTGAGCCTATATCCGCGGAGGCAAGTCTGTTGCAGTGGTTTTCATTTGGCTAGTTTTCCATGACGCCGAAGCGAACCTCTAGGGTTACGATTCTCTACTTGGACATGTGAAGTCCTCTTCCTTTTGCATAGGAAACTCTCTCCTGCGAGTGGGCGGCGAGCGTGAGATATTCCTTTGGGTAGATATGGTTTATCCCCGTAATCTTGCATATAGAGTCCGGAATCGAAGTATTGGTATATGCATGGTGTGTGAATCCTATCCGAACATGTTGGTCTGGATCGGTGATGTTTTTATTATGCATGTATTACCGGAGAAGACTCCGTGCCGTTTTGTTTTTTGGGTTTCTACGCGGTAGATTGCAACAGGGAGCCTTGAGGACTAACCCCAAGGAGCATCCGAAAAACTGGGCAGAAATATATTTCTGCCAGGCACCGCGTGACGTTAGTAATACTGCCAGCGGTAGCTCTGTTATTGTGAGGCCTGTCTCTTTGAGACCTAGGGCCAGTGTTGTGAGTCTGTGTGCTATGGTAGACCAATTTGTTTGGTCTACGAGCTAACCTTGTGCATAACCGAGTTATGTACTATTGTATGATCGATACTTCAGGATTCGGGGAAGCTTGGCCCACTCCGATGAGTTAAATTGACATGGCAATGTGAGCAATGGGTGAGTTGAATCGTACTCGCTCTATGTGGTTCGGTTAAAGAGACCTAATGTATGTGGCACTTATCGATGGCATAGAGGGCGGTTTTAGGCTTCGGCCGGAAAGACTAAAATGCTCACAATGTTTGTCGGCTTGGGGGCGGTGGTGAAGCCTCAGAATGGATCAGATTCACCGAGAATGTGCCCTGAGTGAACGGGGTGTGTGGTCGTGCGTGGCTACGCCTGTGGTGAAGTGTGCTTAAATTATACATTGACTATCATGTTTGATTATACTAATGAAATGCAGGGAAGGAGCACCGTTGCCCCAATTAAGGGGCGGGGTCGTTATAATTTGGTTAGCTTTAGCTGACCGTTGCCATGTTTTCCACCGTGCGGTGGATTGTTCATATGCAGGAACAGGTGAGCCTCGTATCAAATAGTGGGCTGAAGCCCTTGGTGTTGTGCTGGCCCTTGAGGGCCTAAGAGAAGTGTTTTATTTTTATACTGTCATGTATGGCCGGCATGCGAGCCAAAGTATGTAAGACACTTTTATTGATCAAACTAATGTAAGGCCATAAGGACAAAGTTTTGGTGTATGTTATTTCATTCCTTTTGTGGCTGTAGTGGACATTCATGTACTATGTATGGGTTTTTATAACTGTTTTAAAAGCTTCTGCTAGAATGCTCTGAGTTAGGATGCGTATTCCTATGCTGTTAATTTGGTATTCTTATGTAATTCCACTATCTATCTGTGGAATATGGCGTGGGGCCCCGGCCGGACCTTCTGTTATATTTCATATGACGGATGGGGGTGTTATAGTCTACACCCTTATTGTTGTTGATGACTTTTCTAGATTTGACTAGGTGTTCTTTCTAAGGAAGGAATCTGAAACCCCTGATGTCTTTCAGACATTTGTCAAGCAAATTCAGAATGAATTCAACAACACTGTGGTCAAAATCATAAGTGACTATGGCACTGAGTTTCAGTCTGAGTGCATGATAAGGTTCTGTAAAGAGCTAGGAATTCATCAAAAAATTTCCTTTCCTAGAACACCCCAGCAAAATGGAATTGCTGAGAGGAAAAATAGGACTCTCATAGAGGCTGGTAGAATCTTACTAAGTGACTCATCCCTCCCAGAATATTTCTAGGTTAAGGCAGTTAACACTGCATACTATGTTCTTAATAGGGCTTCTATCACCAAGATCCACAAGAAGACTCCCTATGAGATCTTTGTTAGAAAGTAGAGAAAAGAAGCGAAAAGTAGAGAACAAGCCGAATAAACTTTTGAATAACTGAAATTTATTATCCAAAAAAGATATCATTTACAAAGGTATGACCTCCCTTATATAGAATGGAGGAGATAAGAAAGAGAGTATACAAACAATGTGGGACTAAACATTTACAGTACTGAGCGGCTAGAACAACGGAGACCGCATAGGCCGCGCGGTTAGACAGATGGGCTAACCGCTCGGCAACTCCAGCAGGATAGAACAGGCCGCAGAGGTAGACCGATAGACCGCCCGGTCTCCAGGCACCAGAGAGACTGCCAGACCGCTCGGTCAACAAACCGCTGGAACAGACCGCTAAGCCGCCCGGTCTAATACTTCAACACTCCCCCTCAAGCTGGAGCATAGATATCAATCATGCCCAGCTTGTCACAAATGCGGAAGAAGGAAGTAGAAACCGGCTTGGTGAAGATATCTGCCAACTCCTTGTCAGAGGTGACAAAAGGAGTACAAATCTGTTTCTTCAAAATCTCCTCCCGAATGAAGTGACAGTCAACCTCTATATGCTTCGTTCTCTCATGGAAGACCGGATTCCTGGATATGTGTATAGCGGCCTTGTTGTCACAGAACATAGGGAGAGGACAATCATATACCTCGCCCAGGTCAAGCATGAGAGCCCGCAACCACTTTAACTCACACGTAGTTGACGCCATACTCCGGTATTCTGCTTCGGCACTGGATCTGGAAACAACAGACTGTTTCTTGCTCTTCCAACTCACGAGATTACCTCCAACAAAGGTACAAAAACCTGACGTGGATTTACGATCGCCTTTGTCATCTGCGTAACTTGAATCTGAGTAGGCCTCAACCCTCAGATGGCCATTCTTCTGGAAGAGTAACCCTCTGCCCGGTGCTGCTTTGATATACTCTAAAATCTTCAGGGCGGACTGAAGATGACACTCCCTGGGAGCTTGCATAAACTGACTGACTTTTCCTACAGCGTAGGCGATGTCGGGTCTAGTCACCGTGAGATAGATGAGTTTGCCCACCAAACGTCTGTACCGTGTGACATCAGATAGAGGAGGCGATTCATCCGTCCACGTTTTGTCTTCTCCAACAGCCATGGGAAGATGAGCTGGTTTGGCACCTGTCAAGCCTGCTTCGCGAAGAAGATCAAGGGCATACTTCCGTTGAGAGAGAACTAAGGAGTCAGGTTTCCGAGAGATTTCTATCCCCAAAAAGTATTTTGGGGAGCCCATATCCTTCGTGACCAAGTGCTGACGGAGGTGCTTCTTCGTCAAGTCCACCCCATCTCGGTCATCACCAGTAAGGAGAATATCATCCACATATACGGCCAAAACCACCAGTCCCGAGGCCGTTTTGCGAATGAACAAGGAGTGATCGGCCGAACTCCTTTGAAAGCCGATGGTTGCCACAATACCACTGAATTTTTCGAACCATGCCCGAGGGCTCTGCTTTAGGCCATAAATGGCCTTCTTCAAATGACAGACACGCGTCTCCCCCTGAGCAACATACCCAGGAGGTTGCTCCATATAGACGTCCTCCTGAAGATCGCCATAGAGAAAGGCATTCTTCACATCAAGCTGGGAAATAGCCCAAGCCCGGTTAACAGCCACAGAAAAGAGAACCCGGATGGTGCTGAGGCGAGCAACCGGAGAGAAGGTATCAAAGTAATCAACGCCATAAGTCTGAGTAAAGCCCTTGGCCACCAGCCGGGCTTTGTAGCGATCCACAGTGCCATCGGGGCGAAACTTCACAACAAAGACCCAGCGACAGCCAACCACATCAGTGCCCACGGGAGGAGGAACCAGAGTCCAGGTACCCCGTTCAGTAAGAGTAGCCATCTCCTCATCCATAGCAGACTTCCAATGAGGGAGAGCGAGAGCTTCCTGATAGGTACGGGGAGTAGAAGTAGCAGAGATAGCCAAGGCAAAAGACCTGCGAGAAGGAGACAGCTGATCATAAGAAACAACAGCCGTGAGCGGGTGTTGAGTACACGCCCGCACCCCTTTGCGAAGGGCAATGGGAACATCCAGATCATCGGGAGCGTCGGCGACAGGAGCGTCAGCGATCGGAGCGTCCGTGGCGGAGAAGGCTGGCCCGGGACTAGAGAGAGACGACAGCGGAGAGGAGGGTGGAGGGGTGGGTGGGGAGACGGACTGGGAAGGAGTGGGTGGAGGAGGAGACGAAGGTGGGAAAACGTGGAGAGGTGTGGAAGGAACGGAGATATCAGAAGGAAGAGAAGGAAGAGAAGAGGAAGGAGAGAAATATGAAGCATTTTCGAAAAAAGTCACATCTGCGGAGACAAACTACTTGCGGAGAAGGGGGTCAAAGCAGCAATAGCCTTTTTGAGTGGTAGAGTACCCCAAAAAGACACACTTGGTGGAACGGGGGGAAAGCTTGTCGCGGGTAGCGGAGGGAGCGTGAACAAAGGCCGTACAGCCAAATACACGGAGAGGAAGAGGAAAAGGTTCCTGGTGGGGGTAGAGAAGGGAGAAGGGAGTCCGGCCGTGGAGGACCGTGGAGGGAATGCGATTGATGAGATAGCAAGCGAGGAGCACAGCGTAGCCCCAGTAGGAGCGAGGGACGTGCATCTGCGTCATGAGAGTACGCGCAACATCAAGCAGGTGACGGTTTTTACGCTCCGCCACCCCATTCTGTTGGGAGGTGTAAACACAAGTCGTTTGATGAATGAGGCCGTGTTGGTGAAAGAACGCGGAGAACTCATGAGACAGATATTCCTGGGCATTATCAGAACGTAAGACTTTAATAGAGATAGCAAATTGAGTCTTAATCATAAAGTAAAAAGATTGCCAAACAGAAAATAGTTCAGAGCGATCCTTTAATAGATACACCCAGGTACATCGAGTAAAATCATCGATGAAAGTGACAAAATAGGAACTGCCCCGACCAACGGTGAGGGTAGGAGCAGGACCCCATACATCAGAATGAATAAGATCAAAAATGCGAGAGGAGCCACGGCCTTGCTTTGGTGGGAAGGAGGAGCGATGATGTTTGCCAAGCTGACACGCATCACAGTTGAGCGGAGAACTGGTGGGAGGTAAGTGGGGCAGAAGCTGACGAATAAGCCGAGGAGGAGGATGTCCAAGACGAAGATGCCACTGAAGGAGATCGGTGGAGGAGGAGTAGGCAGAAAGAGCTGAGACATCGTCGAGGAAGTAGAGGCCGCCGCTCTCAGTCCCAGTAGCAATCGTCCGCTGGGTCCTCGGGTCCTGAAAAGAACAAGTAGTGGGAGTGAATAAAACGGAGCACTGAAGTTGCCGGCATAAAGTAGTAACTGATAACAAATTGCACGGGAACTTCGGGACATAGAGGGTATCCTCCAAGCAAAGCGAAGGAGTGAGTTGAACCATGCCCGTCCCATGAACCGGAGACGGGGAACCATCCGCCACACGAACTGGGGGTAAGCGGTCATGGGTCTCAAGACGGGAAAAGCAATGAGGGTTGCCCGTCATATGATTGGTGGCACCAGAGTCAATCAGCCATTTACCCTGGGTAACGACGTGGGCACTACCAGACGTCGTGGCCACAGAGGCAGACGGCCTAGAAGAGGCGGAGGCCGAAGGAGCTATAGGAGTAGTGGTGAGACCGGAGGTAGTCATAGAACCCGGCAAGCAGAAGAAGCCGCGCGAACAGAAGCAGTTAGAAAACAGACGAAGCCGCGCGAACAGTAGCGGCTTGAAAGAGGCAAAGGCTCAGTGGGGAAGAGGTCGTGCGGACTAAAAAGGCCGAGCGAACAGCAGAGAGGAGAAGAGCAGGTGACCGCGACCAAGATGCGGGTAAGAAAGGAATAACCCGCACGGTCAGGCAGATCACAGCAGCTGCGAGAAGGCGGTCAAAGGCACAGCGGGGAAGAGGTCGCGCGGACTAAAAAGGCCGAGCGAACAGAAGGGAGGAGAAGAGCTGGTGACCGCGACCAAGATGCGGGGGAGAAAGGAACAACCCGCACGGTCAGGCAGATCACAGCAGCAAGCCGCGAGAAGAGAGACAACACACGCGGATAGGGACAGACCGCAACGACTAGGAAGTCGGAGCGGGAGGAAAGAACAAGGAGCGCGGCGACAAGGAAACAGGTCGCTGCGATAAAGAGCAGTAGGAGAAGAGAAGAAGAAGAAGCAAGCCGCGCGAACAGGGCAGCGGACAGAAACAAGCCGCGCGGATAGAAACAAGCCGCGCGAACAGAGAGAAGCCAAGTCGCGAAGCAAGTCGCAGAAGCGAAAAACAAGCCGCGAACAACAGAGAGCGCACAGAATCAGAAGGAAATGACCGTGTGCTCTGATACCATGTTAGAAAGTAGAGAAAAGAAGCGAAAAGTAGAGAACAAGCCGAATAAACTTTTGAATAACTGAAATTTATTATCCAAAAAAGATATCATTTACAAAGGTATGGCCTCCCTTATATAGAATGGAGGAGATAAGAAAGAGAGTATACAAACAATGTGGGACTAAACATTTACAGTACTGAGCGGCTAGAACAACGGAGACCGCATAGGCCGCGCGGTTAGACAGATGGGCTAACCGCTCGGCAACTCCAGCAGGATAGAACAGGCCGCAGAGGTAGACCGATAGACCGCCCGGTCTCCAGGCACCAGAGAGACCGCCAGACCGCTCGGTCAACAAACCGCTGGAACAGACCGCTAAGCCGCCCGGTCTAATACTTCAACAATCTTGAAGGGCAGAAAATCAAACCTGAGCTATTTCAGGATCTTTGGTTGCAAGTACTATGTGCTCAACAATGGAAAATCCATTTAACTAACTTTGCTGTCAAGTCCCATGAAAGGATCTTTGTTGGGTACAACACTCATAGTAAGACATATAAAATCTACAACTTAACTACCCAAGTTGTAGAAGAGTCAATGCATGTTGTTTTTGATGAATCCAACATGGTTAACTGTGAGCTGCCAAGCTCCTCCTCTTATTGTATTGCAGGTACAGAGCATATGATGGACAAGTTGAACATCAAGGAAGCTACACCCACAGTCCAAGAAAATGATGATGGACTGCCTATTCCAGGAGAAGGGGAAAACATACCTGAAGAAAATGAAGACCAGCTAGCTGAAAACCCTGAAGTTCAGTAAGCTACAACTAGATTGCCTCCAACTACCAGGCATCTAAGGGACCATCCTGTACACCAAATCATTGGTGATGCAAATTATGGAGTCCAAACCAGAAGCATGATCATGAATAGACTTCTGTACTCGAGCTTTCTGTCTCAAGAAGAGCGCAAGAAGTCTGAAGAAGCAATCAAGGACCAGTTCTGGATTGGAGTAATGCAAGAAGAATTGGACCAATTTAAGAGATGTAAGGTCTGGAAGTTGGTTCCCAGACCACAAGGACAAAATGTCATAGGGACGAAGTGGATCTACAGGAATAAGTTGGATCAAAATGACATTATTGTCAAGAATAAAGCTAGTCTAGTGGCTAAAGGCTACAAATAAGAAGAGGGCATAGAGTTTGACCAGTGTTGGGTACATTGGAAAATGTGTACCAGATTTGGAGAAGACTAACATAGCTCAATGATATTCATCAAGGTGTATTTGATGTTGTTTTGAGTTTATATGTGCAAGTTAAGAATATGCAGGAAACGTTTCTAAGTCCATGAGTCGATACCAGAAAAAGCTGTGTCGACACTTGTGAAGACTTGTGTCGACACTTGGGAAAAGCTGTGTTGACACCTGGAGTCAATTGTGTCGACACTTGGAGAAGCAGTGTCGACACACAGAAAGCTCAGTCGACATCAACTGTGTCACCACACAGGACTTGTGTCGACACACAGAAAGTTCAGTCGACATCAACTGTGTCGACACACAGGACTTGTGTCGACACACAGAAAGTTCAGTCGACATCAACTGTGTCGACGCACAGGACTTGTGTCGACACACACATCAGAATTCTTCTAAGTTAATTGTGTCAAGACAAGAAGTGACTGTGTCGACACACAGGACTTGTGTCGACACATTCTTACAGAAGCTATGTCAAGAAGCAGTGTAGACACCATGAGAGTTGTGTCGACACCACCAAGGATTGTGTCGACACTTAGTCTACTTGTGTTGACACATGTGAAGTTCAGACTCGACATTTTGCTGACAGAGACAAAGTTTCAAGAAGTGACTGGAAGACTTGACAGCTGCCATAACCAACAGGTCTACTGCAACTGTCAGATCTGTCAGAAGTTGGTTAGCAACCGGATCAGCCGGTAACCTTGGATGAAGTCTATATAAAGACAGATTCTATCAACAAAGGAGAATGAATGATTGAAACAGACGAAAAAAGAAGGAGAATGAATGATCTGAGAAGGAAGGAAGAAGTTAGGCAGAATCTAGCACACTGCTAGATAGACGAAGGGGGAAAGTGGATGTATCCATCATTTGGGGAACCACTATAAAACTGTGTGCCATCTGTGTTTGTGTGTGTGATTCTGTGAATTCTGTGATGTGGTAGCTGTAGATCTGATTGATTCTATTTGATTATCTGAATTAATATTCTGCCTTAGAGTAAAAAGCAATTGCACCTATTCACCCCCCCCCCCTCTAGGTGTTTACGTGATCTTGAAACCAATTCTTTCAACCAGACCTTTGCCCCAATAGCCAGATTGGAAGCCATAAGGATTTTCCTTGCATTTGCTGCCTATTTGTGATTCAGAGTCTACTAAATGGATGTCAAATCAGCATTCTTGAATGAGGATCTAAAAGAGGAAGTATATGTGGATTAGCCACCAGGTTTTGTAGATCCTAACTCTCCTAATTTTGTTTATAAGCTTAGGAGAGCTCTATATGGTCTAACGCAATCCCCTAGGGCTAGGTATGAAACCTTGTCCAGCTTCCTCATTGAGAACAAATTCTCAAGGGGGAAGATAGACAAGACCCTATTCCTAAGGGAATCAAAGGGCAAGCTTATCCTAGTATAGATATATGTCGATGACATCATCTTTAGATCTACTGATGACAACCTTTGCAGGAAGTTTGCTAAACCTATGCAAGGGAAGTTTGAAATGAGCAGAATGTGTGAGCTTAAGTCCTTCTTAGGACTCCAAGTAAGACAGACTGATGATGGCTTGTCCATATCCCAATCCAAGTTCACCAGGGAGCTAATCAAAAAGTATGGTATGGAGAATGCCTCCACCATGAGAACTCCCATGGGATCAAGTATGCTTATAGGCAAAGATGAGGAAGGGAAACCTGTTGATGAGTCTTTGTATAGAGGGATAATTGGCTCCCTTCTATACCTGACTGCTAGTAGGCCTGACATCATGTATGCTACATGTGTCTGTGCTAGGTATCAGGCTTGCCCTAAAGAATCTCATTACTCTACTACAAAGAGAATTTTGAGGTATTTTAAGGGCACACCAGATCTTGGCCTATGGTACCCTAGAAATAGGGATTTTGATCTAACAGGATTTTCAGATGCAGATTTTGCAGGTTGCAAAGAAGACAGGAAAAGATCTACTGGAACCTATCAGTTCTTAAGAAGAAGGATAGTTTCCTGGAGCAACAAGAAGCAAACTAGTGTGGATATATCCACTGCTGAGTCAGAATATACATCAACAGGCAGCTGCTGTGCTCAGCTGCTATGGATCCAATATCAGCTCAAGGATTACAACCTTCAGTTAAGTAGAACTCCTCTCTACTGTGATTCTACAAATGCTATTTCTATTACTAGGAATCTTGTATCACATAGCAGGACTAGGTATATAGAAATAAAATATCATTTTATTAGGGAGCATGTGGAGAAGGAAGACATCAGTCTTGAGTTTGTCCCCAAAGACACGTAAGTGTCTGATATCTTCACTAAGCCATTAGATGAAGCAAAGTTCAACACCCTCAAATTTGAGTTGGGTATGTTGAACTTGGGATACCTTCAGGCACTCCCTTTTTGTATTTTTTTGTGGTGCAGGTATTGTTCCTCTTGCTGGACATACAAACTCCACAGTAGTTCACTGATGCTTTTACTTAGGGGGAGTAAGTTACTCTGGAGATAAGAAAAAAGGTCAGCCAGTGAAAGGCCAGCCCCCATCTGCCTATTCTGTAAAAGTCAAAAAGGGGGAGAGAAGAGAGAAGGTCTTAGCAAGGGGGAGACATAGCAAGCAGGAGACATAGCAAAGGGTAAAGAAAGACATGTGGCACTCAAGTAAGGACAAACACCTTGCAGCAAAACAGGGGGAGTAAGTGATGCTCACAGGCAGGAAATGAGGTACACTTACTTATAATTTATCAAAATTTCAATATTTATTCTGTTGTATAGGTTGTGTCTGTCATTGACCAGGGAAAGAAAACATTTTTGGTAAGGTTTTTGACTTCTTCAAATATGGGAGATTGTTGGGTCCATTGTTCCCAATGTCCCTGATTTGTGAGAAATCAAACAGGTTAATGTCACACACATCAACTGTATTTGATATACATTTGAGGTCTTGAGTGCAGGTTGTCCATATCACATTGATTGGACATGTGGACACAATAAGTGGTTGCTGGACATAGCAAAAATCGACTAAGTCCACAAGCATTGAGTGGAGCAAGCTCACTCAACGACAGAGGTATCGATTCAATATTGTCTAGTAGAATTTTGTCTAAGTCCACAGGCATTGAGTGAGGACAGTTCACTCAACGTCATATAACATATAACATTGAGTCAATCTCAGCCTAACTGAAAGATATCAAAAAATTTGGTTAAGTACAAAAGCATTGAGTGTAGTCTACTCACTCAACGCCATACGACAAAAAGGCTGTGAGTCAGGCCGAGTCAGTCTAAGCCTAGAGAAATTGGCTGAAAATGTGGCCAAGTACATAGGCATTGAGTGTGATCTACTCACTCAACGCCATACAACCTTTAGCATTGAGTGTTGTCGTGCCAGTCAAACTCCACAGAAAAGTTGGGCAGAAGTTTCACCAAGTCCACAGGCATTGAGTGTAGCTTACTCACTCAACGCCAGATAACAGAAAAATCATGTTAAGTAGTCTGGCGTTGAGTGGAGCTTACTCTCTCAACGCCAAGACGCAAAAATATTTGCTAAGACAAATAGCGTTGAGTGAGGCAAGCTCACTCAATGCTCTCGATGCTCTCAACGCCTTGAAGTAGAAATTTGGCTAAGTCCAAATGCATGGATTGCTTGGCTTTCGTCGAGCTCAGCTTCATCAAACTGAGCCTAGAGTTCGTCGAACTGAGTTTAGACTTTCGTCAAACTAAGTCTACAGTTCGTCGAACTAAACTTATGCTTTCATAGAGCTGAGCTTGTTGTTCGTCGAACGGAGCTCAACATTCGTCGAGCTCAATACCTAGATAGACAAAATTTTATCTAAGTGTTGTGGCATTGAGTGATACCTACTTACTCAATGTCTTTGGTTCTAATGATTGAATTTTGTCCAAATCCAGTCATGCTGACGTCAGCAAAGTCAACCAAAATTCAAATGTTGCTAGAGACATTGGCGGCCAGCTGTTATCATCTTCTGCACTTTCTAAGGAATATTTTTAACATTAAGTACTGGGGCCCACACACACAACAAAGAGCCGTTGAATCAAGATTAAATGGAAAGCATGCGCTGAATGGATCAATATCAGCCATCAACCCTAGTGGTGGGACCCACAGCTCAACCGGCCTTCAGAAAATAAAAAGAAGCAAATCGGCCAGAGCAATCAATAGATTCCTTGTCTAGGTTTTCTGAAAATGAAAAGTTCGGCCGAACTTCATCTTCTTCCTCGCCATTTTCGTCGAGCCTGAAGAAGTTGTTCTGCACAAAGAATCATGTTGGGGAAAGAGATAGTTGAAGCAATCATCATCTGCAATAGCAGGATCAAAAGCTATTCTGAGGAAGAAGATCTACAAGTTCTGCAGAGAAAAGAAAACTGGTTGAAGAAAAATTCTACTGCCTACTTATTGGCTTTAACAACATTAGCTTGGACTGATATTTGCACAGTCTAAGAAGAAGAAGACACAAAGATCTTGCTCTGGTGTCTATTCATCTCACTCTTTATTTCTTCTTCTATAAAGATTATTGGTGAATCTGGAGTTGTAAGCCTCTATTATAAAGGCTGGAGTCTTAGTGACCTGTGTTTGACTTTATGCCAGGTGATAAGTCTTTGTGACATAGGGTTGGCTTAGTGCCCAAGTTATAGGTCTGTGTGACCTATGTGGTCCTGCGGGATCTGTACTCTAAGCTATTAAGTAGCTGAGTTCTGGAGGGAGAGCCGAATCTAACACACTGGTAGATAGGCACAGAGGGACAGTGGATGTACCCAAGATTTGGGAACCACTATAAAATTGTTGTGTCGTCTGTGAATGTTCTTGAAAACAGATAACTAACCTAATCACTGGGCAAAAAAATCTGATAACAAGTTAGAAAATTTAAATAGAGACAAAAACCTATTCACCATCACCCCTCTAGGTGTCTAGCTAGCCTTGAAAACAAGACTTTCAACATCTAACCTATGTTTGGCTCCATGAATTCCAAAGTTAAAACCTCATGGTTTGGGAGGAGCTAAGCGGGATGTCGTAGACTCCATCACTTTTCCATTTTTCACATAGCTTGTCCCATCAACCATCATCAAGTCTTGATTTGATTCTTCTATTTGTTGTGCCCACTTCAATAATTATGTGCAATATGTCCAATCTTGTCGCATTGCTAACAAGCCAGTGATCCTTTATGATGCAAACCACCTGACATAGCCAACTTTTCACCATCATACACAATAGAACTTGACATTGTTGAGTGCTTAAAATATCATGCTTTATATGTATAGCTGACACCACAAGTGCACTATAGTATGCTGGCATAAAACCAAGACGTGGTTGCCTCAACTCATCATATAAGCCCTCATAAAATTGATGAGCTCTCTCCTCATCACTCACAATAATTTCTCCATCATATCTACTTAACCTCATGAACTCTTGAGCATAGGAATCAACTATCCACTGCATCAGTTGGCTAGCCAGCACACATAATAGTGGATGATGGAAATCTAGAAAGTACTTCTATTGACAGTCTCTAGCACTGACTTCTTATCATCCACCTTGATTAATTCTTATAATAGGCATAGTGGCTCCATTGGGATAAATTGGTCAGCAACCAACTCAATACGTTACATTGCCATTTCCGACATCACTACTTTAGTAATCATCCTAAATTATCATTTCATCAATATGCTCACTAGGGTAACATTTATTCTTATCATATGAGTCAATAATTATCAATAATGTAAATACATACATAAACTATAATTAGATAAGCTAAATCTCAATTAGTGTGTTTCTTAACTCAATGTAATAGATAAGACTTGACGTGTTATAAGTCAAAGAAACAGATATCTGCTTTTACTTGATACTCATGTTCTTCCCTCTTCCTTGTGTTGTAAAGCCTATAAAAGGCATGTTGTTAAGAAATATAAGAAGCAAGAAAAATATTAAGGTCGGCTTCAATTTCTCTGTTGATTATTCTCAAATCTCATATGCACTCTTGTTAAGTTACAAACAACAGTGGTATTAGAACCCGTTCGTGGCATACTTGCTTGCCTATCTTTCATTAAAGTTTTCAAACATGGACTCATCATATAGCCCCACTTATTCTGACTCTTCAATTCCAAAATTTAATGGCGAAAAATATCATCACTGGTTGGTGCAAATGCACACAGTGTTTCGATCTCAAGTCCTTTGGAAACTAGTCCAAGAAGGACCTCTCTTACCTGCAGAAGGCAAAGAAAAACAAGCTGAAGCAAGTTTTTTTTACAAAACAGAGCATAAGTATTAATTAGGGATTCAGAAACACTAATGCTTATTCAACAAGGAGTAACAAAAATGATCTTCCCTCGTATCATGAGTGCTGAAACTGCAAAGGAGACTTGAGATATTCTACAACAAGAATACAAAGGATTTGCCAAAGTAATTCCAATGAAATTACAAACCTTATGGATAGATATGGACTCTGCAAGTATGAAACTCGGGGAACCAGTTCAAGAGTTCCTTGGTAGAGTTGTCCATTTAATCAATCAAATACGCAACTTGGAGATACTGTGGAGGATAGACCAATAGTACTACAGTTACTAAGAAGTCTTCCAAGTACCTTCAACCCTGCTGTAACCGCAATAGAAGAGTCAATAGTCATCTACAAATTGTTGTTAACTGAACTCATGGCCTCACTAAAATCACATGAAGATTGTCTAGAAAGAAACTTTCAAAACCTGGGCCAAGCCTTGCAGATAAAATTGAAAGTCGGCAAACCAGTGCACGAGAATCAGAGAGGAGAATACTATCAAAAACCAACTCAACAAAGACATACCAAAACTAAACAACCTTGGAATCTGTCAAACAAACAAACTTAGAATACTAAAATGAAAGGTAGAGGGAAACCACGAACACAGCTCTAGGATAAAAGTTTTGTCACTTCACCCACCAAATGCATAATTTGTAATAAGATAACCCATAAGTCTCGTGATTGGTATTCCAAATGCAAAAGATGCAAAATTCCCAATCATTCTGATAGGGTTGTTAGCATAAAGATGCAACCTAGTTTGTGGATAAGGGGAAATCAGGAGACACTTAAAGAGAAAGCCTGTTCTATTCTTGTTTGAAGATGGAATGTAAACTATCCAGTCTATGGTACATATATAGTGGATGTTCATCTCATATTGCATATAAAAAGGAAACTTTTCCCACATTGTATGAATCACATCAAGCTGAAGTTTACCTTGGAGATGGGAAAACGTCCAAGATAGGAAGAGGAATTATTAGGATCACCACCCCATCTGGTCAAATCAAACAAATCTTTGATGTCCAATTTGTGTCCAAGTTAGCTCAGAGCCTACTGAGTGCATGGTAACCGCTACAAAAAGGATACGTTAATGTATCTTTTGCTCAAAATTTATGCTCATTCACTAATAAAAAAGGCTCTCTCATAGTCTCAGCAAAAGGGGGGAAAACAGAGTTTCCATTAGAATTCTCAATCTCCAATTCAGATACTGCCCTCACTTGTCAACATGGTTGCAACTTATCACACTTATTGTAGCATAATCGACTAGGTCATCAATACGGTGATGAAATTCACTCAATGAAGAACAAACAACTAGTAACTGGCCTTCCAACACTATTAAAAGAAGCCATTTTCTATCCAAGTTGTGCAAAAGGAAAGGCTCACAGGACACCTTTTTGTCTACAATCAAAAAGGAGTTCAAAATATCCTCTTGAACTAATCTATGGTGATCTATGGGGCCCAACAACAACAAACTTTATAGGAGGTAAGAACTACTATTTTCTATTAGTAGATGCTTTTAGCAAGTACGTGTTTATATATTTCCTCTCCCATAAATCTGAAGCCTTCCAGATATTCAAAAACTTTAAAATGGAAGTTTAAAAGCAATTCAATCAAAAGATGAAAAGTTTTATAATAGATAGAAGAGGGGAATTCACATCCTCCCAATTTCAAAGTTTCTACAGTGAAAATAGAATAAGAAGACAGTTAACAGCTCCATATTCACCACAACAAAATGGAGCTGTGGAAAGAAGAAATCAAACAGTAGCATAAATGGCAAGGACTATGCTACTACACAAAAATTTGTCAAAGGAATTTTGGGTTAAAGTTTTAAGCACAACAATACATATCATAAAGAGAGCTTCAACAAGGTCTCTTCAGGATACTACCCCCTATGAAAAATAATTTCAAAGAAAACATGCTGTAAATCATCTTCGAACATTTGGTTGTACAACATATGCACTCTTGTAGAAAGAAGGAGAAGAAAAACTAGACAGAAAGAGCAATGCATGTATTTTTATTGGTTATATTGAGCAGTCAAAAGCCTCTGGATTGTATCAACCAATAAAAAGAAAACTCCTACTATCCTGTGATGTCATCTTTAATGAAGAAGGTGCATGGAACTGGGACTCAGCTGAGCACAATATTACACCGCAACAAAGAGTAGTTGACTCATCACTGGTGTATGAGCCATCCAACCTCTTCAAACTGAACATCCTCAACATCTGGAGGACTCAACCACTAACTCTGGCTCAGATTCTTCATCACCCCATGGAACTTGTAAATTAGAAGATATTTATCAAACAAGTGATCTTGCACTATCTTGTATAGCCCCTGCCACCTTTGAAGAAGCCAACAAATCTCAAGAATAGATTTCTGTTATGACTGAAGAAATGAATATGATAAATAAGAATAACACATAGAGCCTTGTCGACAAACCTCCAGGACACAACATTGTTGGTCTAAAATGGATTTTTAAGATCAAGCATAATAAAGACGAGACTATTTCAAGAAATAAAGCTTGTCTGGAAGCCAAAGGGTATACACAAAAGCATGAAATAGATTATGAAGAAACCTATGCTCCAGTAGTTTGTATGAGTGCCATACAATTACTATTAGCATATGCAGCTCATCACCACCTCCCAGTCTATCATTACGACGTGAAATCTGCTATCATGAATGGTATCATTTAAGAAGAGATTTATGTTGATCAACCGCAAGGTTTTATACAAGAAGAAAGCAAAGAAAAAGTCTACAAGCTGCTTAAAGTTTTGTATGGATTGAAACAAGCTCCTAGAGCCTCGAATGCAAACATTGTGACTATCTACATATGAATGGATTTCAAAAGTGTCAAAGTGAGCCAACCCTTTATCCTAGAAGGAACCAAGACACATTCCTCTTAATTGGCATCTATGTAGATGATCTGATGATCATGGATAACTCCTCTTTACTGATTCTGAAATTTCAAAAACAAATGGAAGCCATGTATGAAATGAACAATCTTGGTTTAATGAAGTTTTTTCTTGCCATACAATGAAAGAATTGGATTCAAGATGACCTAAACACCTAGAGGGGGGGGGGGGGGTGAATAGGTTTAATTCTTTTTATTCAGGTAGATAATGTAAATTGCTTGTTAGACAGCCTTAGCAAATTATATTACAGTGCAGATTATAGCAAACACAGGCAACACAACATACACACAGATTTATAGTGGTTCCATAAGTGATGAGTACGTCCACTTTCCCCCTTCGCCTATCTAGCAGTATACTAGATTCAGCCTAACTCCCTTCTTCCTTCTCAGATCCTCAGATCTTACAACTCAGAACCCAGAATGGTTGCTACAACTCAGACTTCAACAAGTCCTACAGCTCAGATCCTCTCAGAGAATCCTACCTCAGAGTGAGTCCACACTCCTATAACTCAGACAATCAAGCCCTACCTCAGCCTCTTCAACAGGCCTACAACTCAGAGAAATTAATCCCCTACCTCAGGCACTCAACCCTACCTCAGTCTTTATAGATTTAGACTTACAACTCAGAGTGATAACTCTCCTACACTCAGATCTATAAAAGATCATACAGAGAAAATTGATTATAAAAAGTATAAATCCTTCACCCAGGTAGAGAGAGAATGGGTTGAAGGTTTCTTGATCAGTTCTTGATAGATCTGATTGCTTTAGATCCAACCTGCCTTAGCTTCTTCAAAGCTTCTTGAATTTGAACAAATTAAGGTTGATCTTCTTATGAAGTTGGAGATGATATTTAATCCAGCTTCCTTCTTCTATTTAGATGTGGCTCTGAATTCTTCTTATAGACTTGTTCAGGATCTGCCCTTAGAGACTTGTTGATTTCTGGATGAAAACTTCTCTTCTTCTTAGTTGTTAGCTGTCTCTTCTTGTTCATTACCGTTTGTTGATAGAATAAGTCTTTATATAAATCCCATCCGAGGTTACCGGCTGATCCGGTTCCTAACAGCCTTCTGACAGCTCTGTCAGATGTAACTGCTTTGTTGGTTGTGACAGCTGTCAAGTCTCCAATCATGTCATCTGATACTTCATTGAATTTTAAATCAGCAGCAAAGTGTCGAGACAATACTTCAAATGTGTCGACACAATCCTTGGTGATGTCGACACAACTCACATACTGTCGACACAGCTCTTATTTTTCTTCTTGATACAGCTTCTGTGGAATGTGTTGACACAAGTCCTGTGTGTCGACACAATAACTCCTAGTCTCGATAAAGTTGATGTCGACAGAATTCTGGTGTGTGTCGACACAAGTCCTGTGTGTCGACACAATTGCTGTCGACAGAATTCTGGAATGTGTCGACACAAGTCCTGTGTGTCGTCACAAGTCCCGTGTGTCGACACAGTTGTTGTCGACAGATTTTTTGTGTGTCGACACAAGTCCTGTGTGTCGACACAATCTGGCTCCTGGTGTCGACACAGCTTTTCCCAAGTGTCGACACAGTTCTTCTCAGGTGTTGACACTTGTACTTAGAAACTTTTTCTGCATTTCCTTAACCTGCACAATAAAACTCAAAACACCATCAAATATACATTGATGAATATCATTGAGTTAGGTGAGGCTTCTCCAAATCTGGTACACATTTTCCAATGTACCCAACAATCTCCCCCTATTTGGAGAAGTCATAACCCTTAGTCAATGATATACATCACTTTATAATAAAACATAGATTATGATGTATAAAAGGATTATTTAGACAGGGTAACACATAAATAAAACTAGCATATTATATCATCACAAAACATGATAAAATATAGTGAACATGAATCAGTGTTTTGTTGAAGTACAAGAAGTTTTTGAACAACAGATTACATAGATTTTAAAACAAAAGATTACATAGTTCTAAAGTCTAGTCAATCTATTCTAGGACTGATTAGGCTCCTTGATGACAATGCCTTTGCCAGACTGAATCCTTGCTTGTACATTAGCTTCAGTGTCTTCAGTTGGCTTTTTCCCTTTAAGATCCTTTTTCTTGAGCTCTTTAGTTTTGATCTTTTGCCTTTCAAAATAATGATAAGGCTTTGGAAAATATTTGCTAGGCTCCACAGAAGTAGTAGGTATCTTCCCATCTTTGAGTTCTCTTCTGAACTGATAAATGACATCTTACCGTTTCTGATACTTGCTTCATTCTTGTTCAGAGTACCACTTACCTCTATCATGCATGTTGTCTTTAACAGCTTGCCAGGCAGTGAGAATAATGTTTCTGGAGGTGGGGCTCCATCTTTCAAAATCAGGTTTTAATTCAGCGTGCTCTCTAAACCTTTTCTTAAAAAGTTGAGCTTCTTGCTCTCTTTTCAAAGCAGCTCCAGACATCTCAACCTTCTCAATAATCACATTCTGAACCTCCTGTGGAGGACTGTTGAAAGAATTAGTGTCTAACCACCTAGAGGGTGGGAGGGGGGGTGAATAGGTGTAATTCCTGTATTTCTTTTAAGGCAGCAAATCAATTCAGTTGTTTAACCAGAATTTGCAAATTCTACAACTACACAGCACAGCAATCACATAAACATTCAATCACAGAGTGCACACAGTGTTTATAGTGGTTCCCCAAGGTCTGGGTACATCAACTTTCCCCCTTCGCCTATCTAGCAGTGTACTAGATTCGGCCTAACTTCTTCACTTCACCTCAGATCCTCAGATCTTACAACTCAGAACCCCAAACAAGGCTCCTACAACTCAGACAATCTGCCCTACCTCAGCCTACACAAGGCCTACAGCTCAGAGATATCAATCTCTTACAACTCAGGCTCACAGCCCTACCTCAGCCTTCAACAAGGCCTACCACTCAGAGAATATATTCTCCTACACTCAGCCTTTATAAAATAGGCTTACAGCTCAGATCTAGAATAGATCCTACAGAAAATAGTGTTTACAAAGTGTTTGTAACACCTCCCCTGTAATGACCGTATAATATGGGTCCGGCCGGGGCTCCACAACATACAGACGCCACAGCTTTAGTATTATAAGATGATATAACTACCCACACTCAAAACTCTTTGCACCACACAGCGGAAACACAAGCAATACTAGAAGTTATCCACCACTACAAGAGTAATAAAAGATGGCCTTATGGCCTTACAACATAAGAGAGTCCAAACTCACTTAATACACCAATCATGAAAGTGCATAAGCACTCCTAGTCTACCTCGGCATGCAAGCCGGACAACATGAGTCTCAGACATGCAATATCATATAAGAACAGTTACAAAAGAGGGGAAACACTTCATGAGGCTTAGGCCTTCCTGGCCGGCGAGCTAGCTCCTGCTTGCGTTCCTTGCCCTGTAAAAATTATTAGTAACGTGGGTCAGCAAAGGCTGACCTTAAACTGTGTAACCAACACATCTCCTCTCGGCCGCCCCCAACGGACCCCGGGGAACCCTCTGACCTGCAAGTCAGTACTTCATATGCAACATATAAATATAAACAAGAAATACATTAAGAACAGGCTTGGATGTCTCAAACAACATACACGTTCTCTACTGGTTGAGCATATAATAAAAAGGGGCCTACTTATGCAACATGTATGCAACAACCCGGGCTTCGCCCAAGGCACCCTAAAGCGTATGCATCTAGCACAACATCACCACAATTTGGGTACTCATCGTTTCCCCATTGGCATAAAGCCGCAAACCAAAAAGGGAAGCACAATTCCCTCCATCGGCACACAGTCCGCCACATGGAACTCTTGCCAAGGCCCCACCCGCTCAAGGTCTTAGACTCAGGCTTGCCTACAAGCTCTGACGTCTCATGTCAGGATTCCAACAAACACATCTTACCGATTATAAGAAGCCTTGTTGGACCCCACCCGCTCATGGCCTCATTGCCCGGGCTTGCCCCCATGCTTGGCATTCTCGTCAGTCTCACAGAAGGGGACTAGTCTCGCCGGGACACTTTCCACACATGACTTGCACGTCACGGGATAGCCAACCGACCACGGAGACACAACCATGCCTTGGCACATCACAATCCAAGACAATTCCACCCTAGTCCCTCATTTATACTGCAGCGTTCCCGCGCACCAAGGAAACCATCTACCACTCATGCGGAGCTAACCTTGTCCACCAAGGAAACCATCTACCGCTCATGCGGAGCTAACCTTGTCCACCAAGGAAAACATCTACCGCCATTGAGGAGCTAACCTTGTCCCGTTCCGACTACACGTACTTGCTCGAGAAAAAGGGGAAAACATCACCACATCATAAACGACATCTTGCCGCAACGGATCTCTACGAATCCCTAAAGCTCGTATGCAACATCACCGAGTCGGACTAACGGTCGCGACTACGGCTTCACACACCATGCCTAATCCACTAACAGAGTGGATCTCTAATGCAAAAGCATGCCGGGGACGGACTCAATCGACCCGGAGGTTCCTCTTGAACCTTGGCGACCCAAACCCCTCTCATTTGAGTGTTTGGTGCCCAAAAACTAGAAAAGGAAAGATGCTAGAACATGCATCCTAAAAACGAGAGGAGAAGTGTCGTTACCTTCCGACTCCTCTTCCTAGCCATGGAAAAAGCCAGATGAAAACCTTTGCAACGATCTAGCCTCCACGGATCTGGACTCGGCTCGCGATTTGGAGCACCGAAGCCTCTCCAACAGCCGGATCTCTACTTCTCCTTCTTCCTTGCTCTCCCTTCTCTCTAAAACTTAGAAAGAGAACCACTCAAAAGAAAATGAGGGTTTCTAAGGGTTCAGTCCCGTGCATATCCCATCAGGAACAACCCCCAGCCGTTGGATCTCAAAATAAAGAAACGAACGGGCTTGATTCGGGCCTGAAATGCTAAAACTGGGCCGCACACGGCCTGACACACGCTCGTGTCCAGGGCCATGTCCCTCATTCGCTATCACAATGCCTGGAATAGTACACGTGCATCCGAAATGCCTGTGTTCTACCCGACACGCCCGTGTCCCAATGGACACGGCCGTGTGGTCGGTCGTGTGCCTCCATGGACACAGCCCCGAAAATAACCCGAGAACTACACGGGTACTGGACATGCCTGTGTCTACCTCAACACGCTTGGGCTCCAGGCCGTGTTCACTATCTCGACACTTCGTCGAGCGAAGTTCGTCGAACAAGCGGGACACACCCTGTGACACGCCCGTGTCACAGGCCGTGTACCCCGGTCTCGACACTCGACACTCGTCGAGTGAACTTCGTCGAGCGAAGTTCGTCGACTGACTGACACGGCCTTGGACACGCCCGTGTCCTAGGCCGTGTGTCCTGTCTCGACACATCGTCGAGCTAAAATCGTCGACTCCCCGGACCGATCGTCGACACTAGCTCGACACGCCCTGAGACAAGCCCGTTTCTCAGGCCGTGTGCTTTGTCTCGACACATCGTCGAGCGAAAATCGTCGACCTCTCGACCAAAATGTCGACTGGAGCCTGACACGCCCGGGGACACGCCCGTGTCCCAGGCCGTATGCCCCCTGCCAGAACCCAAACTTGGCCAGAAAACGCTGGTCGACCCTCTCTCAAATTTTGGGGTGTTACAACTCTTCCCCCCTTAAAAGAATTTCGTCCCAAAATTACAAAGCAAAAGGAAACAACGCTTAAATGGTACCTGAATTGAAGAGCTCTGGATACTCTTCTCGCATGGCTTGTTCTCGCTCCCAAGAGAGCTCCTCACGACCGCAGTTGTCCCATCGGACTTTCACGAGTTTAACCTCTTTATTCCGCAACTGCCGAGTCTCCGAATCCTCTAAAGCAATTGGAAGGACCTGCGTCCTCAAGTCTTCCCCAATCGGCCCCGATGCCGGCTCGATCACCATACTAGCCTCCACCAAGGCTTTCCTCAAGACGGAGACATGGAAGACGTCATGCAATCCACTCAGCTCCGCGGACAACGCCAACCGGTAGGATTCTTCTCCCACCCGTTCAACAACTTCAAAAGGCCCCAAAAACCTTGGACTCAACTTCTGGAGTCGGCGAATCCGTGAGACGCCTTTGAACGGCTTGATCTTCAAATAAACCCAATCGCCTACCGCAAACTCCAATTTCCTGTGACGAGCATTAAAGTATTTTGCTTGCTGGTCTTGCGCCACCTTCATACGCTCTTGAATGGTCCGTACCAACTCACAAGCGTCAACCACCACCTCCTTTCCCAAAATTTTGGTGTCCCCCGCCTCTGTCCAAGACATCGGTGTTCAACACCGTCTCCCATACAAAGCTTCGTATAGCGCCATTTTTATACTTGTTTGATAACTTTTATTGTATGCGAATTCCACCATGAAGAGGTGATCTTCCCACTTCTTGCCGAAGTCAAGAACGCACATTCTCAGCATATCCTCCATAGTACGGTTCGTTCTTTCGGTTTGCCCATCAGTTTGAGGATGGAACGCCGTACTGAACTTTAGCTTCGTGCCCGAACTCTTCCGAACCAATCTCCAGTCCTTGGACGTAAATCGTCCATCTCGATCGTTGACTATGCTCTTAGGAATCCCATGCAATTGCACAATGTTGCGAACATACAAGTCCACCAGCTTCTCCACGCTGTCCTCCTTCCGATTTGGGATGAAGTGGGCTACCTTGGTTAAGCGATCCACGATCACCCAAATAGCATCATTACCCTGCTGTGATCTAGGCAGACCATGTACAAAATCCATGGAGATGTCATCAAATTTCCACTCAGGGATTGGAAGGGGCTTCAGGAACCCGCCCGGCTTCTGACATTCGGCCTTCACCAAGGCGCAATTTTGGCAACAATTCACATACAAAGCTACGTCCCACTTCAGCCCCGGCCACCAAAAGGATTTCTTCATATCCAAGTACATCTTTCTACTGCCCGGGTGAATGGAGTACTTTGTGAAGTGAGCTTCAAATATCAACTCCTCATGGAGTTTGCCGAACTGCGGTATACAAACCCTACCGTCCTTCCTCAGAATCCCATCAATCATCTCCCAGGCGCTGCTCTCGCCCTTTTGAGCCTCCAACACAAATGGTTGAAACTCCACATCCAACCGAGTCTCTTCCCGAATGCAATCAGACAAGTCGTTCTGCACTTCAATCCAGTTCAACCGAGCCATGCTGTACTCGCCTCTCGCTACACATTCCAAACCAAGGGACTCCCATTCTCGTACCAACCGCTCATCATGAGCTTCGATCCAATTCCCTTGCCCCGAGTACTTTCTACTCAAGGCATCCGCCACCACATTGGATTTACCTGGCGTATACTGAATCGCCACTTCGTAGTCTCCAAGAAACTCAACCCACCTGCATTGCCGCATGTTCAAGTCCTTTTGATCCAAGAGGTACTTCAGGCTTTTATGATCTGTGAAGATCTCCACCTTTGCACCATACACATAATCTCGCCATATTTTCAACGCAAAAATTACCGCCGCCAACTCCAAGTCATGAACGGGGTAATTCCTCTCATGAGGCTTCAGCTGTCTAGACCCCAAAGCTATCACCTTGCCATGTTGCACCAAAACGCAACCCAAACCGCATCCCGATGCGTCACTGAAAATCTGAAATCCCTCGGTCCCTTGCGATAGACTTAGGATTGGAGCCATCATCAGTCTCTCCTTCAGTGCCTCAAATGCTTGACTGCACTCTTGAGTCCACACAAACTTATGATCTTTACGAGTGAGTGAGGTGAGGGGTAGAGCTATCCGCGAAAAGTTCTCCACGAATCTCCTATAATAACCGGCTAGTCCAAGAAAACTTCGGACTTCCGCCACGGTCCTCAAGACTGGCCAATCTCTGATGGCTTCCACTTTTGTTGGATCCACTGCCACCCCATCCCCACTAATCACGTGGCCCAAAAATGCCACCCTCTCTAACCAGAACTCGCACTTTGAGAACTTTGCATACAACTAATTCTCCCTCAACACTTGCAAGACCACTCTCAAGTAGGTCTCATGCTCCACTTCTGATTTGGAATACACCAAGATGTCATTGATGAAGACAACCACAAAAGAATCCAAGTATTCCCGAAATACCCGATTCATAAGGTCCATGAACACAGATGGCGCGTTCGTCAGCCCGAACGGCATCACCGTAAACTCAAAGTGTCCGTACCTTGTACCAAAGGCAGTCTTGGGTATGTCCTCATCCCGAATTCGCAACTGATAATAGCCTGACTTCAAGTCCAATTTTGAGTACACCACCGAACCTACTAACTGGTCGAACAAGTCGTCTATCCGAGGAATCAGATACTTATTCTTAATGGTCAATTTATTCAGCTCTCGGTAGTCTATGCACAGCCGCATGCTACCGTCTTTCTTCTTTACAAACAACACCGGCGCTCTCTACGGTGAAGAACTGGGTCTAATATACCCCTGCACCAACAGTTCTTGTAACTGTACTTTGAGTTCCACCAACTCCTTTGGTGCCATCCTAAACGGAGGACGTGACACCGGCCTAGCCTCCGGCACTAACTCGATCGAGAAGTCGATCTCCCGCCGAGGAGTCGCTCCAGGAAGTTCATCCGGAAACACATCCTTGAACTCTGCCACTACGGGCACTTCCTCAATAGATAGCTGAGAGAGACGAACTTCCAATAACGCTACAAGCACTACACCACCCTGGTTAACCGCCCGTATCAACTGCATGGCCAAAATCAGGGAATAGGCCACTCCGCAAAGGCCCTCAAATTTGACTTCCGCCTTCCCTTTGCTCCTTAGGGTCACTACCTTAGATAGACAGTCAATACTGGCGCGCTGCTCTGAAAGCCAGTCCATGCCCAAAATGACATCGAACTCACCCAATGGTAAAATCGCTGCTATCAAAACGAAGTCAACTCCGTCCAACTCCCAACAGATGCGCCCTTTGGCTCCGGTGGTCATGGATGACCCATTGGGCATGCGCACTTTAAGCTCCGCGTCCGCCGAGAAGGACTCAACTCCTATCCTCTGGATGAAGTTCTCCGCAAGAAAGGAGTGCGATGCTCCCGTATCGAACAATACCCTAGCGGGGTATCCGAACAATAATACGAAACCTACAACATAGACGTCACACAAAAAGTCTAAAAGTATGAAGCACAAAATTTACACTTAAATTTCCTCATACCTGTCACCACAGCGGTTTGGCGGATCGCTTCCTACTGTCCAAGGTTGTAGGCCCTTGGTTGCACCGGTTGGAACCGAGAAGCACTTGACTCCACCATCTTCCCTTTCTCTGCGGCACTGGGGCCGGAGCGCACAGTCTGTTCCTGCCTTGCCCCTTGCTCCGCTCCTCCTTGAGGACAAACACGAGCTATGTGCCCCACCTTACCGCAGTTGTAGCATATCGGCGGTCCCCTAGAGTGAGAACCTCCAGGCGTCCACCTGCTCTTCTCACCGGACCTGGAAGTGTGAGGCTTTCTCCTCCACCTACTCCCTTCAGACTTTCCCTGGGATTGGAGAGGCTTCCCTTCCCCAAGCTTGGGAGTGAAACCCTTACGACGTTGGGTTCGCTCCAGATCACTTTCCAACATCCTGGCTGCCTCGACGAGCTCATTAAAGCCAGCCCTCTTCATGGAAATGAGGGGTTGCCTCAGATTCTCCCTCAGCCCCTGGTAGAAGAGGTTATCCCTCTCTACATCATCTGCCATCGTCGTTCCCGCGTAACGACCCAACTGGGTGAACTCCTGCACATACTCATCCACCGTCTTGTCACGCTTTATTAAGTGCAGAAACTGCCTCTGAAAGGCCAACCGTGTAGAAACGGGTATGTACCTCTTTAGAAAAGCATCCCCAAATTCCTCCATCGACGGGGGTGCGTCCAGGGAACTGGCGGCCGCTATGGCTCACCCACCACAACTTGGCGTCTCCTTCCAACATGAACGCCGCATACTCAGATTTCTTTTCTTCTAGCATCTCTGCCGCCCTCAAAAGCTCTTGAATTCAAACCCACCAATCCTCCGCATCCGTTGGCGTACCAACTCCCTTGAACGACGGGGGATGGAAGCTCAGGAAATACTTCATGTGTCGGTCTCCATGTCCGACAACCACCCTTTCCGCCAAAGGCTCCACTCGCCTGGCTTCTCCGTTTGGCACGGCCGTCGTCGTGTCCGGTGTAGTAGGGGTTGCTACCTGAGCTGCTGCTGCAGCTTGGGCTGCCACCATCGCTTCTGCAAGCATGCAGCAGAAGTCGGCCGGGTTTACACCCGTGCCCAAAAGACCTGGAGCAGTGGCACTGCTCGCCGAGAGTTCTTCTCTTGCTCTCGACGTTCCCGCCTCGTTGCTTGCACTCTTCAAGAAAATAAGAAACAAGGAATCAGTCTCTAATCTCAAGACTTAAACATAAGGACACTCATGGTCCTGCGTTACTCTTATGTGGATAACTTCTCTACGCACAGACCTTGAATCTAACCTGGCTCTGATACCGAATTGTAACACCTCCCCTGTAATGACCGTATAATATGGGTCCGGCCGGGGCCCCACAACATACGGATGCCACAACTTTAGTATTATTAGATGATATAACTAACCACACTCAAAACCCTTTGCACCACACAGCGGAAACACAAGCAAGACTAGAAGTTATCCACCACAACAAGAGTAATAAAAGATGGCCTTATGGCCTTACACCATAAGAGAGTCCAAACTCACTTAATAAACCAATCATGAAAGTGCATAAGCACTCCTAGTCTACCTCGGCATGCAAGCCGGACAACATGAGTCTCAGACATGCAATATCATATAAGAACAGTTACAAAAGAGGGGAAACACTTCATGAGGCTTAGGCCTTCCTGGCCGGCGAGCTAGCTCCTGCTTGCGTTCCTTGCCCTGTAAAAATTATTAGTAACGTGGGTCAGCAAATGCTGACCTCAAACTGTGTAACCAACACATCTCCTCCCGGCCGCCCCTAACGGACCCTGGGGAACCCTCCGACCAACAAGTCAGCACTTCATATGCAACATATAAATATAAACAAGAAATGCATTAAGAACAGGCTTGGATGTCTCAAACAACATACATGTTCTCTACTGGTTGAGCATATAATAAAAAGGGGCCTACTTATGCAACATGTATGCAACAACCCGGGCTTCGCCCAAGGCACCGTAAAGCGTATGGATCTTGCACAACATCACCACAATTTGGGTACTCATCGTTTCCCCATTGGCATAAAGCCGCAAACCAAAAAGGGAAGCACAATTCCCTCCATCGACACACAGGCCGCCACATGGAACTCTTGCCAAGGCCCCACCCGCTCAAGGTCTTAGACCCGGGCTTGCGTACAAGCTCTAATGTCTCATGTCAGGATTCCAACAAACACATCTGACCGATTCTAAGAAGCCTTGCTGGACCCCACCCGCTCATGGCCTCATTGCCCGGGTTTACCCCCATGCTTGGCATTCTCGTCAGTCTCACAGAAGGGGACTAGTCTCGCCGGGACACTTTCCACACATGACTTGCACGTCACGAGATAGCCAGCCGACCACGGAGACACAACCATGCCTTGACACATCACAATCCAAGACAATTCCACCCCAGTCCCTCATTTGTACTGCAGTGTTCCCGCGCACCAAGGAAACCATCTACCACTCATGCGGAGCTAACCTTGTCCACCAAGGAAACCATCTACCGCTCATACGGAGCTAACCTTGTCCACCAAGGAAAACATCTACCGTCATTGAGGAGCTAACCTTGTCCGGTTCCGACTACACGTACTTGCTCGATAAAAGGGGAAAACATCACCACATCACAAACGACATCTTGCCGCAACGGATCTCTACGAATCCCTAAAGCTCGTATGCAACATCACCGAGTTGGACTAACAGTCGCGACTACGGCTTCACACACCATGCCTAATCCACTAACGGAGCGGATCTCTAATGCAAAAGCATGTCGGGGACGGACTCAATCGACCCGGAGGTTCCTCTTGAACCTTGGCGACCCAAACCCCTTTCATTTGAGTGTTTGGTGCCCAAAAACTAGAAAAGGAAAGATGAAAGAACATGCATCCTAAAACCGACAGGAGAAGTGTTGTTACCTTGCGACTCCTCTTCCTAGCCATGGAAAAAGCCGGATGAAAACCTTTGCAATGATCTAGCCTCCACGGATCTAGACTCGGCTCGCGATTTGGAGCACCGAAGCCTCTCCAACAACCGGATCTCTACTTATCCTTCTTTCTTGCTCTCCCTTCTCTATAGAACTTAGAAAGAGAACCACTCAAAAGAAAATGAGGGTTTCTAAGGGTTCAGTCCCATGCATATCCCATCAGGAACAACCCCCAGCCGTTGGATCTCAAAATAAAGAAACGAACGGCCTTGATTCGGGCCTGAAATGCTAAAACTAGGCCGCACACGGCCTGGCACACGCCCGTGTCCAGGGCCGTATCCCTCATTCGCCATTATAATCGACGTGCCTGGAACAGCACACGGGCATCCGACACGCCCGTGTTCTACCCGACACGCCCGTGTCCCAACAGACACGACCGTGTGGTCGTCCATGTACCTCCATGGACACAACCCCGAAAATAACCCGAGAACTACACGGGTACTGGACACGCCCGTGTCCTTGCCCGTATCTACCTCAACACGCTTGGGCTCCAGGACGTGTTCACTGTCTCGACACTTCGTCGAGCGAAGTTCGTCGAACAAGCGGGACACGCCCTGTGACACGCCTGTGTCACAGGCTGTGTGCCCCGGTCTCGACACTCGACACTCGTCGAGTGAACTTCGTCAAGCGAAGTTCGTCGACTGACTGAGACGGCCTTGGATACGCCCGTGTCTTAGGCCGTGTGCCCTGTCTCGACACATTGTCGAGCTAAAATCATCGACTCCCCGGACCGATCGTCGACACTGTCTCGACACGCCCTGAGACACGCCCGTGTCTCAGGCCGTGTGCCTTGTCTCGACACATCGTCGAGCGAAAATCGTCGACCTCTCAACCAAAATGTCGACTGGAGTCTGACACGCCCTGGGACACGCCCGTGTCCCAGGCCGTGTGCCCCCTACCAGAACCCAAACTTGGCCAGAAAATGCTGGTCGACCCTCTCTCAAATTTTGGGGTGTTACAGTGTTTACCCACCACCCAGGTAGAGAGAGAAGGGATGGATGAAATCTTGATCAGTTCTTGGAAGAACCTGATGGCAGAGCACAACCTCTCTTAGCTTTCTTCAAAGCTTCTTGAATCTGAACTCAGTAGGATTGAACTCTTGAGAAGTTGATCTTCAATCAGCTTCTGACTTGAGATTCAGATCTCAATCTGAATCTTTCTTGGCAGCCTGGTTCAGCAACTGCTCTTCTTAGATGGAGCTCTCTCTCTCCAACTTTTTAGGTCTTCTATAGAAGGTCTTCTTCTTTTTGTGTTGTTAGATATTTGTGTAAGATCTTTAATCTTAATTGTGATCAATACATTTTTCTGTTGAAGGAGAAAAGCTTTTTATAGTCTTCCTCCATGGTAACCGGCTGATCCAGTTTCTAACAAACTTGTGACAGCTTTGACAGTTGCAGTAGACCGGTTGAAATGGCAGATGTCAAGTCATCCAGTCACTTCTTGAAATACTGTCTGTCTGAAAGTGTCGAGACTGATCTTCATCATGTGTCGACACAAGTAGACTAAGTGTCGACAGAAGTGGACTAAGTGTCGACACATTCCTTGGTGGTGTCGACACAACTCCTTTTGTTGTTGTAACAGCTTCTCGACACAGTTTCTTTAGAATGTGTCGACACTGATTCTGTGTGTCTACACAAGCCTTCTTTTCTTTAACTTTGTTGAAACTTGTTGTGTGTCGACACATCTCTTTTGTGTCGACACAAGTACTTCTTTATTTAAACTTTGTTGAAACTTGCTGTGTGTCGACAAATCTCCTTTGTGTCGACACAAGTACTTCTTTACTTTAACTTTGTTGAAGCTCTGATGTGTGTCGACACAAGTCCTGTGTGTCGACACAGTTGATGTTGACAAATACTTCTGTGTGTCGACACTGCCTCTTGGTGTCGACACATTTGATGTCGACTAAGTATTCCTGTGTGTCGACACTGCCTCTCGGTGTCGACACAGTAGATATCGACAATGCTTATCTGTGTGTCGACACTGTCTCCTGGTATCGACACAATTTCTTCTGGTGTCGACAAAGCCTTTCCTGGTGTCGACACATCTAACTCCAAGTGTCGACACAGCTTTTCTCCAGTGTCGACACAAGCCTTTATAAGTGTCGACATAGCTTCTCTAGGTGTCGACACATGGACTTAGAAATTTTTTTGCATTTCCTGCAATTACTTAACCTGCACATATAAACTCAAAATACATAAAATACACCTTGATGCATATCATTGAGTAGGGTGAGGCTTCTTCAAATCTGGTATATATTTTCCAATGTACCCAACAATCTCCCATTATTTGGAGAAGTCATAACCCTTAGTCAATGATATACACCATTCAGAACAAATACACATTATGATGTATAACAACATTATATGACAGGGTAGATACTTAAAACAAAACATAAAAGATATTTCATCACAAATAAGTATGCTAACACAATGAGCATTCATTATAGTTTTGTTCCAACTTCCAATACATTCTTTAACAAAAGTTTACATAGATTTTAACACAAAAGATTACAATGTTATAAAATCTAGTAAAACTAATCTAAGGCAGCTCTGGCTCCTTGATGACAATTCCTTTGCCTGATTGGACTTTAGCTTGTACAGGAACATCAGTGTCATCAGCTGGCTTCTTGCCCTTTAGATCCTTCTTCTTCAGCTCTTCAGCCCTTATTTTTTGCCTTTCAAAGTAATGAAAAGGCTTAGTGAAA
Source organism: Platanthera guangdongensis (assembly GCA_039583875.1). Classification (NCBI taxonomy): domain Eukaryota; kingdom Viridiplantae; phylum Streptophyta; class Magnoliopsida; order Asparagales; family Orchidaceae; genus Platanthera; species Platanthera guangdongensis. The sequence goes on along the minus strand of CM077160.1, from coordinate 7,424,684 downwards.
TATTTGCTAGGCTCCTGAGCATTAGGAGGTAGCTTCCCTAGTTTTGCCTTTCTTTTATACTGAACTATGACTTCCTGCCTGGCTTCATGCTTTTGTCATTCTTGTGCAGAGTACCATTTACCCCTATCTAGGGTATTGTCCTTCACAGCTTTCCAAGCAGTCGGGATGATATTACTAGATGTTGGGCTCCACTGCTCAAAATCTGGCTTTAACTTTGCTTGTTCTCTGAATCTCTTCTTGGACAAAAGAGTTTCTTGCTCTTTGGTCAAAACTTCCTCAGGCACTAGCTTGTCTACTTTCTCAAAGATAATATTTTTATTACCTTCAGGAGGACTGTACATAGATTGCACTTCATGATGTATCATCTCAAAATCTGCTGGAGGATAGATTACTTGAGTAACTTCAGCTTGCTCACCTCCAAAAACAGCAGGGTTTATACCATATTCAGCCACATTGTCATCATTACACAGACATGGATATCCAAGTGTGGCTCTGATGCTATTGGAAATCCATTTAGCATGGTCAGATCCATCTTTGACTAATACTCTCTCCCCCTTTATGACTTCTCGGGCCACATGATCCCTATGGTCATCCTTCTGAAATCTTATTTGTGCATCCAGAAAATAAACACCATCCTTATAAAAACCCTTTAACTTGAGCAGCAGGCCAGAAAGTCTTTTGAGAGAGCTCAATAGTTGTTTTGACAGCAGTTATGCCTTCCTGGAAGTCCTTATCAAACTTCTCCTTATCAAACTCTGGTTTGGCTTTAGACTTATCAGCAGGCTGGGCTGTTGCAACATTTTTCAATTCTGTAATAATTGTATTATGTGATGCAGTCAGATTATCATTCATCCTAATCTGATTTTCTAAGACATAGCCTTGCTTAAGAGCTATATCATCAACTTGTGTCTTGATTTTCTCTTGGTGTGTGGCTAGGAAAACCACAGCATTTCCACCCTTGTGGAAACAATCAGTCATCTCCTTCTTATGCTGATTAACTTCAAACCTTATAGATTTTATGTCTTGAGCCAAGGAGAATTGGAGATCTTTGTGTGTCTCATCCATATACTTCTCCATTGCAATCCTTTGCTCATCCAACTTCACTTGCATGGATACTAACAATGAACTGTAATCAATTGTTGGGGCAGGCTGAGAAGCAGCAGTTTGTAATGTCTTCTTGTAGCTTTGGCTTCTCCTTTTGAAGACCATGAGCTTCCTTTTCTTGGCTTGAACCTCAGCTGCATCCTCAGAATCAGAGGTACTGGCTATATTTACTCTATCCTTTGGACTAGGAGGCAAGTCCTGTGCAGTCTTAGGTAGCTCCTCCTGAGTCCTTTGCTCCTCCTCAGCTCTTGGTTTCTCCCCCTGAGATTCTACTTTCTCCCCCTCAAGATCAACTTGTACTTCCTCAAGATTAACTTGCTCCCCCTTAAAATCTTCTTTCTCCCCCTGAGTCTCTTGCTCCATAGCAGTGAACAACTCATCTAGGGTAAATTCTTGTTGAGAAGAAACTGGAGATTCTCTTATCTCAGGAGCATCATCAGCAATAGATGTATCTTCCAAGATAACATCTTGTGCTTGATTGTTTAATTGAGTTGGCTGGTCAACATCAATTAAATATTCATTTAGCATTTCATCTTCATTATTGAAATTTGTTTGATTTACTTCATATATTACCTCAAGTATAGTTTGTGTTGTCATTTCACTATCTAGGTGAGTTGGCACTTCCTCATGTTGAGGCTCCTCCTATAGTGGATCCAGGTGAATGGGGCTAGCAGATGGTTGCTCCCCCTGCCTCTGTGCATCTCCATTTCTTACTGGTGACCTTCCAGCATTATCTGCTTCTTCCTCATGAGAACTGGAAGCTGCTTGCTCCTCTGAACTACTGGAAGGTGCAGGAGCCCTTTTGGCTTTCTTCTACTTCTTCTGTGATGGAATTTCCTTCTCTGGAGTAGGCATGTCCTTAGTTAACACCCTCTCCCACCTTGAGATAATCCTGATGTCCATCCTTCTCATATGATTAATCTTGGAACCAGAACTTTGTTCCATTACTTCAGGAATGGTTCCAGCCAAGTACAGACTCATGATCCTTCCTAGATTGGGCTTCTGAATACTCTCCTTAATCTTTTCAAACAGCATTGCTGACCAGTCTGTGTTGAGTCTGTAGATGATCCTTGTCATTAGGCTGAACATGTAGGCAGAAATCCTATCATGTCCCCCTGGCTTACAGAGGACGACTTTGCCAACTTTTTTTGAAAGACATTTGCCTTGCTGATTCATTCCTTTTCTGTTCATGGCAGCTCCAATCTTCAAGGTGGAATCCAATCCACACCATTGAAGTGTTTCCCTTGTCTTAGATGCAGGTACATCTTCCTCTTCTTGAGTTCTTGGTAGTTGAAGAGATTTTCTCAAACTTTTCAAAGTAAGTTTGACTTTAGCTCCCTGAACTATTGATTTGATCTTTAATCCAGTCGAATCTAAAGTTGTAGCGTCATAGAATTCTAGGATTTCCTTCTTCCAAATCTTTGTTGGTTTAGAGACTAGAAACTCCAACCCATTCTCAGAAACTAGGGTTACTACAGCTTGAATTTCAGAATCCGCATGGTCAAAGGCGTTGCGTACCAGCTCATAGCCTTCATTGACATTCTCTTCAAGCTTGGGCGCCATTAAGGTTTAGAGAAATCTTGAATTTAGATGAGAGAGTTGTCGACACAAAGGTTTGGTCTCGAAACCGTGGATAGCGTGTCGACAGACAATGTTGTGGATCTATTTATACCTTTCTAAAAATGAAGGTGAAAGGGCACGTCAAAATCCTCTTAATATGTCGACACTGTTGAAAAGTGTCGACACTGACTACTTAAGTGTCGACAATGGTGTTGACTACTATGTGTCGACATCAATATAGTCGACAGAACTTATGTGTCGACACTTACACATCTGCGCTCGATGATTAGTCGATACTCCACTCGACGAAATCTGTGTTGAACCTAAGTGTCGACACCAACTCTGGATGTGTCGACACTACTTCTCTGAAGTGTCGACACCAATTTTCTAGATGTGTCGACATCATTTCTCTGGAATGTCGACACCAACTCTATGTGTCAACACAGACAACTCCTTGTGTCGACACCATTTTACTTAGCCAATTTTGTTAAACTATTCTAAGTTCAACATTCCTAATTCAATTTTAAACTTATTGAATTTAGTTTCATCTAGAGGCTTAGTAAACATATCAGTAATTTGATAATCTGTTTTGACATATTCTAGTGAGATGTCCTCTTTCTCTACATGTTCTCTAAGAAAATGATATCTAATTTCTATGTGTTTAGTCCTACTATGTGAAATAGGATTATTAGCAATAGAAATTGCACTTGGAGAATCACAAAGCAAAGATGTTCTACTTACTTGAATACCATAGTCTTCTAGCTGGTGTTGAATCCATAACAGTTGTGCACAGCAACTTCCTGCTGCCACATATTCTGACTCAACTGTGGAAATTGCCACACTGGTCTGCTTCTTACTGCTTCAAGACACTAGTCTTCCACCTAGAAATTGACAGGTGTCTGTAGTACTTTTTCTATCTTCCTTGCAACTTGCAAAATCTGCATCTGAATAACCTGTCAGTAGAAAATCTTCATTCCTAGGGTACCAAAGGCCTAGATAAGGTGTGCCATTAAGATATATCAAAATCCTTTTGACTGCAGTCAGATGAGATTCTTTAGGGCAGGATTGGTACCTAGCACAAACACATGTAGCATACATGATATTTGGTCTACTAGCAGTCAGATATAGGAGGGAGCCAACTAACCCTCTATACAAAGTTTCATCTACAGGTTTCCCTGCATCATCTTTGCTAAAAGACACACTTGACCCCATAGGAGTTCTCATGATAGTGGACGATTCCATACCATACTTCTTTATTAACTCCAGGGTGAACTTAGACTGGGATATGGACAAGCCATCTTCAGTCTGTCTTACTTGGAGACCCAAGAAGAACTTAAGTTCCCATATACTGCTCATTTCAAATTTTCCTTGCATAAGTTTTGCAAACTTTCTGCAAAGATTACTTTCAGTAGACCCAAATATTATGTCATCAAAATATATTTGGACTAGGATAATCTTTCTTTTGGATTCCCTTAGGAATAAATTCTTGTCTATCTTCCCCTTAAGAATTTGTTCTCAATGAGGAAACTAGACATGGTTTCATACCAAGCCCTTGGAGCTTGTTTCAACCCATACAATGCTTTCCTAAGTCTATAAACATAATCAAGTTTGAGAGGATCAATAAAACCTGAGGGCTGCTCTACATAGACTTCTTCCTTTAGATTTCCATTTAGGAAAGCTGACTTTATATCCATTTAAAATATCTTAAAGCCTTGATATGTTGCATAAGCAAGGAACATCCTAATTGCTTCCAGTTTTGCTAATGGGGCAAAGGTTTGATCAAAGTCAATACCTTATTCCTGCCTATATCCTTTTGTAACAAGTCTTGCTTTATTCTTCACAATGATCTCATTATCATCCAATTTGTTCCTAAAGATCCACTTTGTTCCAATGATGTTGTGGTCTTTTGGTTTAGGAACTAACTTCCAGACCTTGCATCTTCTGAACTGATTCAGCTCCTCTTGCATGACATCAATCCAATGTGGGTCTATAACTACTTCTTCAAATTTCTTTGGTTCCACTTGTGATAAGAAGCTGGAGCAAAGAACTGTGCTCAGATTCCTGCTTCTTGTTTGCACTCCTTGTCTTGGATCACCAATTATCTGATTTTCTGGATGATCCTTTAAGTGTCTATTAGCTGGAGGTAGTCTATCTTCAGGTTGAACACCTCCAGCCTCTTCATTATGTTGCACCTCTTGGTTTTCATCAACATCTGGAGAGTCTTGTACTCCCCCTGGACAGCAGCCACCAATTTTCACTTCCTGATTTGCAGTAGAATCTTCTGTAATGGTAAGCTTGTACATTCTCTCATTTATACCTATAGAACTGAAAGCACTACTTGGCAACTCACAGTTAATCAGTCTTGTTTCATCAAAGTCTACATGTACAGACTCTTCTACAACTTAAGTAATCAAGTTGTAGACTCTATAAGCCTTACTATTGTTGTTGTACCCAACAAAGATCCCATCCTGGGATTTGGCAACAAACTTAGTTAGATAAGACTTGCCATTGTTAAGTATATAACACTTGCAACCAAAGATCCTAAAATAGGATAAGTTTGGTTTTCTTCCCTTCACAATCTCATAGGGAGTCTTTTTGTGGCTCTTGGTGATAGTAGCCCTATTGATCACATGACATGCAATGTTTACTGCATCAGCCCAGAAATATTCTGGGAGAGAAGTGTCACTCAATAGAGTTCTACCAGCCTCAATCAGTGTTCTATTCTTCCTTTAAGCAATACCATTTTGCTGTGGTGTTCTAGGTGAGGAAAATTCTTGAAAAATCCCAAATTCTTCACATAGTCTTGTCATACTTTCAGACTGAAATTTAGTGTCATGGTCACTTCTGATTTTGACCACTGTACTGTTCAACTCATTCTGAATTTATTTAACAAAACTATATAAGACAGTTGGGGTTTCAGATTTTTATCTCAGAAAGAACACCCAGGAATATCTAGAATAATCATCTACCACCACAAAAGTGTAGACCTTCCTACCTAGACTATGAACTGGCATAGGACCAAATAGATCCATATGCAAGAGGTATAGACACCTCACTGAATTTTTGTTTTCAAGGCTATGAAAGGAGGATTTGGTCTGCTTGCCTTTTTGACAAGATGAGCATATCCCATCCTTTATACACTTAACTTGATGACCATTCCTCACTAACTCTTTGCTAAAGAGTTGGCCAATAGTCTTGTAGTTAAGATGAGCCAGCCTCTTGTGTCATTTAACACAATGTGAGACTCTCTCATCCGCTACAAGACAAATAGGAGAAACATTGTTCTCACACACAAAGTTAAGACAATAAACATTTCTCTTTCTATATCCTGTCAATATGACCTTTTGATCACTTGACCTTTGATATGACATCCATTCTTAATAAATGAAATATCATATCCTAAATCACTCAACTGACTTATGCTTATAAGGTTGTGTTTCAAACCCTTCACATAGGCCACTTGAGAGATAGTAATCTGGTTATTAGAAATGTTACCAAATCCTTTGATGATTCCTTTTTCTGAACCACCAAAGGTTACTTTAGGGCCATCCATGATAGGTGTGTAGTCCTTCAGCAACCCCCTTGTTCCAGTCATGTGCCTGGAACATCCACTGTCCAAGTACCATATTGGGGCATGGCAACTTGGACTTACCTGCAACACAGATTACTTAACCTTAGAACCGAAATAACTTTTGGGTCCTTGGTGCAAGTTAGTCTGAACTTTAACAAATCTTCCTGTAGCTCTTCTAGCAGGAAGATTGCTATTCTCCTTGACACTGAAATTGTGCCAACAATCTAAGGCAAAGTGGTCTACCTTGACACAACACCAACACTCGAACTTGTTGTACCTTTGTTTAGGTACAACCCTAGCTGAATTGTCTACAATAGGCTTCTTGTTTTGTGCTGGGGCTTTGCCTTTAGATTTGGACCTAGCAGTCCATGCAGTTTTCTTAAACCCTAACCCAGCCTTACCCTTTTGAGATACAAACTCATCAATCAAGGGTAATACAGATTTTGGTTTAGAAAAACTAGCTACTATCTCCTTTTCTTTCTGAAGTCTATTCTCCAGATTTTTAATCTGATCATTCTTAAATATGATAGTACCCATCTAAATAACAGTAATGTTTTTCAGTCTGGCTATCTCATTCAGTTTTTGATCCAGCAACTTCTCTGAATCTAATGCAGCCATCTTCAGATCTGCAATTTCCTTAGCCTGAGATTTGACCAGGTTTTTGCTCTTCTTAAGTGCCTGCATCAAGTCTCCATATTCATCTATCAGCTGATGAATATCACCTTCAGACTCAGAACCATCCACATCACTTGATGCAGATGTAGCTGACTCTGACTCAGTACTACAATCTGAATTTCTAGAAAGACAGTGTACCTTACTAGGACCAGGCTGATCCTGGCACTTGTCTTCCTCTGACACAGCCATCAGTCCCTTGCACTGATGGTCTTCTTGTTCATATATAGAGTTCAGCACCTAGAGAAACTCTTCTTCTTCATCTGCTGCATATAGACCAATGTAGGCCTCAGCTTCAGATTCTGACTCTAAAGTAGATTGGTCTGTCAAGCTCTTCTCCTTCTTAGCAACAAAAGAATTATCCATCTTGCTCTGGTGTTGACTCTTCTTTTTATCTGCAGTCTCTTTTCTTTTATCTGGACATTCAGCCAGAATATGTCCAGACCTATTACAGCAGTAGCAAACTATCTTTGATGTTGAAGATTTGCTTGGCTTAGACCTGCTCCTGTCCTTCCTGGATGACTTCCTCTTTTGATAATACTCATCCTTAGGCTGAGATGTGGAAGGCTTAGACTTCCACTGCTTCTTCTTCAGGAATCTCTGAAACTGTCTTGTAAATGCTGCAAAATATTCATCTGAGTCACTGTTGTCTAAATTCTGGTTGTCTGAATTATCTGAAGCAGTTTCAGCAACAATCTTAGGAGGTGATGAAGACATCCTCCTATTTTTCTTAGTGGCTTCAACCTTGAAGGCCACAGACTTTTATCTATGCTCATCTTTTGCACTTTTCTCTTCCTCTTTCCTTGTCATTAGCTGCATCTCATATGACAGTAGTTTTCCAAACAAGGTTGGTGGAGAGATATCTGCAAGTTTGGCCACTTCCCTAATGGCACAAATCTTAGTGTCCCAATCCTTTGTCAAGGATCTTAGGAATTTATCATTTAGTTCATATGTACTGAATATTCTAATATAGGACATCAGCTCATTTACAATCCTATAGAACTTTTTATAGCACTCAGTTATACTGTCAGACTTTCCTTGTCTGAAACTCTCATATTCCTGGTTTAGCATAGATTTTCTATCTTGTCTTACTTCTTCAGAACCCTCCATGTAGACTATTAAAGTATCCCACATTTCCTTGGAGGTCTTGCAGTGAATCAAATTTTGAAAGGTTGCATCATCTATGGCACTAACTATGATATTCTGGGCTCTCTTATCCATAGTTGCCAGGATGATCTCATACTTAGTCATTTCTGAGAAATCCTTGAGAATTATTTGGTTTGCATCCAGGATTGAAATCTTCATTGGGATATAAGGACCTTCCTTGACTTTAATATAGATCCTTGGATCAAAAGCCTCCATAAACAGTTTGACCTTTTCTTTCTAGATGTCAAATATCTCCTTTCTGCATATGGGTAATTTCATAGAACCTAGCTCCTTATGATTTTCACCTGAACCCATTTTCTTGATTCTTGAATCTGCCTTAAGGATCTCACTCAGACTATTAAGTCCTTCTTTGAGGAACCTCCCTCTGATACCACTTGAAAGAATTAGTGCCTAATCACCTAGAGAGGGGTGAATATGTGTAATTCCTGTTTTTATTTTAAGGCAGCAAATCAATTCAGTTGTTTAACCAGAATTTGCAAATTCTACAACTACACAGCACAACAATCACAGAAACATTCAATCACAGAGTTCACACAGTGTTTATAGTGGTTCCCCAAGGTCTGGGTACATCCACTTTCCCCCTTCGCCTATCTAGCAGTGTACTAGATTCGGCCTAACTTCTTCACTTCACCTCGGATCCACAGATCTTACAACTCAGAACCCCAAACAAGGCTCCTACAACTCAGGCAATCTTCCCTACATCAGCCTACACAAGGCCTACAGCTCAGAGATATCAATCTCCTATAACTCAGGCTCACAGCCCTACCTCAGCCTTCAACAAGGCCTACCACTCAGAGAATATATTCTCCTACACTCAGCCTTTATAAAATAGGCTTACAGCTCAGATCTAGAATAGATCCTACAGAAAATAGTGTTTACAAAGTATTTACCCACCACCCAGGTAGAGAGAGAAGGGATGGATGGATTCTTGATCAGTTCTTAGAAGAACCTGATGGCAGAGCACAACCTCTCTTAGCTTTCTTCAAAGCTTCTTGAATCTGAACTCAGTAGGCTTGAAATCTTGAGAAGTTGATCTTCAATCATCTTCTGACTTGAGATTCAGATCTCAATCTGAATCTTTCTTGGCAGCCTAGTTCAGCAACTACTCTTCTTAGATTGAGCTCTCTCTCTCCAACTTCTTAGATCTTCTGTCAAAGGTCTTCTTCTTTTTGTGTTGTTAGATATTTGTGTAAGATCTTCAATCTTAATTATGATCAATCCATTTTTCTGTTGAAGGAGAAAGCCTTTTTATAGTCTTCCTCCATGGTAACCGGCTGATCCGGTTTCTAACAAACTTCTGACAGCTTTGACAGTTGTAGTAGACCGGTTGAAATGATAGCTGTCAAGTTATCTAGTCACTTCTTGAAATACTGTCTGTCTAAAAGTGTCGAGACTGATCTTCATCATGTGTCGACACAAGTAGACTAAGTGTCGACACAAGTGGACTAAGTGTCGACACATGCCTTGGTGGTGTCGACACAACTCCTTTTGTTGTTGTAACAGCTTCTAGACACAGCTTCTTTAGAATGTGTCGACATTGATTCTGTGTGTCGACACAAGCCTTCTTTTATTTAACTTTGTCGAAACTTGCTGTGTGTCGACACATCTCCTTTGTGTCGACACAAGTACTTCTTTATTTTAACTTTGTTGAAACTTGCTGTGTGTCGACACATCTCCTTTGTGTCGACACAAGTACTTCTTTACTTTAACTTTATTGAAGCTTTGATGTGTGTCGAGACAAGTCCTGTGTGTCGACACAGTTGATGTTGACAAATACTTCTGTGTTTCTACACTGCCTCTTGGTGTCGACACATTTGATGTCGACTAAGTATTCATGTGTGTCGATACTGCCTCTCGGTGTCGATACAGTAGATGTCGACAATGCTTCTCTGTGTGTCGACACCGCCTCCTGGTGGCGACACAATTTCTTCTGGTGTCGACAAAGCCTTTCCTGGTGTCGACACATCTAACTCTAAGTGTCGACACAGCTTTTCTCCAGTGTCGATGTAACGCCCCGAAACTCAAAATAGCGAAGGGGGACGTTTTGGCCAGTTTTGGGCTCTGGCAGGAGGCACACGGCCTGGGACACGGGCGTGTCCCTGGGCGTGTCAGGCTTGTGTCGACACTCAGCCGGCGAAGTCGACATTTTGGTCTCGACATTGTGTCAAGACTAGGCACACGGACTACAACACGGGCGTGTCGCAGGGCGTGTCGACACTCAGCCCACGAAGTCGACACTGCGCTCGATGAAGTGTCGAGAAATGGCACACGGCCTGCGACACGGGCGTGTCGCATGGCGTGTCGACCCGTGTCGACACTCGTCCCGGGGAGTCGACGAACTTTTCTCGACGATGTGTCGAGACAAGGCACACGTCCTAGGACACGGGCATGTCCAAGGTCGTGTCGTCAGGTCGATGATCCTCGCTCGACGAAGTGTCGAGTGTCGAGATCGTGTACACGGCCTGGAGCCCAGGCGTGTTGAGGTAGACACGGGCAAGGACACGGGCGTGTCCTAGAACCCGTGCAGTGCTCGGGTTGTTTTCGGAGAAAATCGATGGGGGTACACGGCCGGCCACACGGCCGTGTCAGGTGGAACACGGGCGTGTTAGGTCGAACACGGGCGTATTCGATACCCGTGTGTTGTTCCAGGCGAGTCGATTTTGACGGCGAATGGGGCACACGGCCCTGGACACGGGCGTGTGCCAGGCCGTGTGCGGTCCAGATTGGGCATTTCAGTCCCGAATCAAAGCCGTTCGTTTCTTTAATTGGTGATCCAACGGCTTGGGGTTGTTCCTGAAGGGATATACCCGAGATTGGGCCTTAGAAACCCTCACTTTTCATGAGTGGTTATCTTTTTAAAGCTTAGAGAGAGAGGAGAGCCAAGGAAGGAAGAAGGAGCTAGATCCGGCCATTGGAGGAGCTTCGAAGCTCCAAATCGCGAGCCGACTCTGGATCCATGGAGGCAAAGCTAGTGCGGTGCTTTTCATCCGCTTACTTTTCCATGGCGCCAAAGAAGAATGCAAGGGTAACGATTCCCTTCTTGAGCATGAGTAGCTCTCCTTCTTTGCATAGGAAGCCCGCTCTCGCGAGTTTGCGGTGAGTTGGAGGCGTTCCTTCGGGTAGATATGTGAAGTCCCCGTTGTTTCGAGTCCGTAAGCGAGAACAGACATATGCATGATGTGTGAAACCTATCCGGACATGTTGGTCTAGATCGGTGATGTTGCATTACATAATGCCGGAGAAGACTCCATGCTATTGGTTGTTTTTCGGGTTTTCTACACGGTAGATTGCAACAGGGAGCCTTGGGGATTAACCCAAAGGTGCACCCAGAAAACTGGGCGGATGCATGATCATGCCAACTTGGTGGCCTGAGAGCCAACTTGAACATAACCGGGTTATGTGAATTGTGATGGAAATGGGACTCGGTAGAAATTTGACTCTCGCAAATGGCTTAAATTGTCGTTGCGATGTGAGCACGGGTTAGATGGAACCGTACCCGCTCTATGTCATTCGGTTAAAGAGACCTAAGGGTACGTGGCACTTGCCGTTGGCATAGATTAGGGTCTTCGGCGGTCAATGGCTTAAATTGTCGTGACCCAGGCCAAGAAGACAAAATGCTCATAGGTTTGGCCGTCAAAGTGGCGGTGGTGAGATCGAAATGTCTATGGCTTCAATTGACGTGACATCGACCGGTTCACCGAGAATGTGCCCTGAGAGCACGGGGCGTGTGGCCGTGCGAGCCAACGTCTGTGATGAAATGATTATAAATATATTGCTCGCTTATGCTAATGAAATGCAGGGAAGGAGCATCGCCACCCCGAGTTGGGGGCGGTATCGTTATAATTTGGTCAGCATTGCTGACCGTTGCCTTGTTTTGCCACCGTGCGGTGGTTTGTTGCTTGCAGGTGCTGCTGGACCAAGCGGTCAATAGCGGGCTAAAGCCCAAGTTGCGAAGCCGGCCCTCGAAGGCCTAGTTGGAGTGCTTACTGTTTTATTCATGTATGACCGGCCTGCGTGCCGTGGTTTGTAAAACATGTAATATCAAGTGAACCATTTTGTAAGGCCTTAAGGCTAGTACTGCTGTATGTATAACATTCCTATTTAGTATTAGTGGACATTCATGCTTTAGTGCTGGGTTCTTTATTGCAACTTATTAATCTGCTTCCGCTAGAATGCTCTGTGTAGGACTTTATGATTGGTTGGATGGTTTACATGAGTAACCATCCGGTCTTTCTGTAGTATATGGCGTCGGGCCCCGGCCGGACCTACTGCTATATGCTATGCGACGGATAGGGGGTGTTACAATTTGGTATCATAGGGAGGTTTCGATCCTCCGACCTGTGGGTTATGGGCTTAAAATGAATTCGTGGGCGAATTCTTTTTAAGGGGTGGTGAGCACATTGTGTGCGTCATCGTTATAACGGTATAAGAACCCATGAATGTACACTTAAGAATGAAAATACACGTGTTTGAGGAACCTGCGTGTTCCTATAATTGCTGTTTGCAATTCTATTTGGTCGCTTAACGGGTTTTTTGTACCACTATAGGTGACCAGAAGTGGTGTTGGGCCGTCGGAACGTCGAGTTTCTAAGGCTAGCAGCGCACCAGATGTTGCTCCTGCACCACCTCTATTGGCTGAGAACATACGATTGGTGGCCGAAGCAGTGTTGGCCGTGATAAATGCGCAGCCTGCAAGGCAAACGCAGCAGCCCGCTCCTGCGATGGAGCAGGTACCGCTGCAAGAGGCTGAGCCGAGGAGAGTGGAACAAGTGGTAGTGGAACCGTTGGTGCCAAGGAGGGCAACCGAGAGGCAGCTTAAGCATGTAATGAGCTTTAACCCTCCGGTATTCTCAGGGTTGGGAACCCCATCTTAAGCTGAAGACTGGCTCTCCAAGGTGAAGAGAGTCATGACAGCAACGGAGACGGAGGAGTGGCAAATGACCACCATCGCTACGTTCCTTCTGAACGGTGAAGCGAGAATGTGGTGGGATGAATTGGAGCTGCACCTATTGAGAGGTAGACAACTTGTTGATGTCTCGATGGAAGAGTTCTCGAGATTGTTCTTGGCTAGATACCTCCCTTCGACGCAGAAGATAGCGTTGGAGAATGAGTTTCTGAGGTTGGTTCATGGTGAGAGGAGTGTGGACGAATATCTCCACGAGTTTACTCGTTTGAGTGGATATGCTAGCTCCACTATTGTGGATGAGGAGCGCAAGACTAATCGCTTCTATGAAGGGTTGAGAGATGAGTTGAGGTTACTGCTCTCGGGGCCGATGACGCAGGGTTTCTTAACCTTGGTCAACACTTCCCGGTCCTTGGATAAGGACATGAAGAACGTACAAGCAAAGAAAAGCTTGGGTCATAGGAAATCTGAATTCAAAGTGCCGACGACTTCAAAGTCCGGCTATCGGAGGTCCTTCAAGAAGCTTAGGACTTCGGGTCCAGCTCCTTCTGGTGCTTCTGGGGCGACTACGGGTCGGACCCCGGGTGTATGTTTTACTTATGGAAAGACGGGGCACTTTGCCCGTGACTGTTAGAGCGGACGTCCTAAGTGCGAGAGAAGGCCGGGAGCGACTTATGAAGAGAAGGGCAAGGCGGTGGAGTCGGCCGCGTCCCACTATGCTCCGGCCCAACCAAGGGTGTATAATCTTGGCCAACAGGAGGCCATCAAACAAGCCGATGTGGTGACAGGTACGGTTTAATTTATAGCAAGTCAATTTCTTTAGATACTTATTATGCACATGTTACCTTACCACTGCTTGTTTAGGATTTGTTTTGATTTGTGAAAATCCGGCAAGAGCACTATTTGATACGGAAGCTTCACACTCCTTCTTGTCTGAAGGATTTATATCACGCATTGGAGTCCCTTCTTCGATGGCGAAGGATAAGTTGGATGTGTTGTTGCCCAATGGGTGTTCGATGCGCGCGGATAGAATCTGCGATGTTAAGATTCGTATTGGGAATCAGGAGTTCGATCTGCAAGCGTCGTTACTTCCGTTGGTGGAGTTCGACGTCATATTTGGCGTGGACTGGCTCTCGGAGCAGCAGGCTCATGTAGATTGCGGTCGCAAGGAAGTCAAGCTGGGAGCAAGTCGCGAAACGACTTTTACGGGCTTAAAGGGGTCGAGCAAGACGTTGATGTCTGCTCTTCAGGTGGTGAAGGCAGTTCGTGCCGGTGCAGAACTGTTCTTTACACTAGTGGAGGTTGCGAAGTCGAAGCCCGCGTTGGATTGTATTTCAGTGGTATTGGAATACCCTGATGTGTTCCCCGCAGATCTTCATGTAGCCCCGCCTCAGCGGGAGATAGATTTTACGATTGAGCTAGTGCCAGGTGCAAAGCCTGTGTCACGATCTCCTTATCGGCTAGCGCCTAAGGAAATGGTGGAGCTGAAAGTTCAACTATAAGAGTTGTTGGAGCAAGGGTATGTGCGCCCGAGTTCTTCGCCTTAGAGCGCACCGGTCCTCTTTGTTAAGAAGAAGGACGGAAGCTTGAGGCTATGTATTGATTATCGGGAGCTCAACAAGTTGATGGAGAAGAACAAGTACCCGATCCCCCGGATCGATGATCTTTTTGATCAGTTGGTCGGGTCGACGGTGTACTCGTAGTTGGATCTCAAAGCTGGGTACTATCAGCTGCGGATAAGGGAGAGTGATATCCCGAAGACAGCGTTTAGTACGAGATACAGGCATTATGAGTTTACGGTCATGCCGTTTGGGCTGACTAATGCGCCGTCAGTGTTCATGGATTTGATGAACAGGACTTTCAGAGAGTACTTAGACCATTTTGTGATCGTCTTCATCGACGATGTTTTGGTGTACTCGCAAAGTGAGGAGGATCACTTCAAGCATCTTCATTTGGTGTTGAAGACGCTAAGGAGAAATCAGTTGTATGCCAAGTTCTCGAAGTGCGAGTTTTGGCTCGATGAAGTGTCGAGACATGGCACACGGCCTGCGACACGGGCGTGTCGCAGGGCGTGTCGACCCGTGTCGACACTCGTCCCGGGGAGTCGGCGAACTTTTCTCGACGATGTGTCGAGACAAGGCACACGGCCTAGGACACGGGCGTGTCCAAGGCCGTGTCGTCAGGTCGACGATCCTCGCTCGATGAAGTGTCGAGTGTCGAGACCGTGTACATGGCCTGGAGCCCAGGCGTGTTGAGGTAGACACGGGAAAGGACACGGGCGTATCCTAGAACCCGTGCAGTGCTCGGGTTGTTTTCGGAGAAAATCGATGGGGGTACACGGCCAACCACACGGCCGTGTCATGTGGAACACGGGCATGTTAGGTCGAACACGGGCATGTTCGATACCCGTGTGTTGTTCCAGGCGAGTCGATTTTGACGGCGAATGGGGCACACGGCCCTGGACACGGGCGTGCGCCAGGCCGTGTGCGGTCCAGATTGGGCATTTCAGTCCCGAATCAAAGACGTTCGTTTCTTTAATTGGTGATCCAATGGCTGGGGGTTGTTCCTGAAGGGATATACCTGGGATTGGGCCTTAGAAACCCTCACTTTTCATGAGTGGTTATCTTTTGAAAGTGCACCTAGTGTCAACTACCTTCAACTATGGGGAGGGGAATAGGTGACTTGCAGCGTTTTTGCGGAATTATAATTGTACCTGCACAAGATAACAAAACAGCACAGCAAAGAAAGTACACAAGCAATTTATAGTGGTTCCCCGATTTGGGTACATCCACTTCCCCCTTCGACCTATCTCCCAACAAGGGACGACTCGGTCACTTCACCAACAGGATTGAAATCCAATCCTTGCACTATCGGAAGGAACCCTTCCACACGTAGGAGACAACACTCCCACAACACGGGTTGCACCCAACCCTTACAACTAGGAACCAACATTCCTTTACAACAAAAATGAAACTAGAATGTATAAGAAATACAAACAACTTTTGGAGACTAAGGTGTCCCTCTTCGTTCGATGACGTGTTCTTGAAGTCAACGGAGAGTCCACAACCCTAGATCTCTCTTGGAGAGAATCTCCCCGAAATCAGCGGCGGCAAGAAGGGCGGCAGCTCGGTTCTCGGAATCGGCGGCGACAACGGTGAGTGGCTGCTGTACTTTGGAGACTCAATCTTCGTAGCAAAGCTAGCAAGGTCTTCCAATGGTCACACTAGGATCGATCGTCTTGATCGATTCGGAAGGGGAAGGTTTTCCCGATCAACGAATCAAGAGACAAGGGATCTCTGGTTAGACGCGTGAGACGATGTGCTTGGCAGAGCTTCTGTCGCCAGAAGATCTGGAAGAAACCACGATCAAACGGCCGACGATCTACTAGCACGAGCGGCGACGGCGGCGGAGCAGGTATCGCGATCTAGGTCACGTCGGCGGCTCGTGTATCTTTTTCTGTGTGTCTTTACTGTTCAAAATACACGTGTATTTATACGGTAGAATACTCCTTAATGACCGTTGTGGGTCCCACCAGAAGAAACTCCAAGCCCGGTTCAAAACAGTGCCTGCGGCAGAGTCCGGTCCAGCGGTTTCCAGAAAATTGCCTAAGGCAAAATCGGCGAGAATCGAAGGTGATTCTCGTCGATTCGGCGAGAATCAAAGGTGATTCTCGTCGATGTAGACTTGTTTACACGCTCTGAGGTAGCTGGAAAGAGACGGCGAGAATCACCAGTGATTCTCGTCGATTCGGCGAGAATCACTAGTGATTCTCGCCGAATCGGCGAGAATCACTTGGTGATTCTCGTCGATAAATACTTGGACGATTTTTTGTCTGTCCACCCATGAGCTGCTCTTTGACCCATCCTTGCTCCTTGTCTGTTCTTGCATTGTCACGGCCCTGTACTTGAAGATAAGTCAACTCCAATAGAGAGAGTACACGTAGGCCAACACATTGATCTGCTCAACGAGGGATTACGTCGCGCAGACCCGTGTATATTGACCTACTGCACCCTGACATTGGTGTGTACTTAGCGTGGAATAACTGCAAGCACAACTTAAAAGATTTCATCAAATACATTGTCTATTTACCTTAGCTTGTTTAGGGGCTTCTTCAAATCAGGTACTTTGTAGATACAATATCCAACAATCTCCCCCTATTTGAAGAAGCCTAAACCCTACAAGCTAAGGTGAATAGAACGTATGGAAATGAAAATCATGAACTGAAAATTGAGTTGAGAGAGATATACATTACCAATACCAGTTTTCGTGGGAGTAAACTTGGAGCCACCTTAGTCTTAGCCGAGAGGGTAATATCTCCCCCTTTTCGGCTTCTATAAATCTGGGTCTGTTGCTGTAGACCCCTTGCTCCCCCTCAGTTCTTGCACCTGTGCTCACACTTGAGGTCCTGGCAGAGGCTCCCTCTAGATGCAAGAGCCTGGAGCTTCTGTAGTCTTCATTCCTCATAGTTTAGCATTCCCAACTCAGTTTTGAAAAGACTGAACTTGGCTTCGTCTAAGGGCTTTGTGAAAATATCGGCAAGCTGCTTGTCCGTGGGGACATAATAGAGAGAGATGTCCTTGTTCTCCACGTGCTCTCGAATGAAGTGGTAGCGCACTTCAATATGCTTTGTTCTGTTGTGCGATACCGGATTGTTGGCGATTGCAATTGCACTGGAGGAGTCGCAGTACATGGGTACTTCCTTGAACCGAAGGTCGTAGTCGGCTAACTGGTTTCTGATCCATAGGAGTTGTGCGCAACAGCTGCCTGCCGAGATGTACTCAGACTCTGCTGTGGAGGTTGCTACATAATTCTGCTTCTTGCTGTTCCATAAGATAAGTCTTCTTCCGAGCAATTGACACGTCCCGGAAGTGCTTTTCCTGTCATCCCTACTCCCTGCAAAGTCCGCATCTGAAAAACTTATTAGCTCGACATCATTGTTTCTCGGGTACCACAAGCCAAGATTGGGAGTACCTTTAAGGTATCTTAGAATTTGCTTTGCAGCGACATAGTGAGATTCCTTAGTGTTCACCTGATATCTGGCACAGACACATGTGGAGAACATGATATCCGGTCTACTGGCAGTAAGGTAGAGCAGGGATCCAATGATGCTTCTGAATTTGGTTTCATCGAAGGGTTTACCTTTCTCATCCTTATCCAGAGACATGGTAGATCCCATTGGAGTCCTCATAGAGGTTGCATTCTCCATACCGAATTTCTTGAGGAGTTCATTTGTGAACTTCGTCTGAGAGATGAAGATTCCATCCTCAGACTGTTTCACTTGAAGTCCCAAGAAATACTTTAGCTCTCCCATACTGCTCATTTCAAACTTTCCTTGCATAAGTTTAGAAAACTTTTTGCAAAGATTGTTGTCCGTTGAGCCAAATATAATGTCATCGACATAG
Source organism: Platanthera guangdongensis (assembly GCA_039583875.1). Taxonomy (NCBI): domain Eukaryota; kingdom Viridiplantae; phylum Streptophyta; class Magnoliopsida; order Asparagales; family Orchidaceae; genus Platanthera; species Platanthera guangdongensis. The sequence continues at coordinate 7,406,305 of CM077160.1, read as the reverse complement.
ATTTGCACCAGCAAAATCTTGCCTCTGACTTCCCTGAGAAACAATGTCTTATCTATTTTACCTCTGGAGAACTTGTTCTCAAGAAGAAAACTAGATAAAGTCTCATACCAAGCTCGTGGAGCTTGTTTTAAACCATATAGAGCTTTATTAAGAAAATATACATGATTGGGATAGGTAGGATTGACAAAACCTGGGGGTTGAGCGACGTATACTTCCTCTTTCAGGTCTTCGTTCAAGAATGCTGATTTCACATCCATTTGATAGACTGTGAATCCTTTGTGTGAAGCATACGCCAAGAACAATCTGATTGCCTCGAGCCTTGCCACTGGTGCAAAGGTCTGGTCGAAGTCAATCCCCTCCTCCTGTCTGTAACCTTGAGCCACCAGCCTAGCCTTATTCTTTATGATGACACTATGTTCATCCAGTTTGTTTCTGAAGATCCACTTGGTGCCAATCACATTCTGCTTTTGTGGTCTGGGAACCAGCGTCCAAACGTTGCATCATTCGAATTGATGCAGTTCATCTTGCATGGCCAAAATCCATGCCGCATCTTTGTTCGCCTCGTCGAACTTCTTTGGCTCAACCTGTGATAGGAAGCTAAGATGCAAAATCTCGTTAATAGTACCTCTTCGAGTTCTGACACCAGCACGAGGATCTCCGATGATCTGCTCTTTAGGGTGATCCCTCACGTGCTGGAGCTCTAGAAGTCTGGCGTCTGGAGCTTAAACTACTTCTTGGGCTTCTCCTTCTTCTAAGAGATTTTCTCCAGTTTGATCTTCAACATTCCCAATTGACGTTGAGGTGGAAACTTTGACGTACTTAGGAGTTTCATCTTTAGCGGTCTCATCGAGACTCAGATGTTTAAGTCGTGCACCTGCATCTTCAAGAATACCGCTGGAAGAATTGCTGTTAAGCAAGGTTCCTTCATCAAATACAACATTAATTGATTCTTCTACCACTAGGGTTTTCTTATTGAATACCCTATATGCCCGACTGTGGGAACTATAGCCCATGAATATGCCTTCGAAGCATTTTTCACCAAATTTAGTACGTGGGTACTTCCCATTATTCAGTACATAACATCTGCAACCAAAGATCCTTAAGTAGGACATGGTTGGTTTCCTGCCTCTCAGTAGCTCATAAGGCGTCTTACGATGATGCTTGTTGATCAATGCTCGGTTTTGTACATGACAGGCCGTATTGACCGCCTCTGCCCAGAAGTATTCTGGGAGAGAACCGTCTTTCAACATTGTCGTGCAAGCTTCAATGAGAGTTCTATTTCTCCTCTCCGCAACTCCATTTTGCTGAGGAGTGCGCGGGTAGGAAAACTCATGAAAGATACCTTGTTCTTCACAAAACTCTGTCATAGCACCAGATTCGAATTCTGTTCCATGGTCACTTCGGATTTTGACCACAGAGCAGTTAAATTCGTTCTGAACCTGCTTGACAAAACTAGTGAAGATGTCAACCGTATCTGACTTTCGTTTTAAGAAGAACACCCATGTAAACCGAGAGTGATCATCAACTATCACTAGCGTATAGGACTTGCCTCCCAAGCTATGAACTTGCATTGGACCAAACAAGTCCATATGCAGAAGATAAAGACATCGGGAAGAGTCTTTGTCTGCAATGCTCTTAAAGGTAGCCCGAGTTTGTTTGCCCATCTGGCATGCAGGACAGGGGCTATCTTTGACGCACTTGATAATGGGAGCATCTCTTACTAAGTTTTTAGAAAACAGCATACTAATTATTTTGAAATTAATATGTGTCAATCTCTTGTGCCATTGTTCACAAAGAGATGCACTGCCTGTTGCCACTAGGCATACGGGGGTAGATGAATCTAAACTAAGAAAATTTAAGCAGAAGATATTTCTGCTCCTAATGCCTGTTAATACCGTCTCAGAAGAGGCACATGATATTATCAGACATTTATCCTTGCAGAACTTAACGTCATAACCTTTATCACATAACTGACTTACACTGATCAGGTTATGGTTTAACCCTTCAACATAAGCCACGTCGGTGATAGAGATTATACCGTTGGAAATCATACCGTAACCTCTGGTAACTCCTCGATCTGACCCCCCAAAGATGACTTTGGGACCATTCTCGACCGGAGTGTAATCACGCAGCAGGCTTCTTGTCTCAGTCATATGCCTGGAGCATCCACTGTCCAAGTACCATATTGGCGTTTTGGTGGCCTTTGGACATTCCTGCAAAACAAATTTAATTTCCCTTAGGAACCCAATCAAACTTGGGTCCTAGATTCTTGGTTAGCATACTCCCCCTCGGGTGGTTAACCCTATGAGTGGTCGGCCTCGCATTGCTAACATAGGGAGTCTCGTTATACCTCGGATTAAACCAACAATCCACGGTAAAGTGACCGACTTTGCCACAACACCAACAGTCAAATCTGTTGTACCTCTTCCTAGACTCCTGCTTTACCCTGGGAATGGTGGGTACAGCCGGGGCCTTGGATCTGGAGGTGGAGGCACCATAGTGATTGCAGTCACATGACTTCTTCACCTTCTGTTCCTTCAGTATCACAGACTTGGCTTTTGGTGCCTGATTTCCATTATGTCCGCTAGAGAATTAACCATAATTTCCCATATGGATTTCCTCATAAGGTGCCTTGAAGACACTCTCACCGAAGTTGCGAGGAAAAGTCCAACCATCATATCGGCTCTTTGGCTTTGCAACCGAGGGCCGGAAATGATGACCAAAGGTTGCCTCAAAGTCATGTTGGTTGCAAGGAAAGCTAGGCTTTCTGAACGCAACAGGACTGAGGGGAGCCTTTCCCTTTTCAGCAGCAGAGGCCTTCTTGGCGGCCTTATTCTTTCTCTGGTTCCTGTTTATCCTGGATGAGGAACCAGATAACCCTACATGCCCCAAGCCAGCTCCATTGGCCTGAGCAGAGAAGGTATCAACAACTGGAAGAACTGTTTTTGGCATAGAGAAGCTCTTGACGATCTTCCTTTCTGCCGCAAGTTGTTCTTCCAACTTGTCGACTTCCTCCTGCTTAAGATCAAGGAGCTTAAGAGACTCTGAATGCTTTGAAGTCAGGTCTAGGTTCTCCTGTCGGAGAGAGATCAAACTGGTGATCTCTTCCCTTAGGGAGACACTCTCACCCTTAAGGAATTTCACTTCCTTTTTCTCAGCCTTCAATCTCTTACGGCACTCCTCGAAAGTGTTGAGTAGAAGCTCATACTTCTCGAGGAGCTCCGCTTCACGGGACGAAAGACTATCCTCAGGGTCATCATCCTGAGACTCAGGATCAGAGTCAGAGTCGGAGAGAGGGGTGTGGGCTTTTACCTTCCCAGTAAATGGGGGGCATTCTCCTTCTGAGTCGGAGCGACCCACCAGCCCGAAGTAGGCTTCCTCATCATCACTGGAGTCTGAGGAATCAGATTCACTCAGTGTCTTTGGCTTTTTGGCGATGTAGCTCCTCTCTTTCTTCTTATCTCTAGAAGACTTGTGCTCCTCTCCCTTCCCCTTTTCTCTCTTGCCTTGGTGGCAGTCGGTCACGACGTGTCCTGGCTTATTGCATCCAAAACAAATAATGTCAGCGGAGCGATGTTTGTTCGGTTTAGAAGCATACCTGTCAGAAGAGTAATTTTTCATCTGATGCCTGGAGGAGGAGCCGTCTCTCTTTCTTTGATTCCTCATCTTGAGGAACTTCTTGAATTCTCGGGTGATGAGGGAGAAATCTTCCTCAGACAACTCTGAGCAGGAGAAGCAAGACTCGGAGTCCTCCTCCTCATCCTTTTTCCTGGCACGGTATAAAACCGCACCCTTGCCCTTCCTGGAGTGAATGGCTTTTAGAGCCACAGCCTTTTCCTTGGCTGCAGCCTTCTCTGCTTCTTCTTCTGCTTTCCTGGTGTTCAGTTGAAGCTCATAGGACATCAGCTTCCCAAACAGAATTTGCGGGTCTGTTTCAGCTAGTCTGCCAAACTCTCGGATGGCGCAGATCTTTGTGTCCCATTCCTTAGTAAGGGACCTAAGGAATTTATCATTAAGTTCACTATCAGTGAACACTCTTCCATATCCTTTGAGGGCATTGACAATCTTGAGGAAGTTCTTGAAGGTGACTCCGATCTCTTCCTTAGGCCCTTGTCTGAAGGCCTCATATTTCTGGTTCAGGAGGGATCTCCGATCATCTCTCACTTCATCAGTGCCCTCCATTAGGATAATCAGGCAGTGCCAGATCTCCTTTGCTGTCCTGCAGTTGCAGAAGTTCTGCATCATTGAGTCATCGACCGCACTGACCAGAATGTTCTGCGTCTTCTTGTCAAGTCCCACCAGCACCATCTTGTCCTTGTCCATTTCAGAAATTTTCTTTGGCACTTTCTTGGTAGGATCAATGGTGGAGACCTTAGTGTGGACATAAGGTCCCTCCTCCACGATCATGAAGAGTCGAGGATCAACTGCTTCCATGTAGAACCTGATCCTTTACTTCCAGATAGGAAAGTTGAGCCTGGTGCACACAGGGATCTTGCCAGTGTACTTGAGCCCGTCCATAGTAGATGTTTGCCTTCTTCTTGACACTAGTGGCAGGATTCTACTCAAGGTGTGAACCTTTTTGATGAGTAACCTCCCTCTGATACCACTTGAAAGTGCACCTAGTGTCAACTACCTTCACCTATGGGGGGGGGGGGAATAGGTAACTTGCAGCGTTTTTGCGGAATTAAAATTGTACCTGCACAAGATAACAAAACAGCATAACAAAGAAAGTACACAAGCAATTTATAGTGGTTCCCCGATTTGGGTACACCCACTTTCCCCCTTCGACCTATCTCCCAACAAGGGACGACTCGGTCACTTCACCAACAGGATTGAAATCCAATCCTTGCACTATCGGAAGGAACCCTTCCACACGTAGGAGACAACACTCCCACAACACGGGTTGCACCCAACCCTTACAACTAGGAACCAACGTTCCTTTACAACAAAAATGAAACTAGAATGTATAAGAAATACAAACAACTTTTGGAGACTAAGTTGTCCCTCTTCGTTCGATGACGTGTTCTTGAAGTCAACGAAGAGTCCACAACCCTAGATCTCTCTTGGAGAGAATCTCGCCGAAATCGGCGGCGACAAAAAGGGCGGCAGATCGGTTCTCGGAATCAACGGCGACAACGGTGTGTGGCTGCTGTACTTTGGAGACTCAATCTTCGCAGCAAAGCTAGCAAGGTCTTCCAACGGTCACACTAGGATCGATCGTCTCGATCGATTCGGAAGGGGAAGGTTTTCCCGATCAACGAATCAAGAGACAAGGGATCTCTGGTTAGACGCGTGAGACGCTGTGCTTGGCAGAGCTTCTGTCACCGGAAGATCTGAAAGAAACCACGATCAAACGGCCGGCGATCTACTAGCACGAGCGGCGATGGCGGCGGAGCAGGTATCGCGATCTAGGTCACGTCAGCGGCTCGTGTATCTTTTTCTGTGTGTCTTTACTGTTCAAAATACGCGTGTATTTATACGGTAGAATACTTCTTAATGACCGTTGTGGGTCTCACCAGAAGAAACCCCAAGCTCGGTTCAAAACAGTGCCTGCGGCAGAGTCCGGTCCAGCGGTTTCTAGAAAATTGCCTAAGGCAAAATCGGCGAGAATCGAAGGTGATTCTCGCCGATTCGGCGAGAATCAAAGGTGATTCTCGACGATTCGGCGAGAATCAAAGGTGATTCTCGTCGATGTAGACTTGTTTACACGCTCTGAGGTAGCTGGAAAGAGACGGCGAGAATCACTAGTGATTCTCGACGATTCGGCGAGAATCACCAGTGATTCTCGACGATTCGGCGAGAATCACCAGTGATTCTCGACGATTCGGCGAGAATCGGCGACGAAGAATCACTTTCTCGGAATGGCGAGAATCACTTGGTGATTCTCGTCGATAAATACTTGAACGATTTTTCGTCTGTCCACCCATGAGCTGCTCTTTGACCCATCCTTGCTCCTTGTCTGCTCTTGCATTGTCACGGCCCTGTACTTGAAGATAAGTCCACTCCAATAGAGAGAGTACACGTAGGCCAACACATTGATCTGCTCAACGAGGGATTACGTCGCGCAGACCCGTGTATATTGACCTACTGCACCCTGACATTGGTGTGTACTTAGCGTGGAATAACTGCAAGCACAACTTAAAAGATTTCATCAAATACATTGTCTATTTACCTTAGCTTGTTTAGGGGCTTCTTCAAATCAGGTACTTTGTAGATACAATACCCAACATCTTTCTAAAGCTTAGAGAGAGAGGCGAGCCAAGGAAGGAAGAAGGAGCTAGATCCGGCCATTGGAGGAGCTTCGAAGCTCCAAATCGCGAGCCGACTCCGGATCCACGGAGGCAAAGCTAGTGCGGTGCTTTTCATCCGCTTACTTTTCCATGGCGCCAAAGAAGAACACAAGAGTAACGATTCTCTTCTTGAGCATGAGTAGCTCTCCTTCTTTGCATAGGAAGCCCGCTCTCGCGAGTTTGCGGTGAGTTGGAGGCGTTCCTTCGGGTAGATATGTGAAGTCCCCGTTGTTTCAAGTCCGTAAGCGAGAACGGACATAGGCATGATGTGTGAAGCCTATCCGAACATGTTGGTCTGGATCGGTGATGTTGCATTGCATAATGCCGGAGAAGACTCCGTGCTATTGGTTGTTTTTCGGGTTTTCTACACGGTAGATTGCAACAGGGAGCCTTGGGGATTAACCCAAAGGTGCACCCGAAAAACTAGGCGGATGTGTGATCTTGCCAACTTGGTGGCCTGAGAGCCAACTTGAACATAACCGGGTTATGTGAATTATGATGGAAATGGGACTCGGTAGAAGTTTGACCCGCGCAAATGGCTTAAATTTTCGTGGCGATGTGAGCACGGGTTAGATGGAACCGTACCCGCTCTATGTCGTTCGGTTAAAGAGACCTAAGGGTACGTGGCACTTGTCGTTGGCATAGATTAGGGTCTTCGGCAGTCAATGACTTAAATTGTCGTGACCCAGGCCAAGAAGACAAAATGCTCATAGGTTTGGCCGTCAAAGTGGCGGTGGTGAGATCAGAATGTCTATGGCTTTAATTGACGTGACATCGACCGGTTCACCGAGAATGTGCCCTGAGAGCACGGGGTGTGTGGCCGTGCGAGCCAACGTCTGTGATGAAATGATTATAGATATATTGCTCACTTATGCTAATGAAATGCAGGGAAGGAGAATCGCCGCCCCGAGTTGGGGGCGGGATCGTTATAATTTGGTCAGTATTGCTGACCGTTGCCTTGTTTTGCCACCGTGCAGTGGTTTGTTGCTTGCAGATGCTTGTTGGGTACATTGGTCTAAATGTACCTGATTTGAAGAAGCCTCACCCAACTCAATGATATACATCAAAATGTATTTGATGTGCTTTGAGTTTACTTGTGCAGGTTAAGTATTTGCAGGAAAGAAGAAAAAGTTTCTAAGTCCATGTGTCGACACCCAGAGGGAAAGTGTCGACACTTAAGAAGATTTGTATCGACACCCAGACAAGCAGTGTCGACACTTAGAGTCTTTGTGTCGACACCAGGGATGCTGAGTCGACACCAGACAGAAAGTGTCGACACAAGGAGTTGTGTCGACACTTAGTGAAGAAAATACAGTGAAACTGTGTCGACACTTAACAGTTGTGTCGACACCCAGAAAAACTGTGTCTACATTAGAAAGTGTCGACACTTAGAGGCTGTGTCGACACTCAGCAAAAGTCTGCAGAGACTAAGTACAAGTGTCGACACCCAGAATAATGTGTCGACACTCAACAGAAGAGTCAACACTTGAAGTAAGTGTCGACACCCAGAACAATGTGTCGACACTTAGCAGAAGAGTCAACACTGGAAGTAAGTGTCGACACCTAGAACAATGTGTCGACACTTAGCTGAAGACTCAACACTTGAAGAAAGTGTCGACACAAGGAGCTGTGTCGACACTTAGCAAAGAACAGCAAAGTTCAACATAATATTCTAAGTACAAGTGTCGACACTAAGGAGTTGTGTCGACACTCAGCCAGAGTCTCGACAGAAGAAGAAAGTGTCGACACCCAGAGCAATGTGTCGACACTCAACAAGTATCAACACTGAAGATATGTATCGACACCAAGAAGCAGTGTCGACACTTAACAGATTCAACACATGAAGATGTGTCGACACAAAGGAGATGTGTCGACACTTAGAATAATTCAGCAAAATACTGAAGTACAAGTACTTGTGTCGACACATGAAGAAGAAGTAGTGTCGAGATATAAAATCTACAACACAAGGATTTGTGTCGACACCTTGTAGACTAGTGTCGACACTTAGACAACTTGTGTCGACACTTGATCTATAAGTGTCGACACTTAAAGACAGACAGTCTCGACACTTGGAGACAGTTACAGAATTTTCAAGAACTGACTGGATAACTTGACAGCTGCCATTCCAGCCGGTCTACAACACCTATCAGAGTTGTCAGAATTCAGTTATGAACCGGACCAACCGGTTACCATGAAGAAGGCCTATAAATAGGCTTATACAGTCTACAGAAACGGGGGTTGAGATTGATTGAACACAAGTCCAAGTTCAGATTTAAAGAAGATCTAGCTATCAAGTAAAGATCTAAGAAGTTGGAGAGAGAGAGCTCCATCCAAGAAATCAGCTGTTGGAACCCAGCTGAGAAGAAGGATTCAGATTGGTCTGAATCTTAAGAAGCAGAGATCAATGATCAACTGCAGAGAAATCAGTCTTATTGTGTTCTACTTTCAAGAAGCTTTGAAGAAAGCCAAGTCAGATTGATTTCAGCTGAGTTCTTCCAAGAACTCATCAAGAATCTCACAACTTATCTCTCTTTCATCTAAGTTATTGAGTTTATACATTTTGTATTCATTATAACTTGTAGGATCCTTAGGGATCTGAGATTGTAAGCCTGCAATTATAAAGGCTGAGGGTATGAGAGTTAAATCTCTGAGTGTATGCCTTGGTGGCTGAGTGTAGGCCTTGGTGGCTGAGTGTAGGCCTTGGTGGCTGAGTGTAGGCTTTTGTGGCTGAGTGTAGGATTTGTGGAAAAGCTGAGTTGTAGGGCCTTGGGCCTGAGGTGTAGGAGCCTGTTTTGGGTTCTGAGTTAGTGGAGAAGTTTGGCCGAATCTAGTACACTGCTAGATAGGCGAAGGGGGAAAGTCGATGTACCCAAAGCTTGGGGAACCACTATAAAACTCTGTGTCTACTATGTGTTTGTGGATTGTTGTTATTGGTGAATGTGTGCTGTGATAAATTAGATATAATTCTGTGATATTATCTGTTTGCTGCCTAAAAAGTTAAAAAGATTCAAGTCACCTATTCACCCCCCCCCCCCCTCTAGGTGCTTAGGGACAATATCTTTCAATGCTGCTGGACCAAGCGGTCAATAGCGGGCTAAAGACCAAGTTGCGAAGCCGGCCCTCGAAGGCCTAGTTGGAGTGTTTACTGTTTTATTCATGTATGACCGGCCTGCGTGCCGTGGTTTGTAAAACATGTAATATCAAGTGAACCATTTTGTAAGGCCTTAAGGCTAGTACTGCTGTATGTATAACATTCCTATTTGGTATTAGTGGACATTCATGCTTTAGTGCTGGGTTCTTTATTGCAACTTATTAATCTGCTTCCGTTAGAATGCTCTGTGTAGGACGTTATGATTGGTTGGATGGTTTCCATGAGTAACCACCCGGTCTGTCTGTAGTATATGGCATCGGGCCCCGGCCGGACCTACTGCTATATGTTATGCGACGGATAGGGGTGTTATAGTCGACACAAGCCTTCATAAGTGTCGACATAGCTTCTCTAGGTGTCGACACATGGACTTAGAAATTTTTCTGCATTTCCTGCAATTACTTAACCTGCACATATAAACTCAAAATACATCAAATACACCTTGATGCATATCATTGAGTAGGATGAGGCTTCTTCAAATCTGGTACATATTTTTAAATGTACCCAACAACTGTACATTTCTTGTACTACATATTGAATGCCCTCAAAATCAGAAGGTGGATAAATAATTTGAGTTACTTCCTGCTGAACCCCTTCATTTGAAGCCTGTTGAATACCTGATTCAGCAGTGTTATCATCATCACACAGTGGTGGATAACAAAGATTTGGTGTGATAGCATTAGTGATCCATTTAGCATGTTCAGAGCCTGCATTGACTAACACTCTCTCCCCCTTTATGACTTCTCGTTCAACATTGTCTCGTAGATCATCCTTTTGAAACCTTATCTGATTAGCTAGGTAATTGAAAGAATTAGTGCCTAACCACCTAGAGGGGGGGGGGGGTGAATAGGTATATTTCCTTTTTCTTTTTAAGGCAGAAAATATGTTTAGTTAAATAAAAAGAAACTGCAAATTCTACAGCTAACACAGCATAGCATTCACAACAACATTCAATCACAGAGTGCACACAGTTTTTATAGTGGTTCCCCAAGGACTGGGTACATCCACTTTCCCCCTTCGCCTATCTAGCAGTGTACTAGATTCGGCCTAACTTCTACACTTCACCTCAAATACTCAGATCTTACAACTCAGAACCCAATAAGGCTCTTATAGCTCAGGCAATTTCCCTACCTCAGCCTACACAAGGCATACAACTCAGAGATACAATCTCCTACAACTCAGGCTCACAGTCCTACCTCAGCCTTCAATAAGGCCTACCACTCAGAGAAAATATTCTCCTACACTCAGCCTTTATAAGCACAGACTTACAACTCAGATCTATAAAGATCCTACAGAAAATTGATTTAACAAAATGTTTTACCACCACCCTGGTAGAGAGAGAATGGATGGATGGCTTCTTGATTAGTTCTTGGAAGAATCTGATGGCAGAGAACAACCTCTCTTAGCTTTCTTCAAAGCTTCTTGAATCTGAACTCAGTAGGGTTGAACTCTTGAGAAGTTGATCTTCAATCAGCTTCTGACTTGAGATTCAGATCTCAATCTGAATCTTTCTTGGCAGCCTGGTTCAGCAACTGCACTTCAGTGGATGGAGCTCTCTCACTCCAACTTCTTCTAAGACATTCTGACGAAAATCTTCTGTATTATTACTTCTATCAGTTCTCTTTAGTTGTTCATCAATCCTCTTTTTCTGTTGAATGAGAATGCCTTTATATAGACTTTCTCCATGGTCACCGGCTGATCCGGTTTCTAACAAACTTCTGACAGCTTTGACAGTTGCAGTAGATCGGTTAGAAATGGCAGCTGTCAAGTCATCCAGTCACTTCTTGAAATACTTTCTGAAAGTGCAGCTAGATCTGATATACTCTAGAGGGGGGTGAATGGAGTATGTGGTGCTTGAAAACGTTTTACAACAATTGTTGTAATCTGAGTGAGCAGGGAAGCAATTATTAAATCTAATCACAGAACTAAACTAATCACAAAACAAACACAGAACAATCACAGCCAGAAACAAAAATAAAGACAAGCAAGCCAGATGACACAAGGAACTATAGTGGTTCCCCTAAACTTGGGTACATCCACTCTTCTACCACCCTAGGTAGGAATCCACTGCAGGATGAGTTGATCAGGTGTCCTGGGCACCAATGAGCTTTTGATAAGGTGCTCAAAAACCAAATCAGATTTTTTGATCAGGTGTCTTGCCACCAATGAGCTTTTGACAAGGTGCTCAAAAATCAAGCTCAAACTTTTGAAGGGAGTTTGAGAAACCCTTTACAGAGATGGGGATGAGAGAGTTATGAAAGTCTTCTCTTTCTCAAAGCAGCTGAGAAGACTATGTGGATTTGATGGTGTCAAAGCTCCCCCTGAGTCCTCGAGATGTTCAGGAAAAGAAGCTTTGTTGTAGGGTGATAGACCTTCAGAAGTTGATCTCCAGCAAATGATGATTTCAGCAACAGCTGAAATGTTAGGTGTTTGGAGTCTTGAAAGATGTTGGCCTTGAACACTTGAGACAAGAGAGATCAGAAGATTTCAGAAAGTTTGATCTCCTTGGATGTGTGTTCTTCAGAGAATTCTGAAGAGACAGAGAGTATTTTGTTCTTGTTCTTGTCTGTGTTCTGAGTGCTCAGTGATGTCTGAGAGAGATTCAAAAATCTTGTCTTTTATTCTCTGGTACTGAATAGAAAAACATCCTCTGTCAAGAATAGCCGTTGGCCTGCATTAATTGCATCCTTAATTGCAAATGTCTTCTGGAGGAAAGTCCAAAGAAACATTCCTTGATAATCCCTTGAAACTTGGTCCAGAATAAATGAAAACGGCTAGAAAATCTTCTGAATTAATTGCTGAATAACTCCTTAACTGATCTGAATTTGAATCTTGAAAATCCTTGAAGTCATCAGAAAACGTCGAACTGAGCTCTGCTATCGTCGAACTGAGCTCAGCGATATGGACTTATACAGCAACAAAATATCGTCGATCTGAGCTCAAAGATCGTTGAACTGAGCTCAGAGATAGAGACCCAATACTGAGTCAAGATCGTCGAACTGAGCTCGCAGATCGTCGAATGGAGTTCGACGATTTGATGAAGTTGAGCTCAGCGATCGTCGAATGGAGTTCGACGATCTGTCGAAGTTGAGCTAGACGATCGTCGATCGGAGTTCGACGAATCGTCGTGCTGAGCTCGACGATATGACTTAGTATCAAACTGAAAATTCTTGGTCTTGAGGACAGCTTCCAAACTTAGACTTCTAACCCTTAGACTCAATTCTAATTGACCTTTAGATCTATACAGGAGGTCAAAAACTGGTTTCCTAGAGACATAGTGATCCTGACTCAAATTAGTAATAGGGTGTTCCAACAATCTCCCCCTATTTGGGTTAGGATTACTATTTACAGAATTTGGAAAAATTAAGTAACAACATACAAGCAATAATACAGAAAAGCAAAAAAAACTGGACAAGCAGAACCACAGATATATATCATCCCAGATAATAATCAGAAATCAGAGTGATTGTCACCTTACATAATCATTTCTTCTCCTTGCTCTTAATGAGTTTGATTTCTCTATTGGGGTTGAGAGCTTCCTTCTTTGATCTTGTATCATCTGCTGCACCTAAAGATGTTTGCTGTTTGGGCCTGGAAACTACAGCTTCAGGATGCAGCTCCATGTATCTATCAGAATCAAAGAATTTGCTTGACCCATATCTTTCCAACTCTTTCTTTCTCTGTTCAGACATTGTAGTGATGTTGGAGGAGTCTTTACCTTGCTCTCTAGCTTTCTTAATCTGGTCCAGTGCAGCAAGCTCTTTCATCCTTGCAGTCCAAGCAGCTGGATTGTTCTCAGGGTCTTCAAATGGCACTGGTGGCTCATATCTATTAGATGGATTGTCCTGAGGAGGCCTGGATGAAACTATTTCCTTTAGTTTATAGGGAAAAGGACCAGAGGTGGTGTCAGATGAGATTTGTCCTTCCCTGGAGTAGGGATGTTGCCTTGAATATCCTTTAGAATAAACCTAGAATTCTCTTTGATTGCCTCTGTAGTTTCCTCTTCTGGATTGAGAGCCTCTAGACTGGCTTCCCCTATGATATGATCTGGCATGTGGCTGATAGGGGGTTTGGCTTCTAGCAGAGGGTTGAGCAGCTGAACTTCCACCTGCACCTGCATCAGGAGGAGGTGGTGGAGGAGGATGAGGATGTTGGAATTGGGAAGAGCCTTTTTCATATTTCCTTTTCTTCTTCATTGCTTTGAGTTGATTCTTTGAGTACTGCATCCAGTGCTCAGTTATGGGGCAGTCATGAAGAATATAATATGGTATGTCATTGTTGTCCTTAACCTTGGCTGGAGGTACTCTCTTCATGGCTTTGCTCCTTGCCTTTCTCTTCCTGGCAATGGTAGTAGAAGAATCATCAGAATCTGTCTTGAACTCATCACTTTCAGAACTTTGATCATCATAAAGAGCATCAATCTTTTTCATCAAATCTTTCTTGAGCTGGGTTGAAGCAGAAGTAGATATAGAACTGGTAACAGGAGTTAAAGCAGCAGCAACAGCAGCAGATACTGAAGGTTCTGGAGCAGTAATAACAGCAGTTGGGGCAGCAACAGTTTCACTTTCAGAAACAATAATATCAGCAGCAGAAATATCATCAGAAAACACAGAGGGCTCAACATCATGTGCCTCTGTCATAAGGATATCAGTAGAAACTGGAACAGCAGTAGCAGCAGCACTGACAGCACTAATAGCAACAGATACATCAACATTATCTTCAGCAGGAGGGGCAGCAGCATCAGAAACAGCAACCATGCTATCAGCAGGAGTAGCAGCAGCATAAACTGAGTTAACAAAGGAAGTTATGATGCTGGGTCACAACAGGAGAAGGGCACAAGGGCCTTGGAGAGATCCTCTGGGGGCTGGATAGCAACTGTCTCTGGAAGACAACTAAGGTAGGCTGAATCAAATGCTGACAGCAGAGACCTGAGGTCTATTGAAAAAACTGCAATTGGAGCTTGAGGAAGAGCAACAGCAGTAGCAGCAATAACTGAAGCTGAAGAAACAGCAGACACAGCAGGTAAGCTCACTACATAGGGCATCTCCCCCTGCCTAGATTCAGACAAGGCTGGATCAAGGCACACTGCTGAAGGGGATGCCTGAGGGAATAAGGAAGAGAGCCTGGCAGAGAGAGCTGTCACTGACTGGAGTAATGGAGCCAAGGAGGTCTCTAAGAGAAGAGATAATCTGGGGGCTAGCAATTCATAAATCCTGTCAGCAAGGGCTGGAAGATCCACTTGCTCAGCAGGGACTGGAGCAGAGGTAGAGGATGGAGGTATAGCTGTTGGTGATGGTAGAGGAGAGCTGGTGTATTGAGGAAGAGATGGCTGAGGTGTGGGTAAAGTGGTGATGGAGGACAGTGGGATGGAGATAGATGGTGTGAAGGTGGGTTGATCAATAATTTCTTGCAGACGGTCTTGGTAAGAGGTTGATGATGAGGGTAGCTCAGGAGGTGAGGAGGGTGAGTCATCCATGAAGGAATCATCAATAAGGTTGAATGAGGGAATGGAGGGAGATGTGGCAATATCTGGTTGAGGGTAGGAGTATAAAGGATGGAATTGTTCATCTGTGATAGTTGGAATTGGTGTTGGTATGGATGTTGGAGATGGGCTGGAGATGATGATGGTGGATGGAGTTTGAATGGTGGATGGAATTGGAAGAGATGGAATTGGAGGAGGAGGAGGAGGAGAAGCAGCAACAGGCAGGTCATCTGTAGGGGCAGAGACCTGAGGGGAAGTGACTCTGACAGTCCTAGTACCTGAAGGTGTGCTGGAAGAGGGTCTGCTAGGCTTGATGATCTGCCTGTCCCATTTACCAAATAGGGCACAGGACAGTCTCTTGAAAGCATTAATGTGTATCCCAGAGGATACTAGCAATGCAGGGCATCTATTCTGCAGAAAAATGCCTAAGATCCTTCCAAAATTTACAAAACTCTTGTTAATTTTCTTCTTAATTAGGTCAAAGAAGACCTCTCCCCAGATCAAGCTCTTCCTATCCACTATGGCTCACATTAAGCATAGCTGATACTGGAAATACTATCATGGGCAGAGTGCTTAGCCAATAGGACTTTCCCAACTACATTAGCCAGGAATCTATATTCCACAGACAGATTCTTTTTCAACAGCTTGCTAGGGTTAGCCTCAGAATGGCCCATTCTTGCAAGCAAGTCAGCATATTCTTCTCCAGATAAGTCAGCAGAATCTCCACCAGTACTTAACTCAAAAACCTCTGTCAGAATTGCTGGGGTCAAGGGTACCTGTGTGCCAGAGATTGATCCAACAATGGTGTTTTGAACAACTCCAAGATGTCCTGGAAAACCTGATCTGTCGTGCTGAAGGATTCCATGTCAATGTCAAAGCCGGCATCAAATTTCATGGCGACGAGAACAGCAACAGAAACGGACATAGTTACCTGCAAATATTCAACAAATAAAACGACCAAGTGCAGAAATATTTGGAGGGAAAGAAAGTTTTTGCAGAGAAATCGAAAGCGCAAAAGAGAACGACGGCGAAAAATGAATTTTATATTAGGGTTCGACGCAGAAATGGAAAGATCGTGGAACTCAGTTCGACAATCGGGGCTTCTAAAGGAATCTGAAGAGTCTTCAACATCGTCGATCTCCGTTCGACGATATTGGAGAGCGTCGAGCTCTGTTCGACGATCGTTCAGAGAACAAAATCGTCGAGCGTCGTTCGACGATCGCTGACCGGAAAAGATAGTTCATACTATCTGAGAAACGCTGAACTCAGGTCGACGATTTCGGAAATCGTCGATCTCCGTTCGACGATCTGGGGGAAAATCGTCGAGCGCAGTTCAGAGACCAGAAAAACTCTAGACACTAAGAAAAATCAAGATGTTTGCCTAGTCTTGGTCAATTTTTAAACTTTTAAAATCTTGGATATTATTTAAGACTTCCTCCATCTAACATTCCTAACTGATTTAGGAAGAAGGTGTGTTTCTTTTCATCCAAGGGCTTGGTGAAAATATCTCCTCTTTGTAAGTCAGTTGGGATATATTGCAGTTTAATTTTATTTTTTTCAACATTATCCCTTAAGAAGTGATGTCTAATCTCTATGTGTTTTGTCCTACTATGGAGGACTGGATTTTGAGCTATAGAAATAGCACTGGTGTTCTCACAAAAGATTTTAGACTTCTCTAAGTTGTAGCCATAGTCTAGGAGTTGGTTTTGAATCCACAAGATTTGTGAACAACAACTGCCTGCAGCAATATATTCAGCTTCAGCAGTTGAAGTTGACATTGCTAACTGATTTGGGAAGGAGCATCGCCGCCCCGAGTTGGGCGCGAGATCATTATAATTTGGTCAGCATTGCTGACCGTTGCCTTGTTTTGCCACCGTGCGGTGGTTTGTTGCTTGCAGATGCTGCTGGACCAAGCGGTCAATAGCGGGCTAAAGACGAAGTTGCAAAGCCGGCCCTCGAAGGCCTAGTTGGAGTGTTTACTGTTTTATTCATGTATGACCGGCCTGCGTGCCGTGGTTTGTAAAACATGTAATATCAAGTGAACCATTTTGTAAGGCCTTAAGGCTAGTACTGCTGTATGTATAACATTCCTATTTGGTATTAGTGGACATTAATGCTTTAGTGCTGGGTTCTTTATTGCAACTTATTAATCTGCTTCCGCTAGAATGCTCTGTGTAGGACGTTATGATTGATTGGATGGTTTCCATGAGTAACCACCCGGTCTGTCTGTAGTATATGGTGTCGGGCCCCGGCCGGACCTACTGTTATATGCTATGCGACGGATAGGGGTGTTATAGTCGACACAAGCCTTCATAAGTGTCGACATAGCTTCTCTAGGTGTCGACACATGGACTTAGAAATTTTTCTGCATTTCCTGCAATTACTTATCCTGCATATATAAACTCAAAATACATCAAATACACCTTGATGCATATCATTGAGTAGGATGAGGCTTCTTCAAATCTGGTACATATTTTTTAATGTACCCAACAACTGTACATTTCTTGTACTACATATTGAATGCCCTCAAAATCAGAAGGTGGATAAATAATTTGAGTTACTTCCTGCTGAACCCCTTCATTTGAAGCCTGTTGAATACCTGATTCAGCAGTGTTATCATCATCACACAGTGGTGGATAACAAAGATTTGGTGTGATAGCATTAGTGATCCATTTAGCATGTTCAGAGCCTGCATTGACTAACACTCTCTCCCCCTTTATGACTTCTCGTTCAACATTGTCTCGTAGATCATCCTTTTGAAACCTTATCTGATTAGCTAGGTAATTGAAAGAATTAGTGCCTAACCACCTAGAGGGGGGGGGGTGAATAGGTATATTTCCTTTTTCTTTTTAAGGCAGAAAATATGTTTAGTTAAATAAAAAGAAACTGCAAATTCTACAGCTAACACAGCATAGCATTCACAACAACATTCAATCACAGAGTGCACACAGTTTTTATAGTGGTTCCCCAAGGACTGGGTACATCCACTTTCCCCCTTCGCCTATCTAGCAGTGTACTAGATTCGGCCTAACTTCTACACTTCACCTCAAATACTCAGATCTTACAACTCAGAACCCAATAAGGCTCTTATAGCTCAGGCAATTTCCCTACCTCAGCCTACACAAGGCATACAACTCAGAGATACAATCTCCTACAACTCAGGCTCACAGTCCTACCTCAGCCTTCAATAAGGCCTACCACTCAGAGAAAATATTCTCCTACACTCAGCCTTTATAAGCACAGACTTACAACTCAGATCTATAAAGATCCTACAGAAAATTGATTTAACAAAATGTTTTACCACCACCCTGGTAGAGAGAGAATGGATGGATGGCTTCTTGATTAGTTCTTGGAAGAATCTGATGGCAGAGAACAACCTCTCTTAGCTTTCTTCAAAGCTTCTTGAATCTGAACTCAGTAGGGTTGAACTCTTGAGAAGTTGATCTTCAATCAGCTTCTGACTTGAGATTCAGATCTCAATCTGAATCTTTCTTGGCAGCCTGGTTCAGCAACTGCACTTCAGTGGATGGAGCTCTCTCACTCCAACTTCTTCTAAGACATTCTGACGAAAATCTTCTGTATTATTACTTCTATCAGTTCTCTTTAGTTGTTCATCAATCCTCTTTTTCTGTTGAATGAGAATGCCTTTATATAGACTTTCTCCATGGTCACCGGCTGATCCGGTTTCTAACAAACTTCTGACAGCTTTGACAGTTGCAGTAGATCGGTTAGAAATGGCAGCTGTCAAGTCATCCAGTCACTTCTTGAAATACTTTCTGAAAGTGCAGCTAGATCTGATATACTCTAGAGGGGGGTGAATGGAGTATGTGGTGCTTGAAAACGTTTTACAACAATTGTTGTAATCTGAGTGAGCAGGGAAGCAATTATTAAATCTAATCACAGAACTAAACTAATCATAAAACAAACACAGAACAATCACAGCCAGAAACAAAAATAAAGACAAGCAAGCCAGATGACACAAGGAACTATAGTGGTTCCCCTAAACTTGGGTACATCCACTCTTCTACCACCCTAGGTAGGAATCCACTGCAGGATGAGTTGATCAGGTGTCCTGGGCACCAATGAGCTTTTGATAAGGTGCTCAAAAACCAAATCAGATTTTTTGATCAGGTGTCTTGCCACCAATGAGCTTTTGACAAGGTGCTCAAAAACCAAGCTCAAACTTTTGAAGGGAGTTTGAGAAACCCTTTACAGAGATGGGGATGAGAGAGTGATGGAAGTCTTCTCTTTCTCAAAGCAGCTGAGAAGACTATGTGGATTTGATGGTGTCAAAGCTCCCCCTGAGTCCTTGAGATGTTCAGGAAAAGAAGCTTTGCTGTAGGGTGATAGGCCTTCAGAAGTTGATCTCCAACAAATGATGATTTCAGCAACAACTGAAATGTTAGGTGTCTGGAGTCTTGATAGATGTTGGCCTTGAACACTTGAGACAAGAGAGATCAGAAGATTTCAGAAAGTTTGATCTCCTTGGATGTGTGTTCTTCAGAGAATTCTTTGAGACAGAGAATATTTTGTTCTTGTTCTTGTCTGTGTTCTGAGTGCTCAGTGATGTCTGAGAGAGATTCAAAAATCTTGTCTTTTATTCTCTGGTACTGAATAGAAAAACATCCTCGGTCAAGAATAGCCGTTGGCCTACATTAATTGCATCCTTAATTGCAAATGTCTTCTGGAGGAAAGTCCAAAGAAACATTCTTTGATAATCCCTTGAAACTTGGTCCAGAATAAATGAAAACGGCTAGAAAATCTTCTAAATTAATTGCTGAATAACTCGTTAACTGATCTGAATTTGAATCTTGAAAATCCTTGAAGTCATCAGAAAACGTCGAACTGAGCTCTGCTATCGTCGAATTGAGCTCAGCGATATGGACTTATACAGCAACAAAATATCGTCGATCTGAGCTCAAAGATCGTCGAACTGAGCTCAGAGATAGAGACCCAATACTGAGTCAAGATCGTCGAAGTGAGCTCGCAGATCGTCGAATGGAGTTCGACGATTTGATGAAGTTGAGCTCAGCGATCGTCGAATGGAGTTCGACGATATGTCGAAGTTGAGCTAGACGATCGTTGATCGCAGTTCGACGAATTGTCGTGCTGAGCTCGACGATATGACTTAGTATCAAACTGAAAATTCTTGGTCTTGAGGGCAGCTTCCAAACTTAGACTTCTAACCCTTAGACTCAATTCTAATTGACCTTTAGATCTATACAGGAGGTCAAAAACTGGTTTCCTAGAGACATAGTGATCCTGACCCAAATTAGTAATAGGGTGTTCCAACAATCTCCCCCTATTTGGGTTAGGATTACTATTTACAGAATTTGGAAAAATTAAGTAACAACATACAAGCAATAATACAGAAAAGCAAAAACACTGGACAAGCAGAACCACATATATATATCATCCCAGATAATAATCAGAAATCAGAGTGATTGTCACCTTACATAATCATTTCTTCTCCTTATTCTTAATGAGTTTGATTTCTCTATTGGGGTTGAGAGCTTCCTTCTTTGATCTTGTATCATCTGCTGCACCTAAAGAGGTTTGCTGTTTGGGCCTGGGAACTACATCTTCAGGATGCAGCTCCATGTATCTATCAGAATCAAAGAATTTGCTTGACACATATCTTTCCAACTATTTCTTTCTCTATTCAGACATTGTAGTGATGTTGGAGGAGTCTTTGCCTTGCTCTCTAGCTTTCTTAATCTGGTCCAGTGCAGCAAGATCTTTCATCCTTGCAGTCCAAGCAGCTGGATTGTTCTCAGGGTCTTCAAATAGCACTGGTGGCTCATATCTACTAGATGGATTGTCCTGAGGAGGCCTGGACGAAACTATTTCCTTTAGTTTATAGGGAAAAGGACCAGAGGTGGTGTCAGATGAGATTTGTCCTTCCCTGGAGTAGGGATGTTGCCTTGAATATCCTTTAGAATAAACCTGGAATTCTCTTTGATTGCCTCTGTAGTTTCCTCTTCTAGATTGAGAGCCTCTAGACTGGCTTCCCCTATGATATGATCTGGCATATGGCTGATAGGGGGTTTGGCTTCTAGCAGAGGGTTGAGCAGCTGAACTTCCACCTACACCTGCATCAGGAGGAGGTGGTGAAGGAGGATGAGGATGTTGGAATTGGGAAGAGCCTTTTTCATATTTCCTTTTCTTCTTCATTGCTTTGAGTTGATTCTTTGAGTACTGTATCCAGTGCTCAGTTATGGGGCAGTCATGAAGAATATAATATGGTATGTCATTGTTGTCCTTGACCTTGGCTGGAGGTACTCTCTTCATGGCTTTGCTCCTTGCCTTTCTCTTCCTGGCAATGGTAGCAGAAGAATCATCAGAATCTGTCTTGAACTCATCACTTTCAGAACTTTGATCATCATAAAGAGCATCAATCTTTTTCATCAAATCTTTCTTGAGCTGGGTTGAAGCAGAAGTAGATACAGAACTGGTAACAGGAGTTGAAGCATCAGTAACAGCAGCAGATACTGAAGGTTCTGGAGCAGTAATAACAGTAGTTGGGGCAGCAACAGTTTCACTTTCAGAAACAACAATATCAGCAGCAGAAATATCATCAGAAAATACAGAGGGCTCAACATCATGTGCCTCTGTCATAAGGATATCAGTAGAAACTGGAACAGTAGTAGCAGCAGCACTGACAGCACTAATAGCAACAGATACATCAACACTATCTTCAGCAGGAGGGGCAGCAGCATCAGAAATAGCAACCATGCTATCAGCAGGAGTAGCAGCAGCATAAACTGCGTTAACAAAGGAAGTTATGATGCTGGGTCACAACAAGAGAAGGGCACAAGGGCCTTGGAGAGATCCTCTGGGGGCTGGATAGCAACTGTCTCTGGAAGACAACTAAGGTAGGCTGAATCAAATGCTGACAGCAGAGACCTGAGGTCTATTGAAAAAACTACAACTGGAGCTTGAGGAAGAGCAACAGCAGCAGCAGCAACAACTGAAGCTGAAGAAACAGCAGACACAGCAGGCAAGCTCACTTCATAGGGCATCTCCCCCTGCCTAGATTCAGACAAGGTTGTATCAAGGCACACTGCTGAAGGGGCTGCCTGAGGGAATAAGGAAGAGACCCTGGCAGAGAGAGCTGCCACTGACTGGAGTAATGGAGCTAAGGATGTCTCCAAGAGAAGAGATAGCCTAGGGGCTAGCAATTCATAAATCCTGTCAGCAAGGGCTGGAAGATCCACTTGCTCTGCAGGGACTGGAGCAGAGGTAGAGGATGGAGGTATAGCTGTTGGTGATGGTAGAGGAGATCTGGTGTATTGAGGAAGAGATGGCTGAGGTGTGGGTAAAGTGGTGATGGAGGACAGTGGGATGGAGATAGATGGTGTGAAGGTGGGTTGATCAATGATTTCTTACAGACGGTCTTGGTAAGAGGTTGATGATGAGGGTAGCTCAGGAGGTGAGGAGGGTGAGTCATCCATGAAGGAATCATCAATAAGGTTGAATGAGGGAATGGAGGGAGATGTGGCAATATCTGGTTGAGGGTAGGAGTATAAAGGATGGAATTGTTCATCTGTGACAGTTGGAATTGGTGTTGGTATGGATGTTGGAGATGGGCTGGAGATGATGATGGTGGATGGAGTTTGAATGGTGGATGGAATTGGAAGAGATTGAATTGGAGGAGGAGGAGGAGGAGAAGCAGCAGCAGGCAGGTCATCTGTAGGGGCAGAGACCTGAGGGGAAGTGACTCTGACAGTCCTAGTGCTTGAAGGTGTGCTGGAAGAGGGTCTGCTAGGCTTGATGATCTGCCTGTCCCATTTACCAAATAGGGCACAGGACAGTCTCTTGAAAGCATTAATGTGTATCCCAGAGGATACTAGCAATGCAGGGCATCTATTCTGCAGAAAAATGCCTAAGATCCTTCCAAAATTTACAAAACTCTTGTTAATTTTCTTCTTAATTAGGTCAAAGAAGACCTCTCCCCAGATCAAGCTCTTCCTATCCACTATGGCTCACATTAAGCATAGCTGATACTGGAAATACTATCATGGGCAGAGTGCTTAGCCAATAGGACTTTCCCAACTACATTAGCCAGGAATCTATATTCCACAGACAGATTCTTTTTCAACAGCTTGCTAGGGTTAGCCTCAGAATGACCCATTCTTGCAAGCAAGTCAGCATATTCTTCTCCAGATAAGTCAGCAGAATCTCCACCAGTACTTAACTCAAAAACCTCTGTCAGAATTGCTGGGGTCAAGGGTACCTGTGTGCCAGAGATTGATCCAACAATGGTGTTTTGATCCTGATTGTGGGCAGTGTAGACCCACTCTTTAATTTCATCAGCAGCAAGTTTAATCCTGGTTGTCATGATAGTAGCAAGTTTCTGCTCTTTGAACAACTCCAAGATGTCCTGGAAAACCTGATCTGTCGTGCTGAAGGATTCCATGTCAATGTCAAAGCCGGCATCAAATTTCATGGCGACGAGAACAGCAACAGAAACGGACATAGTTACCTGCAAATATTCAACAAACAAAACGACCAAGTGCAGAAATGTTTGGAGGGAAAGAAAGTTTTTGCAGAGAAATCGAAAGCGCAAAAGAGAACGACGGCGAAAAATGAATTTTATATTAGGGTTCGACACAGAAATGGAAAGATCGTGGAACTCAGTTCGACAATCGGGGCTTCTAAAGGAATCTGAAGAGTCTTCAACATCGTCGATCTCCGTTCGACGATATTGGAGAGCGTCGAGCTCTGTTCGACGATCGTTCAGAGAACAAAATCGTCGAGCGTCGTTCGACGATCGCTGACCGGAAAAGATAGTTCATACTATCTGAGAAACGCTGAACTCAGGTCGACGATTTCGGAAATCGTCGATCTCCGTTCGACGATCTGGGGGAAAATCGTCGAGCGCAGTTCAGAGACCAGAAAAACTCTAGACACTAAGAAAAATCAAGATGTTTGCCTAGTCTTGGTCAATTTTTAAACTTTTAAAATCTTGGATATTATTTAAGACTTCCTCCATCTAACATTCCTAACTGATTTAGGAAGAAGGTGTGTTTCTTTTCATCCAAGGGCTTGGTGAAAATATCTCCTCTTTGTAAGTCAGTTGGGATATATTGCAGTTTAATTTTATTCTTTTCAACATTATCCCTTAAGAAGTGATGCCTAATCTCTATGTGTTTTGTCCTACTATGGAGGACTGGATTTTGAGCTATAGAAATAGCACTGGTGTTCTCACAAAAGATTTTAGACTTCTCTAAGTTGTAGCCATAGTCTAGGAGTTGGTTTTGAATCCATAAGATTTGTGAACAACAACTGCCTGCAGCAATATATTCAGCTTCAGCAGTTGAAGTTGACATTGCTAACTGATTTGGGAAGGAGCATCGCCGCCCCGAGTTGGGCGCGGGATCATTATAATTTGGTCAGCATTGCTGACCGTTGCCTTGTTTTGCCACCGTGCGGTGGTTTGTTGCTTGCAGATGCTGCTGGACCAAGCGGTCAATAGCGGGCTAAAGACGAAGTTGCAAAGCCGGCCCTCGAAGGCCTAGTTGGAGTGTTTACTGTTTTATTCATGTATGACCGGCCTGCGTGCCGTGGTTTGTAAAACATGTAATATCAAGTGAACCATTTTGTAAGGCCTTAAGGCTAGTACTGCTGTATGTATAACATTCCTATTTGGTATTCGTGGACATTAATGCTTTAGTGCTGGGTTCTTTATTGCAACTTATTAATCTGCTTCCGCTAGAATGCTCTGTGTAGGACGTTATGATTGATTGGATGGTTTCCATGAGTAACCACCCGGTCTGTCTGTAGTATATGGTGTCGGGCCCCGGCCGGACCTACTGTTATATGCTATGCGACGGATAGGGGTGTTATAGTCGACACAAGCCTTCATAAGTGTCGACATAGCTTCTCTAGGTGTCGACACATGGACTTAGAAATTTTTCTGCATTTCCAGCAATTACTTAACCTGCATATATAAACTCAAAATACATCAAATACACCTTGATGCATATCATTGAGTAGGATGAGACTTCTTCAAATCTGGTACATATTTTTTAATGTACCCAACAACTGTACATTTCTTGTACTACATATTGAATGCCCTCAAAATCAGAAGGTGGATAAATAATTTGAGCTACTTCCTGCTGAACCCCTTCATTTGAAGCCTGTTGAATACCTGATTCAGCAGTTTTATCATCATCACACAGGGGTGGATAACAAAGATTTGCTCTGATAGCATTAGTGATCCATTTAGCATGTTCAGAGCCTGCATTGACTAACACTCTCTCCCCCTTTATGACTTCTCGTTCAACATTATCTCGTAGATCATCCTTTTGAAACCTTATCTGATTAGCTAGGTAATTGAAAGAATTAGTGCCTAACCACCTAGAGGGGGGGGGGGGGTGAATAGGTGTAATTCCTTTTACTTTTTAAGGCAGAAAATCTGTTTAGTTAAATAAAAAGAAACTGCAAATTCTACAGCTAACACAGCACAGCATTCACAGCAACATTCAATCACAAAGTGCACACAGTTTTTATAGTGGTTCCCCAAGGACTGGGTACATCCACTTTCCCCCTTCGCCTATCTAGCAGTGTACTAGATTCGGCCTAACTTCTGCACTTCACCTCAGATACTCAGATCTTACAACTCAGAACCCAATAAGGCTCTTATAGCTCAGGCAATTTCCCTACCTCAGCCTACATAAGGCCTACAACTCAGAGATACAATCTCTTACAACTCAGGCTCACAGTCCTACCTCAGCCTTCAACAAGGACTACCACTCAGAGAAAATATTCTCCTACACTCAGCCTTTATAAGCACAGGCATACAACTCAGATCTATAAAGATCCTACAGAAAATTGATTTAACAAAATGTTTTACCACCACCCTGGTAGAGAGAGAATGGATGGATGGCTTCTTGATCTGTTCTTGGAAGAATCTGATGGCAGAGAACAACCTCTCTTAGCTTTCTTCAAAGCTTCTTGAATCTGAACTCAGTAGGGTTGAACTCTTGAGAAGTTGATCTTCAATCAGCTTCTGACTTGAGATTCAGATCTCAATCTGAATCTTTCTTGGCAGCCTGGTTCAGCAACTGCACTTCAGTGGATGGAGCTCTCTCTCTCCAACTTCTTCTAAGACATTCTGATGAAAATCTTCTGTATTATTACTTCTATCAGTTCTCTTTAGTTGTTCATCAATCCTCTTTTTCTGTTGAATGAGAATGCCTTTATATAGACTTTCTCCATGGTCACCGGCTGATCCAATTTCTAACAAACTTCTGACAGCTTTGACAGTTGCAGTAGACCGGTTAGAAATGGCAGCTGTCAAGTCATCCAGTCACTTCTTGAAATACTTTCTGAAAGTGCAGCTAGATCTGATATACTCTAGAGGGGTGTCAATAGAGTATGTGGTGCTTGAAAACGTTTTACAACAATTGTTGTAATCTGAGTGAGCCGGGAAGCAATTATTAAATCTAATAACAGAACTAAACTAATCACAAAACAAACACAGAACAATCACAGCCAGAAACAAAAATAAAGACAAGCAAGCCAGATGACACAAGGAACTATAGTGGTTCCCCTAAACTTGGGTACATCCACTCTTCTACCACCCTAGGTAGGAATCCACTGTAGGATGAGTTGATCAGGTGTCCTGGGCACCAATGAGCTTTTGATAAGGTGCTCAAAAACCAAATCAGATTTTTTGATCAGGTGTCTTGCCACCAATGAGCTTTTGACAAGGTGCTCAAAAACCAAGCTCAAACTTTTGAAGGGAGTTTGAGAAACCCTTTACAGAGATGGGGATGAGAGAGTGATGGAAGTCTTCTCTTTCTCAAAGCAGCTGAGAAGACTATGTGGATTTGATGGTGTCAAAGCTCCCCCTGAGTCCTTGAGATGTTCAGGAAAAGAAGCTTTGTTGTAGGGTGATAGGCCTTCAGAAGTTGATCTCCAACAAATGATGATTTCAGCAACAACTGAAATGTTAGGTGTCTGGAGTCTTGATAGATGTTGGCCTTGAACACTTGAGACAAGAGAGATCAGAAGATTTCAGAAAGTTTGATGTCCTTGGATGTGTGTTCTTCAGAGAATTCTTTGAGACAGAGAATATTTTGTTCTTGTTCTTGTCTGTGTTCTGAGTGCTCAGTGATGTCTGAGAGAGATTCAAAAATCTTGTCTTTTATTCTCTGGTACTGAATAGAAAAACATCCTCGGTCAAGAATAGCCGTTGGCCTGCATTAATTGCATCCTTAATTGTAAATGTCTTCTGGAGGAAAGTCCAAAGAAACATTCTTTGATAATCCCTTGAAACTTGGTCCAGAATAAATGAAAACGGCTAGAAAATCTTCTGAATTAATTGCTGAATAACTCGTTAACTGATCTGAATTTGAATCTTGAAAATCCTTGAAGTCATCAGAAAACGTCGAACTGAGCTCTGCTATCGTCGAATTGAGCTCAGCGATATGGACTTATACAGCAACAAAATATCGTCGATCTGAGCTCAAAGATCGTCGAACTGAGCTCAGAGATAGAGACCCAATACTGAGTCAAGATCGTCGAAGTGAGCTCGCAGATCGTCGAATGGAGTTCGACGATTTGATGAAGTTGAGCTCAGCGATCGTCGAATGGAGTTCGACGATATGTCGAAGTTGAGCTAGACGATCGTTGATCGCAGTTCGACGAATCGTCGTGCTGAGCTCGACGATATGACTTAGTATCAAACTGAAAATTCTTGGTCTTGAGGGCAGCTTCCAAACTTAGACTTCTAACCCTTAGACTCAATTCTAATTGACCTTTAGATCTATACAGGAGGTCAAAAACTGGTTTCCTAGAGACATAGTGATCCTGACCCAAATTAGTAATAGGGTGTTCCAACAATCTCCCCCTATTTGGGTTAGGATTACTATTTACAGAATTTGGAAAAATTAAGTAACAACATACAAGCAATAATACAGAAAAGCAAAAAACTGGACAAGCAGAACCACATATATATATCATCCCAGATAATAATCAGAAATCAGAGTGATTGTCACCTTACATAATCATTTCTTCTCCTTATTCTTAATGAGTTTGATTTCTCTATTGGGGTTGAGAGCTTCCTTCTTTGATCTTGTATCATCTGCTGCACCTAAAGAGGTTTGCTGTTTGGGCCTGGGAACTACATCTTCAGGATGCAGCTCCATGTATCTATCAGAATCAAAGAATTTGCTTGACACATATCTTTCCAACTATTTCTTTCTCTATTCAGACATTGTAGTGATGTTGGAGGAGTCTTTGCCTTGCTCTCTAGCTTTCTTAATCTGGTCCAGTGCAGCAAGATTTTTCATCCTTGCAGTCCAAGCAGCTGGATTGTTCTCAGGGTCTTCAAATAGCACTGGTGGCTCATATCTATTAGATGGATTGTCCTGAGGAGGCCTGGACGAAACTATTTCCTTTAGTTTATAGGGAAAAGGACCAGAGGTGGTGTCAGATGAGATTTGTCCTTCCCTGGAGTAGGGATGTTGCCTTGAATATCCTTTAGAATAAACCTGGAATTCTCTTTGATTGCCTCTGTAGTTTCCTCTTCTAGATTGAGAGCCTCTAGACTGGCTTCCCCTATGATATGATCTGGCATATGGCTGATAGGGGGTTTGGCTTCTAGCAGAGGGTTGAGCAGCTGAACTTCCACCTACACCTGCATCAGGAGGAGGTGGTGAAGGAGGATGAGGATGTTGGAATTGGGAAGAGCCTTTTTCATATTTCCTTTTCTTCTTCATTGCTTTGAGTTGATTCTTTGAGTACTGCATCCAGTGCTCAGTTATGGGGCAGTCATGAAGAATATAATATGGTATGTCATTGTTGTCCTTGACCTTGGCTAGAGGTACTCTCTTCATGGCTTTGCTCCTTGCCTTTCTCTTCCTGGCAATGGTAGCAGAAGAATCATCAGAATCTGTCTTGAACTCATCACTTTCAGAACTTTGATCATCATAAAGAGCATCAATCTTTTTCATCAAATCTTTCTTGAGCTGGGTTGAAGCAGAAGTAGATACAGAACTGGTAACAGGAGTTGAAGCATCAGTAACAGCAGCAGATACTGAAGGTTCTTGAGCAGTAATAACAGTAGTTGGGGCAGCAACAGTTTCACTTTCAGAAACAACAATATCAGCAGCAGAAATATCATCAGAAAATACAGAGGGCTCAACATCATGTGCCTCTGTCATAAGGATATCAGTAGAAACTAGAACAGTAGTAGCAGCGGCACTGACAGCACTAATAGCAACAGATACATCAACACTATCTTCAGTAGGAGGGGCAGCAGCATCAGAAATAGCAACCATGCTATCAGTAGGAGTAGCAGCAGCATAAACTGAGTTAACAAAGGAAGTTATGATGTTGGGTCACAACAAGAGAAGGGCACAAGGGCCTTGGAGAGATCCTCTGGGGGCTGGATAGCAACTGTCTCTGGAAGACAACTAAGGTAGGCTGAATCAAATGCTGACAGCAGAGACCTGAGGTCTATTGAAAAAACTACAACTGGAGCTTGAGGAAGAGCAACAGCAGCAGCAGCAACAACTGAAGCTGAAGAAACAGCAGACACAGCAGGCAAGCTCACTTCATAGGGCATCTCCCCCTGCCTAGATTCAGACAAGGCTGTATCAAGGCACACTGCTGAAGGGGCTGCCTGAGGGAATAAGGAAGAGACCCTGGCAGAGAGAGCTGCCACTGACTGGAGTAATGGAGCCAAGGATGTCTCCAAGAGAAGAGATAGCCTGGGGGCTAGCAATTCATAAATCCTGTCAGCAAGGGCTGGAAGATCCACTTGCTCTGCAGGGACTGGAGCAGAGGTAGAGGATGGAGGTATAGCTGTTGGTGATGGTAGAGGAGATCTGGTGTATTGAGGAAGAGATGGCTGAGGTGTGGGTAAAGTGGTGATGGAGGACAGTGGGATGGAGATAGATGGTGTGAAGGTGGGTTGATCAATGATTTTTTGCAGACGGTCTTGGTAAGAGGTTGATGATGAGGGTAGCTCAGGAGGTGAGGAGGGTGAGTCATCCATGAAGGAATCATCAATAAGGTTGAATGAGGGAATGGAGGGAGATGTGGCAATATCTGGTTGAGGGTAGGAGTATAAAGGATGGAATTGTTCATCTGTGACAGTTGGAATTGGTGTTGGTATGGATGTTGGAGATGGGCTGGAGATGATGATGGTGGATGGAGTTTGAATGGTGGATGGAATTGGAAGAGATGGAATTGGAGGAGGAGGAGGAGGAGAAGCAGCAGCAGGCAGGTCATCTGTAGGGGAAGTGACTCTGACAGTCCTAGTGCCTGAAGGTGTGCTGGAAGAGGGCCTGCTAGGCTTGATGATCTGCCTGTCCCATTTACCAAATAGGGCACAGGACAGTCTCTTGAAAGCATTAATGTGTATCCCAGAGGATACTAGCAATGCAGGGCATCTATTCTGCAGAAAAATGCCTAAGATCCTTCCAAAATTTACAAAACTCTTATTAATTTTCTTCTTAATTAGGTCAAAGAAGACCTCTCCCCAGTTCAAGCTCTTCCTGTCCACTATGGCTCCCATTAAGCATAGCTGATACTGGAAATAGTATCATGGGAAGAGTGCTTAGCCAATAGGACTTTCCCAACTACATCAGCCAGGAATCTATATTCCACAGACAGATTCTTTTTCAACAGCTTGCTAGGGTTAGCCTCAGAATGGCCCATTCTTGCAAGCAAGTCAGCATATTCTTCTCCAGATAAGTCAGCAGAATCTCCACCAGTACTTAACTCAAAAACCTCTGTCAGAATTGCTGGGGTCAAGGGTACCTGTGTGCCAGAGATTGATCCAATAATGGTGTTTTGATCCTGATTGTGGGCAGTGTAGACCCACTCTTTAATTTCATCAGCAGCAAGTTTAATCCTGGTTGT
Source organism: Platanthera guangdongensis (assembly GCA_039583875.1). Taxonomy (NCBI): domain Eukaryota; kingdom Viridiplantae; phylum Streptophyta; class Magnoliopsida; order Asparagales; family Orchidaceae; genus Platanthera; species Platanthera guangdongensis. The sequence goes on along the minus strand of CM077160.1, from coordinate 7,375,506 downwards.
CATGATGTAGCAAGTTTCTGCTCTTTGAACAACTCCAAGATGTCCTGGAAAACCTGATCTGTCGTGCTGAAGGATTCCATGTCAATGTCAAAGCCGGCATCAAATTTCATGGCGGCGAGAACAGCAACAGAAACGGCCATAGTTACATGCAAAGATTCAACAAACAAAACGACCAAGTGCAGAAATGTTTGGAGGGAAAGAAAGTTTTTGCAGAGAAATCGAAAGCACAAAACAGAACGACGGCGAAAAATGAATTTTATATTAGGGTTCGACGCAGAAATGGAAAGATCGTGGAACTCAGTTCGACAATCGAGGCTTCTAAAGGAATCTAAAGAGTCTTCAACATCGTCGATATCCGTTCGACGATATTGGAGAGTGTCGAGCTCTGTTCGACGATCGTTCAGAGAACAAAATCGTCGAGCGCCGTTCGACGATCGCTGATCGGAAAAGATAGTTCATACTATCTGAGAAACGCTGAACTCAGGTCGACGATTTCGGAAATCGTCGATGTCCGTTCGACGATCTGGGGGAAAATCATCGAGCGTAGTTCAGAGACCAGAAAAACTCTAGACACTAAGAAAAATCAAGATGTTTGCCTAGTCTTGGTCAATTTTTAAACTTTTAAAATCTTGGATATTATTTAAGACTTCCTCCATCTAACATTCCTAACTGATTTAGGAAGAAGGTGTGTTTCTTTTCATCCAAGGGCTTGGTGAAAATATCTCCCCTTTGTAAGTCAGTTGGGATATATTGCAGTTCAATTTTATTATTTTCAACATTATCCCTTAAGAAGTGATGCCTAATCTCTATGTGTTTTGTCATACTATGGAGGACTGGATTTTGAGCTATAGAAATAGCACTGGTATTATCACAAAAGATTTTAGACTTCTCTAAGTTGTAGCCATAGTCTAGGAGTTGGTTTTGAATCCACAAGATTTGTGAACAATAACTGCCTGCAGCCATATATTCAGCTTCAGCAGTTGAAGTTGACATAGAAGTTTGTTTCTTACAAAACCAAGAGACAAGTCTGTCACCAAGGAACTAACAAGTTCCACTGGTGCTTTTCCTGTCAATTCTGCATCCAGCATAATCAGCATCAGAAAATCCAGTCAAATCAAATGCTGAATCTTTTGGATACCAGAGACCTAGATTTGGACAACTTTTAACATACCTGAGAATCCTCTTTACTAATGTTAGGTGTGACTCTCTAGGGCTTACTTGGAACCTAGCACATATACATGTAGCAAATATTATATCTGGTCTACTGGCTGTAAGGTACAGTAAAGAGCCAATCATTGCTCTATATGTTGTCTGATCAACAGGTTTCCCATGTTCATCGACATCCAATACAGCATTGGTAGGCATGGGTGTTTTCATGCAAGATGCTTCAGACATGCCAAATTTCTTAACCAATTCATTTGCATACTTGGTTTGAGAAATAAAGATTCCTTCAGCATGCTGTTTGACTTGCAATCCTAGGAAGAAGGATAGCTCACCCATGCTACTCATTTCAAATTTAGAATGCATTAGGTTGGAAAACCTTTTGCACAATTTTGAGTCAGTAGAACCAAAAATAATATCATCTACATAGATTTGTACCAGTAGGGTATGTGACTTATGGGTTCTAATGAAAAAAGTTTGGTCTACTCTACCCCTTATAAATCCATTTTCCAAAAGAAAGCATGCTAGGATCTCATACCATGCTCTAGGAGCTTGCTTGAGACCATATAATGCTTTGTTCAATCTAAAAACATAATCAGGATAAGTTGGAGAGATAAAACCAGGAGGTTGTCTGACATATACTTCTTCTTTGATGTCTCCATTTAGGAATGCACTTTTGACATCCATCTGATATACCTTGAATCCTTTATGTGCTGCATAAGCTAAAAAGATTCTGATGGCTTCCAATCTTGCAACTGGTGCAAAAGTCTAGTCATAGTCTATTCCTTCTTCTTGAGAATATCCTTGAGCAACTAGCCTTACCTTGTTCCTTACAATTACTCCTTGATCATCCAATTTGTTTCTGAACACCCACTTTGTTCCAACAATGGAGTGATCCTTAGGCTTTGCCACTAGTTCCCACACTTTGTTCCTTTCAAATTGATGCAACTCTTCTTGCATTGCAATGATCTAGTGTGGATCTTGCTCTGCATCTTGAATGGACTGAGGTTCAATTTGAGATAGGAAGCAGGTGTGCAACAAGTTTTGGTTGACCTGATTTCTGGTTTGCACACCAGCTGAGATGTCTTCAATTATTTGGGAAATTGGATGATCTCTTGATGTTACTAAATCAACAGGGGGTGTTAATTGTTCACCAACCTGTGTTGTTGTTTCCTCTTATGGTACAACAACTGGCTCTTCAAGTTGTTCTTCAATATGTTGAATACTTTCTTCATCTTCACTGCTTTCATCCTTTTGGGTAACCTGTAACTTGTTCAAGTCTTCAACAAGAGAATGTTCCTGCAAAGGTTCTATGGTAGAAGAAATCTTCTCCTTGAAAGACATGTTATATTCATCAAATGATATATGAACAGATTCCTCAATTTTTAGAGATGATTTATTATAAACCCTATAAGCCTTGTTGATCATGGAGTATCCCAGAAACACTCCTTCATCAGCTTTAGCTTGAAATTTTGCTAAATATTTCTTGTCATTATTATGTATGTAGCAAATACAACCAAAAACTTTAAAATAATCAACTTTAGGTTTCTTCCCTTTGAGTAATTCATAGGGAGTCTTTCCCTTTAGTTTATGTATCAAACTTCTATTCAGCACATAGTTGGAGGTGTTCACTGCCTCTGCCCAAAAGGATAGAGGAAGGTGAGCATCTGACAACAATGTAGTGGCAGATTCAATAAGGGTTCTATTTTTCCTTTCAGCTACCCCATTTTGTTGAGGAGTTCTAGGAGCTGAGAAAGTATGCCTGAACCCTTTACTCTGACAGAACTCTTGCATAAGAAGAGAATCAAACTCTGTCCCATGATCACTTCTGATCAGGGCAATGTGAGTATTGAACTCAATCTGTATACATTTGAGAAACTCTGTCAAACACTTAAAGTTATCAGACTTCTTCCTTAGAAAGAACACCCAAGTGAATCTAGAGAAGTCATCTACAGCTACTAAAGTGTAAGATTTCCATCCTAGGCTTTGTACTGTGATGGGTCCAAAAAGATTCATGTGTAACAGATACAATATCCTAGGTGAATCACTCTTATTAAGTGACCTAAAACTGTTTTTAGTTTGCTTGCCTAATTGACAAGCCCTGCAGAGTCCTTCCTTCTTGTAGGGGCCAGAAGGTAGTCCTCTAACAAGGTTGTCCTTGGATAGCCTAGCAATAGTTCTAAGGTTTAGGTGTCCTAGTCTCTTATGCCATAAAATATTTGGTCTACAAACAGAATTGAACAGGCAAATATCTACATCTGTTGAAAGAAAATCTACTAGATAGATGTTACCTTTCCTTTTACCTGTCAACGCATTGTGTTGTCCTCTGACTTGATTTTGCATAATGCTTTGCTGAAGATCACCTGGTAGCCTTCATTACATAGCTGAATGATGCTTATTAAGTTGTGCTTCAGTCCTTCCACATAAGCTACCTTCTTGAATGTTACTGATCCAATTTGGACTGCACCATATCCTTTGGTTTGTCCAAAGTTTGAATCACCAAAGATAACTTTGGGTCCAAGCTTGGCTCTAAAGGATGTGAGGTTGTCCTTGTTTCCTGTCATGTGCTTAGAGCACCCACTATCCAAGTACCATTGCTGGTTAGATGTTGGATAGGTCTTCACCTGCACATAAGACAATTCATTTGTTTTTGACCCAGTTTACCTTGGGCCTAGGTTGATAACCTTTAAACTCTGAAATAAAAGACATCCCAGGTTGACTCTTATAACCTTCAGGATGATATCTCCTTGGAGGTATAATCCATTCAGTATAAGGGTTAAGGATTTGGGATGAAGGACCCTTAGGATTGGATTTTGATTTGCCCTTGAAAGACTTTCCAGAGCTCTGACCTCTGTTCGACGATCGTGGAGCTGCGTTCGACGATCTTGGGTCAGATCGTCGAGCTCTGTTCGACGGTCGACTATGGCAGAGTTCAGGAACTTGAGATCGTCGACCTGAGTTCGACAATTTTGCCTGAGATCGTCGATCTGCGTTCGGCGATCGTCGATCTCCGTTCGACGATTTCTGCTGGGACTTAGTTTTCTTGGGCAGATCAGAATTTTTCCTAGCTACCTCTACAACTCCCTTCCCTTTATCAGAAATGAATTTGATTGGAGTTATTAGAACTATGGGTTGGCTGGATGAAGCACCCAAGCCCAGTGTACTGTTAAATCTGGAGTTCACTGTGCTTGTGATGTCCATCAGTTTGATGCTTCTCCCATTAAGGGATTCTTCAAGCTTCTTGGCCTCAGATAGCTCACTTTTCAGTGAAGCTATCTGCTCCCTACAGCACTCCAACTCCTGAGAGAGTTTGAGGTTTTCTGACTTTAAGGTATTATGTTCAGATAAATGATTTCTGAGAGAGATAATTTCTTTCTCAGATTTTAGCAGGTCTAAACATAATGCTTTAAACTCAGATTTAAAGTTCTCTGGATTAAAATCAAATGAACTAATTACCTGATCTTCTTCAGGTTGAGTCTCTGAATCTAACTCTGACTCTTCTTCATCTGAATTATGTTGTGAGGTATTGATTGCCATCATGCAGAACTCCTTCTCTTCTGCATCATCTTCATCATCACTAGAGCTGGATGAGGCTTCTGACTCCTCTTCAGTCTCACTCCAGGATTCAGCAACAAACCCCTTTCTTGTGTGTTTGTTTTTGCTTGAGGAGGGTTTGCCATTGCCATTCCTCTTGGAGTCTTTCTCCTTTCTTCTTTCTTTCTTGTCCCTTCTGTCCTTGTTTTTGTTTTCTGGACAGTCAGGAACAATGTGCCCTGGTTTCCTGCAACCAAAGCAGACAATTTCCTTATTATTAATTGACTTATCATACCTTGGCTTATCATGCTCCTTTTATGATCTCCTTCTGAAGTCCTTTTTGGCCATCTTGTAAAATCTTTTGGCCAACAGACTGAGCAGTTCATCATTGCCTGTGACTTTGTCTTCAGGCTGATCTTCAGTTGCCTTGAAGACTACTGTCTTCTCTTTTCTTGTGGCTGGTGAGGCAGCCTTCTGTTCTTCTTCTCTATTCTTAATGAGTAGCTCATAAGATTTGAGCTTACCCAATAGAGCTTCAGTGGTGATCTCATTTAAACTTCTGGCATCTTTGATTGGCCAGATTCTTGAATCCCAAGTGCTAGGGAAGCACATTAGAATTTTATCATTAAGTTCAGTTAGTGAGATCTCTTTATCCAAGGTCCTGAGTTCACTGACTATTAGACTGAGCCTGTTGTACATATCTCCAACTGACTCAGCTTCTCCCTTCTTGAAATTCTCATATTGAGATATGAGGTGGGATCTCCTGTCCTTTCTCTCATCAGCTGAGCCTGAGACTATTTCAGAGAGTTTATCCCAGATTTCCTTTGCTGAATTGCATTCAGCCACCTTTTGAAAGATGTCATCAGACATTGTCTGGGCTAAGATGTTCATAGCCTTGGCATCAGCTACCTTCCATTTCTTGATGTCAGCATCTGTTCCTGATGGAGGTGGAACAACATTTGTACTTGAGTTCTCTGGAGGTCTTGGACAAACTGTCAAAACAGAGTTAAAAATATTCTCGTCAATAGAATTCATGTATAATCTGATCCTTGCTTTCCAAAGTGCAAACTTGGATAGATTGCACACTGGAGGTCTGGTGCTAGCATAATCTTTGTTTTAGGCCATGATTTGTGAAAACAAAATCTAATACTAAACTCAAAAGAAAACAGATCTAACTAGGAATCTTTGGTTCAGGTGTTAGCCTATGCAACCACCAATGTGTGGTATGTTTAACCAATCTCCCTCTGATACCAATTGAAAGTGCAGCTAGATCTGATATACTCTAGAGGGGGGTGAATAGAGTATGTGGTGCTTGAAAACTTTTTACAACAATTATTGTAATCTGAGTGAGCAGGGAAGCAATTATTAAATCTAATCATAGAACTAAACTAATCGCAAAACAAACACAAAACAATCACAGCCAGAAACAAAAATAAAGACAAGCAAGTCAGATGACACAAGGAACTATAGTGGTTCCCCTAAACTTGGGTACATCCACTCTTCTACCACCCTAGGTAGGAATCCACTGCAGGATGAGTTGATCAGGTGTCCTGGGCACCAATGAGCTTTTGATAAGGTGCTCAAAAACCAAATCAGATTTTTTGATCAGGTGTCTTGCCACCAATGAGCTTTTGACAAGGTGATCAAAAATCAAGCTCAAACTTTTGAAGGGAGTTTGAGAAACCCTTTACAGAGATGGGGATGAGAGAGTGATGGAAGTATTCTCTTTCTCAAAGCAGCTGAGAAGACTATGTGGATTTGATGGTGTCAAAGCTCCCCCTGAGTCCTTGAGATGTTCAGGAAAAGAAGCTTTGCTGTAGGGTGATAGGCCTTCAGAAGTTGATCTCCAGCAAATGATGATTTCAGCAACAGCTGAAATGTTAGGTGTCTGGAGTCTTGAAAGATGTTGGCCTTGAACACTTGAGACAAGAGAGATCAGAAGATTTCAGAAAGTTTGATCTCCTTGGATGTGTGTTCTTCAGAGAATTCTTTGAGACAAAGAATATTTTGTTCTTGTTCTTGTCTGTGTTCTGAATGCTCAGTGATGTCTGAGAGAGATTCAAAAATCTTGTCTTTTATTCTCTGGTACTGAATAGAAAAACATCCTCTGTTAAGAATAGTCGTTGGCCTGCATTAATTGCATCCTTAATTGCAAATGTCTTCTGGAGGAAAGTCCAAAGAAACATTCCTTGATAATCCCTTGAAACTTGGTCCAGAATAAATGAAAACGGCTAGAAAATCTTCTGAATTAATTGCTGAATAACTCCTTAACTGATCTGAATTTGAATCTTGAAAATCCTTGAAGTCATCAGAAAACGTCGAACTGAGCTCTGCTATCGTCGAACTGAGCTCAGTGATATGGACTTATACAGCAACAAAATATCGTCGATCTGAGCTCAAAGATCGTCGAACTGAGCTCAGAGATAGAGACCCAATACTGAGTCAAGATCGTCGAACTGAGCTCGCAGATCGTCGAATGGAGTTCGACGATTTGATGAAGTTGAGCTCAGCGATCGTCGAATGGAGTTCGACGATCTGTCGAAGTTGAGCTAGACGATCGTCGATCGGAGTTCGACGAATCGTCGTGCTGAGCTCGACGATATGACTTAGTCTCAAAATGAAAATTCTTGGTCTTGAGGGCAGCTTCCAAACTTTGACTTATAACCCTTAGACTCAATTCTAATTGACCTTTAGATCTATACAGGAGGTCAAAAACTGGTTTCCTAGAGACATAGTGATCCTGACCCAAATTAGTAATAGGGTATTCCAACACTTTATCTGTCTGAAAGTGTCGAGACTGAACTTCATCATGTGTCGACACAAGTAGACTAAGTGTCGACACAAGTGGACTAAGTGTCGACACATGCCTTGGTTGTGTCGACACATCTCCTTTGTTGTTGTTAATGCTTCTCGACACTACATCTGTAGAATGTGTCGACACAGATTCTGTGTGTCGACACAATCACTTCTCTTTAACTTTGTTGAATCTCTTGTGTGTGTGTCGACAAAGTTTTCAGTGTGTCGACACTGTCTTTTGGTGTCGACACAATCACTTCTCTTTAACTTTGTTGAAGCTCTGCAGTGTGTCGACACAGTTACTTCTTTTCTTTAACTTTGTTGAAACTCTACAGTGTGTCGACATAAGTCCTGTGTGTCGACACAGTCGATGTCGACTAAGTATTCATGTGTGTCGACACTGCCTCTTGGTGTCGACACAGTTGATGTCGACAATGCTTCACTGTGTGTCGACACTGCCTCTGCATGTCGACACAGTTGATGTCGACTAAACTTCTCTGTGAGTCGACACTGCCTCTGTATGTCGACTTAGTTTCTTCAGGTGTCGACACAGCCTTTCCAAGTGTCGACGCAATTAACTCCAAGTGTCGACACAGCTTTTCTCCAGTGTCGACACAAGCCTTCATAAGTGTCGACACAACTTCTTCTGGTGTCGACACATGGACTTAGAATTTTTTCTGCATTCCTGCATTTACTTAACCTGCACATATAAACTCAAAACAACATCAAATACACCTTGATGTATATCATTGAGTAGGGTGAGGCTTCTTCAAATCTGGTTCCCCTTTTCCAATGTACCCAACAATCTCCCCCTATTTGGAGAAGTCATAACCCTTAGTCAATGATATACACCATTCATAACAAATACACATTATGATGTATAACAACATTATATGACAAGGTAATTACTAAAACAAAACATATATATTATCACAGAATAACAATGCTAACACAATGAGCATTCATTAATATTTTGTTCAAACTACAAAAGTTTCTTTATCAAAAGTTTACATAGATTTAAACACTAAAATTACAAAGTTGTAAACTCAAGTAAATCTAATCTAAAGCTGATCTGTCTCCTTGATAACTATTCCTTTGCCTGATTTGATCTTGGCTTGAACAGGATCATCTGTATCATCAGCTGGCTTCTTGCCCTTTAGGCCCTTTAGATCTTTCTTCTTAAGCTCATCAACACTTATTCTTTGTCTTTCAAAGTAATGAAAAGGCTTTGGGAAATATTTGCTTGGCTCCTGAGCATTAGCAGGAAGCTTCCCAGCTTTAGCCTTTCTTCTATATTGAACTATGGCTTCTTGCCTGGCTTCATGCTTTTGCCATTCTTGTTCTGAGTACCATTTACCCCTATCATGGGTCTGGTCCTTTACAGCTTTCCAAGCAGTTAATATAATGTTCCTTGATGTTGGACTCCACTGCTCAAAATCAGGCTTCAATTCTGTCTGTTCTCTGAATCTTTTCTTAGACAATAGAGCTTCTTGCTCCTTCAAAACTACCTCTGACACTGCCTTGTCTACTTTCTCAAGGATAATATTTTTATTACCTTCTGTAGGACTGTACATAGACTGTACTTCTTGGTGAATCATCTCAAAATCAGCTGGAGGATAAATAACTTGGGCAACTTCAGCTTGAACCCCTCCTAAGTAAGCAGGTTGTATACTAGACTCAGACACATTGTCATCATCACAGAGGGGTGGATATCCAACTGTGGCTCTGATGCTGTTAGAGATCCATTTAGCATGATCAGAGCCAGCTTTGACTAATACTCTCTCCCCCTTTATGACTTCTCTGGCAACATGATCCCTAAGGTCATCCTTTTGAAATCTGATTTGTTCATCAAGAAACTTAACACCATCTTTATAGAATGCCTTTAACTTCAGCAGCTATCCTGAAATGGTCTTTTGAGATTGCTCAATAGCTATTTTGACAGCAACTAGGCCTTCCTGTAATTCCTTATCAAACTTCCCCTTATCAAACTCTGTCTTGGCTTTAGCCTTGTCATCAGTCTGGGTAGTTGTAACATTCTTCAGTTCTATAACAATCACATTATGTGATTCTGTCAGATTATCATTCATTATAATCTGATTCTCTAAGACATAGCCTTGCTTCACTGCTATATCATCCACTTGAGTCTTGATTTTCTCTTGATGTGTTACAAGGAAAACCACAGCATTTCCACCCTTGTGGAAACAATCAGTCATTTCTTTCTTATTTTGATTCACTTCAAATCTTATTGACTTTATATCCTGAGCCAAGGAGAATTCTAGATCCTTATGAGTTTCATCCAGATACTTCTCCATGGCAATCCTGCGTGCTTAAGGCCCTTGAAGGCCGTGCGAAGAATGGTGTTTGGATTTCATGTGTGGCCGGCCTGCGTGTCGATGTATGAAACTGTACATTTGTGAAAAGAGCAACTTGTAAGGCCTTAAGGCCATGGGTGCGTGTGTTGTATACATTCCTGGTTATCGATATATAAATGTTGAGTTTATATATTAGTGGACATTCGCTGTGTTGAGTTCATCCAACTTAAAATGCTGTGCTTGAATGCTTTGAGTTAGGATACGAGTAGATTTTGATTTCCATATATAATTCTGCCGCTTGTCTGTGAAATATGGCGTGGGGCCCCGGTCGGGCCCACCATTATATTCCGTGTAACGAGTGGAGGTGTTACACACATGTGTACGAAGGTTGGTACTTGAGAGGTTGGCCACCACCAAAAAAGTGTGGATGCAAGAAAGGCATGTGCACAGAGTCGTGTGTGCGAGTTATATAATAAACATTCCATTACATAGCATGACGTAGCATACGCACTTGCAGATCCCCATCATATAAATTAGTATGAGCACTTTTATATAATGAGTTACAATTTCAGAAATCTTAACTTATAAGTCTGTACGGGCATTCATATAAGTAAAGGTACACTTTTGTGATGGTAGTGTAGTTTCTTTACTTTACTAGTTTTACTTAGCTCCTCTGACTGTACTTTTATACTATGCTAGTTATTGCTCTTCTTTACTTTTCTTATTGCTTATACTGATATAGAACTACTAGAGAATTATCTATATATATACCATTGTCACTTGCTTGTACATTTTGCTATTATTGGTCCTTCGCTTTCTTGCTCTCGCACAGTGCACAGGAGTCACGGTGGTGAAGCGGAGATGAAGCAGCTGAGTCTAGTTTGACTGACAATCGTTGGACTACATCATTTTAGGGACACGTGGAGACTCCTCCGCAGTTCGACCAGGTGTAGCTAGAGATTGAGACACCAGGATCTGTGGAGCCGGAGCTGCGCACTACTAGTACTACCCGCCATCAGGTTGATGATCATATGATTTAGATTCCTCATTATTAGTTGAGAGAGAGTGATATTTGTGATGGCTATGTGTTGGGCATAAGTCTTATTTCTTATACTCTTTCATTTATCCCATGTGGACCTTTTGTTTGGATATTTATATATCTATGCTGTCATGTGTGGACTTATTTTACTACTTTTCTCGTTGGTTGTGTGAATGATCGTGCTTATCGGCAGGCTCACTATCTTGTGGTAGCAACAAACTCGTAGTTTGTGTCATTGTAAGGCGACGGTCCTGGGCAGAAATCTCTCCTCGGCCGTGCACAATTCCGTGGGGGGGGGGGGGTTACACCGTGTCACATAATGATGCGGTTGCTGTCATGATTCAGAGTGAAGGTTTCAGTTGGACCAGATTAACACATGGAGAGAACTCAAGATGCAAGTGTTGAAGCCGGGAAAATTCCCTACTCCAAAAATCGGATCAAGGCAGCCTAAGGTTATTGATTTTACGATCTGAGGTCACAATTCAAATGGCCAGTGACAGAGATATGAAACTATCTATAAGCACACCCTAAGTGCTCCAGGGAGGTCCCACCACATACCCGAAATTTTGGGAGAAACTTACCCTCCACAACCAAAAGGCTGGGCAAGGTACTAGGCAGGCATGGACTTGGCTAGTATCCATTTGGGGGTACCTCTACCTCTTCCACAAAGATGCCATTTCTAGTACCCTTGGGGGGCTATTTATAGAGAATCCTGGGGGGTATAAGCGAGTATCCAGCTAATGGAAGCGAGTTCCAATGGTCTACTTGCCCAAATTCACGAGACACTCGCCCATACTCGCCCAAACTCGCCCAAGCTCACCTCTTCTTGCCTAAGCTCGCCTCTCTGCTCACCCAAGCTCGCCTCTGCTCGTCCAAGCTCGCCTCTGCTCATCCAAGCTCGCCTCTGCTCGCCCAAGCTCACCTCTGCTCACCCACATGGTCTGCGAATAGCCGTTTGCTGGGGTACTTCTGATCTCGACGAATTACGGGTTATACATAATACCCACATTTTTCGAGCTCGGCACAAGCTTTGAAAAACAATGTTAAACTCGTAGTTTAGAGAGAGGGCGCTAGACGATGCGCTGCATGAGGTCCTTCCTAGGAGTGAAGCTCAACTGAAGGAGGAAAGAAGGTTGATACCTCACAGGAATTGAGTTCAACTAAATGTAGAGAGTATAGTCGACACCCAGCAGGAGCCGAGCTCAAATGATGGTGGAAAAAGAGGTCGACACCTAGCTGGAGATGGGCTCAACTGAAGGTGGAGAAGAGGTCGACACCTAGCAGGAGCCGAACTCAACTGGTGGTGGAAAAAGGGGTCGACATCTAGTAGGATCCGAGCTCAACTGGTGGTGGAAAAGAGGTCGACACCTCGCAGGAGCCGAGATCAACTGGAGGTGGAAAATAGGTCGACACCTAGTAGGAGGGAAGCTCAACTAGAGGTGGAGAAGAGGTCGACACCTAGCATAAGCCAAGCTCAACTGAAGGTGGAGAAGAGGTCGACATCTAGCAGGAGCCGAGCTCAACTGAAGGTGGAGAAGAGGTCGACACCTAGCAGGAGCCGAGCTCAACTGAAGGTGGAGAAGAGGTCGACACCTAGCAGGAGCCAAGCTCAACTGAAGGTGGAGAAGAGGTCGACACCTAGTAGGATCCGAGTTCAACTGAAGGTGGAGAAGAAGTGGACAACTAGCAGGAGCTGAGCTCAACTAAAGGTGGAGAAAAGGTCGACACCTAGCAAGAGCCGAGCTCAATTGATGGTGGAAAAGAGGTCAAAACCTAGCAGGAGCTGGGCTCAACTTGAGGTGGAAAGTAGTCGACACCCAGTGTAAGACCCCCTATTTTTTTATTTTTGAAACACCTGGGTCTTAGGCCCATAACCGCTGCTTTGCGGTGACACCTTCACGCCCTGAAGGGTCATCACCGCGAAACACTGATTCTGCCTGCTTATTCGATCACAATTGTAGCAAATAATTAAAAGACAAATCCACAGAAAATCACATCAGAGCAATAATATCTCCACGAAGGGAGAGTCCACAAAATATATAAATGTACTGAAAAATAAGGGCTTAAGCCCGATACACCAAATCCTCACTACATAGACACTCAAGCAGAAGCAAAATAAAACACTACTAAGGTCAGGGGCTCACAGTCCTAGCTGTCTGAACTCCTGAGCTAGACTCCCCTATCTCCAAACGGGCCGACCTCCAGGGCTGCTCCTCCATGCTGGGCTCCACGATCCCCAAAATGATGTGGTCCGAAAACCGTTAGTCTATAAGACTAAGTCCTATCATCCCCCACCCCTTCCCCCATGGCCCCTAGGTACCGAGCGGAGAGGAAGAAAGGGGAGGACTTGAAGGTGGAGAGTAATCAAGAAACAAATGACAACGGATCTATACTAGCAATTTTATAGTACATGTGGCAGTAAAGTAAAGTATGAAAAGTAACCTTAACTTATACAGAAACATATAAGCAATGGATCTTCTACAGGGCTCCCATCGTATAAAGAGTACCATACAAATTTATACGTTGGGGTGTCAGTTATTAACAGCAATATATATATATATATATATAGAATTTAACCTTAATTTATAAACTTGCCCACACAAGCTTATAGACCAAGGGGTCGTTTTGCAGGGCCTATTGTATAAGTGTCCCATACCACTTATACAATAAGTGACATGGGTTTTATGTTATGATTATGCTATGACATGCTAGTGGGTTATGATGCGATCATGCAAGTGCAACTCACCCACCCGACTCTGTGCACATAGACCTTTAGTTCCCTCTTTCTAGAGCCTCACCTCCCAGGATAACTCCGTAGTGGCAGACACTTAGAATTATTCTTCTAAAAATTCTACAGGCTTGCTAGACTCCAAAATAAATTTAATTATGTTTTCATGGGAAATAGTACTTAATGAAGCAACACTTAGAATTATTCTGCTAAAAATTCCATAAATATTCACAGAACTTTAACACATAATAAAAAGTCCTTTGACTAAAATTCATCAATTTCCAGCAAGTAGTTACTTCATAATAAATTTCTAAGTAAATAATACAAATTACCAAATTATTAATGAAGTATCCAAAATAGTAATCCTAAATTCATAATAAAATCTCCAGAGCTTACATTATCTTTAAAAACTACTCAACCCAAATATCATCACTTTTCAATGAGTTTTAGTGACATTTTCCTTCACTACAAGGTTTGTGCCCTAAGCTAGGGTTAGAGTTTTGAGGGGGTTTAAGGTTTGCAAATTCCCTAAAATTTTAACCAGAGGACCATACAAACCCTAGGGTCATCTCCACAAATTTTCAAGTCATTCCAAAGTTATTTGACCCCATGACCTTCAAGCCCTAAAAATCCCCATTAAGGGACCTACCCTAGGGCTCTAGGGTTACCCTACTATTAACCACCCTAAATTCCATTGTAGGGTGATTCATACTATAAAGAGTCAGTGGCCAAAATATCAGCCTCTGTTGAGGTGATTTGACCACTCAAAACCCAAAGGGGGTGCTTGACCTAGTTAACCCTAAGAGGGTCAACCTAGGGTTGGATCAATACCTAACCAAAACATCTACAAATGAGATGAAAATTTTACCAAAGCCCTAACATGCTCTCTAAGACCACCCACCCAAATTTGGGAGGATTTTGAGGTGTTTATGACTCCTAATTAATTTATTCATGGATTATTAAAGTTTTCTAAAAAAATATAGAAATTTTTTTCCAAAAATTCTGAATTTTGGATGTGTCCTAGATATAGTTAAGAGTAGCCCATTCCCCAAATTTCAGATCATTTGGATGTCTGGTTTGTAGTGGGCATCGAATTTATGGTCTGGATAGCCCTAGGGATAGACCTCACAAAAATGAGTGTTGTGGTCTAACCAAGACTCCCAATTGAGTGAAATCAATTTTAAATTAAACTAGTTATCAAGGGCTACATTTTCTATGTTGACCACCTTTTCTGATCTAGCCTCTAAGTATTTTTTAATAAATAGAAACATTAATAGCAAAATTTGTGACAGAAATGAAATAGCATGGAAATATATCCAATAGTTTAAGGTTTGATATAACACGAATCTTGGCTTGCCTTTGACGGTATCCTGTGATCGTCTATCTCCAGCTGATGGCCTGGATTCATCCTGCCTGGAGCTCTTTCCAAGCTCTGCCGCCGGCTATCCAGCCCCTGCCCCGGCCGGCCACCGCCACCATCACCTCCGTTGAGGTGGTGGCTGTCGCCAGGCGGCGGCACAGCCGCCGGAGAGGCATATTCCGACGATTCTATCAAGTTAATTCTCGGTCCGAAACCATGGAAATACGAAATTAGTTCGGGCTCAATTGAGCCCGAACCTTGAACCTAGACGTTGCTACGATCTAACCATGAGATAAGCGGAGGAGGAGGACCTTGTCGACGACCTGAAGTCGAGAAGATCGTCAGGAAACCATCCTTGAAGGTGGAGCTGCTCAGTTTCTACAACTACACAGTGGGGTGGCTTGATTTCTTCAGGTAAGGATTGGGAAATCCTCCTCTCGGCCCACTGAAGGTGTTTAAAGCCTCAGATGGGGAGAGGAGAGGCTGGATCATCAATGGCCATTAATGGCCTTAAAAGCTACCTCTCGGCCTTGGTGGTTCAGTGCATCCAGCCAGTGGAAGAGCCTGGAAAGCCTCCTGATCTTCTCAGGGCTGTTAGGGGAGGTAAACCAAGTAAAGAAGAATGACCCTTGGCTTCCCCATGGCATGAATGACCTTTACTCCATTTTCTCTCTCCTCCATTAAAGGGAAATTGGAGCTTTCTCTCTCCTGCCCCTCATGGCCGAATTTGTTCATCACTCTAGCCTATTTGCAGCCCACTCATTCATCATTTCCATGATATCAAGGCTAGCCCAAATGGGGGGAAATGGGCTTGAGCTTGTGTTAGCCTATTTGGGCTAATTTGACTTATCCTTAAGGTAAGTTGACCTTGGTCAACATGACCATTTGGGTTGACCCCAATGGGCCATGGTGACCCATTGGCCTCCCCTGTTGCAGGATGGAGATCAGGCGGTCTGGCGGTTTCTCCTAGCCGGTCTGTGTGTTGGGATGTTGCAGTTTGGTATCCCAGCGACCAGGCTGCTTGTCTCAGACGACTTGGAGACCGCGGTCTAGCGGTCTCACGTGGAGACTTACTCTCTGGGGTGCTTGTTCTCTCATCCTGGTTGTGGTCGGGCGGTTAGCCGGTTTGTCTAACTGCACGGCTTGTCCGGTTTGTCATTTTGTAAAGCCGCATATACTTGTAAATTTTTAGTCCCACATTGCTTATTTGTAATCTCTCTCATCTCCTCTATTCTATAAAAGGGAGGCTATACCATTGTAATTGTTACTTTTTTGGGATAATAAAGTTTCTGTTAAACCACTTCCGGTTTGTTTCTGTTCGTTTCTAACATGGTATCAGAGCAAACGATCCTTTCCTCCTGATTGTGTGCGCTTTCTGACTCTCGCGGCTTAATTCTTCTTTCCGCGCCCATTCTTCGTGGATTGATTCCTCCTCTGACCGTTGCCCTGTTCGTGCGGCTTGTTTCTACTTTTCATGACCTGTCTTCGCGGCTTGCTTCTCTTCTCTAGCTGCTATTCTTTGTTGCCGCGACCTGTCCTTAAGTCGCAGCAACCTGTTCTAACCGCTCTCCTCCTCGTAGTCGCCGCGACCTATTTATTAGTCGCCGCGACCTTGTTGCTCCTCTCCTAACTGCCCTCGCTCCTCGCCTCAACCTGTTTCCTTCTAGTCGCTCCTGCTTACTAGTCGTTGCGGCCTCTTTTTTACCGTCTGACTTGTTTTCTCCTGCCTGCGGCCTTCCTAGCCGCACAGCCGGCTTCTATTCGCCCGGCTTGCGACTTGTTGTTGTCGCCGCTGCTTCCTGTTCTCTCATCATCTATCTTCAATGGATTCCACCTCCAAGCTGTCCGCCTTGGTGGTCACCTCTTCTGGTAGTGCCCATGTTGTTACTCGTGGACGATGGTTGATCGACTCTGGTGCTACAAATCATATGACAGGCAATCCTCAGTTTTTATCTCATCTAGAAACACATGATCGGTTGCCCCCGGTCATAGTTGCTGATGGCTCTCCCTCCCCGGTCAATGGGGCGGGCATGGTTCAAGTCACTCCCTCTCTTTGCCTGGCAGATACCCTCTTTGTGCCCCAGTTTCCTTGCAATTTATTATCGGTTACTTCTTTATGCAAGCAACTATAGTGCTCCATCACATTCACTCCTACTTCTTGTTCTTTTCAAGATCCGGACTCCCGACGGATGATTGCTACTGGGACTGAGAGCAGCGGCCTCTACTTCCTCGACAACGTATCTGCTCTATCTGCCTTCTCCTCCTCCACTATAGATCTTCTCCAATGGCATCTTCGCCTTGGTCATGCTCCTCCCCGGCTTCTTCGCCAGCTTCTACCCCACCTCACTCCGCATCATCCTCCTCTTAATTGTGACTCACGTCAACTTGGCAATCATCACCACTCCTCCTTTCCTCCAAAGCAAGATCGTGGTTCTACCCGTCCATTTGATCTTGTTCACTCCAACATCTGGGGTCCTGCTCCTACCCTTACCGTTGGTCGGGGTAGCTCTTATTTTGTTACTTTCATTGATGACTTTTCTCGCTGTACTTGGGTATCTCTCTTACGCGATCGCTCTGAACTTTTTGATGTATGGACATCATTTTACCATTCCATTCAAACTCAGTTTGATGTATCCATTAAACTCTTACACTCGGATAATGTAAAAGAATATCTCAGTCAAGCTTTTTCCTCTTGCTGCACGCAACATAGGTTTATTCATCAAACCAGTTGCATTTACACCTCCCAACAAAATGGATGCGTCCAGTTGTGATACGCCCGTGTCCAAGGCCGTGTTCCTCATTCGCCGTCAAAATCGATGCGTCCCAAAAAGTACACGAGCTCTCGACACGCCCGTGTTCGACTTGACACGCCCGTATCAAATAGTACACGACCATGTAGCGTGTTGTGTTCCTCCTTTGATACAGGATCAAAAACGTCCCGCAAGGGACACGGGTCCTCGACACGCCCGTGTCACAATTGACATGCCCGTGTCTACCCGCACACGCTCGTGCGCTAACACTGTGTGTCTCCCACGACACGGCCCGACCTTCACCCCGAGAAGGACACGACCTGGGACATGCCCGTGTCTCAGGCTGTGTTCGCTGTTCGACGATCGTTGACTCCAAATTCATCGACCTCTCGGCCAGATCGTCGACCTGAGCACGACAAGCCCCTGGGACACTCCCGTGTCCCAGGCCGTGTGACCCCTACCAAGTTCCACACTTGGCTCAAAACGCCTCCCGTCGCTCTTTTGAGTTTCGGGGCGTTACAATTTGTATTTTCTCATAAGCACTTGCACCTTTGCTGTAACTACCACCATATTGTGGAATATCTTTGTTCACACAAGATGGTCTAGCATGATTCTAGTGACCATAAATACTCTCATGTCATGGTTGTTAGAAGGAAATTGCACTCTATTAAATTTCATAGGAGGTTTAGAGGCTAGTGGTTGTACTTGAGCTTTGCCCTTTCCCTTAGGATTAGCAGCTCTTGTCCTTCCCATGAATCATAACCCATTCTTTCCATTTTGGTAGGAGAATGAGTTTATCAAGTGCAACACTGTTCTAGGTGTAACACCCCCTATCCGTCACATAGCATATAACAGTAGGTCCGGCCGGGGCCCGACGTCGTATGCTACAGACAGACCGGGTGGTTACTTATGGAAACCATCCAACCAGTCTCAACGTCCTACACAGAGCATTCTAGCGGAAGCAGTTTATAAAGGTTGCAAATAAGAACCCAGCATTAAAGCATGAATGTCCACTAATTACCAAAATAGGAATGTTACAAAATACACCAGTACAAGCCTTAAGGCCTTACAAATATGGTTCACTTGATATTATATGTTTTACAAACCACGGCACGCAGGCCGGTCATACATGAATAAAACAGTAAACACTTCCATATGGGCCTTCGAGGGTCGGCTTCGCAAAAATGGCTTTAGCCCGCTATTGACCGCTTGGTCCAGCAGCACCTACAAGCAACAAACCACCGCACGGTGGCAAAACAAGGCAACGGTCAGCAATGCTGACCAAATTATAACGATCCCGCCCCCAACTCGGGGCGGCGATGCTCCTTCCCTGCATTTCATTAGCATAAGCGAGCAATATAAATATATAGCCATTTCATCACAAACGTTGGCTCGCACGGTCACATGCCCCGTGCTCTCAGGGCACATTCTTGGTGAACCGGTCGATATCACGTTAATTAAAGCCATAGACATTCCGGACTCACCACCGTCACTTTGACGGCCAAACCTATGAGCAATTTGTCTTCCTGGCCTGGGTCACGACAATTTAAGCCATTGACCGCCGAAGACCCTAATCTATGCCAACGGCAAGTGCCACGTGTCTTTAGGTCTCTTTAACCGAACGACATAGAACGGGTACGGTTCCATCTAACCCGTGCTCACATCGCAACGACAATTTAAGCCATTTGCGCGGGTCAAACTTCCACCGAGTCCCATTTCCATCACAGTTCACATAACCCGGTTATGTTCAAGGTGGCTCTCAGGCCACCAAGTTGGCAGGATCTCGTATCCGCCCAGTTTTCCGGGTGCACCTTTGGGTTAGTCCTCAAGGATCCCTGCTGCAATCTACCACGTAGAAACCCGAAAAACAATCCATAGCACGGAGTCTTCTCCGGCATTTATGCAATACAACATCACCGATCCAGACCAACATGTCCGGGTAGGCTTCACACATCATGCATATGTCCGTTCTCGCTTACGGACTCTAAATAACGGGGACTTCACATATCTACCCAAAGCAACGCCTCCAACTCTCCGCAAACTCGCGAGAGCGGGCTTCCTATGCAAAGAAGGAGAGCTACTCATGCTCAAGAAGAGAATCGTTACCCTAGCGTTCCTCTTTGGCGCCATTGAAAAGTAAACGGATGAAAAGCACCACACTAGCTTTTCCTCCGTGGATCCGGAGTCGGCTCGCGATTCGGAGCTTCGAAGCTCCTCCAATGGTCGGATCTAGCTCCTTCTACCTTCCTTGGCTCTCCAATCTCTCTAAGCTTTTAGAAAGATGATAAATTATGAAAAGTGAGGGTTTCTAAGTCCAATCCCGGGTATATCCCTTCAGGAACAACACCCAGCCGTTGGATCCCAAAATCAAGAAACGAACGGCTTTGATTCGGGACTGAAATGCCCAATCTGGACCGAACACAGCCTGGCACACGCCCGTGTCCAGGGCCGTGTGCCTCATTCGCCGTCAAAATCGAATCACCTGGAGCAACACACGGGTATCGAACACGCCCGTGTTCGAGCTGACACGCCCGTGTTCCACCTGACACGGTCGTGTACCCCCATCATTTTTCCCTGAAATCAACCCGAGCACTGCACGGGTTCTAGAACACGCCCGTGTCCTTACCCGTGTCACCTCAACACGCCTGGACCCCAGGCCGTGTACACGGTCTCGACACTCGACACTTCGTCGAGCGAAGATCGTCGACCTGATGACACGACCTTGGACACGCCCGTGTCCTAGGCTGTGTGCCTTGTCTCGACACCATGGCGAGACCAAAGTGTCGACTTCCCGGGACGAGTGTCGACATGGGTCGACACGCCCTGCGACACGCCCGTGTTGCAGGCCGTGTGCCATGTCTCAACACTTCGTCGAATGTAGAGTGTCGACTTCGCGGCTAAGTGTCGACACGGGTCGACACGCCCTGCGACACGCCCGTGTCGCAGGCCGTGTGCCCAGTCTCGACACAATGTCGAGACCAAAGTGCTGACTTCCCGGCTGAGTGTCGACACAAGCTTGACACGCCCTGGTACACGCCCCTGTCCCAGGCCGTGTGTCTGCAGCCAGAACCCAAAACTGGCCCAAAACGTCCCCCGTCGCTCCTTTGAGTTTCGGGGCGTTACAACTCTCCCCCTCTTAAAAGAATTTCGTCCTCGAAATTATATAAAGGAAATACATGTACAAAACCAAAATTTGTACCTGAGCGGAACAACTACGGATACTCGTCAAGCATAGTCTGCTCTCGCTCCCAAGAGAGCTCCTCACGACCGCAATTGTCCCACCGGACCTTGACCATCCTGATCTCTTTATTGCGTAGCCGCTTGACCTCCGAGTCCTCAATCCGCACGGGCTTGACCTTTATCGTCAGCCCACTATCCACCGGCACTTGATCAACCGCGATCACTTGCGTAGGCTCTTGCACCGCCTTTCGAAGCACTGAAATATGGAATACATCGTGTAATCCACCAAGCTCCACTGAAAGCTTCAGCCGATAGGCTGCTTCTCCAACTCGCTCCAAAACCTCAAACGGTCCAAGGTACCTCGGGCTTAGCTTTTTCAATCGCCGCACCCGCGAGACACCCTTGAACGGCTTGATCTTTAAGTATACATAATCGCCCACAGTGAACTCCACGTTCCTGTGCTTGGCATTATAGTAATTTGCTTGCCGGTCCTGAGCGATAAGCAACCTCTCCCGAATGGTTCTCACCAAAGAAGTAGCATCCTCCACTTCCGATCGCTTATACAACTTTGACTCACCCGTTTCTAACCAAGACAACGGCGTGCGACATTTTCTACCATATAGGGCTTCGAAGGGCGCCATTTGAATACTCGCTTGGTAGCTGTTGTTGTATGCGAACTCCACCAAATAAAGGTGGTCTTCCCATTGCTTTCCAAAATCCAAGACACACATGCGAAGCATGTCTTTCATGGTTCTATTGACCCTCTCGGTCTGCCCATCCATTTGCGGATGGAAGGATGTGCTGAATTTCAACTTTGTTCCCAACATTTGTTGCACTAGCCTCCAATCATTGGACGTGAACCGCCCATCTCGGTCACTCACGATGCTGCGGGGCACACCATGAAGCCGTACTATGTTATCCACATAAAGTTTTGCCAACTTCTCCACCGGATCATCCTTCCTATGCGGAATAAAATGCGACACCTTCGTTAATCGATCAACAACCACCCAAATGGCGTCGTTCCCCCTTTGTGACCTTGGCAAACCGTGCACAAAGTCCATAGAGATGTCGTCAAATTTCCACTCCGGAATAGGCAAGGACTTATGAAATCCTCCTGGCTTTTGACACTCCGCTTTTACCAAGGCGCAAGTTTGGCACTTCGCTACGTATAGCGCCACATCCTTCTTCAAACCCAGCCACCAAAATAGTTTCTTCACATCACGATACATCTTCGTGCTCCCCGGGTGAATCGAGTACTTGGTATGGTGTGCCTCGTACAACAACTCCACCCGTAAATTGCCCACACTTGGGATGCCCAGACGACCGTCTTTCCAAAGTAATCCGTCCTCCACGACGAATTGGTAATTTGACCCATCCAGAGCCTCTACCATGAACTGCTTCATATGAGCATCCATATCCAAAGCCTGCCGAATACGATCAGCCAGGTCATATTGGACTTCAGTCCAATTCAGAACTGCTTCAGCACTCTATTGCTTGTCCACACAAACAATCTCCAACGCCTCCAACTCCCGCACCAACCGCTCATCATGCACCGATAGCCAATTGGCTTGAGCTGGGGCTCGGCTACTCAGCGCGTCCGCAACCGCATTCCCTTTGCCAGGCACGTAGTGGATCTTGAATGTATAGTCCCCCAGGAACTTCATCCATCTACGCTGCCGCATATTCAGATCCTTCTAATCAATAAGATACTTCAGGCTCTTGTGATCGGTGTAGATATCAATCTTCACACCGTACAAATAGTGTCTCCACAGCTTCAAGGCAAAAATCACGGCCGCTAACTCCAAGTCATGGACCGGATAATTCCTCTCATGCGCTTTTAGCTGTCTCGAGCCATAAGCTATTACACTTCCGTGTTGCAGTAGCACGCAACCCAAACCGCTGCCCGAAGCATCACTATAAATCTCGTAGCCTTCGGTCCCACATGGCGAACTCAGCACAGGCGCCGTGGTCAACCGACACTTCAACTCCTCAAAAGCTCGTGCGCACTCCGGCGTCCAAATGAACTTATGCTCCTTCCTCGTCAAAGTAGTGAGAGGTAACGCTATCCGCGAGAAGTTCTCTACGAAGCGCCTATAATAGCCGGCAAGCCCCAGAAAACTCCGGACTTCCGCTACCATAACAAGCTCAGGCCACTCCCGTATCGCAACAATCTTCGCCGGATCCACAGCAATACCCTCTCCACTTACTATATGCCCGAGGAACACCACTGAGCATAGCCAAAACTCGCACTTCGAGAACTTGGCATACAACTGATTTCTCCTTAGCGTCTCCAACACCAAATGAAGATGCTTGAAGTGATCTTCCTCACTTTGCGAGTACACCAAAATATCGTCGATGAAGACGATCACGAAATGGTCCAAGTACTCCCTGAACGTCCTGTTCATCAAATCCATGAACACTGACGGCGCATTAGTCAGCCTAAACGGCATGACCGTAAACTCATAATGCCCGTATCTCGTACTAAACGCTGTCTTCGGGATATCACTCTCCCTTATTCGCAGCTGATAGTACCCAGCCTTGAGATCCAACTTCGAGTACACCGTC
Organism: Platanthera guangdongensis; assembly: GCA_039583875.1. Lineage (NCBI taxonomy): Eukaryota > Viridiplantae > Streptophyta > Magnoliopsida > Asparagales > Orchidaceae > Platanthera > Platanthera guangdongensis. The sequence goes on along the minus strand of CM077160.1, from coordinate 7,352,081 downwards.
GACCCGACTAACTGATCGAAAAGATCATCAATCCGGGGGATCAGGTACTTGTTCTTCTCTGTCAGCTTGTTGAGCTCCCGATAATCAATACATAGCCTCAAGTTTCCGTCCTTCTTCTTAACAAAGAGGACGGTGCGCTCCAAGGCGAAGAACTCGGGCGCACATACCCTTGCTCCAACAACTCTTGCAGTTGAACTTTCAGCTCCGCCATTTCCTTAGGCGCTAGCCGATAAGGAGATCGTGACACAGGCTTTGCACCTGGCACTAGCTCAATCGTAAAATCTATCTCCCGCTGAGGCGGGGCTCCATGAAGATCTGCGGGGAACACATCAGGGTATTCCGATACCACTGAAATACAATCCAATGTGGGCTTCGGCTTTGCAACCTCCACTAGTGTAAAGAATAGTTCTGCTCCGGCACGAACCGCCTTCACCACCTGAAGAGCAGACATCAACGTCTTGATCGACCCCTTTAAGCCCGTAAAAGTCGTTTCACGACTTGCTCCCAGCTTGACTTCCTTGCTACCGCAATCTATATGGGCCTGCTGCTCTGAGAGTCAGTCCATGCCAAATATGACGCCGAACTCCACCAACGGAAGTAAAGACGCCCGCAGGTCGAACTTCTGATCGCCAATACGAATCTTAACATCGCAGATCCTATCCGCTCGCATCGAACACCCATTGGGCAACAACACATCCAACTTATCCTTCGCCATCGAAGAAGGGACTCCGATGCGTGATATAAATCCTTCGGACAAGAAGGAGTGTGAGGCTCCCGTATCGAAGAGTGCTCGTGCCGGATTTTCACAAATCAATACAAATCCTAAACAAGCAGTGGTAAGGTAACATGTGCATAACAAGTATTTAAAAAAATCGACTTGCTATCAATTAAACCGTACATGTCACCACATCAGCTTGTTTGATGGCCTCCTGTTGGCCAAGATTGTAGACCCTTGGTTGGGCCGGAGCATAATGGGATGCGGTCGACTCCACCGCCTTTCCCTTCTCTTCATAAGTAGCTCCCGGCCTTCTCTCAGACTTAGGACGTCTGCTCCAACAATCACGGGCAAAATGCCCCGTCTTTCCACAAGTAAAACACGCGCCCGGGGTCCGACTCGTAGTCGCCCCAGAAGCACCAAAAGGAGCTGGACCCGAAGTCCTATGCTTCTTGAAAGACCTCCGATAGTCGGACTTTGAAGTAGTCGGCACTTTAAATTCAGATTTCCTATCACCCAAGCTTTTCTTTGCTTGCACATTCTTCATGTCCTTCTCCAAGGACCGGGCCGTATTGACCAAGGTTAAGAAACCCTGCGTCATCGGCCCCGAGAGTAGTAACCTCAACTCATCTCTCAAGCCTTCATAGAAGCGATTAGTCTTGCGCTCCTCATCCATGATGGTGGAGCTAGCATAACGACTCAAACGAGTGAACTCATGGAGATATTCATCCACGCTCTTCTCACCCTGAACCAACTTCAGAAATTCGTTCTCCATCGAAATCCTCTGAGTAGAAGGGAGGTATCTTGCTAAGAACAATCCCGAGAACTCTTCCATCGGAACGTCTATAAGTTGTCTACCTCTCAAATGATGCAGCTCCAATCCTTCCCACCACATCCTCGCTTCACCGTCCAGATGGAACGTAGCGATGGTGGTCATTTGCCACTCCTCCGTCTCTGTTGTTGTCATGACTCTCTTCACCCTGGAGAGCCAGTCTTCAGCCTGAGATGGGGTTCCCAACCCGAGAATACTGGAGGGTTAATGCTCATTACATGCTTAAGCTGCCTCTCAGTTTCCCTCCTTGGCACCACCGGTTCCACAACCACTTGCTCCACTCTCCTCGGCTCAGCCTCTTGAAGAGGTTCCTGCTCCATCGCAGGAGCGGGATGCTGTGTTTGCCTTGCAGGCTGCGCATTTATCACGGCCAACACCGCTTCAGCCACCAATCGTATGTTCTCAGCCGACAGAGGTGTTGCAGGAGCAACATCCGGTGCACTACTAGCCTCAGAAACTCGGCGTTCTGACGGCCCAACACCACTTCTGGTCACCTATAGTGGTACAAAACACCGTTAAGCGACCAAATAAAATTGCAAACAGCAATTATAGGAACACGCAGTTTCCTCAAACACGAGTATTTTCATTCCTAAGTGGACATTCATGGGTTCTTTTACCATTATAACGATGACGCACACAATGTGCTCACCACCCCTTAAAAAGAATTCGCCCACGAATTCAGTTTAAGCCCGACCAAAACCAGTAGTCTGATACCAAATTGTAACACCCCCTATCCGTCACATAGCATATAGCAGTAGGTCCGGCCGGGGCCCGACGCCGTATGCTACAGACAGACCGGGTGGTTACTTATGGAAACCATCCAACCAGTCTCAACGTCCTACACAGAGCATTCTAGCGGAAGCAGTTTATAAAGGTTGCAAATAAGAACCCAGCATTAAAGCATGAATGTCCACTAATTACCAAAATAGGAATGTTACAAAATACACCAGTACAAGCCTTAAGGCCTTACAAATATGGTTCACTTGATATTACATGTTTTACAAACCACGGCACGCAGGCCGGTCATACATGAATAAAACAGTAAACACTTCCATATGGGCCTTCGAGGGCCGGCTTCGCAAAAAGGGCTTTAGCCCGCTATTGACCGCTTGGTCCAGCAGCACCTGCAAGCAACAAACCACCGCACGGTGGCAAAACAAGGCAACGGTCAGCAATGCTGACCAAATTATAACGATCCCGCCCCCAACTCGGGGCGTCGATGCTCCTTCCCTGCATTTCATTAGCATAAGCGAGCAATATAAATATATAGTCATTTCATCACAGACGTTGGCTCTCACGGCCACACGCCCCGTGCTCTCAGGGCACATTTTCGGTGAACCGGTCGATGTCACGTCAATTAAAGCCATAGACATTCCGGACTCACCACCGCCACTTTGACGGCCAAACCTATGAGCAATTTGTCTTCCTGGCCTGGGTCACGACAATTTAAGCCATTGACCGCCGAAGACCCTAATCTATGCCAACGGTAAGTGCCACGTGCATTTAGGTCTCTTTAACCTAACGACATAGAACGGGTACGGTTCCATCTAACCCGTGCTCACATCGCAACGACAATTTAAGCCATTTGCGCGGGTCAAACTTCCACCGAGTCCCATTTCCATCACAGTTCACATAACCCGGTTATGTTCAAGTTGGCTCTCAGGCCACCAAGTTGGCAGGATCTCGTATCCGCCCAGTTTTCCGGGTGCACCTTTGGGTTAGTCCCCAAGGCTCCCTGCTGCAATCTACCGCGTAGAAACCTGAAAAACAATCCATAGCACGGAGTCTTCTCCGGCATTTATGCAATGCAACATCACCGATCCAGACCAACATGTCCGGGTAGGCTTCACACATCATGCCTATGTCTGTTCTCGCTTACGGACTCTAAACAACGGGGACTTCACATATCTACCCGAAGGAACGCCTCCAACTCTCCGCAAACTCGCGAGAGCGGGCTTCCTATGCAAAGAAGGAGAGCTACTCATGCTCAAGAAGAGAATAGTTACCCTAGCGTTCCTCTTTGGCGCCATTGAAAAGTAAACAGACGAAAAGCACCACACTAGATTTGCCTCCGTAGATCCGGAGTCGGCTCGCGATTCGGAGCTTCGAAGCTCCTCCAATGGCCGGATCTAGCTCCTTCTACCTTCCTTGGCTCTCCTCTCTCTCTAAGCTTTTAGAAAGATGATAACTTATGAAAAGTGAGGGTTTCTAAGTCCAATCCCGGGTATATCCCTTCAGGAACAACCCCCAGCCGTTGGATCCCAAAATCAAGAAACGAACGACTTTGATTCGGGACTGAAATGCCCAATCTGGACCGAACATGGCCTGGCACACGCCCGTGTCCAGGATCGTGTGCCTCATTCGCCGTCAAAATCGAATCACCTGGAGCAACACACGGGTATCGAACACACCCGTGTTCGAGCTGACACGCCCGTGTTCCACCTGACACGGCCGTGTGGCCGGCCGTGTACCCCCATCATTTTTCCCCGAAATCAACCCGAGCACTGCACAGGTTCTAGAACACGCCCGTGTCCTTACCCGTGTCACCTCAACACGCATGGACCCCAGACCGTGTACACGGTCTCGACACTCGACACTTCGTCGAGCAAAGATCGTCGACCTGATGACACGGCCTTGGACACGCCCGTGTCCTAGGCCGTGTGCCTTGTCTCGACACCATGTAGAGACCAAAGTGTCGACTTCCCGGGACGAGTGTCGACACGGGTCGACACGCCCTGCGACACGCCCGTGTCCCAGGCCGTGTGCCATGTCTCGACACTTCATCGAATGCAGAGTGTCGACTTCACGGCTAAGTTTCGACACGGGTCGACACGCCCTGCGACACGCCCGTGTCGCAGGCCGTGTGCCAAGTCTCGACACAATGTCGAGACCAAAGTGTCGACTTCCCGGCTGAGTGTTGACACAATCTTGACACGCCCTGGGACACGCCCGTGTCCCAGGCCGTGTGCCTGCAGCCAGAACCCAAAACTGGCCCAAAACGTCCCTCGTCGCTCCTTTGAGTTTCGGGGCGTTACACTAGGCTTGGAGTAGCTAGCCACTAGTTCCCTCTCCTTTTAGAGCTTTCCTTCAAGATTCCTGATATGGTTATTTTTGAAGGTTATGGTGCTCATTTGAAGGATTGTTACATTATCCAGTTTGCTAACTTCTTGAGTTTTCAGATCCAGCAACTTTGCTAATTCTGAAGCAGCAAGATTTAAAGAGACAATTTCTTGAGCCTAATGTTTGGCCAGGAGCTTACTTTTCTTTAGAGTCTACAGAAGTGCACCATAATTATCAATCAATTGATTGATGTCTCCCTCAGATTCTGAACCATCATCATCACTTGATGCAGAAGCACAAGAATCTAGAACTGATTCGTAATCTGAACAAGCAGAGCTAGTAATAGAAATTACCTTGCGTGGACCAGGCTGATCCTGGCTGATTTCTTCATCTGACCTAGCCATCAGCCCAAGGCCGCAGCTATCTTCTTCAGAATCCACCTCTGAATCACCATCAGATTGTGATAGAGGGGCCCTGTCTTCAATCCTGATAGCAGGATGAACCTTCTCAGCTTCTTCTTCTAAAGCAGCCAGCCTTTTGATGCAGTCTGCTTCAATAGCTCCTTCTTCAGTAGAGTACATCCCAATGTAGACTTCTTCTTCTTCTTCTTTTGACTCTGATGAGGAGGAGTCAGTCCAACTTCTTTGCATCTTGGCAATGAGGGATTTCTCCTTATTGCCTTTTTTCCGGTGGTCCTTTTTCTCACTGTGTTCCTTTCGTTTGACTGGACAGTCGGCTATCACATGCTCAGGTTTTCTACAATGATAACAAGTCATGTTAGAGGAAACCTATTAACCAGTTTTGGAACCATACCTGTCCTCCTTAGATGATTTTCTCCTGCCCTTATAGTAGTCATCCTTGGGATGTGAGGAGGAGGAAGGCCTGCCTCTCTAGTGCTTCTTCTTCAAGAACCTCTGGAATTGCTTTGTGAAGGAAGCAAAATCTTCATCAGATCATTGGCAATCTGATGTGTTTTTCTCTAATTTTCCAAAATCAGATTCAGCGTCACATCTTGGTGGAGAGGGAGACTTCCTTCTGCTTTTGCTGGAGTCTTCAACTTTGAATGCTACATACTTGTCTCTTGCCTGAGGCTTGTTATTATTCGCCTCTTCTTTCCTATCAGCCAACTACATCTCATATGATAGCAGCTTCCCGATGAGGGTGTGAGGAATTGTCTCACCCAGCTTTGCCACTTCTCTGATGGTACAGATTTTAGGGTCTCACTCTCTAGAGAAAGATCTAAAGAACTTGTCATTCAGTTCATAGTGACTGAATACTCTTCCATAAGTCTTCAGTTCATTCACAATCTTAAAGAAATTTTCATAATAGATGGTTATGTTGTCCCCCTTGGATTGTCTGAAAGCCTCATACTCTTGGTTGAGCATGGACTTCCTATCATCTCTAACTTCATATGTCCCCTCCATGTAGATCACAAGTGTTTCAAACATTTCCTTTGTTATTTTGCAATGGATCAGATTCTGAAGTGTAGAGTCATCAACAACACTCATAATGATATTCTTTGCCCTCTTGTCTATTGAGGCCAGGGCCAACTCATCCTTGGTCATCTCATCATATATCTTGGGGGTCTTGACATTAGCATCCAGTACAGAGACCTTCATTGGGATGAATGGTCCTTCTTCAACTATAATATACATCCTAGGGTCAACAGCTTCCATGAACTGCCTCATTCTTGCTTTCCAGATGCCAAAATCATCCTTCCTACAGATTCGAAGTCTCACAGCACTCAGCTCCCTATTGGTCATTCCTGAACCCATGGAGACAGACTTCTAGCTAACCTTAGAGATCTACTCAGACTATTAAGCCTTTAAAGAGTAACCCCCTCTGATACCACTTGAAAATCTTGTTTTTAAGGCTAGCTAAATGTTGAAACCGGAATCCGGCCTCCTGTGGAGTTAGACCCTTGGGGAAGGGATGGTATCGCACCTACTTTGCTCCTGCAAGGAAAACAACAAAGGGGACAAGGAGAAACAGACCCAAGGGCTCGGCAGGGAGGTCCCACCAAAAACCCGGAAGATCTCAGAGCGCTTCCCCTCCTTAGCCAGAAGCCGAGCTAAGGTACCCTCAGAAAGCACTCAAAAATTGGGGCAGGAGAGCACCGGGAAGAACCTGCTTTCTGGGGTACCCCTTGGGTCCTATTTATAGCTTCTGGAATCTGAACTGCCAATAACCAAAAGAACTGACCTGAAATTAGCAGAAAACCCTTGGTTGGGTCTGCCAACAGCCAAACTCCGCTGTTTTGAAGGGTTATGGGCAGACCAGCAGGGGCAAAACAGTAAAAAGTACCTCACATATCCGGGCGAGCTTGGGAGCTTTGGCCACCTCGGCATGTTCTACTCGCGTACTGTTGTCGAGCTCCCCCCGCGAGGACGCGAGCTGTGCCTCGCCCTGCACATGCCGAACTCCGGGTCGCCGATCGTCGATCTCTGGTCGACGGATGCCGAGCTCCGGCTCGCCCCCTTTGCTGCCGAACTCGCCTGTTGTTCTCAGCCCGATCTGCCTATACTAGAGTGACCTGCTCGCCGGACACGGGGTTGTACACAATCCCCGCTCTTTTCAAGCTTGTCAGAGCTCGGAAAGAAACATGCAACCCCGAGTGTGCGGCGAGCACTGATTGGCGAGTTGGAGGGAATCTTCTAGTGGGGGCCACCTGTGGCTATATATATGTGCACCTGTCCAGCTGTCTGGCTCTTGCCATCCCTGCTGCCTTGCCACGATGCCTCTTCCCAAGGAGATCCAAGAGCGCATAGACCGAGCTCGCCAGGCCTCCGCGGCTCGCGTCGCCGCCCTGACAGCGGTACCCGCGAAAGCTCCAAAAACCGATCCTGCCGAGCCCAGTTCCAAGAAGTCAAAGCCGTTCCCTGACGCGGCCGAGCCCATTTTATACGACCTGAGGGCCACCCTGGCCTACGAGACCGGCTCTTCCACCCGAACCATTCTGGAGAAGGATAGGGAGATCGTCGTGGTCGGCGACGACCTGGACGGCCAACCAGATGACGAGGGAGACGTGTCGCGGGGCCCCGCGCCGCGAGGCGACGTCATGCTCGCCTCCTCGCGATTATCGGCACCGGACAGCCATCCCCGGGATCTGCCGCTTCTCTTCGGGATCCTACCTGTGAGCTCGCAGAGGCCGAAATCGCCTGCGGGTTCCCCCCCTCCTCGCCAAATTGACGCGGCCGCGGGGGAGGGTCTGGGGAACATTCCCACCCCGGGGTTCGAGCTCATCTCGCCGGGGGCTCGCGGCCCTGGTCGCGGGAAGGATATGAGGTTCATCCCTCCCCGCATCTCTTTCGAACCGCCGAGCTCTTCAGGTCAACCTCGCTTGACACTTTGCTCCATAAATTTTTGCACTTTTTGCTAATACCTGTCTTTACAGCTCTTCCCAGTCAATCGGTTGCCGAGGAATCCTCGCGGGCAGGCCACTATTCTCCCCTCCCCGAGCTCGCTGGACTCTTACCTGGGTCCTGAGGTGGATCAAGGCGAGCTGACGAGGAGGGAGGTCAAGCTCCTCAAGAAGCTGGTGTGCGGGCTGCGCGAGGTGCAGGGGGTCAACGAGACGCTTCAGCGCGACTACGCGCGTCTCGCCGACGAGGTGCGCCGCGGCCAAGCTGGCGAGCTGATGTCCCCCTCCAGGCTCCTGGATGAGATAGACGACGGTCTCTCGGTGGCGCAAAGGAATTCCGGAAGGATCCGCGAGTTGCTCCGCGCGCGGCAGCCTGGGGGCGGGGGTCGCGAGGCCGGGGTAGGTAAGTCAGCGGGCTCCTTTGCCGAGCCGTCCGACACTCGCATCCCGATGCCCTCCCTGCTTGCGTGCCCTGCTCCTTTGAATCCCGAACTTTATGTCTGTAATGAATAAATCTGAGTATTTTCAATCATATTACTGAATAAAATGTCGCGATGCTCGACTTAGCCTTGGTCGGGATGTGCCGGAAGTCGGCGAGCTTGGGTGGCGAGTTGGGGGTGGCGAGCTGGGGCGGCGAGCTGAGTTGATTTGACGGCCCGCCCCAGATTCCTTTTCCTATAAATAGCCCCCCCCAACCCCCCCCCCCCCCCCCCCCCCCCCCCCCCGCACCTACCCTCGTACTGCCTTTATTGCTTTGCTTTCCTTTCTTTACTTTCTTCTTTCCCTGCTCGCGTCGTGCTTTTCCTCTGCGATTATGGGAAGACCAACCTGGATGCCGACGGCCGCTCCAAGTGCGCGCAACACTTCGCAGACTATTGCTTCTTCGACGGCCACACCAGCGAGGACGAGCTCGCGGAATTCAAGGCCGCGTATGTGCCGCCGGGCTTTGAGGCACGCAGGCCGGGGCCGGGTGAGGCCATCAACACGTTCTACGAGAACGAGCTCGCCTTCCCCATCTCGCACTTCGAGGTGGGGCTGCGACTTCCCTTGTGGCCGGAGATCCGGCAGATCCTGAAGTACTACGGGGCTGTCCCAGCGCAGCTGAACTCCAACGCCATCGCAATGATGGTGGCGTTCGCGAGCTACCTCCGGCGGGAGAGGATCGAGTTCAACCTGACGGTGTTCAGGAAGCTCTTTTCTTACAAGGCGATGACGGACGGGGTCGCCTACTTCGGCGGCTCCTTGATCAAAGTTCGCGAGATCGCGAACAAGCACCATACCTGGATGACCAAGATCGCCTTCGTCAAGGGCGATCTCGGCAACATCCGCTACTCGCCGCAACAAAAGGGCGAGGAGGTGTACCGCCCGCCGGCCGTGTCCGACAACGACGCCGAGCTCCACAAATTCTTCCTTCATAAAGATTTCGAGGTCGCCTTCCTGCGGAGGGGCCTCGACGCGCTCCCCCCGGTTCTGCCCGACGAAGGTATACTCTCCTCATCTTGCCGAGCTCGCCTACTCGCCGAACTCGGCACATCATCATATCTGAATTCCTAACCTTTCCAAGTGTTTTCCTGCAGGGGAGCGAATAATCCCCGCGAACCCGCCGTTCGCGGATCCAGGGCTCCACACCGACCCTCTTGCTCGCGAGAGGGCGGCGGCGCTGGCTTGCCGAGATGAGGCGGCCCTCTCGCAGCCCTCTTCTAGCAAGAGGCGTCCTGAGGGCGCGGGATCGAACCCGCCATCCGGCCATCGCCAGATAAAGAAGATGCGGAGGGCCCTTCTGGCTCCGCGGGGGCAACAACAACAGCCCAGCCCCAAGTACATCAGTTCGTCGGCGACCCCTCCTGACGCGTCGCCGGAGAGCCCGCTGAAGGAGATAACCAGCAAGGGGCGGAAAAGCGGCGAGGGCCCCTCTTCCACGGCGGCGATCTCTCCTCCTCCAGCAGCGAAGCGGACTGCCCGCGAGCGCACACCGCCGAAGCAACATCCCCTCTTCAACTTCGGCGCGCGCTGGAAGGATTCGGCGGGCGAGCCCATGCTGTAGTGGGACGAGCTCGCTCATCGAGTCTCCGTCTCCACTCTTCATCCCTCCTGGCACGACCTCGAGCCTGCCACTGGCCACGCCTACGCCCTCGGCTTCGACCTATATGGCCGGGAGGACGACGAGGCCTACAAGAACACGACCCTCCGGCAGCTCGGCCATGAGGGTCTGCAGTCCCACCTGCGGACCCTGGATCTGCACCACATGCTGGCGCGCCGCAGCTTCGCCCTCAGCCACCAACTCGAAAGGGCTGAGCAGGCTCGCGACCTCGCCAAGGACAAGGTCACCGACCAGGCGAGGCGGCTCGGCATAGCGGAGGGTCTACTCACCCAAGCCGCCGGCGGGTTGGTAAGCGTCAAGCGCTGCTCCTCTCTTTTACTTAGAAAACTTTTGTTCTGCTGCTAAATACCCCCTTTTTTTGTTCAGGAAGCCAAGGCGGCGGGCGAGCTTCAAGCTCACAACGCTGAGCTGGAGGAGGAGGTCGGCCGGCTGCGCGCACAACTGGCCGCGGATGCCGACGCTGCAGGGGAGCTCCAGGCTCGCAACGCTGAGCAGGGGGAGGAGATCGGCCGGCTGCGCGCACGCCTTGCCGAGCTGGAGGGCACGAACGCAAAGCTGAAGGGGGAGAACCAACACCTCCTTGGCGAGGTGCGCCGCCAGGCCGAGATCTTCTTCCCGCCTCACGACATCGATCCTACCCTCCCCTACAAAAGCCCGCGGATCTTTGGCGAGGCCGACCTCGCCGAGAGACTTCGGATCAACTCCATCCAAGCCACCGAGTGCACCCTCCAGATGATGAAATATTTTGCGGTGCTGGTGGAGGGGTGCGAGGGGATCTCGGCTCGGGACCTGATGCCGAGCTTGTTTCCGGCGACACCGCCCAGCGAGAAGGAAGACAGCCTGGACGCTATGTTCGGGAAGAGCTTCCAGGATCTTTCGGGTGACGGCGGGGATCAATCCGTTGGAGGGGGCGAGGCCTGAGGGTGGCTAGTACTTTTGTCTTCTCTTTTTCCTTTTTCTTTGTTCACTCGCCGAGGCGAGCCCCCCTTGTAACTATTTTTTGCATATAATGAAAGTTTTTTGATCATACCGGTTTCACTTTCTTTCCTTTCTTTACTGTGCTTGTTGCGCTCTGAATTTATGCGAGTGTTTCTCCCGGCGACTTCGCCGAGACAGGTTCCGCGAGTAGAGCGGTTATGAGAGCGCGCTTGCGAGTGGACGCGTCTTGAGTGTTTGCCGACCCCCAAACGATTCGGGGGTGAGTTGCTCTCCGCCCTTGTCACGCTACCCTTACTCGCACGCTATCCATCCAGGTTGAGCCCGAAAATGGGAGAAAAATTTCTCCAAGTCCAATGGACAAAGGGGGCGAGGTGCCCCAGTCCTGCTTACTCATCCTTGGCGAGCCCGGGCTCGCATCCCGCTCGCTGATGCTGAGCCGGGTTTGGCGGGTGCACACTCGCTCATGCCGAGTCCCCCAGCCTGGCTTGCTTGCTAGATCCTGTCGAGCTGGGCTTGCCGAGCCCGAGCTCGCCCCTGGCAAACCTTTCTCTCCCTTTGCTCCCTGGCACTGAGGCCTTGACCCATACCTGATAACTTCGAGGCCGACACCATAGAGTGACCTCTGGCCCCGTCAGCTAGGTGAGAGCCTGACAGCGGGATCTGCTCGTGGCCAAGGATGACACCGAGTGACTTCCAGCCCTGCCAGCTAGGTGAGAGCTTGGCAGCGGGATCTGCTCGGGGTCCACTACCAACACCATCGAGTGACTTCCAGCCCTGTCAGCTAGGTGAGAGCCTGACAGCGGGATCTGCTCGAGGCCAAGGATGACACCGAGTGACTTCCAGCCCTGCCAGCTAGGTGAGAGCCTGGCAGCAGGATCTGCTCGGGGTCCACTACTAACACCATCGAGTGACTTCCAGCCCTGTCAGCTAGGTGAGAGCCTGACAGCGGGATCTGCTCGAGGCCAAGGATGACACCGAGTGACTTACAGCCCTGCCAGCTAGGTGAGAGCCTGGCAGCGGGATCTGCTCGGGGTCCACTACTAACACCATCGAGTGACTTCCAGCCCTGTCAGCTAGGTGAGAGCCTAACAGCGGGATCTGCTCTAGGCCAAGGATGACACCGAGTGACTTCCAGCCCTGCCAGCTAGGTGAGAGCCTGGCAGCGGGATCTGCTCGGGGTCCAACATACATCAGATTCCACCATGCAGGCTAGTTACGACAATATCAGAGAGCTTGAAGGAATTTTTTATTATAATCAAAGTGCTGCTTACATGTTTCAGGGGAAAAATCGTTTGAGGTCGTCACCACTCCAGGTGAGACTCAGGGTCTCGCCTTCTACATTTTGGAGTCGATAGCCCCCGGACCCCAAGGCTACCTTTATAATGAATGGTCCCTCCCAGCTGGGATTGAGCTTCCCTACGGATGCTGACCTTCCTGCTGCATCTACTTTCTTCAGCACCAAGTCCCCTTCCATGAACTGCTTGACCCTGATATGCTTGTCAAAGTACTTGGCCATTCTTCTTTTCACCTCCTCCTGTCGGATAGCGGAAAGGTCTCTCACCTCTTCCACCATGTCGAGGGAGAGCCTCAGTCCCTCCTCATTCTATGCTTGTCATTCCTCACGGCCTTCTTTTGCTGCCACGACTCGCGGTGTTTGGACTTCGAACTCTATCGGGAGCACTGCCTCGCACCCGTGGGAGAGTTTGAAGGGGGTCTCTCCTGTAGTTGTGTTGGGGGTGGTCCTTAGGGCCCAAAGAACCGCAGGGAGCTGCTCCACCCAATTCCCTTTCAAGTTCTCCACCTTCTTTTTGAGGAGGTTAACGATGATCTTGTTTGCGGCCTCCACCTGCCCGTTACTCCTGGGGTGATGGACCGAGGCGAACCGGAGATCGATTCCAAGCTGCTCGCAGAAGCTGGTGAACTCGGCACTGCCGAACTGGGGCCCATTGTCCGTGACTATTTCGGGGCAACCCATGGCGACAGATGATCTCCCCCCAAACAAAATTCCTGATCACCTGGGAGGTCACCTTGGCCAACGCCTTCACCTCCATCCACTTTGAGAAGTAGTCAATCATCACTAGGAGGAACCATCTCTGGCCGCTGGCTTGGGGGAACGGCCCAACTAAATCCATTCCCCAAATTGCGAAGGGCCATGGGGCCGTGATGCTTCTGAGTCGCTGGGCTGGTTGTAGCTGGAGAGGGGCAAACAGCTGGCACTTATGACATCTCCTTGCAAACTCTGCGGCGTCCCGGCCCAGGGTGGGCCAGAAATACCCTTGCCTGACTACCCTTCCTTCCAGGGTCCGACTCCCGGAGTGACTCCCACATTCTCCGGAGTGGACTTCCTCCAAGATCCTTCGTGCTTCTCCTTCGGTCACGCAGCGGGCTAGCATCCCTGAGAGGGTCTTCCTGTATAGCTGCCCGTCCTGGAGGAGGTAATAGGCTGACTTGTGCCTCAGTTTCTTCTTATCTACCCCCTCCGGATACTCTCTTGTGGAGAGGAAGACCACGACTGGATCCATCCATGAAGCTTGCTGATCGATTTCCATGAGCTCTCCTTCCTCGATGGAGGGGTGGAACAGGTCGGTGATGGTACCCCCCACCTGGGGACCATGCTTTGCTAGCTGATCTGCTTGTTCATTCTCTTCCCTTGGTACGTGTCGGATGGAGAAGGTTTGAATAGTGCCGATGACCCCCTTCACCTTGGCCAAGTACGATTGCAGGGTGGGCTCCCTTGCCTCGAACTCTCCGTTGATTTGGGAAGCTACTACCATGGAGTCAGTGAGGACCTCCACGTCCGACACCCCAAGCTATCTGGCCAGGCGAAGCCCTGCTATCACGGCCTCGTACTCGGCCTGGTTATTGGTAACGGGAAAGTGTACCACCACAGTCTGCTCGATTCGGGTTCCTTGAGGGCTTTCTAGGATCACCCCCACTCCAAGGGAATGTCTCCCTGAGGCTCCGTCCACCCTCACCTTCCAAGGGGTCGCGCGGGTGAGCTCTTCCTCCGCCACTTCAACCACGTAGTCGGCCAGGAAGTCGGCCATCGCCTGAGCTTTGATTGAGAGCCACGGGACGAAGGAGACGTCGAACTCACTCAGCTCCACCGACCACTTATCCAACCTGCCTGAATGCTCCACCCCCTCGAAGATGTTGTGGAGGGGGTGGTCGGTCACCACTCGGATTGAGTGTGCCTGGAAGTAAGGTCGCAGCCTCCGAGCCGAGATGATTAGTGCGAAGGCTAGCTTCTCCAAAATCGGATATCGGAGCTCGGCCTTCCTCAGGACCCGGCTTACGTAATATATAGGGAGTTGCCTCTTTCCTTCTTCACGAACCAAGACGGAGCTCAAGGCCTCCGCCCCGACCCCAAGATACAAGAACAGGTCCTCCCCTTCCTTCGGCCCTTGGAGCAGTGGGGCCTGTGTCAACTACACTTTGAGGGCCTGGAACGCCTCCTCGCACTCCTTGGTCCAATCAAACCTCTGACCACCCCTTAGCATTTTGAAGAAGGGGGAGCACTTCTCCCCTGCCCGTGAAAGGAAGCGACTCAGCCCTGCTAGTTTCCCCGTCAACCGTTGGACCTCCTTTGCATTCCGCGGGGACCCCAGCTCCAAGATAGCCTTGACCTTATCTGGATTTGGATCTACCCCTGCGGGGGTGAGGAGGTGCCCCAAAAACTTTCCCCTGCTGGCCCCAAAGAAACATTTTAGGGGATTCAATCGCATCTTGTACTTGCGCAGGGTGGCGAAGGTCTCCTCCAGGTCCCGGAGGTGGAAGTCCACATCCCGGCTTTTGATCATGAGGTCATCTACATACACCTACCAATTCCTTCCCCTTTGCTCCTTAAAGACCCTATCCATCATTTTCTGGTAGGTTGCCCCGGCATTCTTCAGCCCGAACGGCATCAACCTGTAGCAGTAGCATCCATCCCCTGTGATGAACGAGACATCCTTGATGTCTGGGGGGTGCATCCTGATCTGATGGTAACCTGAAAAAGCATCCAAAAAACTCATTATAGAAAACCGACGGCTGAGTCAACCAGCGCGTCGATCCGAGGCAAAGGATAACAGTCCTTAGGACAAGCTTTATTAAGTAAGGAAAAGTCGATACACATCCTCCATCGGCCATCCCCTTTTTTAACCATAACGACGTTGGAGACCCAGCCGGGGTACTGAATCTCAGACACGAAGCCGACCTTGAGCAGTTTCGCCACCTCCTCCCTGATGGGCTCCGCCAGCTTGTCCGCAGTGGACCTCTTCTTCTGCTGAACGGGGCGTGTTCCCGGGTTCAGGTTGAGGCGGTGGCAAGCCACATCCGCGTCAACCCCCGACATCTCCGCGGCATTCCATGCGAAGATGTCCACGTTCTTCTGGATGCACTCCAGCATCCTGCCCTGGTCCTCCGGGGTCAGCCCCCCGCTGATGCGGATCTTCTCCATCCTTCCTCCTCGGGTGAGCACCTCCAGCTCCACCACCTCCTCTGCTGCCTCCAGCCTGGATTGCTCCCCCCATCCCTCGGCATCCCCTTCCTCCGGAACGGGGACCTCTACCTCCATCTCTCCTCCCATGGCCCTCACTTCGGCCACCTCCTCCAGATCCCCTCCTGCCGCCTTCTCTACGCAGTCCTTCACTCCCAGCTCCTCCCCTCCTGCTTCCTGCTCGACCTCCTCCATCCTTCTCCCCATCTCCTCGGCTCCCTCCTGCCAGGAGATGGTGTTCACCGCAGTGACATAACACTCCCACGCCACCTTTGGGTCCCCCCTAACCCTGACCTGGACCCCCTCAGCGTTGAACTTCAAGCACTGATGGAAAGATGAGGGGACGCAGCGAAAGGCGCTGATAAGGGCCTCCCGAAGATGGCGCTGCAGCTGCTGGGGGCGTCCACAATGACGAACTTGCAGTTTCGGGACTGCCCCCCCAAGGTGACATGGAGTCCAACTCCTTCTACTTCCTTCCTCTCTCCTGAAAACCCGAACAGGGGGCCATCCGAGGCCAGCACCCTTTTTGCCTCCACCTTCATCACATCGAACGCCTTTTTGAAGACGACGTTGACGGAACTCCCGTTGTCCACGAGGATCCTAGATACGGTGAAGTTCTCGATGGCCGCCTTGATGACCAGCGCATCACGGAACGGATCCTCGTGGTCTGGCATATCACTCCTGGAGAAGGTGATCCTCTCCTCCGGTGGCGGGGTTTGGGATGTAGAGGCGACGCTTCGCCGGTACATGGTGTGGAGACTAGCCTTGCGGGAGGCCTCGATCCCTACTCCCCCGTGGATCACCCCGATCCCCCCTCTGGTCCCCACATCCACCCGGTCTTCGCAACGATCCTCCTCTGCCCGAGGCAGGACCTCCTCAATCCTTACTTCCTGTCTCCCTTGCTGCTGCTGCTGCTCCCTATTCCCCCTCATCTCAAGGAACTCTGGACAGGTGGCCGTTGCGTGCCCCTCTCCTGATGGAAGTCACAATAGGGCAGCTCCACCCTGACCTCTCTTCTTCTCCTCCTCCACGCTCCCCTCCTTGCTCCTAGGGCTATGGCCATGGCCTCTTCTTGATCGGGAGTCGGGGCCTCTGGCCCTGCCTCCAGCCCGGGGGGTGGAACTGATCTTGCCTCCCCTGGTAGTGATCCCTTCCGTAGTACCCTCTCTGTGGCCCCTGCCCTTGCCACTCAGGCCTCCATCCCAGCCGCCGGTCGGGCTCCTGACGCCCCCACCTCGGCTGCTGCTGCCCTTGGAGCTGCCTTTGCTCCCTCTGCCTGGGCTCCCCTCTTCTCTCCTCCTGTACCTTTCCTCCTCTCGACTCTTTCTCTTCCTCTGTGGCCCACCTTGCCAGCTTCCTTGCAAATTCCGGGTTTGACGCCTCTCCGTCGACCTCTCTCGCCGCCCTCTCCATCAACTCTTCGTAGGAGAGGGGAGGAACTCTCTTCAGCTCCATCCGAAGAAACCCTGTTGCAGGCCCAGGGTAAAAGCCATCATCAGACTATGGCCCGGCATTTCCTGGACTTGAGTAACTTCCTCCTGGAAACGGTCCACATAGCTCCCCAACGTCTCGTTCACCCCCTGCTTTATGTGGAACAAAGACTCGGACTCCTTCTTCCTCTTCCTGGAGGTAGTGAACCTCAGCATGAACCCTCGACGCAGGTCCTCGAAGCAGTAGATGGAGCTGGCCGGTAGCTGGTGGAACCACTCCCTTGCCTTCTCCCGGAGGGTGATGGCGAAGAGTCGGCACTTGAATCCGTCCGACATCTGACGGATGGAGACCACGTCCTCAAACCATTGGACATACTGGACCGGATCCCCCTTTCCGGTGTAATAGGACATCTCGGGTTCCCTGAACCCATCTGGAACTGGAGCTGAAGAGACCAGCTCGCTGAAAGGGATCTCTCCCCCCACTGGGCGAGCTGGCGAGTCTCGTGAGCCCAGCTCGCCGAAGCGACCTCAGCCTGCCGAGCCGGGGAAGAGCTCGCGCCCGGGGAGCTCGCACCCTCGGCCTTCCTCGGCCACTTCCTTCCCAGCTCGCCTGCTGGGAGCGTCCTCGCCCAATGAGGGGGCAGCCACGATCTGGATTGCCAGAGTCGAGCACTCGGCCCGCGCGCCGAGTGCGAACTTGACCAGAGTCAGCACCTCGTTTCTGAAGTCTTCAAACATTCCCACCATTGCGAGAGGCAGGGGGCGGCGAGCTCGGCCTGTCGGATCCTTGTCCCGTCATTGAGCTCGCGGAAGCATTTCTGCCCTGACCACTTTCCACGCTCACCGCACCAAAATGTTGAAACCAGAATCCGGCCTCCTGTGGAGTTCGACCCTTGGGGAAGGGGTGGTCTCGTACTCCTGCAAGAAAAACAACAAAGGGGACAAGGAGAAACAGACCCAAGGGCTCGGCAGGGAGGTCCCACCACAAACCCGGAAGATCTCAGAGCGCTTCCCCTCCTTAGCCAGAAGCCGAGCTAAGGTACCCTCAGAAAGCACTCAAAAATTGGGGCAGGAGAGCACAGGGAAGAACCTGCTTTCTGGGGTACCCCTTGGGTCCTATTTATAGCTTCTGGAATCTGGACTGCCAATAACCAAAAGAACTGACCTGAAATTACCAGAAAACCCTTGGTTGGGTCTGCCAACAGCCAAACTCCGCTGTTTTGAAGGGCTATGGGCAGACCAGCAGGGGCAAAATAGTAAAAAGTACCTCACATATCCGGGCGAGCTTGGGAGCTTTGGCCACCTCGACATGTTCTACTCGCGTACTGTTGCCGAGCTCCCCCCGCAAGGACGCGAGCTGTGTCTCGCCCTGCACATGCCGAACTCCGGGTCGCCGATCGTCGATCTCTGGTCGACGGATGCCGAGCTCCGGCTCGCCCCCTTTGCTGTCGAACTCGCATGCTGTTCTCAGCCCGATCTGCCTATACCCTAGTGACCTGCTCGCCGGACACGGGGTTATACACTAAACATCTAGAGGGGGGTGAATAGGTTTTTTTCTCTATTTAAATTTTCTAACTTGTTATCATATTTTTGTGCCTGGTGATTAGGTTAATTATCAGCTTTCAAGAACATTCACAGACGATACAATAATTTTATAGTAGTTCCCCAATCTTGGGTACATCCACTGTCCCTTTGCGCCCATCTAACAGTGTGTTAGATTTGGCTCTCCCTCCAGAACTCAGCTACTTAATAACATACAGCACAGATCCTGTAGGACCACACAGGTCACACAGACCTACAACTTAGGCACTAAGCCAACCCCAGGTCACAAAGACCTATCACCCGGCACAAAGCCAAACACAGGTCACTAAGACCTCAGTCTTTATAATACAGGCTTACAACTCCAGATTCACCAAGAATCTTTATAGAAGAAGAAATAAAGAGTGAGATGAATAGACACCAGAGCAAGATCTCTGTGTCTTCTTCTTCTTGGACTGAGCAGATATCAGTCCAAGCTATTGTTGTTGAAGACAATAAGTAGGCAGTAGAATTTTTCTTCAACCAGTTTTTTTTTTCTCTGCAAAACTTATAGATCTGCTTCCTCAGAATAACTTCTGATCTTGTTATTGTAGATGATGATTGCTTCAGCTATCTCTTTCTCCAGCACGGTTCTCTGTGCAGAACAACTTATTCAGGCTCGGCGAAAATGACGAGGAAGAAGATGAAGTTCGGCCGCACTTTTTGTTTTCAAAAACCTAGATAAGGAATTGATTGATTGATGATCTGGCCGATTTGCTTCTTTTTATTCTCTGAAGGACAATTGAGCAGTGGGTCCCAACACCAGGATTGATGGCTGAGATTGAGCCATTCAGCGCATGCTTTCCATTTAATCTTGATTCAACAGCTCTTTGTTGTGTGTGTGTGTGGCCCCTAGTACTTAATGTTAAAAATATTCCTTAAAAAGTGCAGAAGATGATAACAGCTGGCCGCCAACGTCTCTGTCAGCATTTTCGCAACATTTGAATTTTGGTTGACTTTTTTGACTATGCTGATGTCAGCATGACTCAACATCTCTGGACTTAGACAAAATTCAATCATTAGAACCAAAGGAGTTGAGTGAGTAGGTATCACTCAACGCCACAACACTTAGACAAAATTCGGTCTGTCTAGGTATTGAGCTCGATGAATGCTGACCTCCATTCGACGAACGACAAGCTCGGCTCGACAAAAGCATAGTTCAGTTCGACGAACTGTAGACTTAGTTCAACGAAATGCTAAACTCAGTTTGACGAACTCTAGGCTCAGTTTGACGAATGCTGAGCTCAGTTCAACGAAGCTGAGCTCGACAAAAGACAAGCAATCCATGCATTTGGACTTAGCTAAATTTCTGCTTCAAGGTGTTGAGAGCGTCGAGAGCGTTGAGTGAGCTTGCCTCACTCAACGCTATTTGCCATAGCATATATTTCTGCGCATTGGAGTTGAGAGAGTAAGCTTCACTCAACGTCAGACTATTTAACATAATTTTTCTGTTACCTGACGTTGAGTGAGTAAGCTACACTCAACGCCTGTGGAATTGGTGAAAATTTTGCCCAACTTTTCTGTGGATTTTGACTGGCACAAAAACACTCAACGCTAAAAGCTGTATGACGTTGAGTGAGTAGATCACACTCAACGTCTGTGGAGTTGGCCATATTTTCAGCCAATTTCTCTAGGCTTAAAAGTTGTATGGCATGGTAGACTCCATGATAATCTCCAGGATGGCGGGCATGTGGACTCTTGATCTTGCATCACTGCCCCTTTATCTTTTTGGTGTGTATGGATTGACTTTGTTGTTGATTTCCAACCAGAAGTGTTGGAGGTTGACGCCCCGGGGGAAATCGAGGAGAAGTTCCGTGTAGGCGGCGGAAATAGTGTGTTATGTTATTTTTATGTCTATTGTTATGTTATGTTTAAGTCTTGTCATTGTAGGAGGCTGTATGGTTATTTTATGTGTTATCGGGGGCATGTTTGTCTTTTGGCCTCTTAGGATTGGGGAGATATATATCTTCTTGTTTTGCTGGTGGGGGTGTGAAAGAACTAGTTTGTTTTGTTGTGTTTGAGGCGGCAGCGACGGGAGAGTCTCCCCTGGTCCACCTTGCCATCTGTTCAGGGTGTTCATACCCTTGGGATCGGGCTATCTATCTATATATTGCTGGTGTTGAGCTTCCTGGGTTGTGTTGTGCGGTGGTGTTGTGTATTACAGGAGTGATCTAGAGGCGGTGCAGGCGATGGTGATCGGCGGACGACAGCGGCGTAGCTGGAGCATGCGCATCATAGTGAAGGCCTTCTCACAGGAGCCCATATAAGTGTTGAATTACCTCATAGTGAGGCAGTGCGTCTGGCCGCTCATCCGGAAATTGATCATGTTATCCGGCCCAGCAGAAATCGAAAGAGGAAAGGAAAATAACAGAGAGGAAATTCTATCCACGGGGAATGATATTCTCATACTGTAGTTGTCTGGCCAATGGAATCCTGGATGGACCAGTTGATTGCCCAGAAAGCTCTGAAAGTCTTGGTGCAGAGGCTCTCACTGCGAGCCTGGTGGGTGGAGGAGGGAAATAAAAAAAACATAGCCTCGGCTGCTGGAGATTCTGTTGAAGCGATAAAGTAGGCACCACACAAAAGAATGAGAGAAAACAACTACTTTTATTATCGCAAGAGGTTATTACAAATACAGACAACAACTTGTTTGCAATTTTACAACTTCACACAGCACACTAATTACAACTTCACACTTGACACTTCTAACCACCGAAGTCACTGGAGCTGTTATCCGCAAATTTAATCCACCAAGGAGGAGATCGAAGGGATGCTACTCGCAAGGTGCTTTCCGCAAAACCAGTCCGCAAAGGGTTGTTCAGGCTTTGGCGTTTGCTAAGAACTGTCCGCAAAAATTACATTCCGCAAAACAGTTTGTCGCCTGTGTATGAACTATCCTATTTGCCAATAGGAGACCGTCACCTCTGATTTTTCTGGTCGCAAAATACAAGCCGCAATATTTGCTCCAATTTTCACTCTATTCAAGCCGAACTGCTGTCCACAGTTTGTAGCCGCTGCATGTGGTCCTGTTCACGCACTTCTCTTTTGCTCCACCTTGCAATGCTTCAGCATATCAATAATTTTGTCCGCAAAAAGAGACCGCAGCTTTTAGTGGCTCTACCTTGGCAGGCTTTTTGCTCACCTTTTTTTAATTCAACAAGAATTCAAGCCTTTAAATAGGAAAAGCCATCAAATGAGAGAGTGTCATGTGTCTTCAGGAGAGAGAGAAAACCATTCAAAATCATTCCTCCTGCATTTAAATTCCGCCAACCTTCACGTGGTCCCATTTCAATATATATTTTCATATAAATTATTATATATATATAATATCTTATGTTTATATATATATATATTCTATAAATATTTCATTATTTCTGCCAACAATCTCCCCCTCAAACACGGCAGCACATGCCGAGTTTGCTCTTGCATTTCAGGAACGTCTCTGTCTTCAACGCCTTTGTGAAGATGTCTGCTATCTGTTCTCCGTGGGGCAATAAACTAACTCCACCACCTTTTGCTGCACTTGCTCACGAAGAAAGTGATACTTTGTCTCGATATGCTTGATGCGCACATGCAGCACTGGATTCTTCGCTAGCTGAATCGCGGACATATTATCAACATATACCGTCACAGGACCATCCTGTGCATGGTGCAACTCCTGTAGGAGATTTCTTAACCAAATTGCTTGACAAGTAAAGGCTGCCGCTGCAATGTACCAGCTTCGCAGGTAGACAAAGCGATCGTTGCCTGTTTCTTTGAACACCACGAGAACACAGCTGTTCACATATGAAAGGCGTATCCAGAAGTGCTCTTCCGGTCATTCACATCTCCTCGTAATCACTATCGGAGTACCCGACCAGCTTCAACTCTTCTGTAGTTGAGTACATCAAACCATGATCTCTCGTCCCATTCACATACCTCAAGATCCTCTTCGCTGCTGTGAAGTGATCTTGCTTCGGCTCCTCCAGATATCTACTAATAACTCCAACCGCATACATGATATCGGGCCTAGTGAAAGTCAGGTAGCGTAGACTTCCAACTAGACTCTTGAACAACATTGAGTCAACTGCTTCTTCCTTTGAATCCTTCCTCAGCTTCACTCCCGGATCTGCAGGAGTAGAGATAGCCTTACTGCTCTCCATCCGGAACTTCTTCAGAATCTCTTCCGCATACTTCTTCTGAGAGATGAAGATCCCTTCTTCACTCTGTTGCACTTCTATGCCCAAGAAGTAAGTGAGTTCACCCAAATCTGTCATCTCAAACTCCTTCTTCATTGTCTTCCTAAACTCTTTGAACATGAGAGAGTTGTTGTCTGTGAATATCATGTCGTCAACATACAAGCATACGACCATGATATCACCGTTCTTCTCCACCTTCGTATAGAGTGCATACTCATACGGGCTCTTCATGTACCCGTTCTTCTGAAAGTATGCATCTATTCTTTCATTCCAAACATGAGACGCTTGCTTCAACCCGTACAACGCTTTCTTCAATTTGTAGACCTTCCTCTCTTGGCCTTTCACTTCATATCCAGGAGGCTGTTGGACGTATACATCTTCTTCTAGATAACCATTGAGAAATGCGGACTTGACGTCCATCTGATGGATCTTCCACTTATATTGAGCAGCTAGTGCAATGATCAGTCTGATGGTGTCTATCCGCGCCACTGGAGCAAACACCTCGTCGTAGTCCACACCTTGGACTTGTCGGTAGCCTTTAGCGAGAGTCTTGCCTTGTGCTTCTCCACTTCTCCATCCTTGTTCTTCTTCACTCTATATACCCATTTTACACCAATGGGCTTATGACCTGCCGGCAGATTGACCAACTCCAAGTATCATTCCTTTTGATGGATGTCATCTCTTCATCCATTGCTTTCCTCCAATTCTTCTCTTGAGCAGCTTCATCATACGAGTATGGCTCACAATCTGCTGAAAGACAATATAAAAAAAATTAGCATGAATTGGCTCTGTCTCCTCGTAGATCTCCTCCAACCTTCTCATCCTAGGTTGATAACCATTAGAGATGCTCCTGCTGGTGCTTGCTCTATCAGAATTGCTTCTGTTGGTGCTACTCCACTAGAGTAGGGAGTCGAAGCTCCCCCTGAATCTCTGCTCGGTGGTGTGATGGTGGTTCAGCTCCACCATCCTCAACTTCAGCTTCATGACCACCTTCTTCTTCATCATCATCATAAAACATAACCTTGATGCTTCTCTCTTTCTCATCCCAGCTCCAACAACTGTCTTCCACAAACAAGACATCTCTTGAGATGATCGTCTTCTTTGTCACAGGATTGTATAACTTGTAAGCTTTGCTCATCAGAGCGTAGCCTACAAATATACACTTCTCGCTCTTGTCATCAAGCTTCTTCCGCTTTTGATCAGGGATGTGAGCATAAGATACACACCCAAACACTCTCAAGTGTTGCACACTTGGCTTCCATCCACTCCATTATCAGCCTCATATGGAGTCTTGAACTTCACACTCTTCATTGAACATCTGTTCAACAAATACACAGCACATTGTACTGCTTCAGCTCAGAACATCTTCGGCAACTTCTTGTCCTTTATCATACTCCTTGCCATGTTCGGAATCGTCAAGTTCTTTCTCTTAGCAACTCTGTTCTGCTGAGGTGAGTATGCAGCAGTCAACTAATGAGCAATCCCATGCTCTTTGCAGAAAGCATCAAATAACTTAGAGGTGTACTCCCCACCTCGATCAGTTCTAAGTACCTTCAGGTACTGTCCACTCTCCTTCTCTGTCATAGCCTTGAACTCCTTGAACTTGTCAAGGGCCTCAGATTTCTCCTTCAAGAAATAAACCCAACACTTCCGACTAAAGTCATCAGTGAAGGTAATATAGTATTTGCTTCCTCCAACTGAGGCAATATCAAACGGACCAGCAATGTCCGAATGAACCAGTTCAAGTTGTCTCCTTGCTCTACGAGACTTTCCTGCTTCAAAACTATGACGTTTCTGCTTTCCCTTCGTACAAGCTTCACAGATCTTCTGTGGCGGTAAGATCTTAGGCAAACCTTCCACCATCTTTGCATGTGACAAAAGCTTCAGACCACTGAAGCCTAAGTGACCCATCCTATGGTGCCCCAACCAAGCTTTTTCTTCCTCTTCAGTTCTAGCTAGGCATGCCGTCTCCTCGACATCCATCTTCAATGTAAAGAGACGATTCATCGTCATCTTTACTTTCACCACCTCTTTTCCTTGTTGGTTCTTCATAGCCAACAAACCATCCTTCAACTGAATGCAGTAACCTTTCTCCACCAACTTTCCAAGGCTTAAGATGTTACTCTTCAAGCCAGGAACATAGAACACATCATTAAGATGCACCTTCTCACCATTTAGGGTGACCACTATCAACCCTCTCCCTTCTACCAAGATTTTCGAAGCATCTCCAAAGCTAACCTCACCAGTACTTGGTTCAAGGTTAGTGAACAACTCCTTCTCACCACACATATGGTTACTCGCTCCTGTGTCTAAGTACCAGACTTCATTTCTACCACCTTCAGCTCCTCTGTAAGTTAAGAACATCATTGGATCACCACCAGTGTTTCTTGCTTCAGCATAGTGGTTGGTTTCCTCATTCCTCCTCGGAAGTCTGCAGTCATAACTCATATGCCCAAACCTATTACAGTTATAACATTGGACTTGGGCCATTCCACCACGGCCTCTGCCTCGGCCTCTTCCACGGCCTCTTCCTCTTCCTTCTTGCTCTCTACCTTGAGGTTGCTCCGCCTCTCTCTGGATGTTCTGATGTCTTCCTCCTCTTCTTCCTCTGCCTCTGCCTTGGTAGCCTCGACCTCGCTGGCCACCTCCTCTTCCTGAACTCTCTCCAAAGTTCAGCTGAGTCTGAAGTGCTTTTTCTAAGCCACTTGACTCTTCATCTTGTAACATGCGATATTCATGGGCTTGCAAAGAGCCTATGAGTTCATCGATAGACAATTGAGTGAGATCCTTCGACTCTTCTATCGCCACTACTATATAGTTGAACTTCTTTGACATCGATCGCAGAAGTTTCTCCATGAAACTTACATCATCAATCGTCTCTCCGTTGCGCTTCATTTCATTTGCAAGCGTCCGCAGACGAGTCACATAGTCACCAACATTCTCAGAGTTTTGCATCTTCATAACTTCATACTCTGCTCGGAGAGATTACAGTTTCACCTTCTTTGCCTTGTCAACTCCTTGCAAGGAGCGTTGCAAGGTCTCCCATGCTTCTTTAGAAGTTCTAGCATCCGAGATCTTCTCAAAGGTTGCTTCATCAACCCCTTAATATACAAGAACAATGCCTTCTTGTCTCTCTTCCTTGCCTCTCTCAGTGTCGTCCTTTGTGCGTTAGTCAACGCCGCCTCTTGCTCAGTAGTCTGCTCTTCATATCCATCATCAACTATCTCCCAAAGCTCCTTTGATGCTAGCAGCACTCTCATCTGAATGCTCCAGTTCGCATAGTTTGTCTTCGTCAACTTGGGAACTTGACCCGACATAGCATTTACCATCTCCATTGTTGTGATCTCTTCACTTCTTCTGAGTTACTATCAAGGTTCGCAACCTCGCTTTGATACCACTGTTGGAAGCGATAAAGTAGGCACCACACAAAAGAATGAGAGCAAACAACTACTTTTATTATCGCAAGAGGTTATTACAAAATACAGACAACAACTTGTTTGCAATTTTACAACTTCACACAGCACACTAATTACAACTTCACACTTGACACTTCTAACCACCGAAGTCACTGGAGCTGTTGTCCGCAAATTTAATCCGCCAAGGAGGAGATCGAAGGGATGCTACTCGCAAGGTGCTTTCCACAAAACCAGTCTGCAAAGGGTTGTTCACGGCTTTGGCGTTTGCTAAGAACTGTCCGCAAAAATTACATTCCGCAAAACAGTTTGTCGCCTGTGTATGAACTATCCTATTTGCCAATAGGAGACCTCCACCTCTGATTTTTCTGGTCGCAAAATACAAGCGGCAATATTTGCTCCAATTTTCACTCTATTCACGCCGAACTGCTGTCCACAGTTTGTAGCCGCTGCATGTGGTCCTGTTCACGCACTTCTCTTTTGCTCCACCTTGCAATGCTTCAGCATATCAATAATTTTGTCCGCAAAAAGAGGCCGCAGCTTTTAGTGGCTCTACCTTGGCAGGCTTTTTGCTCACCTTTTTTTAATTCAACAAGAATTCAAGCCTTTAAATAGGAAAAGCCATCAAATGAGAGTGTCATGTGTCTTCAGGAGAGAGAGAAAATCATTCAACATCATTCATCCTGCATTTAAATTCCGCCAACCTTCACGTGGTCCCATTTCAATATATATTTTCATATAAATTATTATTATATATATATATATATTGTTGATGCGCGGAAACGTCGCGGGGCACCAGCCAGCTAACACGGAGGGGGTGTTTGGTCTCACAAGCTAGGAGAGGAGGAAAGGAGGAAAGGAAGGAAGCCTCTGAGTGCTCGAGAGTGGAGCAAACGGCTTGTCAAAGAGGGTTGCGGGGATAGAGGAGAGGAGCTTGATCAACAGAGCGGGTTGATCAAGAGAGGAGAAGGAGGTTGACCAGGAGCTGTCGAGCAGACGGCTAATGGGACGGTTGTGCTTGCAGGTTGGTTGCCGAGAGGAGCTGAGCTGAGCAGAGAAGAAGCTTGCTGAGCAGAGGAGCAAGGCTTGCTGAGCATAGGAGCACGGCTTGCTGAGCAGAGAGAAGAAGAAGGGGGCCGCTAGCAGCGGCAACAACACACTTCGCCCGCCGCGGCCTAAATGCCACTCCTGCGACGGGCTTTCCTTTTATTAATAGCTAGAGATTACAAGCTTACAAGTACACCTTTGCAACAAATCAATAAAGGGGTACAAGGAGAAGCTGGCGGCTAAGAGAGAAGAAAATGCCAGAAAGCAGAGGAGAGAAGCTGCCAGAGACTAAGTAAAATAGTCTGCTAGCTGCTGGAGGACTGAGAAACTGAGTCTGCAGAGTCTGCTGGCAAGCTGCTGAAGAGCTGTGGAGGACTGCGCGGACAGGAAACTGAGTCCGCTGAGCTCGCTGGAGAAGCGATGACGGACTGGAAAACGGAGTCCGCAGGGTTTGCTGGCAAGACTTGTCTCCACCACCAGGATCCAGGAACCGTCTGGCGTGTCCAGAATGAGAGGTACCATGGGCTATTTATAGGACCAGAGGAGTTCTTCTAGAAGCGGGGCCCAGTGACGTCAGCATGACGACCTGCGCGGACTCCGCGGACTGAGATTTTGCGTCCGCCACTGTTGACTGATGAAGCAAGCGGAAGGAGGCTCTGGAGAGGACTGAAGGCCACCCCCTAGCAGGCGACCTGGGCGGACTCCGGGAGGAGTCCGCCCGGCAGGCCGGAGGCCGCCCCCTAGCAGGCGGCCTGGGCGGACTCCGGGTGGAGTCCGCCCGGCAGGGCGCTGGGGCCGCCCCCTGGCGGGCGGCCTGGGCGGACTCCGGGGGGAGTCCGCCCGGCGGGCCTGGCCGCCCCCTTGCGGGCGGCCTGGGCAGACTCCAGGGGGAGTCCCGCCCGGCAGACCTGGCCGCCCCCTTGCGGGCGGCCTGGGCGGACTCCGGGAGGAGTCCGCCCGGCGGGTGCCGGGGCCGCCCCCTAGCGGGCGGCCTGGGCGGACTCCAGGGGGAGTCCGCCCGGCGGGCCTGGCCGCCCCCTTGCGGGCGGCCTGGGCGGACTCCGGGAGGAGTCCGCCCGCGGGCCTGGCTGCCCCCTTGCGGGCGGCCTGGGCGGACTCCGGGAGGAGTCCGCCCGGCGGATGCCGGGGCCGCCCCCTAGCGGGCGGTCTGGGCGGACTCCAGGGGGAGTCCGCCCGGCGGGCCTGGCCGCCCCCTTGCGGGCGGCCTGGGCGGACTCCGGGAGGAGTCCGCCCGGCGGATGCCGGGGCCGCCCCCTAGCGGGCGGCCTGGGCGGACTCCGGGAGGAGTCCGCCCGGCGGATGCCGGGGCCGCCCCCTAGCGGGCGGCCTGGGCGGACTCCAGGGGGAGTCTGACCGGCGGGCCTGGCCGCCCCCTTGCGGGCGGCCTGGGCGGACTCCGGGAGGAGTCCGCCCGGCTGGCGGGCAGAGGTCGCCCCGGGTGGGCGGCCTCGGCGGACGGCGGCCGGCGGCCGGAGGCCGCCGCCCCTCGGGCAGCAGGGAGGAGGGTCGCCCCTGGTGGGCGGCCTCGGCGGACGGTGGCTGGAGACCACCGCCCCTTGGGCGAAATAGGAGGCCGCTCCTGGCGATGCTGTTGGCGGACTCCTGCAAGGAAAAGCACTACACGATTAGCGGACCTAACCGCATGTCCCGCGAGGGTGAGCCATGGGAATAGCCCGCCATCCCGCAGGGCACGCAGTTGCTAGGAGACCTAGGCGGATAGGGAAAGCTGTCCGCCTATGCTGGGACCCATCGCGGTCAAAAGGGAGAATCTAAGGGTCACGATTAGCCAGCTGGCCACCTTGGGAAGGATCACCGATTTCTGGGTTAACATAATCCCCGCACTTTTTCAAGTTCCGAAAAGAACTTCGAAAAAGTTGGAGACCCACGAAAATCGTGATCCACCCCAACGGAAGAAGAGGAGCAAGGACAGACAGAACCTGAAGACTATCCTTACAAGCTTGGTGCTTCCTGTCTATTTTCCTGCAAAAGGAAAGTTAGGGCAAGCATGTAGGGGTGGCACATCGAGTGTGTACCTGAATTTGCTTTTGCAAAACGAAGAAGGCGTGTCTTCTGTAGATGTTCTGCAAAACAAAAGTGAGGAAAACAGAAAGGCATAACAACTCGCAAGTACCTGGAAGGGACCTGCAAGTCTTTGCTGGTTTCTGCAAAGGAAGAGTTAGGAGCATGCACAATATATGAGAGTAACTTGCAAGTACCTGTGAAGAAACTTGCAAGGGTCTGTTGATCTCTGCAAGAAGAGAGTTAGGAGCAGGTATTGTGTATAAAAATAAGCTGCAAGTACCTGGATGAGGCTTGCAGGTGTTTGCTAATTTCTGCAAAAAGAGCAGTTAGAAGCAAATAAGACATGAAAATAGTCTGCAAGTACCTGTGAAGAGAAGGCTTGCAAGTGTTAACTGTAGACTGTTAGCTGTCGACAAGATAAGGCCGATATGACCAATTAAGAAGAATGCCTGATGAATACTATTACGAAGCCCAGATCAATAACTGTGTTGACTGCTGACAGATATGACTGGATTACAATAGCATGGCTGATAGCGTTTGAGCAAGCAATATATGTAAGAACAATAGAGCTTATATAGGTAGAGTGCTAGTCATCATCCGATAGAGCTTTGAATAAGCAATTCATATAGGATGAGCATGAGCAAAGTGATTGCTGAAAATCCTTTTGGTAGGTCGGATTAACCTGTTTACCTGTGAAAGAAGGCAAGAGAGAAAAGGAGGTCTACACCCGGAATGATTAAAGTGGGTTGAATGCTGTCACAGGTATTTCCCGTGGGCCTTATGCATCACTTGCCCGAAAAATCATCCCGAGTATAGTCCTACTCAAAGCGGGCTGGCCGCGCATCCTGAAGGAGGAAAAAGAAGAGGTCCATATTCGGAATGACTGAAGAAGGTTGAATGCTGCCACAGGTGTTCCCCGTGGGCCTTATGCATCACTTGCCTAAAAAATCATCCTGAGTATGGTCCTGCTCAAAGAGGGCTGGCCGCGCATCCTCAAGGAGGGGGGAAAGGAAAAAGAGGTCCATGTTCGGAATGACTACAGAGGGTTGAATGCTGCCACAGGTGTTTCCCGTGGGCCTTATGCATCACTGGCCTGAGAAAATCATTCCGAGTATGGTCCTGCTCAAAGCGGGCTGGCCGCGCATCCTCAAGGAGGGAGGAAAGGAAAAAGAGGTCCATGTTCGGAATGACTACAGAGGGTTGAATGCTGTCACAGGTGTTCCCCGTGGGCCTTATGCATCACTGGCCTGAGAAAATCATTCCGAGTATGGTCCTGCTCAAAGCGGGCTGGCCGCGCATCCTTAAGGAGGGCACAAAAGAGAAAAGCAAGGAAGGTCCTGAGAAGGACCGCTGGAAGAAAGGGAGATCCTGAGAAGGATCGCTAGAAGCAAGGAAGATCCTGAGAAGGATCGCTAGAAACTCTGCTCTCTTGCCCTGGGCACAAGCATCACTGATCAACGAGACAGGTTGCGCCAAGAGGCCTATATTGTCTGTGTATTGATCAGTGGAGTTGTGAGAACCCGAGAGGCACGGATCGAGGGTACCGGAGAGAGTGATTCAGCCACCACAGTTGAAGGATGATCCAAGAGACAAGGCTACGCTTGATTGCCATTGCTTGTCCAGCGAAGATCATCCTAACCGTAGTGTTTCCTATAAGACGCACAGCAGAGCTAACACATGGGGTTCCCCTAGCACACACTCTGTGTCAGATGCTGGCTAGGATCCTAAGCCTGAAGCCCATAATCGTAGATGAACTGCTCCCACTACACACATGAGTATACTCCCGCCATTTGTGGTCGAAGCGGTAGTGCGAGAACAAACTACGGAGGGAACGTTTCAGACTCGGCAAAATCTCATTGGCGTACTGATCCCGGAGAGAGAGAGAGAGAGAGAGAGAGAGAGAGAGGAAGGAGCAACACAAAAAGGGAACTGTGTCAGTACGGGATCCCTGAATAAAAGCTTTGTAAAAAAGCAGTAAAAGAACACTGAGAAGTGTTGTAATGAAAATGTTTGAAAAGGAGAGAGAGTAAGGGTTGAGATAACCCCTATAGGTTGTAAGGAGCTCTGGAGGACTGTGAAGTCCATCGCTTTGGAGGACTGTGAAGTCCATCGCTTTGGAGGACTGTGAAGTCCATCGCTTTGGAGGACTGTGAGTCCTTGCTAGTTTAGAATAGCCTTCCCAGTATACCCTCGTCATCGCCATCGAAGCATTCGACGGTTGGATGAACAACGAGGAGAGGAGGCTCTTCGACGTGGTTTACTCCCCTTGAGGAGCAAGGAACATCTGAAATTTCTTTGCCCTTTGAAGTTGATGGATCATGGCGATCTTCTTTAGGAAGCAAGTCATGCATCTTGCCTTGTCGGAGCATCCTTTGCACAAGATGGCGGAATGCTCGGCAGTCTTCTGTTCGATGGCCTGGTTCTTTGTGGAATTCACAATAAGGCTCTGAGTTTCTAGACCTCTGATCGGTCGGCCGATAGGGCTTCTTGTAGCTTGCCCTATCTTTCATGATCTGGACTACTTCTTGCACGACGTCGTCGAGATCTGACTCATGCAAGTCATCGTCTTGCTGTTGTTGAACAGTTGCTGTTTGAGAAGGAGCTAGTGGTAGCAATGGATCTTGAGCATCGCGGCTCGGGAAGGAGTATCGCTGGCGATGAAGCCTTCTCTCCTTCCTTGAATGAGCTGGGAAACGATTGGAAGGAGACCTTGGAGGCTGCTTGTGAAACGGATCTCTCTCTGATACGAGCTTGGATATGAAGCCTGGATTGCTCTTCTCGCCTCGGATGTATGAGTTGGCTAGAGCAATCAGCTCTTGATATGTCCTCGGAGCACGGACATTAGCTTCAAACTTGAGAGGCCCTTCACGAAGACCGTGGATAAGAGCCACTCGATACATTTCTTGATCAACGATTTCGATGTCCAGAATCTCTCTCTGGAATCGATCAACAAATTGAGACCAAGTTTCATCACTGCGCTGTCGATCTCAAAGAGGGCTTCAGGACCGCCCTTTCTCTTGGAGGAGGTAGAGAATCTGAGAAGGAACTCCCTTCGAAGATCAAGGAAGGAAGTGATGGAATGAGGACGGAGGCCATAAAACCAGTCCCTCACTTGCCCATCAAAGGTTGTCACAAGGAGCTTGCACTTGGTTGCATCTGACAGAGTCTTGAGAGCAACGGCTGATTCAAAGGCTTGAAGATGCTTGACCGGATCAGTCTCTCCTGTATAGATTGGTAGTCGAGGCTCTCTGAAGTTCGCTGGAGTAGGTTCAAGGCGAACGCTCTCAATAAAGGGCGATGGCTCTTCCTGCTCTCCCACAGCGTAGGGATTAAAGGGAGCATAGGCTGCAGCTGCAAAAGAAGCAGGAGGGTAGAAAGGAAAGGCTGCTGCAGGAGGAGCAGAGGCAGGAGCTGGGGGGCAAGGATGGCTTCCTTGAAAGTTAAGAAATCTTGCAGGGCTTCCCCGGGCTGCTTGCCGGAAGAAGTTTTGGCGAGCGGCAAACTCTTCATCTTGAGTTCGCAAAGGAGCAGCAGGACCTTGTGGGAAGGTTGGGGTGTAAGGTGGATAGAACGGCGGACAAGCTTGAGAATAAGCTTGCTTATGCTCTGATGTTGGTGTTGGATTGATTGGAGCAGCTGGAGCAGCTGGAGCAGTTGTTGGATGAGAGTCTAATCGCTGCGTGATCGCAGCAAGGACTTGTTTGATTGCTTGGAACTGTTGAGCATTCTCACGGCGCGACTGCTCAAAAGCTTCCCAGAGAGGATCTTCACTAGGACTTGGAGCAAAGTTCTCGGCTGATTGATCTGACATGGCTAACTGTCGTTGTTCACCGTCTGACCGGATCTGAAGGTCGCGTGTTAACTATTGATGCGCAGAAACGTCGCGGGGCACCAGCCAGCTAACACGGAGGGGGTCTTCGGTCTCACAAGCTAGGAGAGGAGGAAAGGAGGAAAGGAAGGAAGCCTCTGAGTGCTCGAGAGTGGAGCAAACGGCTTGTCAAAGAGGGTTGCGGGGATAGAGGAGAGGAGCTTGATCAACAGAGCGGGTTGATCAAGAGAGGAGAAGGAGGTTGACCAGGAGCTGTCGAGCAGACGGCTAATGGGACGGTTGTGCTTGCAGGTTGGTTGCCGAGAGGAGCTGAGCTGAGCAGAGAAGAAGCTTGCTGAGTAGAGGAGCAAGGCTTGCTGAGCATAGGAGCAAGGCTTGCTGAGCAGAGAGAAGAAGAAGGGGGCCGCTAGCAGCGGCAACAACACACTTCGCCCGCCGCGGCCTAAATGCCACTCCTGCGACGGGGTTTCCTTTTATTAATAGCTAGAGATTACAAGCTTACAAGTACACCTTTGCAACAAATCAATAAAGGGGTACAAGGAGAAGCTGGCGGCTAAGAGAGAAGAAAATGCCAGAAAGCAGAGGAGAGAAGCTGCCAGAGACTAAGTAAAATAGTCTGCTAGCTGCTGGAGGACTGAGAAACTGAGTCTGCAGAGTCTGCTGGCAAGCTGCTGAAGAGTTGTGGAGGACTGCACGGACAGGAAACTGAGTCCGCTGAGCTCGCTGGAGAAGCGATGACGGACTGGAAAACGGAGTCCGCAGGGTTTGCTGGCAAGACTTGTCTCCACCACCAGGATCCAGGAACCGTCTGGCGTGTCCAGAATGAGAGGCACTATGGGCTATTTATAGGCCCAGGGGAGTTCTTCTAGAAGCGGGGCCCAGTGACGTCAGCATGACGACCTGCGCGGACTCCGCGGACTGAGATTTTGCGTCCGCCACTGTTGACTGATGAAGCAAGCGGAAGGAGGCTCTGGAGAGGACTGAAGGCCACCCCCTAGCGGGCGACCTGGGCGGACTCCGGGAGGAGTCCGCCCGGCAGGCCGGAGGCCGCCCCCTAGCGGGCGGCCTGGGCGGACTCCGGGTGGAGTCCGCCCGGCAGGGCGCTGGGGCCGCCCCCTGGCGGGCGGCCTGGGCGGACTCCGGGGGGAGTCCGCCCGGCGGGCCTGGCCGCCCCCTTGCGGGCGGCCTGGGCGGACTCCAGGGGGAGTCCGCCCGGCAGACCTGGCCGCCCCCTTGCGGGCGGCCTGGGCGGACTCCGGGAGGAGTCCGCCCGGCGGGATGCCGGGGCCGCCCCCTAGCGGGCGGCCTGGGCGGACTCCAGGGGGAGTCTGCCCGGTGGGCCTGGCCGCCCCCTTGCGGGCGGCCTGGGCGGACTCCGGGAGGAGTCCGCCCGGCGGGCCTGGCCGCCCCCTTGCGGGCGGCCTGGGCGGACTCCGGGAGGAGTCCGCCCGGCGGATGCCGGGGCCGCCCCCTAGCGGGCGGCCTGGGCGGACTCCAGGGGGAGTCCGCCCGGCGGGCCTGGCCGCCCCCTTGCGGGCGGCCTGGGCGGACTCCGGGAGGAGTCCGCCCGGTGGATGCCGGGGCCGCCCCCTAGCGGGCGGCCTGGGCGGACTCCGGGAGGAGTCCGCCCGGCGTATGCCGGGGCCGCCCCCTAGCGGGCGGCCTGGGCGGACTCTAGGGGGAGTCCGCCCGGCGGGCCTGGCCGCCCCCTTGCGGGCGGCCTGGGCGGACTCCGGGAGGAGTCCGCCCGGCTGGCGGGCAGAGGTCGCCCCGGGTGGGCGGCCTCGGCGGACGGTGGCCGGAGGCCGCCGCCCCTTGGGCAGCAGGGAGGTCGCCCCTGGTGGGCGGCCTCGGCGGACGGTGGCTGGAGACCACCGCCCCTTGGGCGAAATAGGAGGCCGCTCCTGGCGATGCTGTTGGCGGACTCCTGCAAGGAAAAGCACTACACGATTAGCGGACCTAACCGCATGTCCCGCGAGGGTGAGCCATGGGAATAGCCCGCCATCCCGCAGGGCACGCGGTTGCTAAGAGACCTAGGCGGATAGGGAAAGCTGTCCGCCTATGCTGGGACCCATCGCGGTCAAAAGGGAGAATCTAAGGGTCACGATTAGCCAGCTGGCCACCTTGAGAAGGATCGCCGATTTCTGGGTTAACATATATAATATCTTATGTTTATATATATATATATATATTCTATAAATATTTCATTACTTCTGCCAACAGATTCATCATGAGGTGTGGGGAAGGACTCGCCCAGAACTCAGTGGCGGTAGGATGGCATTTGGAGAATGAAGAGAATGTGGTGAAGGAGGAGAATAAGAAAAAAGAAATGAAAATAAAGGAAGTAATGCTAGTATGGTGTGAAAACTTGGAGGGGAGAGTTGTCCTTAAATATGAAAATATTTGAAGGTGACGCCCGTGACTAGGGGCGTGGAACATTAAAAGGTCGAATGAATGGGTATTGGATGGTTTTTTTGGTGGGTACAGCTAAAATAGCAGGTCACGGCCTCGGGTCACGCCGTGACCCAGGGGCAAGTACTTGCGGGGGAACTATTGTCGTTGATCGTTTACGTATGGGCCTAGCTAACAATATTCATTTCGTAAAGGTCATGCCCTCGGGTCGCGATGCATGTGACCAACGGGCGTGTACCTATGAGGGGACTGTCGCCGTTGGCAGTTTGCGTGCAATGTGATAATATGGCAGGTCAGGCCCGGGGTTACAGGCGTGACCCCGGGACATGTACCTTACAATAACCCGGGGTGTACTAAACAATGTGTCATCACAGCTAGGTAAATCCTCTGGCCGGTCACGGACTTAAGTCACAAGCGTGATCATGTGTCAGGACTTGCCAGAGCTTCTTTGACTCTCAGCATAAGCTTAATGGCACGCCCCGTGAGTCACAACATTGAATCACGCTGTGACTCGAGTTGTCAAGGGTGTGATTGCCTCACGGCATGTTATGGCGGAGTTATGCCTGTGCGGAGGAGAAGAATGGGCTCGTCATTGTCGCACGCATAACCCATAATGGTCACGCGTGTGACATTGACGAGAGACGGATGGTTGTCTCATTGAAATGCAGAGACTGGAATTTTGATGCTCAGGAGGTCACGCCCTCAAGTCACGAGTGTGATAAAGAGCGTGTATTATTAAAACACCCATTCTTTTAGAGTTTTTTATTTTAAAATATGAAAATACAGAAGATGCTGAAAATTAAGCAAAATACTGACTTGGAGGGCGAAATGAAATATGTCCTTTCCATGTGTGTGTTACGTGCGATCGTCATACCGCGAATAGCCTTAAGACCGGTAGAAAACTTAATAAAAATATTAAAAACATAAACAACCTTTTTTTAATATTATGTTTCTTTTTTTGAAATATATATATATATATATAGTAATTTTTTTCTGAAATAAAAAAAAACAACTAAAAAATAGATAAACATGAGTGCCTCCCAAGAATGCTTTTGTTACGGTCGGTAAACTCAATCACAGTGGTATGACAGATTACGGATTAGACTCCTCCCTATGTTCATTTACATCATTGAAGGAAAAAAATAATTTTAACTGGTGTTCATTCACTTTAAAAATATCTTTTTGGCAGTGCGAGATAAGAACAGTCACGTAAGGCCAAATCTTATTGACAATAAAGGTTCCGGACCATCGGGACTTAAGTTTTTACAGAAAAATTCTTAAGCATGGATTATAGAGAAGAACTTAGTCTCCCGGTTGAAATGATTTTCGGTGTTTAATTTTTTTATGTTGATATAATTTAGTGTGCTCTTTATATATTGTATTATTTTCATAGGCGTTAGAGCGTCATTCATCTAGCTCGTTGATTTGTAATTTACGATGCTCAGATGCTAAATTGAAATCAAGATTAAAAATTTAAGTGTCCAAAAGGCACGGTGTTCAAGTTCTATCGATAAATGGCATGTTTTGTCAAGATTAATCGATAGAGCGTACAACCGATAACAATTTTGTAAGCCATCCAATATACCCATAGCGCATCATCTAATTTAATTGACCAGTCTTTGTGGTTAGTAGAAACAGTTTTTTTAATAAAAATAAGTTTTATTTCCTTTTTTTACCACTTCTACGTGGTCACTTATTTGATGGTGGCAAGGGGTAGATAACTTATATCTAACACCGTATTTAGAGAGAATTTTTGAAAATTGAGTGTTACAAAAACGAATGCCTTGTGGTGTTCCAAAATGCAAAAAATATTTTTTAAGAAAAAAGGTAATGACCGGGACATCATTGATGGGAAAGTCTTGTGCTTCCACCCACCGAGACACATAGTTGACGGCTATCAAAATATAACGATTTTCAAAAGAGGAAAGCAGCGGTCCGATAAAGTCGTTTCCCCATACAGTGGAAAACTTCGCATTGAAGAAAAGAATTGAGGGGGATTTCATCCCGACGAGAAATGTTACCTAAACTTTGGCATTGATCACAACGACTTACATGAAAATGAGCATCCTTAAAGATGCTCGGCCAATATAAATCTGCTTCAAGTACCTTCTACGTAGTCCGATTTCTTTGTAATGCCCGTCATCGGTCCCTCATGGCAATGCTTCGAAATTTGTGCGCCTTCCTCATGAGATACACATCTTCTTACTATTTGGTTCAGACAAACTCAAAAAGGAAGGGATCATCTCAAAAATAATTCTTCATATCAAATTTTTTTTTGATTCAGAAACTCTTTTGAGAGAAATCTAGCGACAAGATAATTGTGAAGTCAGCACGGGTTTAGGGTATAAAAAGGTAGCAGATTGACTATAAAGCTGAAGGGAATTGAGTACACGGGAAGGAAGCGAAAGGTGGACTAGTCAGAAGAAGGTACGTCAGCAGAGAAGCTAAACAACACTCAGACAGTCTTCTTCTAGCACGAGTGCGCGATGAGGTAGTCATGTCGGCGGGACAAGCAAAAGCTCTGACAAGAAGTCTTCTAATAAGAGGCTTGTAAAGAAGTACACTTTCAAGTAAAGAAGCCAGGAAAGAAGGTGAGCGATAGCGATGACTCGAAGGCTTTCTCTTTGTGATTACGCTAAGTAGACGTCCAAAGAGAGCACCACAACTCAGCCTACTATGTGTTGAATGCCCTGGACAGGAGGTGTTGGAGTCCTTTAAACCAAAGAGTGGGGAGAGCGATTACCTTATAAAGTGCAATAAGGCATTCTTCGGAAAATATGTCATCAATATCCTTATCCAAAAGCGCTTCTGAATTGGGTTTCTCCAACCGAGACAGATGATCCACTGCTAAATTTTTCGCTCTTTTTTTGTCTCGAATTTCTAAATCAAATTCTTGTAATAGTAAGATCCATCTAATCAATATTGGCTGATCACTTTTAGTTAGCAAATAAAGTAAAATTGAGTGATCAGTACAAATAATTACTTTAGATAAAGTAATGTATGAATGAAAATTATCAAACCCAAAAATAATGGCTAAAAGTTCATTCTCGGTAGTGTAGTTTTTGTGTGCATCGGTGAGTGTTTTTATTGCATAATATATATGATGAAAATTTTTATTCATGCATTGTCCTAAGACCTCACCTGCGACAAAACTACTTGCGTCACAAATAATTTCAAAAGGTACATCCCAAGTGTGAGCTATCATAATCAGCGTGTTAATAAGTTTTTCTTTAATTTTATAAAAGTGTGTAAACAATATTCATCAAAAATGAATGACGCGTCTTTTTCTAGTAGCTGAGTAATGGGCTAAGTTATTTTAGAAAAATATTTTATGAACTGGCGATAGAAATTGGCATGCCTAAAAAAACTTCGTACTATCTTACATTTGAATGAGGTAGTTTTCAATCTTAGTTTTAGCTACCTATATTCATTTATTTGAAATTATATGGTCAAGGACCAAACATTCTTGTACCATAAAATGATATTTTTCTCAATTTAATACTATATTAGTGTCATTGCATCTTTGAAGAACATGGAAAAGGTTGTCCAAATAAATATCAAACGAATCTCCGAAAATGGAGAAATCTTCCATAAATGTTTTCATTATTTCCTCCACAAGTTCATCAAAATTTGCTAACAAACATCTTTGGAATATAGTCAGCGCATTGCAAAGACCAAATGACATCCTCTGATAGACGAAAGTGATAAAAGGACAAGTGAAGGTGATTTTCTCTTGGTCCTCAGATGCAATTGGGATTTGGAAGTATCCCGAGAGACCATCATGAGAGCAATAAAAAGAGTACCCGGATATAACCGTTCAAAGATTTTATCCATGAACGACAAAGGGAAATGATCTTTGTGGGTAGCAACATTTAATTTGTGGTAGTCAATACACACTCGCCATCCAGTAACCATGCAAGTAGCGATTAATTCTTTTTTCATTTGGAAATACAGTAATCCCTCCCTTTTAGGCACCACTTGGATCGGACTGACCCAAATGTTATACGAAATTGAATTGATAATTTCTACATCTAATAATTTAACTACTTCCGTCTTGAATACTTTCTTTATGTTAGGATTTATCCAGCGTTGAGGTTAAATGATTTTGCGGGAATTTTCTTCTAATAGAATTTTATGTGTTTAAAAGGAGGGATTATTCCATTTAATATCAGAAATTTTTAACGCAATTGTGAGGCGATGATTTTTAAAAACATTTAATAATTTAGATTTTTCACTATCGAAAAAAACAAAGACATAATTACGGGAAGTTTAGAATTTTCTTTAAAAACTAATATTCAAGATGTTTGAGTGACTACTTTAAATCTAAAATAGGAGGTTCTTCATAAGAAGTTTGTAAACGATCACTTCCTAATTCTAAAATTTTGAATAGTGGAGTGTGAGTGATCGTGTCGTCATTATTTTCATGAGATAAAACATTTATAGATTCAAATTCCGCGTCATGTAAATAAGATGGTGAAATAAAATTCAGAATATAAAATTGAGTCTTCATCATATGAAGTCTCCAAAAAGAAACATGAGTCGGCATTAGAAAGTTGTTTTTCTTGAAAGAATTTATAGTAAAGATAACTTCATCATCTCCGACTCTAAGGAGAAGTTTACCATTACTAACATCAATAATAGCGCAAGAGGTGGTCAAGAATTAGTGGTACATCAACATCCTCTTTTATGTCAAGGATGATGAAATCTACCGAAAAAAATTGTTGATCTTGACAAGCACATCCTCAATATTACACTTGGGTATTTTAATGACTGATCCACTAATTAAATGCTCATCCGAGTGGGATTAAGTTCCCCTAGTCCTAATTTCTTAAATAAAGAATACTACATCAAATTAATACTAACGACTTGATCGTCCAAAGCATTTTTGACTAATAAATCACCAAAAAGGCAAAAGATAGAAAAACTACCAGGATCATTTAATTTCTTTTGTAATTTATTTAGTAACACCACTGAACATTCCACATTTAATTGAATAGTGGAAATATCATCAAGTTCTTTTTTATTTAATAAAAGATCCTTAGGTATTTTGAGCATTTCGACACTTGAGTGATGACTTCACAAATGATAAATTTATATGAATTTGTTTAAATAATTCCATAAATGTACCATAATGCTCGTCCATCCGATTCTTTTTAAATTTGGAGGGGTAAGGGAGAGAAGGTTGAAATTCTTTATTTTTATTTTGAGGAAGAGGCAAGGGAGTATTGATTACCTTTGATTCAACCGGTTCGTTTGGAGTAGTTACCTCTTTCTTGCTTTGTAACATGATTGCTTTTGCGTGCACCTATAAGTTGGGCTCTATATTACCTGGTAATGCTCCTTATTGGCGATCGAAGAACATCTTTGCAACTTACCCAATTTGGTTTTCCAAGTTGTCGACGGACCCAGTAAGATTATGATGTTTGCATCATTGCTCACTGCATATTTGGAGAAACCTCCTAGATAGATGGATCCCTTGGAGCTTGCGGTGGTGGAAATCCGAATGGGCAATGTCTGGTCTAGTGCAACTTGTGGCATACATGAGACTTCCAATAATCTTTGAGTACTTTACTTGATCAATGTTGGTCCCTTCATTAGAACTCTACTTCACATTTGGATCAATTGGTGTTTCAACAGGCCTACAGTCTTTATAACCCCAGGTAGTGAGAATCTGCTCAATGTAATGAGATTGACTTAAAGTGACATGTCCATTATCTACTCTAACTTTCATACGTAAAGGGTATCTACATGACCAAGGTCCTTTATGCCAAATGTTTTTGCGAGAGCGAATTTAGTATCCCTCATTGCAACAAGGTTTGACCCCAGAATCAACATGTCATCCACATATAGACAAATGATGACTGTTTGATTTGACATTGAGCGGTAGTAAAAGCACTTGTCTGAGAGCCTGGACTGAAATCCAATGCTCTTTATCACTTGGTCAAATATAATGTGCCACATCTTAGGTGGTTGTTTAAGCTCATAGATCGATTTATCGAGCTTGCACACTTTATCTCTTAGATCCTTATGTACATAACCTTCAAGTTGTTCCATGTAGATCTCTTCATCAAGCTCTCCATTTAAGAAGGCTCCCTTTACATCCATCTGATGAACTATAAAGTTCTCGATAGAAGCTATGACAAGAAGAATCCTAATAGTGGATAGGTGACATACAGGTGAATAGACGTCAAAATAGTCAATTCCCCTGTTATTTATAACCCTTAGCTACTAGACGTGTTTTATATCTGGCTATAGACCCATTACAGTGCAATTTCTTCTTCAGTACCCACTTGCATCCTAGGACTTCAGCTCCTTTCGGCAGGTCAACTAGATGCCAAGTGTTATTTTGTAGTAGTGAGTTCATCTCACCATCGATGTCTTCTGCCCAAATTAACACATCTCTAGATCTCATTGCTTCCTGATAGGAGAATGGATCATCCTCTAAGTGGTATGTGACGAAATTCTCACCAAAATCCTCTAAGTGGTAAGTGATGAAACCTAATGGGTCGTTCCGACTCGGTCCTGACACGCGCAGACATATTAACCAAATATCCTAACACATGATGGGGGGTAATGACGAAGTAATTCCTTAAAATGCTCTCAAATATCATATATTTTTCGAATAAACTTGGGAGAAATAAGAAATATCATTGCACAATTTTGCTGTTTTGGTAGACAAAAAATATTTCGTAGGAAAATATTTCGTTATTTAAGCCCATGTGGTGAAGGATCCTCTTAATAGAGAATTTAACCACTATTTGGCCTAGTGCGCAATGTGAAAGGAAATAATCTAAGCTTTATTATGCCATCGAAAACCATGTTAGATGTAAACATATCGCATACTTCTAAGAAATTAGAAATATTCGAGTTGGGATCCTCGTCTTGTAGTTCATCAAATTGTACATATTGTTGTATCATTTTTATGATGTTTAGCTTTAATTCAAAGTTAATATTCACTATAACAGGTTGAAAAATACTTGATTATGTATCATCTAAGTTATTTGAGCATAATAGAACATAATCCGTTGAATGGCGCATTCAGATTCAGATCATCCGTATTAGAAGAAAAAATAATAGAAGAAGAAGACGGGAAGCACGAAGGAAAAGAAGAGTCACATACAGAGTCCTCAATCGGATCTTGAGAATTGGTCCCTTGGAATCGTAAGTGTCGCTAAATGGTTTGCTCGATTTTCGGATCCAAATCAAAAAGATCGGACGAATTCCCTTAGATCAAACGCTAAACATAAATATTTTATAAAACAAATTTCTTGGACTTCCCAAGAAATACCCGGTGATGACCTCTTAATTGTACTAGACGGTTTTGTGGGATAATAACCCAACATGACTCATTCGTGAGAAATTTTTATAAAACAATTTTTCAATTTTTCAAATAAAAGAAAATTGATAAAATTAATAGATCTTTGCTTTCAGAATATCAACAAAAATACTCTTCGACAATGGCGCCAAAAACTTAATGAAAAAAATTGGAGTGCAATCCAAAAATAATCCAATTAGTCAAGAGAATTTATTGTTTTATAGTATAGGATAATGAAATTAGGTGTCTTATTGTTTTCGGGTTTTTGAGTAGTACTACTTACAAAGAAGATCTATTATTTTATCGATCGAAAAGTTGGGTTTATTGCGGAAAAAGAGAGTGAGTAAGAAAATTTACTAAAACAAAATTCGATGATTAAAGAGTTAGCACTTGATATAGAATCTCTTTGCAATAAAATAGAAATTCATAAAAGAAAATTCACAAACTTCTAATAAAAATACTTCAACTATGGAGGTTCTCAAAGCATGACCACACCTCTTTTGAGGAATACTATGAACTAACTTTATGTTGATCAATTAAGATTGCTTGGCCAGTCGAAACTCCTAAGCTTGCTTGAAGCGGTGAATCTCACTATTATATTTGACTCAAATCCAGAAGATTTTTATCGTCATCTCTCGAAGAGTGCACACAACACTTCATCTTTCAGCAATCTCCTCATATGCACAGACCTCTCAGGCATCTAGAATATAGATCATATATTGAAAATCATATTCTAGAAATATGAAATCAAAATAAAATAAATCAAAGATAAATCAAAGTTAATTATGTAGAGAGCTTGCTAATTTAGAATAATCAAAGCATATTTTATTTCATTCCTGAGTTTATCGTGGTCAAGTGCTAAATAAACTTTAAATACTCATGATAGAGGGAATACACGTAGAGGTAAAGTGAGAAATGAAAATTACAAATACTTGAAATGAAATTGCAAAAAGTAAAGCTTACAACTTGAAGTAGAAAGTAGACAGAACAACATGAAAACAGTAAGGTATAGCATAAAGCAACTACAAAATCCAACTTTGGGTCATCTGGGCTTTGCTGGCTTTTATAAGTGACATTTTCCACGTGCATGCCCTTACCTGGGGGCGTGACTTCGGAAAAATCACCAAATAAAAGCCCTAAAATATTGGGAGAATACTGCCAGAATTTGTCAATTGATGTTACATGCGCTAGTTACACGGGCATGACCTAGGACATGTCTAGTTAGATCTAGAATGGAAGAGAAACAACACGATCTGAAGTCAATGAATGTCTTTTTGTAGTTATCGTTGAAGTTATGACCTTGTGTCATACCGTGATCCTGGGGCGTG
This sequence comes from Platanthera guangdongensis, assembly GCA_039583875.1. Classification (NCBI taxonomy): domain Eukaryota; kingdom Viridiplantae; phylum Streptophyta; class Magnoliopsida; order Asparagales; family Orchidaceae; genus Platanthera; species Platanthera guangdongensis. Next base: position 7,308,023 of record CM077160.1, on the reverse strand, counting down.
TAAATTTAATTGCAATGACAGCTTATCACGGGCAGGAAAGTGTTGGGGGAAGGAATGACATGTTACACGGCCTCAGGTCATGTCCCCTGCCGCCTACGGTGAGGCCGGCCTGGGAGGCACCGACCCCCATGGGGTCGGCCGCCTCTCTCCCACGGCCTCTTACGGTGAGGCCGGTCGGGGAGGTGCTGACCGCCCCTCTCCCCGGCCGCCTACGGCTGGGCCAACTGGGGAGGCGCCGACCCCCATGGGGCTGGCTGCCCCTCTTCTTCCTGGCCGCCTATGGCTAGGCCGGCTGGGGAGGCGCCGGCCCCCAAGTAGCTGGTCACCCCTCTTCTCCCCGGCAGCATAAAACTAAGTCGGTCGTGGAGGCTCCAGCACCTAAGGGGCCGCCCGCCCTCTTCTCCCAGCCGCCTATGGCTAGGCTGTCCGGGGAGGCGCCGACCCCCAAAGGGCCGACCGACCTCTTCTCCCCCGACGGCTAAGGCTAGGCAATCCGCCCTCCGTTTGGGCGATCGAGGGGTCGTCCGGCCCCTTAGGTCCTATGGTGGCCCCCTTTGGCAGGACGCCGTATCGCCGGCTAGGGGCTTTGTCCGGCCATAGAGGGCCAGCCGCCCCCTCTGGCACCCCCGTACGGGTCGGCCGCTCCCCGTAACTGCCTGCAAAGCGGGCGGCTAGGGATAGTTACCCCGAGTAACCACCCCCATTGCCCGTTGGGCCGTTCCCGATGTCAGGCGGGTCTATTTTGGACCCAAGGGCAAGCTCGTTATTTTCCTAAAAATGGTGATCTATGTGCCTTAAATGGAGCGATCGTATTCGACCGGTTGGTAGTTACGGTGGAAAATTACCAAGTCGCCCCTCTCCAAGCCTATAAAAAGTCCCATCATCCTTCTCATTTGACTAACTTCAGATTTCGGGATTTCTTTTGGAATTCCTGTCTTTCTCTCTCTATCTTTCTCTCTCTTGTTTTCTCTCCCCCTTCACAAGTCCACCGCCATCGTCCTCGCCGCCAAGGAAAAGCCCGTGGCAAACGGACTCTCCTCCAAGTCAGAGGCCACTCGAAGCCTCCTCTGTGCAATTCAGAGTTTGAAGGAAGTCGATCGCCCATCGTCTGCCACCCCGGCATTCAGAGTGCACCATCTGGCGGATTCCCATTATAGAAACTCAGTCGTCTGCCACCGATCGTCCTGAAGTGCATAAACATTCTCCTGCATGTTGAACACTATATCTCTCTCCTCCTCAAGTTCTAACGAGGCGCGGTCTGTCACCCTCGATTATCCAAGAGAACCCTTGTAATATCAACCGATCTAGTGGAGTTCTGTCGACACAGTATCGACCATAGGTTTTCACCCAATTTAGAGGGTTTTCCACGTAAAGAAACTCATCTTGTCTGTGATTTATTTCCTTGGCTGTTTTGCGGAATTGACTGCTCTGAAAGCTAAGACAGTCCAGTTAGTTCGGTCCATCGGGAGCACTATCGCAAATCGCAACAGTTTGGCACCGCATGTGGAAACATGTTCCTAAGAATCTAAGGAAGATCTGGAAGACACCTCACATTGTACTATAGCACCAGACAAAGAAGCCATATTCATTCGGTAGCAATGGACCCCCTCCCCCCCATGAAGAAGTTCCATCAGGACACGGTAATCGAGTTCGATGCAGAGGACATGCAGGGGTAGAGACCCGCCATCAAGACCCGATAGTAATAAGCACAAGGATCGAAGACCCGAGCATTATGGTAAAAAGGATCTTGGTCGATAGTGCGAGCCCCAAAGATATTTTGTTCATCCCAAGTCTCTGCAAGATCGGGCTCACTGAGGAGCATCTTCGCCCAACGACGGGGCCAATCCTTGGAATCAGTGATCGTCCCATCACAGTGCATGGGTTGTTCACTCTCCCGGTCAAAATTAGAGAGCCTCCAAGGGAGTAAAATATTTTTATCTGGTTCGCAGTCATAAATATCAAGTCAGCCTACAACGCAATGTATGGTAGGCCGAACCAGTCAACCTTCCAAGCCATTCCTTCAATACAGCACCTAACTATGAAGTTCCCCACCCCGTCAGGAGTGGGTTCGGCTCGAGGAAGTTAAGAAGTTGCAAGGGCCTGTTGCTTCAAGCAAGCACACCTAGAGAGGGAAGTTTTATTAAACATTGATGACTTCGACCGGAAGGACGAAGCCTTGATACAGCAAGGAGACCTTGTGGAGGGGTTATTGGTGGTCCCCATTTTTCGCACGATCCATCTCGGACTATACAGATTTGTATCCCTGATAAATCCCGAGGAAAAGGAGGAGTACACAAACTTTTTTCACGCCAACAAAGACATCTTTGTTTGGGCCCCCGAAGACATGCTGGGGGTCGACCCCGAGGTAATCACGTATTCTGTAAACATTAATCTGTCATGCATGCTCATTATCTAGAAGAAGAGGAACTTTGCTCCCGAGCGATTGGTGGTCATCGAGGAAGAGATAGTTAAGCTCCTAAAATCAGGGTATAATCGTGAAGTAGAGTACCCACATGGCTAGCAAACATGGTCATGGTAAAGAAAGCTTCCGGGAAGTGGTGAATGTCTGTCGACTATAGAAACCTCAATCAGGCATGCCCGAAGGATAGTTTCCCCCTTCCTAGGATTGATCAGCTCGTGGATGCAACTGTCAGGCACGAGCTCATCAGTTTTATGGACTCGTATTCCGGATACAATAAAATATGAATGAGCCCCAACGATGAAGAACACATTGCGTTCCAGACCGACAAGGGCACTTACTATTATAAGGTGATGCATTTCGGTCTCAAGAATGCCAGGGAAACTTACCAGAGGCTAATGAACATTGTATTTAAAGACCTCATCGGGAGTACCATGGAGGTATACATCGATGGCATGTTGGTGTAGAGCACTTGCCTCCACGACCATCTTAGAGACCTAGAAGGATGCTTCCAAGTCCTTCGTCGCAATAAAATGCGGCTCAATCCCGACAAATGTGTGTTCAACATTACAGCTAGGAAATTCTTGGGTTTTATGGTAACCCATCGAGGGATCGAGGAAAATCTAGAGAATATTAAGGCCCTCTAGAGCATGGCGCCTCCATGCTTGATCAAAGAGGTGCATCAGTTAAATGGAAGGATAGTCGTGCTTACCTGATTCTTGGCACAAACTGGGGACAAGTACCTCCAATTCTTTAAGATCCTGTGGGGGATACGTAGCACCAATTTTCAGTGGACAGACGAATGTCAGGCAGCTTTCTATCACCTCAAGCAATACTTGGCATCACCCCCTCTTTTTTAAAAGCCGGTGCTCGGAGAAGCACTGTTCTTATATATGGTCATGACCACAGCTTCCCTCAACTCCATGCTTGTAAAATATGAAGAAGGAGTTCAGAGCCCCATCTATTATGTCAGTAAGGAACTCACCAACACCGAAGCAAGATACCCGATAGCTTACAAAACCACCCAAGCACTTGTATTTTAAGCAAGAATTCTCCAACCTTATTTCCAGGCGCATACGATAAAACTATTGACGCAGTTACCGCTCCGAACAATTCTTCAAAGGCCGAAGGTCTCTGGGAGATTGGTCAAGTGGGCTGTCAAGCTAGGAGAATTTGATATTCAATTCCTCCCTCGCCCCAATATCAAATCACAAGTCCTTGCATACTTTGTGGTGGAGTGTACCCTCCCCTGCATTAGCCCCAGAGAAAGGGCCATCCCAAGCCCACTGGACCCTTTTATGTCAATGGCGCTTCGGGGACAGCAAGAGCCGGAGCTGGTTTGCTCTTGATAAGCCCGGAAGAGTTTACCTTAGAGTATGGTATTCGACTAAGGTTTCCCACCACCAAAAATATTGCAGAATACGAGGCTATGGTGGCCAGACTCTGACTCGCTATCAACTATAAGGTCAAGAGCCTGACAATCTACACATATTCTCAGCTGGTAGCCTATCAAGTCGAAGGAGATTATGAGGCAAGAATTGATCAGCTAACGCAGTACCTCACGCTCATCAGATCTCTCTTCCGGAGAATTCCCTTGCATCAGATCCTGTACATCCCTCAGGAGCAAAATACTAGGGCCAACACACTTTCCAAGCTTGTCGGTTCTTTGACCGGGTATCAGTCTCGAAGAAGGGGGTTGAGGATGTGATGGTTCCAAGTGTACAAGGACCATGGGAAATCGATGTAGTTGATAGAGAATCAACCTGGATGGCCCCTTTGTAGGCTTACCTTAGTCATGGGCAACTCCCAAAAGGGCCACATGAAGCTCAAAAATTGCGGATACAGGAAGCACCATTATCCATAATTGATGGGGAACTATACAAGCGATCCTTCTCCGGACCTTATCTAAAGTGCTTAGCGAAACCTAAGGCAGAGTACTACCCACGTGAAGTTCACGAGGGAGTCTGCGGGGAACACCTTGGAGAGAGGGCCCTAGCAAGGAAGATACTTCGTCAAGGATTTTATTGTCTGACAATGAAATAAGACGCGGCCGAATTTGTCTAAAGATGTGAGAGCTTCCAGCTTCATGCAAATATCCCACACCAACCGCTAGTCACGCTAACTATCCTACAGAGCCCTTGGCCATTCACGTAGTGGGGGATTGATATTCCGGGGACGCTTCTCATGGCAGCAGGCCAGAGGAAATTTATTATCATGGCTATTGATCACTACTTCACCAAGTGGGTCAAAGATGAGCCACTGACAAAAATAACCGAGGAAAGTGCTAAGAGGTTTGTTTAGAGGAACATCATCATCCGCTTCGGGATCCTAGCAGTCATCGTTGCCGACAATGGAACTCAGATCACTGGAAAATCATTCACTAAGATGTGCGAGGATCAAAAGATTAGCCTCTGTCACACAGTAGTGGTACATCTACAGGCCAACGGGCAAATAAAGGTGACTAATCGAACTATCCTCAAGGGGTTGAAGATACTCTTAAAGGAAGGTGGGGGCAGTTTGTAGATGAACTCCCAAGCGTATTATGGGCCTATCAGACAATTGAAAGAACACCAATTGGGGAAACCCCATTTAACCTCTATTACGGCTCTAAGGCAATAATCCTTGTCGACATTGGGGTCCCCAGCGCCCGTGTACAAACTTTTGGATATCTTAGACTTCATCTCTGAAATCTGAAACATGCCAGCACAGTGAATCACAGCCTACCAGAGGTGAGTGGCCTAGTTTTATGATCGACTGGTCAAGCATATACCAATGGACATTAGATATCTGGTATTATGAAGCCTCCAAGCAGCTGACAAGGGTCCAAGTAAGAACAAACTATCGCCAACATGGGAGGGATCATTCGTCATCACCTCGGTCATCAAACCAGGAGCATACAAGCTAAGGACCGCGGAAGGGAAAACTCTGCCTCGTACATGGAATGCGCAAAATTTGCATCAGTTTTATCAATAACAACTTTCATTCTAGCCCTTCGTGCCTTCACTGCTTGCGATCGAAGGTTTGCCCTTCTCCTGCAGAGTGTCACGGCGTCGATAGGGCCTGCCCCCCTCGCGCTCTCCAGTAGTCTGCAAGTTTCAAAACTTCATCGTTTATCCAAGGCTCCCAGCCTTTATGCCCGTACGACATGCGATCAAAAGTTCTCCCTTCTCCGACAGAGGGTCACGGTGTCACTAGGGCCTAGCCCATTGCCCTCGCCCTCGCCAGCGGTCTGTAAGTTTTCGAACTTCGTCATTTCTCCAGGGCTCCCAGCCCCTCGTGCCCTCACTACCTGTGATCGAAGGTTCTCCCTTCTCCCGCAGAGGGTCACGACGTCTCCAGGGCCTGCCCCCTCACGCTCACCACCAGTCTGCAAGTTTCTGACTTCGTCATTTCTCTAGGGCTCCTAGCCCCCCATGCCCTCACTGTCTGCGATCGAAGGTTCTCCCTTCTCCCGTAGAGGGTCATAACATCTCCAGGTCCTACCCCCCTCACACTCGCCAGCGGTCTATAAGTTTTCAAACTTCATTGTTTCTCCAAGGCTCCCACCCCTCCTTCCCTCACTGCCTACAATCGAAGGTTCGACCATCTCTCATAGAGGGTTACGACAATGTCGGGGCCTGCGCCCTCACGCTCGCCAGCGGTCTGCAAGATTTTGAACTTCAATGTATCTCTAGGGCTCCCAGCCCCTCGTGCCCTCACTGCTTAGGATCGAAGTTTCTACCTTCTCCCATAGAGGGTCACGATGTTGACAGGGACTGCCCCCCTCGCGCTTGCCAATAGTCTGTAAGTTTTTGAATTTTTCCATTTCTCCAGGTCTCCTAGCCCCTCGTGCCCTCACTGTCTGCTATCGAAGGTTCTCCCTTCTACCACAGCGTTACGACGTTGTTAGGGCCTGCCCCCCCCCCCTTGTGCTCGCCAGCGGCCTACAAGTTTTCGAACTTCGTCATATCTCCAGGGCTCCCAGCCCCTCATGCCCTCACTACTTGCGATCGAAGGTTCTCCCTTCTACTACAGAGGATCACGACGTCTTATGCATGCGATTATTTCTACTCTAGTATAAACTATATAGATAGGTATAAGCTAAATTTATTTTAATCTCAGGCAAGTGCACCTATCAATCATAGTATAGGAGAAATCTACATCTTATGGCGTATTCCTCAGGGTCTTTTCAAGTATTTGTACTCACTCTCACTCTATTATCGTACCTATATTTAAAATTGGTTGTTACTCTAAATTAACATTACTAGGACTAATTGAATAAAGTGACATTAGAGGATTAAGGATGGTAAAAAGCAGATAGTTTAAGAGTAATCACATGAGAATATTCACTCATTAATTCAATTCTATACAACCACATATTAACAATATTATCAAATTCGTTGTATTGTAAGAGTTCACTCTTTATCGAATTCTCTCTCGAGCAATTCAATACCTAAACTTAAGTTGAGTAAATTTTCTCTCGAACAATTCACAACACTCAAATTTGAATTAATATAAAGTAACCCTGTCTAAAACATAAATTCATGAAATCCTATCTGTAAGATGAATCTCATTATTCGTATTGGCGTTATTCAAACAACATATCTCTCGATCATGAAATTTGAAATACAAAGAGAAAGAACACCAGAGAATGAAATTATAAACCATCATCACAACCTTCCAATTTCTCAATCTAGAAGTTTGGGATTCATATAAAACAAATACTAACTTCAAATCTATGATCAATCTCTTTGTTTGAAACCACACATACGAATAAAATACAACAAAATTTGAAATGAAAACCAATATACATGATTACTGAATTGGTTCAGAAAAACAAGTCTCATATGAAATGTAAAATAAAGTTTAGATCTACTAAAAGAAGGGGGAAATTAAAAGAGATACCTAAAAATTAAAACCATACGGATAATCTCCTTCGACTTCCCCTTTGCTTGAGTACTCTACTTTCGTCCTCCAGAAATTCTCCAAGTCCTTAAATCCAAAAGTCTCCTTTCTATTTTTGTGCAGGTTTTTATAGTCTTCTTGCAAACAGGGTTTGAAAACATGGGTTGGTTTGGCATCAGACCTTTGATTCTTCCCGATAAGGACACGGGTAGTGACACAGGCATGTCCCTACCCGTGTGGTGCTCTTGTAAATTTTTACGCCTTTTCTTCCAAGCTTTGTGATCTTTCCAGAGAAGGACATAGGTAGTGACATGGGCGTGTCCCTACCTGTGCTTGCCCAATCCAAGACCTTTGCCATCTGTCATGTTGGATCTGTGAACACCTCTGTTTGCTCAAAGACTTTTACTTCCAAGGACTTGCAATACCTGCATTAAGAAGATTAATGAATAAAAAAATAAATAACTTAATAAAGAAAATAAAAGAAAATTTATATTACGCTCTTCTATTCATAATATTTCAAATTTGTAACCATTTTCATACAATTATAACGAATGGAGGTAGATAATAGTGGATATGATTACAAATATGATAGTAAAAAGAACTTATACAATTGTACTCATCAAATACCCCTAGACATAGGTGTTTGTTTGTCCCTAAGCAAACTAATTCAAGCATTTGGATTACCAATAATTAATTTTTCTTCTGCAAGCTGGTTGCTATGAATTCAAAGAGAAATTTGATGTTGTAATTGCATAAGAAATAGTATAACAGACTTTTGTAAATATAACTTTATCTTAAAATTCCTCTAATATATCTCTTAACTATCTTTCACTCTTTCCTAAAAATAAAATTACAATCATCCATAACAAATGTGAGGAGAAAATAACAATCTTAATAAGGTAGGCATTAGTGTTTCAAAACTTATAAGTATTAATATTGATAGCCATAAGCTTGGCTTTTCACACCCTCTCCATGACACTAGTTAGGATTAGCAAGGTTGGATCCTTAGGACTTGTATTAGGATGTAACTTTTTGGCTTAGGATAAAAGATTATAGGTGGGGTAATCAAAGATAAACTTGATAGTTCTTATCACACCTAGATCACGATTGGGCCTCTTGCTATGTAATTACCCTAACATACATCAACATTATAAAAGCACCCCCAGACTTCATAATTATTATACTTCCCTTTTTGTATTATTTTTTCTTTCTTCAATCCTTTGTTTTTCTTCTTCTTTCTTTTGATGCATACTCATTTTTTTCTCTTTTTTTCTTCACCAATAAATAACTTATCAAAGTGTTTTACACCATCTGTTTAAATTTTATAATTCACATAGCAAAAGGTGTAAACTCAATGATAGATGTGCTAATAGGTAAGGATTTTTAGCCTTGGTGAATTTTAGTAGTAGTGTATGGAAAGAAATAGGGATTAGGTCCAAATTGGGTGTGCAAGGGTATAATGTTTAGGGTTTTGGGCTTTCAAGGCTCAAGCTATCCAATGGGAGGCCTAAGTCATTTCCGCCCTAACTAATTAACTTATGCGGATGTTTTGAGGATCGCTAGTGGCAAGTTCTAGACATCAATAAAGAGTATTCTTCATTTTGATTCTCTAATACAAAACTATCAAAATGTTACACTCTTCGACTCATTTTATTATAGATAATTATATTTTCTAAAATAGAGTGATTGTTAGTTAATAATATAGAGGACTAATCTTAAAAATAAGTTATATAGAGAAAATTAAGCTAATGAATTTCTATACATAATTACTAACAACAAATTTGTACACTCAATGAGTCTACTTTAATTCATTTTTAATCAACTTGGAAAAGAAAATTAACTAGTTATAATCTTAAGTGAGTGAATTAATGAAAGCTTTAAAAGAAGAAAAAATAATTTTATTAGGGGGTTTAACAATATTGAGTAAACAATATTAGAAATTTTTTTATTTTGGCCTGATTATTAACAAATTGTAATCATGTCCAGTAGTTAAATATTAGGATTTAAGAATATCCACCACCAGACTTAAAATTTGCACTGTCTTCAATGCAACACAAAGAACTGAAAAAGCAAATAAAATAATATGTAAAGAACTGAGCATTAATAAAATAGAAGAGCATAAGAAGAACAATAGGAGCAAAAGTAATCGAATATAATATTTGATAATAAAGATCCAAATATAAGATACTACAGAGAAATCAAAAATAAACTGCTGGTTCGACAGGATCTGAAGGATCGTCGGGGAGGTGAGGGGAGCAGGGAGCTGCCGGTCGTGGATGAGAGATCTTCAAGTGATCCCTAATCTGAGCTATGACAGCCTCTGTCCGCTGCTGTGATTCCTCTATACATTGTAAGTGCGATGAGATCACAGTCTCATAAAGGTGATGAAAATCACATGAGTACTGAGAGCGCGATCGAGGACGTGGGGCAGAAGTCTCTCCATGATGATAAGTAGACTGTGATGGAGGAATCAGCACGCCAGGAGAACACAGTCAATAACATGCACGTGTGTGGACTCGTGTCCTGCTCGGGAACATTGCATCATCGAACTCATTACCCTACACATGGGTGCACACACAGCTGGGTAGCTATCCATGTGGTGCTCGGAGCGATTTTACATGGCTGCACATACATGAGTGTGTGTCCACCCGTGTGGTGCTCGGGATGAGTACAAGAGAAATGGAGTTAATGTGACACGGCAAAGCACATGGGTGGCTGTCTACCCGTGTGGTGCTTGGGAAAAATAATTCCTACTCAGGTTTTAAATTGAACACAGCTGGGTTAAAATTTTTTCATGAACGTGGCTTGGCACACGGGCGAGTGCAAACTCGTGTGCTCCTCTGAAATGGAATTACTTTATAAGTGATTTTATAATGTTTTTACTAAAATTTAACTAAAATTTTACCAAAGATAATAAAAACTTAGAAAATTAACTAAATTACACTAAATCCATGTCTAGTCGGAGGCATGATTTTTGGCGAGTGAAATCTTGAGAAAACTCTCCATAATAAAGTTTTAATCGGTGCCCGTTGACTTTAAAATCTCCCTTCTCAAGGTAGGTTAGTTCAATAGTGTCATTGGGAAAAACCTCTTTGACTTGGAATGGTCCGGAACACTTAGACCTTAACCTCCCTGTAAATAAACTAAGACGGGAATTGTAAAGGAGGATTTGGTCACCTTTTTGGAATGTCTTAGGTTTTTTAAGGTGACGGTCATGGAACAATTTAGTCTTGTCCTTATATATCCGAGAATTTTCATAAGCCATGGTTATCCACTCATCTAATTCGTTAAGTTGAAGTTTTCGTTTCTCCCTATAGAATTGGTGTCAAAATTCAAAGAGCGTATTGCCCAATAGGATTTATGTTCTAATTCTATAGGCAGGTGACATGATTTGCCATAGACTAGTCTAAAGGGAGTGGTCCCTATGGGTGTTTTGTAGGCAGTCCTATATGCCCACAAATAATCGTTTAGTTTCTTAGACCATTGTTTCTTATTCCCTTCTATAGATTTTTCTATTTTTCTCTTAAGTTCTCTATTTGAAACATCAACCTAACCACTAGTTTGTGGATGATAAGGAGTGTATATCCTATGTGTGACCCCATATTTTTGTAAGACTTTATCTAACTGTAGATTACCAAAATTTGTACCCATATAGCTAATAAGCACACGTGGTGTGCCAAATCGTGCAAATAAGGATTTCAGAAATTGAATTACTACTCTACTATCATTAGTAGTGAAAGCTTGCGTCTCTACCCACTTCGTCATAATCTACAACTACCAAAATATATTTATTCCCATAAGAAATTAGAAACGGTCTCATAAAGTCAATCTCCCACACATCAAAAACTTCACATTCAAGAATAAATTTTTGTGGCATTTCATGTAATTTAGAGATAGTAATTTAGAGATATTACCTGATTTTTGACAAGAATCACAGGAAATTGCATAGCTTTGGGCATCCCTGAATAGAAGGGGCCAATAAAAACTGGAGTATAGAACCTTTTTAGTAGAGAGGTTTGCTCCAAAGTGACCACCTGTAGGGCCTTAATGACACTGCTCCAAGATTTTCCAGCCCTCCTCCGCTGATACACATCTATGTATAATGAAATTTGCACATATCCGAAAAAGATAGGGGTCCTCCCAAAAGTAATATTTCAAGTCAGAGAAAAATTTCTTTTTCTCTTGATATGAAAAATCTTTTGGAAGGACCTTAGTCACAATATAGTTTGTATAGTCTACAAACCACGGATAATCAATATTTATATTTGTATATAATGTAAACAGCGATTCCTCCGGAAATGTATCACTAATCTCAGACTCATCTAACAATGTTCATAGTGGATTTTCTAAACGTGAGAGATGATCTGCCGCTAAGTTTTCTGCTCCGTGTTTATCACTAATTCCAAATCAAATTTTGTAATAAAAGAACACAATGGATTAAATGAGGTTTTGCTTCCTCTTTGGAAAGTAAATATCTTAGGGCAGAGTGATCTGTGTATACTACCACCTTAGACAATGTTAAATAGGATCTAAATTTATCGAAGGAAAATACCACTGCTAGGAGTTCTTTTTCCGTAGTTGTATAATTCTCATGTGCGTTATTAAGTTTTTGCTAGCATAATATATAGGGTGAAAGTGTTTGTTTTGGCGTTGCCCTAAAACAACCCCTATCGCAAAACTACTAGCGTCACACATGATCTCGAAAGGTTGAGCAAAATCAGGTGCGATCCTAATAGGAGAATTAATTAATCTTTCTTTCAAAAACTCAAAGGCTTGCAGACACTCTTGATCAAAAATAAAAGGCGTGTCTTTCTCTAAAAGCCTAGTAAGTGGTTTAGTTATTTTAGAGAATTCTTTAATGAACTGGCGCTAGAATCTGGCATGACCTAAAAAGCGTCTCACTGCCTTAACGGAGGTTGGTGGTGGCTACTTTTCTATGGTTTCAATCTTTGCTTTATCCACTTGAATTCCTTGGCTTGAGATCTTATAGCCAAGTACTAACCCTTCTTGCATCATAAAATGGCACTTCTCCCAACTAAGTTCTAGATTTGTTTCCTCACATCTCCTCAGAACTTTTTCTAAATTTCTCACACACAAATCAAAAGAACCACCAAACACAGAAAAAACAACCATAAAGACTTTCATAATATCTTCAACATACTCATTAAATATAGCTAACATGCACCTTTGGAAAGTTGCGGGTGCATTAAATAAACCAAATAGCATACGTCTATAGGCAAATGTACTAAATGGGCAAGTGAATGTTATTTTCTCCTGGTCTTCTGGTGTTATAGGGATTTGGAAATATCCAGATAATCATTCTAGAAAACAATAATAAGAATGACCTGATAATCATTTAAATATTTGATCAATAAATGGTAGAGGGAAATGGTCTTTCCTAGTAACATCATTTAACTTCTGATAATCAATACAGACACGCCAACCCGTTACTATTCGCATTAGAATCAATTCATTCTTATCATTTGCTACTACTATTAAACCACCCTTATTAGGAACGACTTGTACAGGACTAACCCATGAACTATCTGAAATAGGGTATATCATTCCAGCATCTAACAACTTAATAATCTCAGCTTTCACTACCTCTTTCATATTGAGATTTAGCCTACGTTGCGGTTGAATAGAAGGCTTATAGTTTTCTTCCAAAAGGATCTTATGGGTGCAAAAACTAGGGTTGATACCTTTTATATCAGTTATTTTCCATGTTATAGCACCTTTATACTTCTTTAGCACAATTATTAACTTCTGTTTTTCAGTTTTAGAAAGATTAGAAGAAATAATAACTGGGTAAGTAGAATTAGATCCTAATAATGCATACTCAAGATGATCCGATAATTTTTTGAGTTCTACTATCGGTGGATCCTTAGTATTATTCTTAAGAACTTTAAGATCTCCTAGTATAATCAAACTATACTCCATCTTCCTATTCATTAAAACAGAGTTATCTAGATAATATAAATATTCAACAACATCTTGATTTTTGTCTTCTTCTAGATAACTATTAGTGATGCAAATCTCTAAAGGATCTCTATAATATAATTCAGAATTCATGTAAGTCATAATATTATCAACACCATGACAAAAATAGCAACAATCATCATTATCCAAAGATTGTTTCATTGTATTATTGATTTGAAAAGTAACTTCATCTTCCCCTACTCGCAAAACTAATTTACCATCAAAAACATCGATAAGAGCTCTAGATGTGGCTAAGAATGGATGACCTAGTATGAGTGGCACTTCTACATTTTTGTCCATATCTAGAATAATAAAATCGGCGGGGAATATAAATTATCTATCTTAACTAATACATCCTATACTATTCCTATAGGATACTTAACCGAATGATCTGCTAATTGAATACTCATTCTAGTAGGGCTAAGTTCTCTTAGACCTAGTTTCAAATATAGTTTATAAGACATTAAGTTTATACTAGCTCCTAAGTCCGCTAAAGCTTTATTCACTTGTAAATCACTGATTAAACATGGAATTGAAAATGAACCGGGATCCCTAAGTTTTTGTGGTAATTTATTCTGTAAAATAGTGGAACATTCTTCACTAAGTGTTACTAAAGATAATTCTTCTATTTTCTTTTTATTTGAAATCAAGTCCTTTAGAAATTTATCATACTTCGACATTTGAATGACTTCAGAAAAAGGTAAATTAACATGTAATTGTTTAAACATAGATAAGAACTTACCATATTGCGCATCCATGCACTCCTTGTTCAGCTTCGCTGGATATGGTATTGTTGGTTGATATTCCTTCGATTTTGAATTCATCCCGTTCTGTCCTTTGCCACTAGACTCCTCTTGGAGTGCTTCCTTTGTAAGCCTTTGGTCTTGTAATTCCTTTCCACTCCTCAATTGGATTGTTTTTGCATGCTCCTTCGGGTTTGTTTCGGTATTACCCGGAAGTGTTCCTTGTTGTCTTTCAGATACCATCCTTGCGAGTTGACCTATCTGATTCTCCAAATTTCGAATAGAGTCTTCTTGATTCTGGAAAGCTACATCAGTTATTTGCATGAACATGGTGAGTACATCTTCTAATGATGGCTTCCTTTGCTACGGTTGCTGTGGTTATCCAAACACAGGTTGCTTGCCTTGATTTCCTTATCCTCCCCAAGAGAAATTGGGGTGGTTCCTCCATCTCGGATTGTATGTAGAACTATATGGGTTATTTGCTTGGTTGAAGGGAGGTCTGGTATTGTTGCCCATATAGTCAACATGTTCATGCACTTGAGGTTCACGACCATACATTCCACTAAATGAAGGGTCCCATTATTGAGGTACCATGGAGAGTGATGCTAAAAATAGGTTATCCATCTTCTAATGAAGCTTCTCCACTTGAATAGCTAAGGCGGTGACTGCATCCACTTCATAGTTTTCTGAAGGCGTATTAGGCTTTTATCTTACGGTAGTCCAATGATAGTTATTCATTGTCATGTCTTCTATCAACTGTTGAGCCGCTTCTGGTGTCTTATTATTCAAGGTTCCTCCACTAGCTGCATCGATCATCTGTTTAGTGGCTGCATTGAGACCATTGTAGAAGGTCTGAATCTGAAGCCAGGAAGGTAATGCATGATGGGGACACTTCCTTAATAGTTCCTTGAATCTTTCCCATGTGTCATATAACGATTCAAATTCTAATTGAGCATATGAATAAATGTCATTCCTTAGCTTTGCAGTCTTCGCCGGTGGAAAATACTTCATTAAGAACTTCTCAACCATCATATCCCATGTAGTGATCGACCCTCTAGGTAATGAGTTTAACCACTGCTTCGCCTTGTACCTTAGTGAGAACGAAAGCAAACTCAATCAAATGACATCATTGGTAACACCATTGAACTTGAATATATCACAAATCTCCAAGAATTCGGCTATGTGTGTGTTAGGTTCTTCATCTTGCAGACCATCATATTGGACATAATGTTTAACCATCTGAATAATACTATGCTTCAATTCAAAAATGTTGGCGTCAATTGGTGGTCTAACAATGCTTGTCCCAATACCCTGGAGATTAGGTCTAGCAAAGTTAGACATGGTTTGCTCGTTCTGATTTGCCATGTTATCTGGATGATTATATCCTAAGTTTACTGTTTCCTCTTCTGAAAGTCTGTTTGAATTATTTGTGTTATCAGTTCTCAAGTCCCTTTGTGAGGTGCTGCGAATAATCCGTTTTGGGTCATGATGAAATGGTGTTATCCCTGAATTTCTCCCCCTGGTCATAGACTAACAGACTACAAAACAGAGATTAAGTGATATAATTATGCAATAAAATAATTTACAATTATATGTCAGTAATCAAAAATTGGTAGATTAATAGAGTTTAAGCTTTCAAAATATTAAAAACGACTCCCCGGCAACGGCGCCAAAAACTTGAAGCGATTATTTCTACTCTAGTATAAACTATATAGATAGGTATTAGCTAAATTGATTTTAATCTTAGGCAAGTGCACCTATCAATCATAGTATAGGAGAAATCTACATCTCGTGTCGTATTCCTCAAGGTCTTTTCAAGTACTCGTACTCACTCTCACTCTATTATCGCACATATATTTAAAATTGGTCGTTACTCTAAATGAACGTTACTATGCCTAATTGGATAAAGTGACATTGGAGGATTAAGGATGG
Organism: Platanthera guangdongensis; assembly: GCA_039583875.1. Lineage (NCBI taxonomy): Eukaryota > Viridiplantae > Streptophyta > Magnoliopsida > Asparagales > Orchidaceae > Platanthera > Platanthera guangdongensis. The sequence goes on along the minus strand of CM077160.1, from coordinate 7,292,066 downwards.
TAAAAAAACAGATAGTCTAAGAGTAATCACATGAGAATATTCACTCATTAATTCAATTCTATGTAACCATGTATTAACAATATTATCAAATTCGTTGTATTGTAAGAGTTCAATCTTTATTGAATTCTCTCTCGAGCAATTCAATACCTAAACTTAAGTTGAGTAAATTTTCTCTCGAACAATTCACAACACTCAAATTTGCATTAATATAAAGTAACCATGTCTAATACATAAATTCATGAAGTCCTATCTCTAAGATACCATGAATCTCATTATCTGTATTGGCGTTATTCAAACAACATATCTCTTGATCATCAAATTTGAAATACAAAGAGAAAGAACACCATATAATGAAATTATAAACCATCATCACAACCTTCCAATTTCTCAATATAGAAGTTTTGGATTCATATAAAACAAATACTAACTTCAAATCTACGATGAATCTCTTTGTTTGAAACCACACATACGAATAAAATACAACAAATCTGAAATGAAAACCAACATACATGATTACTGAATTAGTTCAAAAAACAAGCCTCATGTGAAATGTAAAATAAAGTTTAGATCCACTAAGTGAAGGGAGAAATTAAAAGAGATACATAAAAATTAAAACCATACGGATTATCTCCTTCGACTTCCCCTTCGCTTGAGTGCTCTACTTTCGTCCTCCAGAAATTCTCCAAGTCCTTGAATCCAAAAGTTTACTTTCTATTTTTTTGTGCAGTTTTTTATAGTCTTCATGCAAACAGGGGTTGAACACGGGTTCCAACACGGCCGTGTCACCGGCCGTGTAGGGTATGAAAAGGTGCGTCTGGGCGGTTCGATATGAAAAGGTGTGTCTGTTCGTGAGCCGTGTCATTTGCCACGGCTGGTAACACGGTCGTGTGTTCTTCATGGCTCCACACACGGGTTAGTTTGGCATCAGACCTTTGATTCTTGCCGATAAGGACACGGGTAGTGACACAGGCTTGTCCCTACCCATGTGGCGCTCTTGTAAATTTTTACGCCTTTTCTTCCAAGCTTTGTGATCTTTCCAGAGAATGACATGGGTAGTGATATGGGTGTGTCCTTACCCATGCGTGCCCAATCCAAGACCTTTGTCATCAGTCATGTTCGATCAGTGAACACCTCTGTTTGCTCAAAGACTTTTAGTTCCAAGGACTTGCAATACCTGCATTAAGAAGATTAACGAATAAATAAATAAATAACTTAATAAAGAAAATAAAGGAAAATCTATATTGCGATCTTCTATTCATGATAATTCAAATTCTTAACTATTTTCGTACAATTATAACGAATGAAGGTAGATAATAGTGGACATGATTGCAAACATGATAGTAAAAAGGACTTATATAATTGTACTCATCAATGTCAACAGGGCCTGCCCCCTCGCACTCTACAGTGGTCTGTAAGTTTCCGAACTTCATCATTTTTCTAGGGCTCCCAGCCCCCCGTGCCCTCATTTCCTGCAATCAAAGGCTTTCCCTTCTCTCGCAGGGGGTCTCTGTGTCTCTAGGGCTTCCCCCCCCCCCCCCCCCGCGCACTAGCCAGTAGTCTACAATTTTCCAAACTTCACTGTTTCTTCAGGGCACTCAGCGTCTTGCAACCCGCAATCGAAGGCTCACCCTTCTCCCGCAGTAGGTGTGTGCACGACAACATAACATCACACAACAAACTATGTGTTGAGCAACGATGACCAGTATATAATAAAACAAAGCACAACATACAAAAGTATGATAATATAAGTACACAAGTGCGCTGCGAGAGCTGATGAATGTCGATCAAACATGGAAATCCAAATAAGAAGGACTACTCATCCTCAACATCAACAATCTCATCCTCAGAAAAATCGTCAAAGCCAAGATCTGAGACATCGCACGTTCCCTTGTCGGAAACCATCCTAAGGGCATTCAACATTCCACAAAGGAAGGCCACCTCTCGCACCTCAGCAATGTCTGGCTCAACCTCCTGCGTTTATATCTCCTCGTGGATCTCCTTTGAAAGTACACAATGATCTCGCATGAACTTGATAGAATCTTTGTACTCAACAAAACTTGCAGCTCTGAGCTCAGCCAGGCGCTCCATTGAAGAAAGGCGCTCAACTTCAGACTTCAGAGAAGACTACTTTGACCATAGAAGGGCATTCTACTCTTGTGCATCCTCCAAAAGCTGCGCTGTCTTCTCCACCGAAAATATCTCCGCCTGAAGCACCTCTCGCAACTGCGCCATCTCAGCTTTCATCTCAATCTCAAACTAGCAAAGGAGGGAGATATCACGATCTCGCCTCCACTTCAGGTTGATGCAAGATCTCTCCATCACTCAATACGTCTCTTGAAGAGACCAATAATCAGGGTATCATAAGGGGACCAGGTCCGGTAAGAAAGCATAGGGGCACAAAGCCCTAAGCATGCACACACAAACCCCAAATATACGGCCACACGCTTGTAAGCCCAGTAGCCGAGCACGCACGCAGCCGCGCGCAGGAGAGGGTGCAACCCGAGCGCGCGCGCTCGACCTAAGTACGCACGCGCGCTCCGCCTAAGCGAGCTCGCGCACCGGGCCGGGGCGCGCACACACACCTAACCTAGTACCGCGCTTGCGCACCTAACACGGGAGTACGCTCACGTATGTGCACGGTGCATGTGCATGGCGTGAGCACATGCACACAATGTTCGCCCGCGTACTCCTGTGTGGGAGCACTCGCGCGCGTGGACCGGGTCCATTCGCACATCCGCCTCCTTTTCCTCGCACCTGCTCGCTCGCTGACATGCCCTTCCAGGCTCGGTCTCTACCTCTAACGCTTCATTGTTCTTCTTCTCCATCGATGTTGAAGAAATGCACAATGAAGGAAAGCCTCGCACTCCTCTTCTGAAATTCGAATTCTGCAGGATTTGGGGGGAATTTGATGAGGTCATCCCCCAATATATAGGTAAATCGGGTTGCATGTAACCAAAACACCCACTCCCCCCCACCCACTAAGGAAATGTGGGGTTATGGTTTAAACTGCATTATGTGCGATCAACGTGCCCGATCCGTGCCATAATTATCTCACACTAAATCGTAACCACTGCGCGCGGGATCCTAACTCTAGAGTTCAGGATCCTAACTCCAACGCGCAGGATAGCCAACCACCATTTGGGATTCCGCGCGTCGGCTTCCTCACGTTCGGTTGGCGATGTCGGCTGCCCTTTCTCTACATGGCCACCTATGGTAAGGCCGGTCAGGGAGGCGTTGACCCACAAGGGGTCGGCCGCCCCTCCCCACCCCTCCCTAGCCGCTTACGGGGAGGCCGACCGGGGAGGCCCCGGCCCCCAAGGAGTCGGCTTCCCCTCTCCCCGTCCGGCTATGGCTAGGATGGCTGGGTTTGAAAGATATGGGTTAGATCTGATTTACTCTAGAGGGGGGAATAGAGTATTTAAAACTTTTTGGCTGTTTAACATTTTTATATCAGAGTAATGAATAATTGATACCAATATTAACAGAAAGGTAAAACTGTCTAAGATGATCTAATCTAACACAGCATAGAAATATATCACAGCACAACTAGTCTATCACAGCCACAACAAGAACAACAAGAAAAAGGGAAACCAGACAACACAAGAAATTTTATAGTGTTTCCCCAACCTGGGTACATCCACTCTTCTACCACCCTAGTAGGAATCCACTAGCAGGTTTTGATCAGGTGACTTCCACCTTTGAGCTTTTGATCAGGTGCCCAAAAACCAAAATAAGCTTTTGAAGGGAGTTAATAAACCCTTTATACATGAGGGGGAGGGAGATTGATGGTGTCTTCTCTTTCTCAAACAACTGAGAAGACAAGTGGATTGTTGTTGTCAAGGCTTCTCCAGAAATCACTTGAAGCCTTGCTCAGGGTGTAGGTCTTCAGCCTTGACTTGAAAAGATCCAGGAACTTCCGACTGATTCAGAGATTGTTGTCCTTCAAAGCTCCTGGAGTAGAAGTTGAAGAAGACTCTTGATAGTGATTGTTGTTGTTCTTCTTCTTTAGTAAAATCAAAGAGAAAACAAAGTGTTTTCTACACAGAGAATGTCTGAGAGATTTTCTATATGTTCTCTGGTTCTGTTATCTTCTTCCTTGTTGCTATCGACTGAAAAGAAAATCCCTTTTATATATCTCTGTTGAATTCTCCTTTGAATTTTGAATTGTCTGCATTGATTGCTGACTGCCTGAAAAATGAAAATCGGCTGGAGAATATTTGCTTTAATGAGTTTCTCCAACTGTCCTAATTAATTAAGCAAGTAATTATTCTGATGAAGACCATAATCAATGCTGTCAGTAACGGCCATATCCAGAGAATATAAGCATTAATTACTTCAGGAAATCACTGCTAAATAATATGAAATAAAGGATAGAAAATAAGGAAAATTCTAAGTCTGGAACTGCAACAGAAATCGTCGATCATATAACAGATTTCGTCGATCATAGAATAGATTTCGTCGACCGGAGATCCAAGTTCGTCGAGCTGAGAAATCTTGTTCGTCGACCTGAGAAAACTTGTTTGTCGGCCTGAGCACAGTGAACTGCATTCTGTGAATAACTTGCCGATTCTGCGCTCCAAGTTCTTCGAGCTGATAATCTATCTTCGTCGAGGTGATTTCAGAGAAAAATATTCTGGAAAGAATGTGTTGAAGTTGAAATCCAGACTTCATCGACCTGAGCTCTAATATCGTCGAGCTCAACTTAGAGAATTAACTCTGAGTTCGACGAACGTCTGAGTTCGACGAACGTCGAACTTATTTACTGAACTTGATTTTATCTAAGTCTTGAGTCATCTGAGGTCTTCTGTTGGCAGGTCCATGTATGGTTTAACCTAAAGACTTAGCCTAGACTCTAGGACTCAAAACACATGACCCTGGCTATACATTATGGGTCAGACATCCTAATTAGTGAACCTAGCCCAAATCCAACTAGTGATCCAACAATCTCCCCCTATTTGGGTGAGGTCACTAATACAATTGAAAGAAAAACATTCACAAAGCAGAATAAATATATCTAACAGAAAATTGAAACATTCAGCAGATATTTACATAGATAGTAGCTTTGTGACAGAAAATAAATGTAGTTCAGAAAATCAAAACTAAACAAGATGTTCATTTCTTCTTCTGTTACTTTTCCTTGGCAACTTTGTCTTTCTCAAAGGGCTGTGTGAATTTGATTTATCTATTAGGATTTGATGCTTCTCTTTTTGACATGGTCATATCAGCAGCACCAATTATGTTAAGAGAAGTTGCCCGGGGTACCACAGCCTATGGATGCAAGTTCATGTAGGCATATACATTGAAAAATTTGTTAGCCTTTTCATACCTTTTCAATTCTTCCTTTTTGTATGATGACATGGTTGAGTACTGAGAAGGATCTCTCCCTTCAGCTTTAGCTTTGTTGATCATTGATAATTCAACAAGCTCCTGGAATCTGGACATTCTTGAAGTTATTTCTATTTCAGGATCTACAAATGGAATAGGTGGTGATGCAGGCCTCTTTGGACTTTCTGCTTTTTCAGTTTTAGAAGCTTGTTGTTGAATGTCTTGTTGTTGTTGTTGTTGTTGTTGTCTACTGCTAGAAGAATACCTTTGCTGCATGCTTCAATTTCTGTGATCTTGAGGATCTATCAGGTTGTCTTTGATATGTTCTAGCATATGGAGTAGACCTTAGAGAACTGCTTCCTGAAGCACCATCTGCTGGAGGAGGAGGAGGAGGAGGACCTCTCCAGTTCCTTTGAGAAGGAGGAGGAGGAGAGTACCTCCTGCCTTTCTTTCTGGCTTTTTGTTCATTTTTTGAAAGCCACATCCATGCTGGCATCCCTGGATATGGAGTGATATTATGTAGAATATAATATGGAGTATCATGAGTAGGGTTTGGTTTTGGAGCAGCTTTGGGAACAGACTTTCTTTTCTTGGAAAATTTCTTCTTGACAGTAGTATCATCATCAGAATCATCAGCATCCTCTTCTTCATCAGAAGATCCCTGAGGATTGTCATATAAATCATCAAGAGCCTTGAGAATATCTTTTGATATTTGCTTTTCTGCTTGAGCATGTACTGGAGGTTCTGCAGCTTTTGGAACAACTGTTTCTGCAACATTTTCAGAAATTAATGAGTTTTCTTCTTCTATATCAGCCATAATGATTTCATCTAAATCTGGTACGGGACTGTCATCCATCTTGTATGTGGGAGGTGAGATGGTCTTTGGAGAAGAACTGACCATGGGAGCTGATACTTTGGGAAGCTCTGCTACTGCAAAACTAGCCTTAAATTGCTTAGCAACTGTGAGGCTTATTGGAGCAGTATATGGAACTAAAGCCATAGAAGGCTTTGGGCAGACAAATGGAAGATAATTTAAATGAATTGTATCAAAAGAATTTAGTAAACTGAATAAATCAACTATGGAATTAATGATGCAATCACCAACAATTATTATTTATGTCAAAATTGTGTCATCCATATCTCTATCAGAATCTATATATAACTCAATTATTTCAACAGGAGGGACTGCTTCTTCTGAATCATCTGACATCACATAATCTACTGCTGATTTTGCTGCTGCTGTCAAAATTGGAGCTTCTTCACAGAGCATCTCCCCCTGACTGGGTTTAGGGGGCCCTGAAGCCAGTCCTCCAGAAGAAGGAATAGAGGATAGAGCAGAAAATTCTGGATGAAAGAGATGTGATGGAAGCAGAAAGAGGAGTTATATCATCAGTTATAAGCTTGTTAAGAGTGGGAGAAATAAATGCAAGAAGAGCTTTAGCTATATCAGAAAAATTTAGATATAGAGATTCTAGAGCAGAGGAGGAGTAAGGAGTGTGATGTCCATAATTGGAACATACAGAGAAGGCACTGGACAAATCTGTATGTGTGTAGTTTGGAGCAGAGGATGGTATGTCAGTGTGGGGAACTGAAGGAATAACAACTGAAGGAGTTTCAGTGGGAACTGTGGTTGTGGGTGAGGAGATGGGTTCCTGGATTGGAGAATGATGTGGAGATGGTTGAGGAGATAGAAGATTGAAAGAAGGTTGGGAGGTAGATGGAATATCAAATTGTATTTCAGATGTATTAAGTGGAGGAGGTGGAGAATGTGGAGGTGGAGATAGAGGTGGTGTGGTATGCTCTAGAGATGGAACTGGTGAGGGTTGATGTTGTTATTGAGCTGATGGAGTATGAACTAGAGAAGTAGATGGGTGTTGTTGAGGATAAGGAGAAGGTGAAGGAATTCTGGTGGAGGGAGGAGTTTCTTCTAGAGGTGGAGGTGCGGCTATCACAGCTCTGGTGCTCTCAGAAGTCCTGGAAGTGGAAGAAGCCTTGGATGGCTTGGTGATGTTCCTCTCCCACCTTCCAAATAAGGCACAAGTCAGACTTTTGGAGGCATTGATGAACACTGTCATGGAGACCAGCAGTTCAGGAGCCTTTTCTTGAAGAAAGATTCCTAGAATCCTTCCAAAACACACTTCCTTCTTATTATTTTTCTTCTTAATTAAATCAAACAGCAATTTGCTCCAGTTAACTACTTTCTTCTCAACCAGAGCACCCATCACAAGAAACTGGTGCCTGGTGATGTAATCGTGTGCGGTATGTTTTCCCAGCAGAACTTTGCCGACAACAACAGCCAAAAATTTATACTCAGCAGATAAATTTTTCTTCAGCAGTTTGTTTGGGTTTTCTCCAGAGTGACCCATCTTTATCAGCATGTTATCATAATATTCACTATCCATCTCTATTTCTTCATTACCATTCAGCAGACCAAAAATCTCAGAGAAAACGGTGGGGGAAAGAGAGACTTGATTACCGGAGATTGTCCATGTCATTGTATCTTCCTCTGGTGTTGTAGAGGTGAACATCCATTCCTTAATCTCGGTCATTGCAATCTTGATGCGGCAAGTCATGAATTTCTTCAGGTTTTGGTCCTCAAGCAGTTTCAAAATGTCCACAAATAACTGGTTAGAGTGCTGGAAGGAATCAAAATCAAAATCAAAGCCCATGTCAAATTTCATTACAGTAAGGGAGGTCGTCGGAATCTCCATTAGTTCACCTGCAAAAGAGAAACATAGATCAAGTGCAAAGGAATAGAAAGCGTGAGACGGAGCTCGAAGAAAACCTAGATATATGGTTTTCAGAATATGAAGCGGCAGACTCCGTCCGACGAAAAGTAAAAATTCTTCGATCTGTATTCGACGAAATATTTTATAGTCAAAAGAATTCGTCCATCTCAGCCAGAAGAAGCGAAAATATTTCGTCGATCTTCGTTCGACGAACATTTTCTGAAGCAAGATCGTCGATCTCCGTTCGATGAAAAGAGCTTCACACACAAAGAGTTTGTCGATCTCCGTTCGACGGATTTCTCAAGAACTCTTCTCAGTTCGTCGATCTTCGTTCGACGAATTGAGGAAAATTCTTCGACTATAGACAAAAATTTAAATTAAGGCCTCTCCATTGATCATACCAAGCTGATTTATAAAGAACAGATGGTTCATCTCATCCAAGGGTTTGGTAAAGATATCTGCTCTTTGCAAATCAGTGTAGATGTAGACAAGCTTAATTTTATTTTTGTCCACACACTCTCTAATGAAATGGTGCATGATGTCTATATGCTTAGTTCTACTGTGATGCACTGGATTTTGTGCAATAGAAATTGCACTTGTGTTGTCACATACTAAAGTTGAATTATTTAAGTTGAACCCATAATCCAGGAGTTGGTTCTGAATCCACAACATCTGGGAACAGCAACTGCCAGCTGCTATGTATTCTGCTTCAGCCGTTGAAGTAAACACAGATGGCTGCTTTTTGCAAAACCAAGACACTAATATCATACCAAGGAACTGCCATGTCCCTGAGATACTTTTTCTGTCTACTCTACATTCAGCAAAGTTAGCATCTGAGTATCCAGTCAACTCAAACTCTGACTCAGTTGGATACCAGAGTCCTAGACTAGGATAACTCTTTATATATCTTAAAATCCTTTTTAAGAAAATAAGGTGTGATTCTTTAGGGTTCACTTAGAACCTAACACAAAGACATGTAGTAAACATGATGTCAGGTCTACTTGTTGTAAGATATAACAGGGACCCAACAGTGGCCCTATATAATTTCTGATCAACAGGTTTCCCATGTTCATCAGAGTCAATTACACCATTTGTGGTCATAGGTGGTGTACAACCTTGGGCTCGCGGGAGGCCTTTCCAGCAGCGGGATGGAGGAGCTGGCGATATTAAGTGAAGAAGTGAGTGGGACTTTTTGTCCACTCGCAGAGGACGAGACGGGGTCTCGGCGCTTTAGGCGAGAAGTCCTCTAGGGCGCGGTCTGGCCCTAGCGGCGAGATGGCCCATGGAGCGAGAGGCTGGCGAGACGAGCAGGTAGGATCGTCTCGCCCGCCATACATTTTTCCCCACTCGCTGCATAGGAGGAAAGATGTTTTTACCTTCTTACCCCCAAGGGGGATTTTACTCTTCTGCCCCAGGTAATTTTACACTTCTACCCCTGGTGGTCTGCATATAGCTCTTCAGGACAGCGAAGTTTGGCTGTTGGCAGACCCGACCCAGGGTTTTTTTAGTAATTTCAGGTCGGTTCAGTATGGATATTTGTAGATCAAATTCAGAGGCCTATAAATAAACCGACAAGATGCCTGGAACAGGTTGTTGAACCTTTCCATTTTCTTCCTCACAGGCACCTAGCTCAGTAATTGGATAGGGAGGGGAAGGACTTCAGTTCCTTCCAAGTAAGAGGTGGGACCTCCAAGCTGAGACCCCTCGGTCTGTTTCTAGGTCTGCGACTCACGTCGAGAGGGTGGTTCAAGAGGAGTAGGTGTGGACTGCAACCTCTGGTCCAAACTCTAGGCGGGATCGGGTAGCTGGTTCCAACATTTTTAGTACCGTGAGCGTGGACCGCAACCCTTAGAGAACAATCTTGAGCAACCACATGGCGGGAGGTCATGGAGAAGGAGACAGAGATGGGTCGGATAACCCAGGAAGATTCGTTGGAAGGGAAGAGTTCATGGCGTCAATCAAAGGCATCATGGACTTGCTGCAAGTGATCTTGTGATAGGGGGATTATTCAACCCCGCTACCTCAAGTGCTTGCTCTCGCGCCGCAAGAAGAGCTCGTCTCGGCACAAATGGGAGAAGATGCCCCGGGGAGGAGACCGGGGAAGGAAGTGATGGTGGAAGGATGCGGGCGAGACATGGCGGGAAGGGAGCTGTTCCCCAGCCCTGCGAGCGCCATCTCTCCAGGAGAGGTCGTCGTGCAAGTAGGGGCGGGGAGACCAGTGATGAGAGGGTCGCCTTTTTGCGAGTTGATCCTATCGGCTCCCGTCCCGGAAGGGTTTCTGGAACCCGAGATGAACTACTATGTGGGGAAAGATGATCCCCTCCATCACTTACAGTGGTTCGAGGACGCGGTCTCGATCAGGCCCATGACGGATGCATTCAAGTGCCGTCTTTTTGCCATCACTCTGAAGGACAAGGCTAGGGACTGGTTTCACCAGCTCCCAACAGGCTCGATATACTGCTTCAAGGCCCTGAGCAGGAGTTTTCAGCTACGTTTCTCAACTTTGAAGAAGAGGAAGAAGAACACAGAGTCGATCTTTTTGATCAAGCAGACGGCGGATGAGTCCCTAGCTCAGTATGTTGACAGATTTCAGGAGGAGATCTTGGATATTCAGGAGGTGCCTGGATTCGCCCTCCAGATGGCCTTTACCGTGGGTCTACGGGAGGGCTTCTTCAAGATGAGCCTCACTCGGAAGGCGCCACTGTCGTTCGAAGGGTTGATGGAGAAGGCAGCGAAGGAAATAGCTATGGAGGCGGCGAATCCAGCTTTCGCAAAAAAGCTAGCAAGGCTGACGGAGGTGGAATCGAGAGAATCAGGAGGGAGACAGTGGGAGGTGAGGAGAAGGGAAGAGCCTCGGGCGCCGACGTACCAGGAGTTAGGATGGAGGCAGCAGGGGGGCCCTGCCCAAGGGCAAGGGAAAGGATTTCCCCAGGGAGGAAGGAACCAACTAGGAGGACCTGGAAGATTTAACCAGCAAGGGTGGGGGTACGGTCATAGACCACCACTACCCCCGCTGCCGCAAGCTATGGCCATCGTCCGAGGGAGAGGCAGAGGCCGAGAAAGAGTAAGAGGAGCAGGAGATGGAAGGAGGAGAAACCCTTAGGAGGGGAGGCGAGGAGAGGAGGTAGTGTTGCCATACTATGACTTCCATGAGGAGGAGGGTCACGGAACGTCTACCTCCCCAGAATTCTTGGAAATGAGAAGAGCTAGAGGAACAGGAGAGCAGTAGAGGCCGGTGCGAATAGAGGAAGTGACTGGAACCGGAGAGGAAGATCGATGTGTGGATCGAGCGGATGTAGGAGGCTGAGGGGGGACTAGAGTAATCCATGGGGGGTGGGGATCGAGGCTGCCCGAAAGGCGAGCCTTCATACTATGTATCGTCGAAGCATAGCCTCGACGTCACAATCCCCTCCCCCAGATAAGAAGATCACGTTTTCGAGAAAGGACATGCCAGACCATGAAAATCGCTTCTGTGACGCGCTGGTGATCCGGACCGCCATTGAGAACTTCAGGGTATCGCCGATCCTGGTAGACAATGGGAGCTCGGTGAATTTTATTTTCAAAAAGGCGTTTAATGAGATGAGGGTGGAGGCCTGGAGGGTGCTGGCGGTAGATGGACCATTGTTTGGATTCTCAGGAGAGAGGAAACAAGTCGAGGGGGGAGTGGGACTCCAGGTAACCCTGGGGGGGGGGGGGGGGGGGGCTATCCAGAAACCGCCGCTTTGTCATAGTGGATTCCCCAAGCAGTTACAACGCTATTTTTCGGCGTCCCTTGTGAAAGTGTTTAGTTGTCTACCTAAATCACCTAGAGGGGGGTGAATAGGTGAGATGTGCATCTTTTTGCGGAATAAAAATTTAAGATAAAAGCACAGAACTATCTACCAATCAATCACAGAGGACAAAAGATTTATAGTGGTTCCCCAACCTTGGGTACATCCACTTTCCCTCACCGATCTAGCAATACACTAGACTCGGCTACTCCACTATCTCGGATTGAAAACCAATCCTACACCTCGGAACAAAGTTCCTACAATCTTGATCCAGAAAACGGATCTACACTCAGAAGGTAAAACTTCCTACAATCTCGGAGACAAAAGCTCCTACACTCGGAGAGAATTCTCCTACAAGAATGAAATAGAAAGTATGGAGAAATACAAACAGTAACACTATCTCAGATCTGCAAACCATCGGTCTGGATCTTCCTCTTTTAAACTTTGCGGCTTTATCAGAGAGGTTGAAGAAAATATCGGCAAAGCTAGATCTGGACTTTCTTGGCTTCACACGATCGGATAGAAGATGAGGAATTTGAACGACGATCTCGATCTGTAAACTTTCTTGATCTGAATCCTCTGAGATCGAAAAACCCTAGCCGGATGTGAACGATGAATATTGGCGGCGGCGTCTTTCACTTCTTGGAGAGAGAAAGAGATTCAGAGAACTTAGAAATAATTTTGACTGCAAAACTTCTTCTTAGGGTTTGTCGGTTTGACAAGACCTTATATAGGATCTACAATAACAGTCATAATTAATTCTTAATGAGGTACACGTGGACCAATCACATCAAGGTAGATTAAGAAATCTGTCAATTCTGGACTTAACGAATTTTCAGAGAAAGTCAAACTGATATACTCGAGTGAAGATAAGACCACTCGAGTACATTCTCGGTGAACCGGTCAATGTCACGTCAATTTAGGTCATAGACACCCCGATCTCACCACCGCCACTTTGACGGCCACACTATGAGCATTTTGTCTTCCCGGCATGGGTCACGTCATTTTAAGCCATAGACCGCCGAAGACCCTCATCTATGCCAACGGCTCTAACCGAACGACATAGAACGGGTACGGTTCTGTCTAACCCGTTGCTCACACCGCAACGTTAATTTAAAACATATGCGCGGGTAAAACTTCTTCCGAGTCCCGTTTCCGTCACACACTTCACATAACCCGGTTATGTTCAAGTTGGCTCCCAGGCCACCATATTGGCAGAATCACGCATCTGGCCAGTTTTTCGGGTGCACCTTGGGGTTAATCCCCAAGGCTCCCTGTTGCAATCTACCACGTAGAAACCCGAAAAACACACATTCTCACGGAGTCTTCTCCAGCCATTTATGCATTGCAACATCACTGATCCAGACCAACTTGTCCGGGTAGGCTTCACACATCATGCCTATGTCCGTTCTCGAATACGGACTCTAAACAATGGGGCCTTTACATATCTACCCGAAGGAACGCCTCAAACTCACCGTAAACGCGCGAGAGCGGGCTTCCTATGCAAAATAAGGAGAGCTTCACATGCTCAAGTAGGGAATCGTTACCCTAACATTCTTCCTTGGCGCCATGGAAATGTACGCAGATGTAAAGCACCGCAATCTCCTTGCCTTCGTTGATCCGAAGTCGGCTCGCGATTTGGAGCTCTGAAACTCCTCCAACGACTGGATCTAGACTCCTTCTTCCTCTTTTGCTCTCCCCTCTCTCTAAGATTTAGACAGAGAACCACACAGAAGAATAAGGGTTTTGAAACCATATACTCGGGTATAACCCCATCGGGAAATAACCACAGCCGTCGGATCCCACAAAAGGGATGCACAGATACGATCCAGGTCCGACCTGGACAAATGGGGCTAAACACCACACGAATCACCAACAGGAGCAGGACACGTCCGCGTCAAAACAGTGTCGGAACAATTAGTCAGCTCCCGCCAAAACCCGTGTGTCGACACTTCGCGTCTAGTGTCAAACACGCCACATAACGTCCCGCGCTCGACGATCGTCGAACCAAGATCGTCGAATGTTGCCAAAACGTCGATCCCAGATCAGTGGTCATTCGTCGAACGAATATCGCTGGCCATTCGTCGAACGAAGATCGCTGGCCATTCGTCTAACGAAGATCGCTGGCGATTCGTCGAACGAAGATCGCTGGCGATTCGTCGACCACAGAATGTCGACAATTCTTCGACCGCAGAACGTCGACAATTCGTCGACCGCAGAATATCGACAGATCATCGACCGCAGAATTTTGTCCAGATCGTCGATCGCTGCTCGACGATCGTCGAACCCAGAAAACTGCCTGATCGATTTGCCAGATCTTTGGCTAAATCGTCGAACCACTCTCGACACGCCCTGGGACATGCCCGTGTCCCAGGCCGTGTTCTCTGCTCGACGATCGTCGAATCCAAAATCGTCGAACACACGACCAAATCGTCGAACCAGCTCGACACGCCTTGGGACACGCCCGTGTCCCAGGCCATGTGCCCCCTGCCAAATTCCAAATTTGGCCCGAAATGCCTCCCGTCGCTCTTTTGAGTTTTCGGGGCATTACAGCTCTCCCCTCTTAAAAGAATTTCGTCCACGAAATTACATAAAGGAAAGGTAAGTACAAAACTAAAATTTGTACCTGAGCGGAACAACTTCGGATACTCGTGAAGCATAGTCTGCTCTCTCTCCCAAGAGAGCTCTTCTCGACCGCAATTGTCCCAACGGACCTTGACCATCCTGATCTCTTTATTGCGTAGCCACTTCACTTCTGAATCCTCAATTCGTACAGGCTTGACCTTTGTCGTCAACCCACTATCAATCGGCACTTAATCGACCGCGTTCACTTGCGTAGGCTCTTGCACCGCCTTCCGCAACACCGATATATGGAATGCATCATGTAGTCCACTAAGCTCCACTGATAGTTTCAATCGATAGGCTGCTTCACCAACCCGCTCCATAACCTCAAACGGCCCAAGGTACCTCGGGCTTAGCTTTTTCAATCGCTGCGCCCGCGAGATACCCTTGAACGGCTTGGTCTTCAAGTACACCCAGTCATCCACAGCGAACTCCACGTTCCTGTGCTTGGCATTATAGTACTTCTCCTGACGGTCCTGAGCAATTAGCAACCTCTCCCGAATGGTTCGCACCAATGAAGTAGCATCTTCCACATCTTGACGCTTGTACAACTTTGACTTACCCGTTTCCAACCAGGACAACGGCATGCGACATCTTCTACCATATAGGGCCTCGAAGGGCGCCATCTGAATACTCGACTGGTAGCTATTGTTTTATGCAAATTCCACCAAGTATAGGTGGTCTTCCCATTACTTTCCAAAGTCCAAGACACACATGTGAAGCATGTCTTCCATTATCCCATTGACCCTCTAGGTCTGCCCATCCGTTTGCGGATGAAAGTTTGTGCTAAAACTCAACTTTGTTCCCAACATTTGCTGCACCAGCCTCCAATCATTGGAGGTGAACTGCCAATCACGGTCACTCACGATGCTGCGGGGCACACCATGAAGCCGCACAATATTGTCTACAGACAACTTTGCCAATTTCTCAACCGGATCATCCTTCCTATGCAGAATGAAATGTGACACCTTCGTTAGACGATCTACGACCACCCAAATGGCGTCGTTCCTTTTTTGCGACCTTGGCAACCCATGCACAAAGTCCATAGTAATGTCGTCGAACTTCCACTCCGGAATAGGCAAGGATTTCAAGAATCCTCCCGGCTTTTGGCATTCCGCCTTCACCAAGGCGCAAGTTTGGCACTTCGCCACGTACAACGCCACAACCTTTTTCAGTCCTGGCCACCAGAATAATTTCTTAACATCGCGGTACATCTTCGTGCTCCCCGGGTGAATTGAGTATTTGGTATGATGCGCCTCGTACAACAATTCCACCCTCAAATCGCCCACGCTTGGGACTCACAGACGACCGTCTTTCCAAAGTAATCCGTCCTACACAACAAATTGGGAATTTGACCCATCCAGAGCCTCTATCATGAGTTGCTTCATGTGGATATCCATATCCAACGCCTGTCGAATCCGATCAGCCAGGTCATATTGAACTTCAGTCCAATTCAATACTGCTTCAGCACTTGATTGCTTATCTACACAAACGATCTCCAACTCCCGAACCAACCGCTCGTCATGGATCGACAGCCAATTGGCTTGAGCTGGGGCCCGACGACTCAACGCGTCCGCAACTGCATTACCTTTACCAGGCACGTAGTGGATCTTAAATGTATAGTCCCCCAGGAACTCCATCCATCTATGCTGCCGCATGTTCAGATCTTTCTGATCTAGCAAATGTTTCAGGCTTTTATGGTCGGTATCAATATCGACCTTTACTCCATACAAGTAGTGTCTCCACAGCTTCAAGGCAAAAATCACGGCCGCTAACTCCAAGTCATGGACCGGATAGTTCCTCTCGTGCACCTTCAGTTGTCTCGAGCCATATGCTATAGCGCTTCCATGCTGTAACAGCATACAACCCAAACCACTGCCCGAAGCATCGCTATAAATCTCATAACCTTCGATCCCACTCGGCGAACTCAACACAGGCGTCGTGGTCAACCGACATTTCAACTCTTCAAAAGCTCGCGCGCACTCCGGCATCCAAACGAACTTCTGCTCCTTCCTCGTCAAACTAGTGAGAGATAACGCTATCCACGAGAAGTTCTCTACGAAGCGCCTATAATAGCCGGCAAGCCCCAGAAAGCTCCGGACTTCCGCTACCGTAGAAAGCTCAGGCCACTCTCGTATCGCAACAATCTTCGCCGGATCTACTGCAATACCTTCCCCGCTCACTATATGACCGAGGAACGCCACTGAGGACAACCAAAACTCGCACTTTGAGAACTTGGCATACAATTGATTCCTCCTTAGCGTCTCCAAAACCAAATGAAGATGCCTGAAGTGATCTTCCTCACTCTGCGAGTACACCAAAATATCGTCGATGAAGACGATCACAAAATGGTCCAAGTACTCCCTGAAGATTCTGTTCATCAAATCCATGAACATTGACGGCGCATTCGTCAGCCCAAATGGCATGACCGTAAACTCGTAATGCCCGTATCTTGTACTGAACGCTGTCTTCGAGATATCACTCTCCCTTATTCGCAACCGATAGTACCCGGACTTGACGTCTAACTTAGAGTACACCGTCGACCCGATCAACTGATCAAAAAGATCATCGATCCTTGGGATTGGGTACTTGTTCTTTTCCATCAACTTGTTCAGTTCTCGATAATCAATACATAGCCTCAAGCTTCCGTCCTTCTTCTTAACAAAGAGGACCGGTGCGCTCCAAGGAGACGAACTTGAACGCACAAACCCTTGCTCCAACAACTCTTGAAGTTGCACCTTCAGCTCTGCCATCTCCTTAGGCGCTAACCGATACGAAGAGCGTATGACCGGTTTGGCATCAAACCAAACCGCCTTAACCAACTGAAGAGCAGGCACCAACGTCATGCTCGACCCCTTTCAAGCCCGTAAAAGTCGTCTCACAACTTGCTCCCGACTTGACTTCCTTGTGATTTTGATCAATATATGCTTGCTGCTCCGAGAGCCATTCCATACCAAAGATTACGTCGAGTTCCCCTAACGTAGTAACAACGCTTATAATTCAAAGTCTTTACTCCCTATCCTCACCTAAACGCAATAGATTCTACTCGCGTGCAATGAGCATCATTAGACAACAACACATCCAATTTGTCTTTTGCCATCGAAGGAGGTACTCCGACGCGTAATACAAATCCTTTGGTTAACAAGGAATGCGAAGCTCCCTAAGCGAACGGTGCTCTCGCCGAATTAATCGAAAAATTAGAACAAAGCTTAGCACAAACAGTTCTAATCTAACATGCACAAGGGCAACAAGTATTTAAAGTTAAACTACTATAACTTTAAGCCATACCGGTCATCACGACAGCGTGCTTCTTCTCGGACTTGGGACGTCCATTCCAGCAGTCTCGGGCAAAGTACCCCGGCTTTCCACAATTAAAGCATGCGCCTGGGTTCGACCAGTAGTCGTCCCAGAAGCACCAGAAGAAGGAGCTGGACCCGAAATCCTAGCCTTCTTATACCACCTACGGTACGCAGACTTTGAGGAGTTCGACATTTTGAACTCTGTCTTCTGCATATCCAAGTCTTTGCTTCCTTGGATTCGATTCAGATCTCTGGCACTTTGTCCTATACCTGCTCCTGACATAGCTTTCTTTAACTTCTGAGCACCATTCTAACAGTCTCGGGCAAAGTGCCCTTCCTTGCCAAACTTAAAACAACCATATGGAGCCTGACCAGTCGACATTTTAGACTTCTTGTTCCTCCTCCTTCGGTATGCAGACTTTGCAGAATCTGGAGAGTCTAGTACACTGAACTCCGACGTCCGATTCAATTTTGCCAAATCTATTTCCAAAGATCTAGCCGATACCACCAAGGCTTGGAATCCCAATAATTTTGGTCTTAGCAGTAGAACTCGTAATTCGCCTCGCAGACCGTTATAAAACCTATTGACGATCGACTGCTCGCTCTCCACTTCAGAGCCCGGGTAGCGTCTTATCAACAGAAATGCTTGCAAATATTCCTCAACTGAGTGTGTACCCTGCATTAAGAGAATGTTCAACTGCTGCCCCAAAGGTCCTATAAATGTCGTTTGCTCCATCACACCACCCGGCGTTGGAATAATAGGGGACTGCACACGTCTTTCATTTTGTGCACCAATCGCAGCGAACACTGCTTCCACCACCATTCTTATGGTTTCAGCGGAGGGAAGGGTTGCAGGCACGTCACCAGGTGCACTATAATCCTCAGAAACCAGATGTTCTGACGGCCCAGCACCGCTTCTGGTCACCTATAGTCGTACAAAACACCATTAAGCGACCATACAAAATTGCAAAAGCAATTATAGGAAAACGCAGGTTCCTCAAACACGTGTATTTTCATTCCTAAGTGGACATTCATGGGTTCTTTTGTTGTTATAACGATGACGCACACACATGTGCTCACCACCCCTTAAAAAGAATTCATCCACAAATTCATTTTAAGGCGGACCGAAACCAGTAGTCTGATACCAAATTGTAACACCCCCTATCCATCACATAACATATAACAGTAGGTCCGGCCGGGGCCCGACGCCATATACCACGGACAGACCGGGTGGTTACTCAATGGAAACCATCCAACCAATCACAACGTCCTAAACAGAGCATTCTAGCGGAAGCAGTTTAAATAGTTGTAATTAAAAGAACCCAGCAACAAGCATGAATGTCCACTAACAAGCCAAAAAGGAATGAAGTACATACACAAGTACTGGCCTTAAGGCCTTACAAATGATTTACTCATATTTCAGGTTTTCCATACCACGACACGCAGACCGGTCATACATGAACAAAAGCAAGTAAAACACTCCAATTAGGCCTTCGAGGTCCGGCTTCACAATTTGGGCTTTAACCCACTATTGACTGCTTGGTCCAGCAACACCTACAAACACATTCCACCGCACGGTGGCAAACAAAAGCAACGGTCAGCAATGCTGACCAAATTATAACGATCCCGCCCCCAATTCGGGGTGGCGATGCTCCTTCCCTGCACTTATTAGCATAACCAAGCAGTATATATATACATTGCATCACATGCGTTGACGTACACGACCACACACCCTGTGCACTCAGGGCACATTCTCGGTGAACCGGTCAATGTCACGTCAATTTAAGCCATAGACACCCCGATCTCACCACTGCCACTTTGACGGCCACACTATGAGCATTTTGTCTTCCTGGAATGGGTCACGTCACTTTAAGCCATAGACCGCTGAAGATCCTCATCTATGCCAACGGCTCTAACCGAACGATATAGAACGAGTACGGTTCCGCCTAACCCGTTGCTCACACCGCAACGTTAATTTAAAACATATGCGCGGGTCAAACTTCTTCCGAGTCCCGTTGCCGTCACACACTTCACATAACCCGATTATGTTCAAGTTGGTTCACAGGCCACCATGTTGGCAGAATCACGCATCTGCCCAGTCTTTTGGTTGCACCTTGGGGTTAATCCCCAAGGCTCCATGTTGCAATCTACCACGTAGAAACCCGAAAAACACACATTCGCACAGAGTCTTCTCCGGCCATTTATTCAATGAAACATCACCGATCCAGACCAACTTGCCTGGGTAGGCTTCACACATCATGCCTATGTACGTTCTCGAATACGGACTCTAAACAACGGGGACTTTATATATCTACCCGAAGGAACGCCTCAAACTCACCGCAAACTAGCGAGAGTGGGCTTCCTATGCAAAAAAAGGAGAGCTTCACATGCTCAAGTAGGGAATCGTTACCCTAGCGTTCTTCCTTGGCGCCATGGAAATGTACGCGGATGTAAAGCACTGCAATCTCCTTGCCATCGTAGATCCGAAGTCGGCTCGCGATTTGGAGTTCTGAAACTCCTCCAACGACTGGATCTAGACTCCTTCCTCTTTTGCTCTCCCCTCTCTCTAAGATTTAGACAGAGAACCACAAAGAAGAATAAGGGTTTTGAAACCCTATACTCGGGTATAACCCCATCGGGAAAAAACCACAGCCGTCGGATCCCACAAAAGGGATGCACAGATACGATCCAGGTCCGACCTGGACAAATGGGGCTAAACACCGCACGAATCACCAATAGGAGCAGGACACGTCCGCGTCAAAATAGTGTCAGAACAATTAGTCAACTCCCGCCAAAACCCGTGTGTCGACACTTCGTGTCGAGTGTCAAACACGCCACATAACGTCCCGCACTTGACGATTGTTGAACCAAGATCGTCGAACGCTGCCAAAATGTCCATCCCAGATCACTGGCCATTCGTAGAACGAAGATCGCTGGCCATTCGTCGAACGAAGATCGCTGGCCATTCGTCGAACAAAGATCGCTGGCCATTCGTCGAACGAAGATCGCTGGCGATTCGTCGACCGCAGAATGTCGACAATTCGTCGACCGCAGAACGTCGACAATTCGTCGACCGCAGAATATCGACAGATCGTCGACCGCAGAATTGTGACCAGATCGTCGACCGCTGCTCGACGATCGTCGAACCCAGAAAACTGCCTGATTGATTTGCCAGATCTTTGGCTAAATAGTCGAACCCCTCTCGACACGCCCTGGGACACCCCCGTATGTCAGGTCGTGTTCTCTGCTCGACGATCGTCGAATCCAAAATCGTCAAACACACGAACAAATTGTCGAAACAGCTCGACACGCCCTGGGACACGCCCGTGTCCCAGGCCGTGTGCCCCCTGCCAAATTCCAAATTTGGCCCGAAACGCCTCCCGTTGCTCTTTTGAGTTTTCGGGGCGTTACAAGGCAATCGAAGAAGTTATGAAATAGAGGTCTTAGTATGTTTGATTTTAATTCCTCCGACTTTCGACTTGAGAACTGATCCATGTCGCTTAACCTTGACATTTTTGAAGAACTCGGCAATGTCTGGAAATCGAATTCTATAGGGATCTTAGAGAACAAAGGTAAGTCCGACGGTTTCGAGAAGTATCATAAGATTGTGAAAATCATCTGAAAGTTCTGCGATACCGGCGGCAACCAGTTTGAAACCGATGCCAATCTTTGAAGAAGAGGCCATGATCCAGAAGGTCTTGGAAAAATGGCGGCGGGGAGGAAGATGACGTGGCTCTGTAACTTCTTGCGGAAGGAGAAACTGTTGGGTACATTGGGATTAATGTACCTGATTTGAAGAAGCCTCACCCTACTCAATGATATACATCAAAATGTATTTGATGTATTTTGAGTTACCTTGTGCAGGTTAAGTATTTGCAGGGAAAGCATGAAAAGTTTCTAAGTCCATGTGTCGACACCCAGAAGAAAAGTGTCGACACTTAAGAAGACTTGTGTCGACACCCAGAGAAGCAGTGTCGACACTTGGAGTAATTGTGTCGACACCAGGGATGCAGAGTCGACACCAGAAGGAAAGTGTCGACACATACAGGCTGTGTCGACACTCAATGAAGAAATGTCCAGAGAAGCTGTGTCGACACTTAGAAGCAGTGTCGACACCCAGAGGAACTTTGTCGACATCAGAAAGTGTCGACACTAGGAGGCTGTGTCGACACTCAGCAAAACAACAACAAAGTTCAAGTACAAGTGTCGACACTAGGAGGCTGTGTCGACACTCAGCAAACTTCAACAGAGTTTAAGTACAAGTGTCGACATAATGAAGAATGTGTCGACACACAGCCAAAGTCTTAACAAATGAAGAAAGTGTCAACACAAGAAGCTGTGTCGACACTCAGCAAATTTCAATGAAGTCTAAGTACAAGTGTCGACACCAAGCAGATGTGTCGACACTCAGCAAAAGTATCAACACAAAAGGCATGTGTCGACACCAAGAAGATGTGTCGACACTTAACAAGTTCAACACAAGAAGATGTGTCGACACAAAAGAGTTGTGTCGACACTTACAAGAAATCAACAAAGTACTGAAGAACAAGGACTTGTGTCGACACACAATATCAGTGTCGACACATGTTGAAGAAGCTGTGTCGAGAAGTAATTTCTACAACACAAGTAGTTGTGTCGATACCATGAAGGCTAATGTCGACACTTAGTCTACTTATGTCGACACTTAGTCTATCAGTGTCGACACTTAAAGACAGACTGTCTCGACACTTTCAGACAGTTACAGAAAATTCAAGAAGTGACTGGATGACATGACAGCTGCCATTCCAGCCGGTCTACTGCAACTGTCAGAGATGTCAGAAATTTATTAGGGACCGGATCAGCCGGTCACCATGAAGAAAGCCTATATAAAGGCTTACTCTGTCAACAGAAGAAGATGATTAAAAATATGAGGTGATCAAGGAATCATTGAAGTACAACACAACTAGAAGAAAACCTTCAAGTGAAGATCTAAGAAGTTGGAGAGAGAGAGCTCCTTCCAAGAAGACAGCTATTGAACCAGGATGTGAAGAAAACTTTCAGATTGAGTTCTGATTCCTAAGTTAGCAGTGATTGAAGATTAGCTGCATAGAGTATCAACCCTACTGTGTTCTACATTCAAGAAGCTTTGAAGGAAGCCAAGGGAGGTTGATCTCATCAAAGTTCTTCCAAGAACTCTTCAAGAAACCAGACAACTCTTCTCTCTCATTCTGAGTTGTAGGTTTATACATTGTATTTTTAATTTCTTGTAGGATCCTTAGGGATCTGAGTTGTAAGCCTGAAATTATAAAGGCTGAGTGGTAGGGCCTGTGTGCCTGAGTGTAGGAGATTGATTTCTCTGAGTGTAGGCCTTGTTGAGGGCTGAGTGTAGGCCTTGTTGAAGGCTGAGTGTAGGTCTTAGTGAAGACAGAGTTGTAGGGCCTTGAGCCTGAGTTGTAGGAACCTGGTTGGGGTTCTGAGTGTAAGATCTAAGGATCTGAGGAATAGTGGAGGAGTTTGGCCGAATCTAATACACTACTAGATAGGCGAAGGGGGAAAGTGGATGTACCGAGACCTTGGGGAACCACTATAAAACTGTGTGTACTCTGTGTGTGTATGATTCTGTGGTTGCTGTTGTATGTTCTGTGAAATCTGTGATTAAATCTGCCTAAAAGTTTATAAAGATTAAAGTCACCTATTCACCCCCCCTCTAGGTGATTAGGTACAATTTCTTTCAAGTGGTATCAGAGCCAGGTTACTCAAAAAGGACATAACTGTCTGAATAAAAGATCCTGTTGCCAGATTCAGTATAATTAAGTGCAGAATCAAGAAAATCAAGAAAATGAGTTCAACAGAGAATCATAAAGAACTTGGATATATGTGCCTTTGATAATATGGAAGCCTCAGACCCTAGAATATATATCACAGTCAAAGAAGGGCCATATGTGCCTTTGATAGTATCAGTCCTGGATACAAATCAGAGAACCCCTAAGGACTTTTCAGAGATGACCAAAGATGAGATTATTCTGGCCACCATGGACAAGAGGGCCCAAAATATTATTGTGAGTGCAATAGATGATGCCACATTCCAGAATTTGATACACTGTAAAACATCAAAGGAAATGTGGGACACAATGATAGTGTACATGGAGGGTTCTGAAGAAGTTAGACAGGACAAAAAGTCATTATTAAACCAAGAGTATGAGAGCTTTAGACAAGGAAGGTCTGATAGCATAACTGAGTGCTACAAGAAATTCTATAAGATTGTCAATGAGTTGATGTCTTATGGAAGAGAATTCAGTAACTATGAGCTGAATGATAAGTTCTTGAGATCCCTAACTAAAGATTGGGATACCAAGATATGTGTCATAAGGGAAATGGCCAAGTTAGCAGATATTCCTCCTCCAACATTGTTTGGAAAGCTGTTATCCTATGGAATGCAGCTAATGATTAGGAAAGAGGAAGAGAAGACTACAAGACTTGAGCATAAAGAAAGAGCTGTGGCATTCAAGACAGAAGCCACCAAGAAATATAAAAGTAAGTCTCCATCTTCACCCCCAAAAGTTGCTGAAACTGAGACAGATGAGTAAGAAAGTAAGAATTCTGAAAACAGTGAGAGTGATGAGGACTTTGCAACTTTCACAAGACATTTTCAGAAGTTCCTAAAGAAGAAACAGTGGAGGTCTAAGTCATCCACTTCATAGAAGTCATCAAAGAATGACAGGAGAAAGCCCAAGTCAAGTAGAACTATATCTTCAAAGATAGTTTGTTATTGTTGTAACAGACAAGGACATGTTGTTGCTGACTGTCCAGAGAAAAGGAAAGAGTCAACTGATAAGAAGAAGACTCAAATCAAGGGCAAAAAGGAAAGGTCCTTTGTTGCAATGAAGGATAAAATTCTGTCAGATATGTCTTCTTCAGAAACTGATTCAGAAGCTGAAGCTTACATTGGACTGTTTGCTGAAGAAGAAGAAGATGAGTTCATCCAATTAATGAACTCAATATATGAGCAAGAGGACAATTAGTGTCAGGGACTGATGGCCTTATCAGAAGGAGATAAAATCCAGGAGCAGCCTGGACCTAGTCAGGTAAAAGATTGTTCAGTTAGTTCAATTTCTAGTACTGCATCAGAATCAGATTCATCAACATCAAGTGATGAGAGTGATTCTGAATCTGAAGGAGAAATTCATCAATTAATTGATGAATATAGAGTAGTGTTGCAAGCTTTGAAGAAAAGCAAATCCTTGGCCAAGAGTCAGGCTAAGGAGATTGCTAATCTCAAAGTGGCTGCAACAGATTTTGATAAGTTGCTTGATCAGAAACTAAATGAAATAGCCAGACTGAAGAACATTACTGTTATTCAGATGGGGACTATTATATTCAAGAATGATCAAATCAGAAATCTGGAGATTAGTCTTCAGAAAGAGAGAGATATAGTAGCAAGGTTTTCTAAACCAAAGTCTGTTCTACCTTTGATAGATGAATTTGTACATCAAAAGGGTAAAACTGGATTAGGGTTTACAAAACCTGCAAGGGATGTAAAGTCCAAGTCTAAGGGCAAAGCCTCAGTACTCAACAAGCCTGCTGTAGATAGAAAAACCAGGGTTGTACCAAAGCAAAGGTACAACAGATTTGAGTGCTGGTGTTGTGGCAAGGTAGGCCACTTTGCAATGGACTGTTGGCACAATTCAAGTGCCAAGGTGAGTAGCAATCTGCCTGCTAGAAAAGCTACAGGTAGTTTTGTTAAGAGGAAAACTAACCAGCACCAAGGACCCAAGAATTCTTTGGGTTCTAAGGTTAACTAATCTGTTTTGCAGGTGAGTCCAAGTGACCATGTCCCAATATGATACTTGCACAGTGGATGTTCCAGGCACATGACTGGAACTAGGGGATTGCTAAAGGACTACACACCAATCAAGGATGGTCCTAAAGTCACCTTTGGTGGTTCTGAAAAAGGAATCATCAAAAGTTTTGGTAACATTTCTAGCAACCATATAACAATTACTCATGTGGCTTATGTTAAAGGTTTGAAACACAACCTTATTAGTATAAGTAAGCTGAGTGATTTAGGATATGGCATCTCATTTGTCAAAGATGGTTGTCATATCAGGAGATCAAATGATTAAGAGATCATTCTGACTGGTTATAGGAAGAGAAATGTCTATTGTCTAGACATTATGTGTGAGAACAATGTTTCTCCAGTGTGTCTTGTAGCTGATGAGAAAGTCTCTCATTGTGTCAAATGGCACAAGAGGCTAGCCCATCTTAATTACAAGACAATTGGCCAACTCTATAGCAAAGAGTTAGTGAGGAATGGTCCTCAGGTTAAGTGTATTAAAGATGGGATATGCTCAGCTTGTCAAAAGGGCAAGCAGACTAGATCCATCTTTAATAGCATTGAAAACAAAGATGCTGTGAGGTGCTTATATCTCTTGCATATGGATCTCTTTGGTCCTATGCCAGTTCACAGCCTAGGTAGGAAGGTCTACACATTTGTAGTTGTAGATGACTACTCAAGGTTTTCCTGGGTGTTCTTCCTTAGACAGAAATCTGAAACTCCTAGTATCTTTTATAGTTTTGTCAAACAAATTCAGAATGAGTTAGACAGTACAGTGGTCAAAATAAGAAGTGACCATGGTACTGAATTCCAGTCTGATAGTATGACAAAGCTATGTGAAGAGTTTGGGATATTTCAGGAATTTTCTTCACCAAGAACACCTCAGCAAAATGGCATTGCTGAAAGGAAAAATAGAACCTTGATTGAGGCTGGTAGAACCCTATTAAGTGACACATCTCTCCCTAAATATTTCTAAGCTGAGGCAGTAAACACTGCATGCCATGTAATTAATAGGGCTACTATCACCAAGAGCCACAATAAGACCCCCTATGAGATTGTGAAATGCAGAAAACCAAACCTATCCTATTTCAGGATCTTTGGTTGTAAATACTATATACTTAACAATGGTAAGTCTTACTTAACCAAGTTTGCTGCCAAATCCCAAGAGGGGATCTTTGTTGGGTACAACAACAGTAAGGCTTATAGGGTCTACAATTTGACTACTCAAGTTGTAGAAGAATCAGTACATGTAGTATTTGATGAAGCTAGACTCATTAACAATGAATTGTCTAGAAGTATTTGCAGCTCTACAGGTGTGACTGAGAAGATGGACAAGCTCACTATTGAAGAAGGTCCTTCTACAAGTCAGCAAGTAGAAGTTAGTGGCTGCTGTCCAGGGGGAGTGCAAGATACTCCAGTTGCTGAAGAAGACCAAGAGGAGCTGCTGAATGAAGAAGCTGCAGGTGTACAACCAGAAAACAAGATGCCTCCAGCAATTAGACATTTGAAGGATCATTCAGCCAATCAAATCATTGGAGATCTCAGACAAGGGGTGCAAACAAGGAGCAGAAATCTAAGTTCAGTACTCTACTCCAGTTTTCTATCCCAGGTAGAGCCAAAGAAGTTTGAAGAAGCTATCCTAGACCCTCATTGGATTGAGGATATGTAAGAGGAACTGAATCAGTTCAAGAGATGCAAAGTCTGGGAGCTTGTTTCTAAACCAAAAAACCACAACATAATTGGAACCAAGTGGATCTTTAGGAACAAGATGGATGAACATGGAGTTATTGTGAAGAACAAAGCAAAACTGGTTGCTAAGTGATATAGGCAGGAAGAAGGTATTGACTTTTATCAAACCTTTGCTCCAGTAGCCAGACTGGAGGCAATAAGGATGTTTTTGGCCTATGCAACCTATCAAGGGTTTAAAGTATACCAAATGGATGTCAAGTCAGCTTTTCTAAATGGAAATCTGAAGGAAGAAGTCTATGTGGAACACCCATCAGGTTTTGTTGATTCAATTAAACCTAATTATGTTTATAGACTTAGGAAGGCTTTGTATGGGTTAAAACAAGCACCTAGGGCTTGGTATGAAACCCTGTCTAGTTTCCTCATTGAGAATAAATTCACAAGGGGGAAAATAGACAAGACTCTATTCCTTAAGGAATCCAGAGGCAAGATCATACTAGTCCAAATATATATAGATGACATCATATTTGGGTCTACTGAAAGTTGTCTTTGCAAAAAGTTTGCAAAACTAATGCAAGGACAATTTGAAATGAGCAGTATGGGGGAACTTAAGTTCTTCTTGGGTCTCCAAGTTAGACAGACTGAGAATGGTTTATCCATATGCTAGTCTAAGTTCACTCTAGAGTTGATAAGGAAGTATGGTATGGAATCATCTAGTACCATGAAAACTCCTATGGGGTCAAGTATGTCTCTTAGCAAAGATGATGCAGGGAAACCTATAGATGAGACTTTGTATAGAGGGATAGTTGGCTCCCTATTGTATTTGACTGCAAGTAGACCAGATATCATGTATGTTACATGTGTCTGTGCTAGGTACCAAGCTTGCCCTAAAGAATCTCATTTGACAGCAGTCAAAAGAATACTGAGTTATCTTAAGGGCACTCCTTATCTAGGCCTTTGGTACCCTAGGAATGGAGACTTTGAACTGACAGGTTATTCAGATGCAGATTTTGTAGGCTACAAGGAAGATAGGAAAAGTACAACAGGTACCTGTCAATTCCTAGGTGGAAGACTAATATCATGGAATAGCAAGAAGCAAATAAGTGTGGCTATCTCCACAGCAGAATCAGAGTATGTTGCTGCAGGAAGTTGTTGTGCTCAACTTCTATGGATTCAACATCAGCTAGAAGACTATGGTATTCAAGTAAGTAGAACACCTCTATTTTATGATTCTACCAGTGCTATTTCTATTGCAAACAATCCTGTCTCCCATAGTAGGACTAAGCACATAGAAATAAAATACCATTTTCTAAGAGAACATGTGGAAAAAGGAGATATTTCACTAGAATATATAAATACAGATAATCAACTAGCTGACATGTATACTAATCCCTTAGATGAAACCAAATTCAATAGATTCAAAATTGAATTAGGTATGATAAACTTAGAATAAGTTTTCAAAATTGGCTAAGTAAAATGGTGTCGACACACAGAGTTGTCTGTGTCGACACAGAAAAGTGGTGTCGACATTTCAGAGAAATGGTGTCGACACATCTAGACAGTCTGTGTCGACACTTAAGAGAATTAGTGTCGACACATAAATAGTAGGTGTCGACACATCCAAGGTGGTGTCGACACTTAGGATTTACTCAACATTAGTCTGGTAAAGTCTCGACTAAGTGTCGAGCTAAGCGGTGTCGACACATAAACAAGTGTCGACACATATATTCTGTCGACTATACTTGTGTCGACACATAGTTGTCGAGACATTATAAGTCTGTGTCGACACTTTTCAACAGTGTCGACACAATTTAAGTATTTTGACGCGCCCTTTCATCTTCGATTCTAGAAAGGTATAAATAGGTTTTTGCCTTTGTCTGTCGACACGCTCACCAAATTTTCGAGACCAAACTTGTGTGTCGACATCTCTCTTCTCTAATTCAAATTTCTTCAAACCCTAATGGCGCCCAAGCTAGAAGAGAATGTGAATGAAGGATATGAACTCGTGCGCCACGCATTTGATGACGTGGAACCCGATATCAAAGGCGTGATAACCCTAATCGCAGAGACTGGATTAGAATTTCTTGTTTCAGAACCAAGCAAGATATGGAAGAAAGAAGTCCTGGAATTTCTGAATGCAGCAACCCTAGATGAATCAGGACTCAAAATTAAGTCAAGAGTTCATGGGGCAAAGGTGAAGATCTCTCCTAAGAGTTTGAGAAAGGTACTTCAACTACCCAGGACTAAGGAAGAAGAAGATGTTTCTGCTACTAAGACTAGAGAAGCATTAACATGGTGTGGTTTGGACTCAAATCTAAAAATTGGATCT
Organism: Platanthera guangdongensis; assembly: GCA_039583875.1. Classification (NCBI taxonomy): domain Eukaryota; kingdom Viridiplantae; phylum Streptophyta; class Magnoliopsida; order Asparagales; family Orchidaceae; genus Platanthera; species Platanthera guangdongensis. The sequence goes on along the minus strand of CM077160.1, from coordinate 7,262,493 downwards.
GTGTTCAATAGAAAGGGAATGAACATGCAAGGCAAATTTTTATCTGAAATTGTTGGCAAGGTTATCTTGAGCAAACCTGGAGGACATGATAGAATATCTGATATATGTTAAGTCTAATGACAAGAATTATCTTCAAACTAGAAACTGATTGGTCTGCAGTAGTGTTTGAGAAGATAAAAGAGAGTTTGAAGAAGCTCAATTTGGGTAGAATAATAAGTCTATACCTAGATGGTAGTATACCAGAGGTAATGAGTTAAGCAGCTGGATCTAAGATCAACCACATGAGGAAGATGGATATGAGAATCTTCTCTAGATGGGATAGAGTGTTAACCAAAGAAATGCCAACTCCTGAGAAGGAAACACCCCTGAAGAAGAAGAAAAAGACAGCCCATGTGGCTCAAGAATCATCAAACAGCTCTGAAGAGCATGTAGTGTTCACTCCAGATGACGAAGAAACTGGAAATGCTGGAGAATCTCCAGCAAGACAAGAAGATGCTGAGAGGCAGGGGGAGCTATCACAAGCAAGCCCAATTCACCAGGATTCAATCCAGGGGGAGCCTCTTCTGGTGGATGAGTCAACTCCACTAGAGAGTGAACAAGCTACACAAACCATACTTAAGGTAATAACTGAAATCAACCAATTAGATTTCTCTATTGAAAATGAAGATATGACTGACAGATTGTCTGATGTTAATCAGCAACCTCAGATTCCTAGTCAACCCCAAGATGTTGTCATGGAGGACACATCTGTTGCTGATCAAGTTGTTGATGAGATAAGAGTTTCTCCAGCTCATCCTCAACAAGAATTTACTTTAGAAGAACTGTTCCCAGACCTTCTTCAAACTGATATTGAAGTGGAAAAAGCTGCTGCTGAGGGGGAGAAAGTAGTTATTGAGGGGGAGTATGTGGAGATTGAAGAAGAAACTACAAGGAAAGAACCTGAAGTTCCAAAGGATGCTGAGCAGGTCCCTAGGACTGACAAGGATTTACCTTCTAGCCCTAAGGACAGGGTAGATATAGCCAGCACATCTGAAGATGAAGAGGCTGCAAGAGCCAAGAAAAGGAAATTCCAAGTCTTTAAGAGACGGAGCCAGAATTATAAGAAAGCTTTACAAACAATAGCACCACAGCCTGCACCACAGCCTGCCCCATCTACAGATTTCAGTTCTCTGATGGTTGCATTACAGATAAAGATGGATGAGCAAAGACAGGCTTTGCAATCTTATATGGATGAAGGGCATAAGTCATTGCAATTGAAGACAAAACTTGAAGAGCTTGAAGTGAAGCAAGGCTATGTCCTGGAGAATCAGATCAAGATGAATGACAATTTGACAGCTTCACACAATGTCATTGTAACTGAACTAAAGAATATAACAACTACCCAAAATGCAGCCCTGACCACAGCCAAAGAAGAATTTGATAAGGCATTACAAGAGAGCTTAACTGCTGTTACTTCTGCACTTCAGGATTCCCAGAAGTTAATAACTGAAAAGCTACAAAGGTTGAAACTTTTCTACAAGGATGGAGTAAATTATCTGAATGCACAGATAAGATTCCAGAAAGATGATCTAAGGGATCACATTGAAAGAGAAGTCATAAAGGGGGAGAGGGTGTTAGTCAAAGCAGGCTCTGATCATGCAAAGTAGATTTCAAATTCCATCAGAGCCACCCTTGGATATCCTCCATTATGTGATGATGACAATGTTGCAGAGTCTGGAATTAATCCTGCATATCTTGGAGGGGAGCCAGCTGAAGTAGCTCAAGTAATATATCCTCCACCAGACTTTGATATGATACATCAAGACATACAATCAATGTATAGTCCTCCTGAAGGAAATCAGAATGTCATCCTTGAGAAAGTAGTTCAGCCAGTGCTAGAGGCAATTCTGAAAGAACAAGAAGCTTTGCTAAAAGAACAAGAGACTCAATTGTCTAAGAAGAGATTCAGAGAGCAAGTTGAACTTAGGCCTGATTTTGAACAGTAGAGCCCCACTTCCAGGAATATTATCTTGACTGCATGGAAGGCTGCCAAGGACAATATCCAGGATAGAAACAAGTGGTATTCTGAACTGGAGTGGAGGAAGCATGAGACAAGGCAAGAGGCCATTGTGCAGTATAGAAGAAAGGCTAAGATGGGAAAGCTACCTCCTAATGCACAGGAGCCTAGCAAGTACTTTCCTAAGCCTTATCATTATTTTGAAAGGCAGAAGATCAAAGCTGAAGATTTGAAAAAGAAGGATCTTAAAGGAAAGAAGCCTGCTGCTGCTGAAGATGCTGAAGCCCCAGTACAAGCAAAGATACAATCTGGAAAGGGGATTGTAATCAAAGAACCAGAGCAGCAATAGGATAGACATTTACTTTAGTTTACAAGTTGTAACCATTTGTAGTAAACTCAATGTAAATTGTTGATTAATGTAAATGTGGGATTTTGAAATAACAATGTTATATGTTCATCTATTTCAATAATTGTTCTGAGCTATGTGTATATACATGTTTTGTTTATACATGTTTATGTATTTTCCCTGTCATTTCATACTGCTTTACATCATACTGTGAATTTGTTATGTATGGTGTATATCATTGACTACGGGTTATGACTTCTCCAAATAGGGGGAGATTGTTGGGTACATTGGGATTAATGTACCTGATTTGAAGAAGCCTCACCCTACTCAATGATATACATCAAAATGTATTTGATGTATTTTTAGTTACCTTGTGCAGGTTAAGTATTTGCAGGGAAAGCATGAAAAGTTTCTAAGTCCATGTGTCGACACCCAGAATAAACGTGTCGACACTTAAGAAGACTTGTGTCGACACCCAGAGAAGCAGTGTCGACACTTGGAGTAATTGTGTCGACACCAGGGATGCAGAGTCGACACCAGAAGGAAAGTGTCGACACATACAGGCTGTGTCGACACTCAATGAAGAAATGTCCAGAGAAGCTGTGTCGACACTTAGAAGCAGTGTCGACACCCAGAGGAACTTTGTCGACATCAGAAAGTGTCGACACTAGGAGGCTGTGTCGATACTCAGCAAAACAACAACAAAGTTCAAGTACAAGTGTCGACACTAGGAGGCTGTGTCGACACTCAACAAACTTCAACAGAGTTTAAGTACAAGTGTCGACATAATGAAGAATGTGTCGATACATAGCAAAAGTCTTAACAAATGAAGAAAGTGTCGACACAAGGAGCTGTGTCGACACTCAGCAAATTTCAATGAAGTCTAAGTACAAGTGTCGACACCAAGCAGATGTGTCGACACTCAGCAAAAGTATCAACACAAAAGACATGTGTCGACACCAAGAAGATGTGTCGACACTTAACAAGTTCAACACAAGAAGATGTGTCGATACAAAGGAGTTGTGTCGACACTTACAAGAAATCAACAAAGTACTGAAGAACAAGGACTTGTGTCGACACACAATATCAGTGTCGACACATGTTGAAGAAGCTGTGTCGAGAAGTAATTTCTACAACACAAGGAGTTGTGTCGACACCATGAAGGCTAGTGTCGACACTTAGTCTACTTGTGTCGACACTTAGTCTATCAGTGTCGACACTTAAAGACAGACTGTCTCGACACTTTCAGACAGTTACAGAAAATTCAAGAAGTGACTGGATGACATGATAGCTGCCATTCCAGCCGGTCTACTGCAACTATCAGAGATGTCAGAAAGTTGTTAGGGACCGGATCAGCCGGTCACCATGAAGAAAGCTTATATAAAGGCTTACTCTGTCAACAGAAGAAGATGATTAAAAATAATAGGTGATCAAGGAATCATTGAAGTACAACACAACTAGAAGAAGACCTTCAAGTGAAGATCTAAGAAGTTGGAGAGAGAGAGAGAGCTCCTTCCAAGAAGACAGCTGTTGAACCAGGCTGTGAAGAAAAGTTTCAGATTGAGTTCTGATTCCTAAGTTACCAGTGATTGAAGATCAGCTGCATAGAGTATCAACCCTACTGTGTTCTACATTCAAGAAGCTTTGAAGGAAGCCAAGGGAGGTTGATCTCAGCAAAGTTCTTCCAAGAACTCTTCAAGAAACCAGACAACTCTTCTCTCTCATTCTGAGTTGTAGGTTTACACATTGTATTTTTAATTTCTTGTAGGATCCTTAGGGATCTGAGTTGTAAGCCTGAAATTATAAAGGCTGAGTGGTAGGGCCTGTGTGCATGAGTGTAGGAGATTGATTTGTCTGAGTGTAGGCCTTGTTGAGGGCTGAGTGTAGGCCTTGTTGAAGGCTGAGTGTATGTCTTGGTGAAGACTGAGTGGTAGGGCCTTGAGCCTGAGTTGTAGGAACCTGGTTGGGGTTCTGAGTGTAAGATCTGAGGATCTGAGGAATAGTGGAGGAGTTTGGCCGAATCTAGTACACTACTAGATAGGCGAAGGGGGAAAGTGGATGTACCCAGACCTTGGGGAACCACTATAAAACTGTGTGTACTCTGTGTGTGTATGATTCTGTGGTTGCTGTTGTATGTTCTGTGAAATCTGTGATTAAATCTGCCTAAAAGTTTATAAAGATTAAAGTCACCTATTCACCCCCCCTCTAGGTGATTAGGTACAATTTCTTTCAGAAACGACTGTCGGCTTACTCGAAAGAGAAAATGATTTCGTGTAGAGAATGATTTTGGAATTTCTGATTTATATAACCCTAGGTTTATGTCTAATTAAGAGATAAATGATGGAATCATACCTTAGACGTGGCGGCATAAGCCTCGAGTTGCGAATAAGGAAATTTGAATCAAGGAGAAAAAGTTGGCTGGCGGATACTCGAGAGATTGGATATTACTCGAGTAAAGATATTGAGATACTCGAGTAGATATGGATGGAAGTACTCTAGTGATGTCTAGAAGTACTCGAGTAGATAGGTTGAAGTACTCGAGTAGTTATGCTGAAGTACTCGAGTGAAGTTTTATTACTCGAGTAAATAATTCGAATACTCGAGTAAGTCATTCTGCTACTCGAGTAGGTTACTTGAGTGGCTTATAGGTTACTCGAGTAGGTCAAGTAGATTACTCGAGTAGATCATTTTCTTACTCGTGTACTTTGCTTCTTACTCGAGTCAAAAGGTTAGTGATTTGTAGAATTCCAACTTTTGACTGATTCTTGATCTCTGAACCTTCTTGTGAGTCCACCTTCTCTAATCTTCTTTGTTGAGTATTCCAAGTTCCATTTTGAAGAACGAGAACTTGGTCTCGTCCAGCGGCTTCATGAAAATGTCTGGAATCTGCCTGTCTGTAGAGACATACTGTAGATCTGTCCCCATGCTCCACATATTCCCAGATGAAGTGATACCTCAGCTCTATGTGCTTTGTACAGCTGTGCGAGACTGGGTTGTTGGTTATTGCAATTACGCTGGAAGAGTCGCAAAACAATGGAATATTTTGGAACTTCATATTATAATCTTCAAATTGATTCTTTATCAATATCAGCTATGCACAACAACTGCCTGAAGAGATATACTCTGACTCAGCTGTTGAGATTGCTACACAGTTCTGCTTCGTGCTACTCCAGGAGATAAGCCTTCTTCCTAGGAATTGGCAAGTCCTAGAAGTGCTTTTCCTGTCGTCTTTGCTTCCTGCAAAATCTGCATCTGAAAAACCTATTAGCTCACTATCATTACTTCTTGGGTACCATAAGCTAAGATTTGGCATACCTTTAAGGTATCTCAAAATCAGTTTGTAGCAGCGTAGTGAAATTCCTTAGAGTTTACCTGAAATCTAGCACATACACATGTTGAAAACATTATGTCTGGTCTACTGGCATTAAGGTAGAGTAAGGATCCAATTATGCTTCTGTACTTGGTTTCATCAAAAGGTTTCCCTTTTTCATCTTTGTCCAGAGACATAGTTGAACCCATTAGAGTCCTCATCGAGGTTGCGTTCTTCATTCCGAATTTCTTAATTAGCTCTTTGGTGAACTTGATCTGCGAGATGAAAATTCCATCTTCAGATTGTTTCACTTGAAGCCCTAAGAAATACTTTAGCTCGCCCATACTGCTCATTTCAAACTTCCCTTGCATAAGTTTTGAAAACTTCTTGCAGAGGTTGTCATCAGTAGAGCCAAAAATAATGTCGTCGACATAGATTTGCACTAGCAAAATCTTGCCTTTTATTTCCCTAAGAAATAATGTCTTATTTATCTTTCCCCTTGTGAACTTGTTCTCAAGTAGAAAGCTAGACAACATCTCATACCAAGCTCGAGGAGATTGTTTCAGACTATATAAGGATTTATGCAATAAATAAATGTAATCAGGAAAGTTAGAATCAACGAAACATGGAGGTTGTTCCACATACACCTCTTCCTTTATGTCACCATTAAGGAAGGCAGACTTCACGTCTATCTGATAGACGGTGAAGCCTTTGAGTGCAGCATATGTTAGGAATAGCCTGATGGCCTCCATCCTTGCCACTGGAGCGTACGTCTGGTCGAAGTCGATTCCTTCTTCTTGACGATATCCTTTAGCGACGAGTCTGGCTTTGTTCTTTATGGTCGTTCCATCCTCGTCCATCTTGTTCTAGTAGACCCATTTTGTCCTGATGACGTTCTTACCTTTGGGTCTTGGAACAAGTTTCCATACTCGGCCGCGTTTGAACTGATTTAGTTCTTCTTCCATCGCTATTATCCACGATGCGTCTGCGTTTGCTTCATCAAACTTATTTGGTTCAACCTGTGAGAGAAAACTTAAATATAAATTCTCGTTAGTTGTACCTCTACGAGTTCTGACACCATCCTGTGGATCTCCTATGATCTGGTCCATGTGGTGATCCTTTAGTTGTCTGAGCTCTAAGTTCCTTGCATCTGGATTATCTTCAATCACCGGAGTGACTTCATCAACTTGGACAACTTCTTCATCTTGATCATCATCCTCTCCAATAGGGGTTGGAGTGGTGATCTTGATGAACTTTTCACCTTTATCTTCAGATGGTTCATCCAAGCTAATTTCTTTCAACTTTGTACTTGCATCTTCATTGAGCACACTAGAAGAGTTGCCTTGCAGCAAGCTCATCTCATCAAATACAACATGTATTGATTCTTTTACAACCAGGGTTTTTCTATTAAATATCCTGTATGCCTTACTATGACTACTATATCCTACGAAAATACCTTCAAAGCTCTTTTCGCTAAACTTGGTAGTATGATACTTGACATTGTTGAGCACGAAGCACATACAACCAAAAATTATAAAATATGAGACAGTTGGTTTCCTGCTCTTTAGAAGTTCATAAGGTATCTTATCGTGGTTTTTATTTATGAGTGCTCGATTTTGCACGTGACATGCAGTGTTGACGGCTTCAACCCAGAAGTATTCCGGAAGTGAAGCATCACTCAACATGGTCATGCAGGCCTCTATAAGTGTTTTATTCCCTCTCTCAGCCACTCTGTTCTGTTGTGGAGTACGATGCGAGGAAAACTCATGAAAGATACCCAAGCTTTCACAGAATTCTGTCATGGCCCCAGACTTGAACTTTGTTCCATTATCACTTCTGATTTTGACTACGAAACAGTTGTATTCATTCTGTACTTGCCTGACAAAATTAGTAAAGATGTCACAGGTATCTGACTTGTGTTTCAGAAAGAACACCCACGCAAAGCGCTAGTAATCATCAACAATTACCAACATATAATCCTTACCTCCCAAGCTTCTAACTTGCAGTGGACCAAACAAGTCCATATGGAGTAGATGGAGACATCTATTAGAATCTTTGCCAATAACGCTTTTAAAGGTATCCCTTGTTTGCTTGCCTTTTACGCATGCATGACAAGGTCTATCTTTGACGTACTTGACATTTGGGGCATCACGTACTAAATTCAGTGAAAATAATTTATTAATAGTTTTGAAATTAATATATGCTAGTCTCTTGTGTCATTGGTCACCAAGAGATGCACTATCTTTTGCTAAAAAGCACACTGGTGTAGAAAGTCTATACAAATGAAATTTAAACAAAATGTGTTTCTACTTCGAGTGCTGGATAGAATCGTTTTCATATTGTCAATGGATTTTATCAAGCACTTATCAGCGTGAAACTCAACTATGTATCCTTTATCGCAGAGTTGGCTTATGCTTATAAGATTGTGTTTCAATCCTTCAACATAAGCTACATCTGAGAGGGATACACTACCGTTAGTAATCATTTCATAGCCTTTAGTGATTCCTCGGTCTGAACCTCCAAAGATGACCTTTGGTCTGTTCAAGACTGGAGAGTAGTTTTGAAGTAGGCCTCTTGTCCCGGTCATATGCCGAGAGCATCTCCTGTCCAAATACCAGATTGGCATTTTGGTGTCCTTTGTACATACCTGCAATCATAATCAGTTTGCCTTAGGAACACAAACACGTTTGGGTCCTTGGTCTCGTGTTAGAATACTCCCCCTACGAGTATTAGCATTATGAGCTGTCTTTCTCATATTGCCAACATGAGGAGTAGCAATATTTCTAGGATTAAACCAGCAATAGATGGCAAAGTGACCAATTCTAACACACCACCAACAGTCAAACCTGTTGTATCTTTGCCTTATGTTCTCCTGCTTGACCTTTTACAATTGTGGTCTAGCAAGGGAAGCATTCTTGGAGGAAGAAGCTTCATGATGATGACAATCACATGATTTCTTCTCCTTCTGTGGCCTTTCCACAACGGGCTTTATATTGGGTGCTTTCTTGAAGTTATGACCATGATTGAAAGGGCAATAGCTCTGAAGAATGACTTATTCATAAGGTGCCTTAAAGACACTCTCACCAAAGTTTCTAGGGCGAGTCCATCCTTGATAACGGGACTTTGGATCTACATATGTAGTCCTGGTCAAGTGACCGTAGGATGAGTCAAGATCAAACTCATTAGTTGAAAATATAACTTTCTTGAATGAAGTCTGATCTTGAGGGGCTTTCCCCTTCCCTTTGGCCAAGGCCTTCTTGGTGGCCTTATTCTTTCTTTGAGCCTTGTTCCTCCTAGAAGATTTACTAGGAGCTTCTTCATAGCCTAATCCAGCACCCTTGGCCTTAGCTGAGAATTTAGCAACAAATGGAAGAACAGTCTTTGGCTTCAAGAAACTTTCAACAAGTTTTTTTTCAGCAGCGAGTTGTTCTTACAACTCTTTGATGATTTTCTCTTTTATGTCAAGGTGCTCAAGAGCCTTGTTGTATTCTTCAATGGCATTATTGAAATTCTCTTTGAGTGAGTCAGTCTTAGCGACTTCCTCTCTCAAGATGCTCTCTTCAGCTTTTAGAGACTTTATCTCTTTAGCCTGAGTTTTCACGACTCGGTGACATTTGTCGTAAGTCATGATCAACTCCTTATACTAGGCCATGAATTCAAACTCATCGTCAGAAGAGATGTCCTCACAATCATGCTCAGAAACTTCAGATTCTGAAAGAGGAGTGTGAGAGTTTACCTTCCTAGTGAACTGGGGCTCTTGTTTGCCATTTGTCTGAGCCATAAGCCCAAAGTAGGCTTCTTCTTCTTCACTCGACTCAGATGAGTCAGACTCACTAAGAGTTTTGCCCTTCTTGGCTATCATGCTCCTCTGTCCTCTTCTTATTTTATGAGGACTTCTTTTCCTCTCTTCTTCCACCCTCCTTCTTATGGAGGCATTCAGCAATGACGTGACCTGTCTTATTATAACAGTAACAAATGATGTTAGTAGAAATATGTTTGTTCTGTTTAGGAGTATACCTGTTGTGGCTGCTTGAGCCTTTTCTTTGACGATCACCATCATGTCGTGATCTTCTATAAGAGGCATCCTTGCCTTTCCATTGCTTCTTTTTGTTCAAGAATTTCTTGAACTGACGTGAGAGTAGTGAGAACTGTCCTTCAGATAGCTCAGAGCCTGAGATACTTGGCTCCAAAGTTTCTTCTTCACTCACTTCTTGTGCTGGGGCAGGAGCAGCAGCCTTTGACTTCTTTGAGGTATCTGCCTTTAGAGCAACAAGCATCTCTTTGAATGCAGACCTGCTCTTCTCTTCTTTAGCCTTTCTGGTGTTGAGTTGAATCTCATATGACATAAGATTCCCGAAGAGGTTCTACTTGTCTGTCTCGGCTAGCTTTCCAAATTCCCTGATGGCACAGACCTTGTTATCTCATTCCTTAGTTAGGGATGTCAAGAACTTATCATTTAATTCTACGTTTGTGAAGACTCTGCCATAGAACCTTAGGTCATTCACTATCTTGAAGAAATTCTCAAAGGTGTTAACAATTGTGTCCTTGTTTTCTTGTCGGAAGGCTTCATACTTTTGATTCAGAAGGGATCTTCTATCATCCCTGAATTCTTCTGTACCTTCCATCAGAGTGACTAGGGATTGCCATATCTCCTTTGCAGACTGGCAGTGGATCAAGTTTGCAGCATGGAGTCATCGACTGCACTTGCTATTATATTCTTGGCCTTCTTGTCTAAGGATACAAGTGCAATCTCGTCTTTCTCTAGATCCATTAATTTCTTTGGAACTTTCTTAGTTAGATCTATTATGGAGATTGTCATGGGAATGTAAGGACCTTCTTCAACTATCATGAAGATCCTTGGATCCACAGCTTCCATAAAAAATTTGATTCTCTCTTTCCACATGGGAAAGTTATTCTTGGTGCACAAAAGAAGCTTGTCAAAATCTTTAACCTTGTCCATATTTAATAGATCTCAAAAGACAAATATAGTAGGATCTGATCAAGATGTTAACTTTTTAATGATCAACCTGACTTTGATACCAATTGAAAGTGTTTAGTTGTCTACCTAAATCACCTAGAGGGGGGTGAATAGGTGAGATGTGCGTCTTTTTACGGAATAAAAATTTAAGATCTAAGCACAAAACTATCTACCAATCAATCACAGACGATAAAAGATTTATAGTGGTTCCCCAACCTTGGGTACATCCACTTTCCCTCACCGATCTAGCAATACACTAGACTCGGCTACTCCACTATCTCGGATTGAAAACAAATCCTACACCTCGGAACAAAGTTCCTACAATCTCGATCCACAAAACATTTCTACACTCGGAAGGTAAAACTTACTACAATCTCGGAGACAAAAGCTCCTAAACTCGGAGAGAATTCTCCTACAAGAATGAAATAGAAAGTATGTAGAAATACAAACAGTAACACTGTCTCAGATCTACAAACCATCGGCCTGGATCTTCCTCTTTTAAACTTTGTGTCTTTATCAGGAAAGCTAGATCTGGACTTTCTTGGCTTCACAAGACTGGATAGAAGATGATGAATTTGAACGACGATCTCGATCTGTAAACCTTCTTGATCGGAATCTTCTGAGATCGAAAACCCTAGCAGGATGTGAACGATGAAGATCGGCGGCGGCGGCTTTCGCTTTTTGGAGAGAGAAAGAGATTCAGAGAACTTAGAAATAATTTTGACTGCAAAACTTCTTTTTAGGGTTTGTCGGTTTGACAAGATCTTATATAGGATCTACAATAACAGTCATAATTAATTCTTAATGAGGTACACGTGGACCAATCACATCAAGGTAGATTAAGAAATCTGTCAATTCTGGACTTAACGAATTTTTAGAGAAAGTGAAACTGATATACTCGAGTGAAGATAAGACCACTCGAGTACTATATAGGACTACTTAAGTAAACAGAAGATAACTACTCGAGTAAAGACTTGGAGAAAATATGAAATGAAGAGCAGCTACTCGAGTACAAAGAGACTTATTCGAGTGCTTAAAACAGTTACACGAGAAGTGGAGTTGGACTACTCGAGTATAATAAGTACTACTCGAGTGAAGAGAAATTGACTACTCGAGAGGTAGAGGAACTACTCGAGTCAGGGACTTAGAATATTTTTTAGAATAGAATCCTGGGCTACTCGAGTAGTAAAACTGAACTACTCGAGAGAATAAGAACTACTCGAGTATATAGAATTAGCTACTCGAGTAATGGACTTGGAAAAATTCCGAAGGAAGAGAATCTTGTTACTCGAGTATTAACTTTGGACTACCCGAGTAGTAGATGAACTATTCGAGTACATGACTTTGACTAGTCGAGTAAGGAAAGATTACACGATATCCAGACTTCTGTAACTCGAGACAGAAGACTAAACTACTTGAGTACTTTTATGACTACTCGAGTAATTTACTTAGAAAACTTCTGGAAAAGAAATTCTGTTAACTCGAGAATGAGAAGGAATCCACTCGAGTAGTTGACTTAGCTACTCGAGAGCTATAACTTGACTACTCAAGATCTAACTTCCTTACTCGAGTACAAAGATTCTCACTCGAGTATAGACTAAGTATTTCACTCGAGTATGTAGGGATCTACTCGAGTAAAGTATTGAGTAAAATTCTTTAAACAGAATTCTCTTCTTCTTAGGTGAATACAACAACAAGTCTTTTCTCCAATTAGTCCTAGTGCTTGAATATGAAGTGTATCCCAATAGAGAGTGTTGGAACACCCTATTACTAATTTGGGTCAGGATCACTATGTCTCTAGGAATCAATGCTTGACCTCATGTATAGCTCAATAGGTCAATTAGAATTGAGTCTAAGGGTTAGAAGTCTAGGTTTGGAAGCTGCCCTGGAGACCAAGATTTTCTGTTTGGAGACTAAGTCATATCGTCGAGCTCAGCACGATGATTCGTCGAACTCCGATCGACGATCGTCTAGCTCAACTTCGACAGATCGTCGAACTCCATTCGACGATCGCTGAGCTCAACTTCATTATATCGTCGAACTCCATTCGACGATCGGTGAGCTAGTTCGACGATCTTGACTCAGCTTTGGCTTTCTATCTCTGAGCTCAGTTCGACGATCTTTGAGCTCAGATCAATGATATTTTATTGATGTATATTTCCAGATCGCTGAGCTCAGTTCGACGATAGCAGAGCTCAGTTCGACGTTTTCAGATAACTTCAAGGATGGTTCTAGATTCAAATTCAACTCAGTTAAGGCATTATTCTGTAATTAATTCAGAGATTTCCTAGCCCTTTTCATTCATTTCTGGACCAAGTTTCAAGGAATATTTCTATGGACTTTCCTCCAGAAGAGATTTTGCAATTAAGGATGCAATTAATGCAGGCCAATGGCTATTCTTCTCAGAGAATGTTATTCTGTTCTGTACCAGAGAATAAAAGAGAGAATTTTTTTATCTCTCATAGAATACAGAGAGAGACACACAGATTACAGAGATACATTCAAAAATATTCTGTCTCAAGGAATTCTCAAGAACACACATCCAAGGAGATCAAGCTTTCTCAAATCTTCAGATCTCTCTTGTCCTAAGTGTTCAAGGCCAACATATTTCAAGACTCCGGACATTCAACATTTCAGCTATTGCTGAAATCATCTATTGCTGGAGTTCAATCTTTGAAGGCCTATCACCCTCAGCAAAGCTTTTCTTCCTGAAGATCTCAAGGATTCAGGGGGAGCTTTGACATCAACAATCCACATAGTCTTCTCAGTTGTTTGAGAAAGAGAAGACTTCTATCACTCTCTCACCCCCTCTCTACAAAGGGTTTCTCAAACTCCCTTCAAAAGTTTGAGCTTGTTTTTTGAGCACCTTGTCAAAAGCTCATTGGTGGCAAGACACTGATCAAAAAATCTGATTTGGTTTTTGAGCACCTTATCAAAAGCTCATTGGTGCCCAGGACACCTGATCAACTCATCTTGTAGTGGATTCCTACCTAGGGTGGTAGAAGAGTGGATGTACCCAAGTTTAGGGGAACCACTATATTTCCTTGTGTCTTCTGGTTATGCTTGTTTTCATTTTTGTTTCTGGCCTTGATTATTCTGTGAATAGCTTTTGATTAGTGTAGTTCTGTGATTAGATTTTTAACTGCTTCCCTGCTCACTCTTATTACAACAATTGTTGTAAAAAGTTTCAAAGCACCATATACTCTATTCACCCCCCCCTCTAGAGTATATCAGATCTAGCTGCACTTTAAATTGGTATCAGAGGGAGGTTGGTTAAACATACCATACCTGATTGGTTGTACAGGCTAACACCTGAACCCAAAGATCCCAAGTTAGATCTGTTTTCTTTTGTATTTTATTATTAGATTTTGTTTTCACAAATCATGGCCCAAAACAAAGATTATGCTAGCACCAGACCTCTAGTGTGCAATCTATCCAAGTTTGCACTTTGGAAAGCAAGGATCAGACTGTACATGAATTCTATTGACGAAGATATTTTTAACTCTGTTTTGACAGTGTGTCCAAGACCCCCAGAGAACACAAGTACAAATGCTGTTCCACCTCCATCAGGAACAGATGCTGATATCAAGAGATGGAAGGTAGCTGATGCCAAGGCTATGAACATCTTGGCCCAGACAATGTCAGATGACATATTTCAAAAGGTGGCTGAATGCAATTCAGCAAAGGAAATTTGGGACAAACTCTCAGAAATAGTCTCAGGCTCAGCTGATGAGAGAAAGGATAGGAGATCCCATCTCATCTCTCAATATGAGAATTTCAAGAAGGGAGAAACTGAGTCAGTGGGAGACATGTACAACAGGCTAAGTCTAATTGTCAGTGAACTCGGGACATTGGACAAAGAGATCTCTCTAACTGAACTCAATGACAAGATCCTAATGTGCTTCCCTAGCACTTTGGATTCAAGAATCTGGCATATTAAGGATGCCAGAAGTCTGAATGAGATCACTACTGAAGCTCTATTGGGTAAGCTCAAATCTTATGAGCTACTCATCAAAAATAGAGAAGAAGAACAGAAGGCTGCCTCACCAGCCATAAGAAAAGAGAAGACCATAGCCTTCAAGGCAACTGAAGATCTGCCTGAAGACAAAGCCACAGGCAATGATGAACTACTCAGTTTGTTGGCCAAAAGATTTTACAAAATGGCCAGAAAGGACTTCAGAAGGAGATCATACAAGGAGCAGGATAAGTCAAGGTAAGATAAGTCCATTAATAATAATAAAGACATTATTTGCTTTGGTTGCAGGAAACCAGGGCACATAGTTCCTAACTGTCCAGAAAACAAAAATAAGGACAGAAGGGACATGAAAGAAAGAAGAAAGGAAAAAGACTCCAAAAGGAATGGCAATGGCAAACCCTCATCAAGCAAAAACAAACATACAAGAAAAGGGTTTATTGCTGAATCCTAGAGTGAGACTGAAGAAGAGTCAGAAGCATCATCCAGCTCCAGTGATGATGAGGATGATGCAGAAGAAAAAGAGTTCTGTATGATGGCAATCAATGCCTCACAGCACAATTCAGAAGAAGAGGAGTCAGAGTCAGATTCAGAGACTCAACCTGAAGAAGATCAGGTAATCAGTTCTTTTGATTTTAATTCAGAGGATTTTAAATCTGAATTTAAAGCATTGTGTTTAGACCTGCTAAAGTTTGAGAAAGAAATTATCTCTCTCAGAAATCATTTATCTGAACACAATACTTTAAAGTCAGAAAACCTCAAACTCTCTCAGGAGTTGGAGTGCTGTAGGGAACAGATAGCTTCACTGAAAAGTGAGCTCTCTGAGGCCAAGAAGCTTGAAGAATCCCTTA
This sequence comes from Platanthera guangdongensis, assembly GCA_039583875.1. Taxonomy (NCBI): domain Eukaryota; kingdom Viridiplantae; phylum Streptophyta; class Magnoliopsida; order Asparagales; family Orchidaceae; genus Platanthera; species Platanthera guangdongensis. Next base: position 7,247,039 of record CM077160.1, on the reverse strand, counting down.
ATGGGAGAAGCATCAAGCTGATGGACATCACAAGCACAGTGAACTCTAGATTCAATAGTACAATGGGCTTGGGTGCTTCATCCAGCCAACCCATAGTTCTAACAACTCCAATCAAATTCATTTCTGACAAAGGAAAGGGAGTTGTAGAGGTTGCTAGGAAAAATTCTGATCTGCCCCAGAAAACTAAGTCCCAGCATAAATCGTCGAACGGAGATCGACGATCGCCAAACGGAGATCGACGATCGCCAAACGCAGATCGACGATCTCAGGCAAAATCGTCGAACGCAGATCGACGATCTCAGCCGAAGTCGTCGAACGCAGGTCGACGATCTCAAGCACCTGAACTCAGCCATAGTGGACCGTCGAACGGAGCTCGACGATCTGACCCAAGATCGTCGAACGCAGCTCCAAGATCGTCGAACAGAGGTCAGAGCTCTGGAAAATTTTTCAAGGGCAAATCAAAATTCAATCCTAAGGGTCCTTCATCCCAAATCTTTAACCCTTATACTGAATGGATTATACCTCCAAGGAGATATCATCCTGAAGGATATAAAAGTCAACTTGGGATGTCCTTTATTTCAGAATTTAAAGGTTATCAACCTAGGCCCAAGGTAAACTGGGTCAAAAACAAATGAATTGTCTTATGTGCAGGTGAAGACCTATCCAACATCTAACCAGCAATGGTACTTGGATAGTGGGTGATCTAAGCACATGACAGGGAACAAGGATAACCTCACATCCTTTAGAGCCAAGCTTGGACCCAAGGTTATCTTTGGTGATTCAAATTTTGGACAGACTAAAGGATATGGTGCAATCCCGATTGGATCAGTAACTTTCAAGAAGGTAGCTTATGTGGAAGGACTGAAGCACAACCTAATTAGTATCGGTCAGCTGTGTGATGAGGGCTACCAGGTGACCTTCAGCAAAGCCTTATGCAAAATCAAGTCAGAGGACAACACAACTGTGTTGACAGGTAAAAGGAAAGGTAACATCTATCTAGTAGATTTTCTTTCAACTGATGTAGATATCTGCTTGTTCAATTCTATCTGTAGACCAAATATTTTATGGCATAAGAGACTAGGACACCTAAACCTTAGAACTATTGCTAGGCTATCCAAGGACAACCTTGTTAGAGGACTACCTTCTGACCCCTACAAGAAGGAAGGACTCTGCAGGGCTTGTTAATTAGGCAAGCAAACTAAAAACAGCTTTAAGTCACTTAATAAGAGTGATTCACCTAGGATATTGTATCTGTTACACATGGATCATTTTGGACCCATCACAGTACAAAGCCTAGGAGGGAAATCCTACACTTTAGTAGTTGTAGATGACTTCTCTAGATTCACTTGGGTGTTCTTTCTAAGGAAGAAGTCTAATAAATTTAAGTGTCTGACAGAGTTTCTCAAATGTATACAGATTGAGTTCAATACTCACATTGCCCTGATCAGAAGTGATCATGAGACAGAGTTTGATTCTCTTTTTATGCAAGAGTTCTGTCAGAGTGAAGGGATCAGGCATACTTTCTCAGCTCCTAGAACTCCTCAACAAAATGGGGTAGCTGAAAGGAAAAATAGAACCCTTATTTAATCTGCCACTACATTATTGTCAGATGCTCATCTAACTCTATCCTTTTGGGCAGAGGCAGTGAACACCTCCAACTATGTGCTGAATAAAAGTTTGATACATAAACTAAAGGGAAAGACTCCCTATGAATTACTCAAAGGGAAGAAACCTAAAGTTGATTATTTTAGAGTCTTTAGTTGTATTTGCTACATTCATAACAATGACAAGAAATATTTAGCAAAATTTCAGGCTAAAGCTGATGAAGGAGTGTTTTTGGGATACTCCATGATCAGCAAGGCTTATAGGGTCTATAACAAATCATCTTTGAAAATTGAGGAATCTGTTCACATTTCATTTGATGAATCTAACATGTCTTTCAAGGAGAAGATCTCTTCTACTATAGAACCCTTGCATGGAACATTCTCTAGTTGAGGACCTGAACAAGTTACAGGTTACTCAAAGGGATGAAAGCAGTGAAGATGAAGAAAATGCTCAACATATTGAAGAACAACTTGAAGAGCCAGTTGTTGTACCACAAGAGGAAACAACAACACAGGTTGGTGAACAATCAACACCCCTTGTTGATTTAGTAACATCAAGAGACCATCCAATTTCCCAAATAATTGGAGACATCTCAGCTGGTGTGCAAACCAGAAATCAGGTCAACCAAAACCTGTTGCACACCTGCTTCCTATCTCAAATTGAACCTCAGTTCATTCAAGATGCAGAGCAAGATCCACACTGGATCATTGTAATGCAAGAAGAGTTGCATCAATTTGAGAGGAACAAAGTATGGGAACTAGTGCCAAAGCCTAAGGATCACTCCATTGTTGGAACAAAATGGGTATTCAGAAACAAACTGGATGATCAAGGAGTAATTGTAAGAAACAAGGCAAGGCTAGTTGCTCAGGGATACTCTCAAGAAGAAGGAATAGACTTCGACCAGACTTTTGCACCAGTTGCAAGATTGGAAGCCATCAGAATATTCTTAGCTTATGCAGCACATAAAGGCTTCAAGGTATATCAGATGGATGTCAAAAGTGCTTTTTTAAATGGAGACATCAAAGAGGAAGTGTATGTCAGACAACCTCCAGGTTTTATCTCTCCAACTTATCCTGATTATGTTTTAGATTGAATAAAGCATTATATGGTCTCAAGCAAGCTCCTAGAGCATGGTAAGAGACCCTAGCATACTTTCTCTTGGAAAATGATTTTATAAGGGGTAGGGTAGACCAAACTCTTTTCATTAGAACCCATAAGTCCCATACCCTACTAGTACAGATTTATGTAGACGATATTATTTTTGGTTCTACTGACTCCAAATTGTGCAGAAGGTTTTCTAACCTGATGCATTCTAAATTTGAGATGAGTAGCATGAGTGAGCTATCCTTCTTTCTAGGATTGCAAGTCAAACAGCATGCTGAAGGCATCTTCATTTCTCAAACCAAGTATGCAAATGAATTGGTTAAGAAATTTGGTATGTCTGAAGCATCTTGTATGAAAACACTCATGCCTACTAATGCTGTATTGGATGCTGATGAACATGGGAAACCTGTTGATCAGACAACATATAGAGCAATGATTGGCTCCTTACTGTATCTTACAGCTAGTAGACCAGATATAATGTTTGCTACATGTATATGTGCTAGGTTCCAAGTGAGCCCTAGAGAGTCACACCTAACACTAATAAAGAGGATTCTCAGGTATGTTAAAAGTTGTCCAAATCTAGGTCTCTGGTATCCAAAAGATTCAGCATTTGATTTAACTGGATTCTCTAATGCTGATTATGCTGGATGCAGAATTGACAGGAAAAGCACCAGTGGAACTTGTCAGTTCCTTGGTGACAGACTTGTCTCTTGGTTTTGTAAGAAACAAACATTTGTGTCAACTTCAACTGCTGAAGCTGAATATATGGCTGCAGGCAGTTGTTGTTCACAAATCTTGTGGGTTCAAAACCAACTCCTAGACTATGGCTACAACTTAAAGAAGTCTAAAATCTTTTGTGACAACACCAGTGCTATTTCTATAGCTCAAAATCCAGTCCTCCATAGTAGGACAAAACACATAGAGATTAGGCATCATTTCTTAAGGGATAATGTTGAAAAGAATAAAATTGAACTACAATATATCCCAACTGATTTACAAAGGGGAGGTATTTTCACCAAGCCCTTGGATGAAAAGAAACACACCTTCTTCCTAAATCAGTTAGGAATGTTAGATGGAGGAAGTCTTAAATAATATCCAAGATTTTGAAAGCTTAAAAATTGACCAAGACTAGACAAACATTCTGATTTTTCTTAGTGTCTAGAATTTTTCTGATCTCTGAACTGCGCTCGACGATTTGCCCCAAGATCGTCGAACGGAGATCGACGATTTCCGAAATCGTCGAACTGAGTTCAGCGTCTCTCAGATAGTATGAACTATCTCTTCCGGTCAACGATCGTCGAACGGCGCTCGACGATTTTGTTCTCTGAATGATCGTCGAACGGAGCTCGACGCTCTCCAATATCGTCGAACGGAGATCGATGATGTTGAAGACTCTTCAGATTCCTTTAGAAGCCTCGATCGTCGAACTGAGTTCAATGATCTTTCCAATTCTACGTCGAACCCTAATATAAAATTCATTTTTCGCCGTCATTCTCCCTTGCGCTTTCGATTTCTCTGCAAGAATTTTCTTTCCCTCCAAACAGTTCTGCACTTGGTCGTTTTGTTTGTTGAATTTTTGCAGGTACCCATGGCTGTGTCTGTTTCTGTTCTAGCCGCCATGAAGTTTGATGCTGGTTTCGACATTGACATGGAATCCTTCAGCACAACTAACCAGGCTTTTCAGGATATCTTGGGATTATTCAAAGAACAGAACCTGAGTGCAATAATGACCACAAGGATCAAGCTTGCATCTGATGAGATAAAGGAATGGGTCTACACTACCCACAATCAAGATAACAACATCATTGTTGGGTCTATATCTGGCACTCAGGTACCCTTAACCCCAGCAATTCTATCAGAAGTTTTTGAGTTGAGGAATGGTGAAGATACTGCTGACTTGTCTGGAGAAGAGTATTCTGACCTGCTTGCCAAAATGGGTCATTCAGAGGCTAACCCTAGCAAGCTCTTCAAAAAGCACCTTTCTATGGAATACAGATTCATGGCAGATGTTGTTGGGAAAGTGCTACTGGCTAAGCACTCTGCCCATGATACAATCTCAAGGTATCAGCTCTGCCTCATGGGAGCTCTTGTAGACAGGAAGAATCTGCATTGGGGAGAAGTCTTCTTTGACCTTATCAAGAAGAAAATCAACAAATGTTTTGTCAACTTTGGAAGGATCATTGGGGTGTTTTTGTAGCACAGGTGCCCTGCTTTGCTGGTCTCCTTTGGAATCCATATCAATGCTTCCAAGAGACTATCTTGTGCCCTCTTTGGAAAGTGGGACAGACAAATCAGCAAGCCCAGCAGGCCCTCCTCCAGCACTCCTTCAGGCACAAGGACTCTCAGAGTCACTTCTCCACAGGTCTCTGCCCCTGCAGATGACCTGCCTGCTGTTGTTGCCTCTCCTCCTCCTCCTCCAATTCCATCTCTTCCCATACCATCTACCATTCCAATCCCATCCACCATCATCATATCCAGCCCTTCTCCAACATCCACACCATCTCCAGTACCTGTTCTTCCAACACCAGAAGAACATTTTCATCCATTATTCTTCTACCCTCCACCAGATGTCACTTCATCACCCTCCATTCCATCCTTCACCCTCATTGATGATTCCTTTATGGATGATTCACCATCATCTCCTCCTGAGCTACCCTCATCCTCCACTTCCTATCAAGACCTTCTACAACAAATCATTGACCAACCCACATTCACCCCATCTATCTTCATCCCTCTATCCTCCATATCCACCTTACCCACATCTCAGCCATCTCTTCCCCCATTCTCCAGCTCTCCACTACCATCACCATCAGCTGCTCCTCTATCTTCTACCTCTGCTCCAGTCATCCTTGAGCAAGTAGACCTTCCAGCCCTTGCTGACAGGTTGTATGAGTTGCTTGCCCCCAGGATCTCTCTTCTGTTGGAGACCTCCTTGGCTCCACTACACCTGTCAGTGGCAGCTCTCTCTGCCAGGCTCTTATCCCTATTCCCTCAGGCAGCCCCTACAGCAGTGTGCCTTGATCCAGCCTTGTCTGAATCTAGGCAGGGGGAGATGCCCTATGAAGTGAGTCTTCCTGCTGCTGCTGCTGCTGTTTCTATGAGCCTGTCTGCTGCTGTTGTTGTTATTGCTGCTTCTTCTGCTCCTGCTCTTGCCGTTGTTGCTGCGTCTCAAGCACAATTTCCTCCTACTGCAGTCCTTGCAATAGACCTCAGGTCTTTGCTTTCAAATTTTGATCAATTTTATTTCAGCTGTCTGCCAGAGATAACTGCTGTCCAGCCTCAAGAGGATCTATCCAAGGCACTTGTGCCATTCTCTTGCTGTGACCCAAGCATTATCACCTCTTTTGTCAATTCAGTGTATGCTGCTGCTTCTTCTGAAGAAAGCATTATTGTTGCTTCTGATATTGTTGCCTCTACTGCTGCTGAAAATGTTGATACTGCTGCTGAAGTTTCTGTTATTACTGTTGAACCAATTTCCAAGGAAATTCTTATGTCAGAGGCACCTGAGTTTGATCCTTTTGCAGTTTCTGATGATTTCTCTGCTGTTATTTCTGCTGTTATTAGTGAGACTGTTGTTGCTGCTGTCATTTCTCCAGAGCCTATAGTTGCTGCTGCTGTTGTTACTGCTTCTACTCTATCTGCTACTGTTATTGCTTCAACACCTACTGCTGCACCATCTGTTGCCTCATCTGCTTCTGCACAGCTCAAGAAGGATCTGATGAAGAAAATAGATGCTCTTTATGATGACCAGAGTTCTGAAAGTGATGAATTCAGAACAGACTCTGATGACTTTTCTGCTATCATTGCTAGGAAAAGAAAGTCAAGGAGCAAAGCTATGAAGAGAGTATCTCCTGCCAAAGTCAAAGACAACAATGATATTCCATACTACATTCTACATGACTGCCCTATTACTGAGCACTGGATGCAGTACTCCAAGAACCAATTGAAGGCAATGAAAAAGAAGAGAAAATATGAAAAGGGTTCCTCACAATTCCAACACTCTCATCCTCCTCCACCACCTCCTCCTGATGCAGGTGCAGGTGGAAGCTCTGCAGCTCAACCCCCAGCCAGAAGTCAGGCCCCCTATCAGCCTCATGCTAGATCCTATAATAGGGGAAGCCAATCCAGGGGTTCTCATTCCAGGAGAGGAGGATACAGAGGAAATCAAAGAGATCTCCAAGTCTACTCCAAAGGTTACTCAAGGCAACACCCATATTCTAGGGGAGGACAAATTTCTGCTGATACCACATCTGGTCCTTTTCCCTACAAATTAAAAGAAACTGTGTCTTCCAGGCCTCCTCAAGACAATCCATCTAACAGATATGAGCCCCCAGTACCTTTTGAGGACCCTGAGAATAATCCAGCTGCTTGGACTGCAAGATTAAAGGAACTAGCTGCACTGGATCAGATCAAAAAGGCTAGAGAGCAAGGAAAAGATTCATCTAATATCTCAACAATGTCTGAACAAAGAAAGAAAGAGCTAGAAAGATATGCATCAAGCAAGTTCTTTGATTCTGACAGGTACATGGAATTACATCCTGAAGTTGTAGTTCCCAGGCCTAAACAACAAACATATTTAGGTGCAGCTGATGATACAAGATCAAAGAAGGAAGCCCTCAATCCTAACAGAGAAATCAAACTTGTTAAGGGCAAGGAAAAGAAATGACAATGTAAGGTGACAATTTCTGTGATTTCTGATTACTATCTGGGATGTTATATATCTCTCTGGTTCTGCAATGTCTAGCTTGCTGTTTTTCTGTTTTGCTGCTTGTATGTTGTTATTTAATTTTTCCAAAGTCTGTAAATAGTAATCCTAACCCAAATAGGGGGAGATTGTTGGAACACCCTATTACTAATTTGGGTCAGGATCACTATATCTCTAGGAATCAATGCTTGACCTCCTGTATAGCTCAATAGGTCAATTAGAATTGAGTGTAAGGGTTAGAAGTCTAGGTTTGGAAGCTGCCCTGGAGACCAAGATTTTCTGTTTGGAGACTAAGTCATATCGTCGAGCTCAGCACGACGATTCGTCGAACTCCGATCGATGATCGTCTAGCTCAACTTCGACAGATCGTCGAACTCCATTCGACGATCGTTGAGCTCAACTTCATTATATCGTCGAACTCCATTCGACGATCGATGAGCTCAGTTCGACGATCTTGACTCAGCTTTGGCTTTCTATCTCTGAGCTCAGTTCGACGATCTTTGAGCTCAGATCGACGATATTTTGCTGATATATATTTCCAGATCACTGAGCTCAGTTCGACGATAGCAGAGCTCAGTTCGACGTTTTCAGATAACTTCAAGGATGGTTCTAGATTCAAATTCAAATCAGTTAAGGCATTATTCTGCAATTAATTCAGAGATTTACTAGCCGTTTTCATTCATTTCTGGACCAAGTTTCAAGGAATATTTCTGTGGACTTTCCTCCAGAAGAGATTTTGCAATTAATGATGCAATTAATGCAGGCCAACGGCTATTCTTCTCAGAGAATGTTATTCTGTTCTGTACCAGAGAATAAAAGAGAGAATTTTTTTTATCTCTCATAGAATACAGAGAGAGACACACAGATTACAGAGATACATTCAAAAATATTCTGTCTCAAGGAATTCTCAAGAACACACATCCAAGGAGATCAAGCTTTCTCAAATCTTCAGATCTCTCTTGTCCTAAGTGTTCAAGGCCAACATATTTCAAGACTCCAGACATTCAACATTTTAGCTATTGCTGAAATCATCTATTGCTGGAGTTCAATCTTTGAAGGCCTATCACCCTCAGCAAAGCTTTTCTTCCTGAAGATCTCAAGGATTCAGGGGAGCTTTGACATCAACAATCCACATAGTCTTCTCAATTGTTTGAGAAAGAGAAGACTTCCATCACTCTCTCACCCCCTCTCTGTAAAGGGTTTCTCAAACTCCCTTCAAAAGTTTGAGCTTGGTTTTTGAGCACCTTGTCAAAAGCTCATTGGTGGCAAGACACCTGATCAAAAAATCTGATTTGGTTTTTGAGCACCTTATCAAAAGCTCATTGGTGCTCAGGACACCTGATCAACTCATCTTGTAGTGGATTCCTACCTAGGGTGGTAGAAGAGTGGATGTACCCAAGTTTAGGGGAACCACTATATTTCCTTGTGTCTTCTGGTTATGCTTGTTTTCATTTTTGTTTCTGGCCTTGATTATTCTGTGAATAGATTTTGATTAGTGTAGTTCTGTTATTAGATTTTTAACTGCTTCCCTGCTCACTCTTATTACAACAATTGTTGTAAAAAGTTTCAAAGCACCATATACTCTATTCACCCCCCTCTAGAGTATATCAGATCTAGCTGCACTTTCAGAGAGGCTACACATGAGTCAACACCATAGATCATACAATGAGGGATTACATTGTATGATCCTGTGTTTGGTGACCCATTGTAGACTGACATTGGTCTACACTTGGCATTAGAGTCCTGCACATACATAACTTAAACAAAGCATCAAATATAACTTAATTCATCTTAGTTCAAGGGTGACTTCATCAAATTTGGATTAATGTGGATACAATACCCAACACCTTGATCAGTGCTTTTAGATGTGTTCCGTCATCTTTTCACCAGTGCTTAAAGCTCAACTCCGGAGGTACCCAAATCAGAGTGCGAGGAGATCTGAAGGCGGCCAGGGAATGCTACTTGACGGCGGTGAACACCATCTCATGGCAGGAAGAGGCTGAGGAGATGGAGAAGAGGATGGAGTAATGGCAGCAGGAGCTTGGTGGCAAAGTAGAGGAGAAAGAAGAAAGAGAGGTTGTGGGAGAGGGTGAAGTGGTGATGGTAGGAGGCATTACGGGGGAGCCGGAAACGGCGGGAGAGAAGGATGGAAAGACGGGGGTGGAAGAGGAGGAAGAAGAAAGAGAGGTTAGATGACTGCCCGATGACGTCAATATTCCTTTGCATTGCAGGGGAGCCGGAAACGGCGGGCAAGGAGGATGGCGAGATGGAGGTGGCAGAGGAAAGGTGGTCGAATGAATAAGAAGGGAGGAGGAAAGAAAAAAAGAAAAATGGGGGAAGTAGGAGGATCACCCGGAAGGGAGGCCCGGCTGGGAAAAAGAAGAAACGTACTACTGGAAGGAGAGAACACTAGTGAGCAGGAGATGGAGAAGCTTGGGGAGGAAATGGTGGTTACTATCACAGAGGACGAGGCTGGAGAACATGATGTGCTGGGAGAGCAGGAGGGAGAGGAGAAACCATCAAGGCTAAAGGCATCCGTGGAAGTACTAGAGATGGAGATCCTCACCAAAGAAGGAAGGAAAGAAAAGATAAAGGTTAGTGGCGAGCCCAGCCCGGAAGACCAGGAGGAGATCAAGGCATGCATGCAAAGGAATATTGACGTCTTCGCTTGGAGCGCGGCCAACATGCCAGGGGTCGACGAGGACATAGCCTGCCACCATCTCAACCTCAACTCCAACACTCGCCTGGTGCAACAGAAGAAGAGGTCCATCGCCTCTAAGATGGCCGGACCTATTAGAGAGGAGGTAGAAAAGCTACTTAAGTGAGGGTTTGTGTCTGCCTGTAAGTATCCGGGGTAGGTGAGCAATGTTGTAATGTTTAAAAAGGGGGAGGGTAAGTGGAGAATATGTGTAGACTTCTCTCTTTTAAATAAATCGTGCCCTAAGGATTGTTACCCCCTGCCTCGAATCGACGCGCTGGTTGACTCAGCCGTCGGTTTCTTACTTATGAGTTTTTTAGATGCATTTTCAGGATATCATCAAATATGCATGCACTCTCCGAACGTCAAGGACGTCACCTTCGTCACGGAGGATGGGTGCTTCTGTTTTAATATGATGCCCTTTGGGTTGAAAATGTGGGGGCAACCTACCAAAGAATGATGGATCAGATTTTTCGAGAGCAGAAAGGAAGGAACCTCGAGGTTTATGTGGATGACCTGATGATCAAAAGTCTGGACCTCAAATCTCATGTCTCGGATCTTGAGGAAACCTTTGGGACTTTAAGAAAATATAAAATGAGGCTCAATCCACTGAAATGTATTTTTGGGGCCAATAGGGGAAAGTTCCTAGGGCATCTTCTCACCCCATCCGGAGTAGAACCCAATCCCGATAAGGTGAAGGCAATTCTAGAACTGGAGTCTCCAAGAAATGCCAAGGAAGTTCAACGTCTCACCGACAAGCTGGCCGGGCTGAGCAGGTTTCTCTCTCGAGCCGGGGAGAAATGCTCGCCTTTCTTCCGGACGTTAAGAGGGGGCAAGAAGTTCGAATGGACCCCTGAATGCGAGAAGGCTTTTTAGGCCCTAAAGCAGCAGCTCACCCAGACGCCTCTACTCCAGGGGCTAAGGGAAGGGGAGGTCTTGTTCTTATACTTTGGAGTAGGGACGGGTGCCGTGAGTTAGGTTCTCGTACGAGAGGAAGGAAAGAAGTAATTCCTGATCTATTACGTAAGCAGGGTCCTAAAGAAGGCGGAGCTCGGGTACCCCATCCTTGAAAAACTAGCATTTGCCCTCATCATATCGGCCAGGAAGCTTAGGCCATACTTTCAGGCTCACTTTATTCAGGTGGTGACGGATCACCCCCTACGTCGCATCTTGGAGGGGATGGAGCACTCTGCGAGGCTGGCCAAGTGGTCGATAGATCTTAGTGAATTCGACTTCGCTTTTATTCCTCGGCTGGCCATCAAGACACGGGCGGTGGTGGACTTCCTAGTGGACTACATAGTTGAGGTCCAAGAGACTGAAACATACCCTCGAGTAGCATGGAAGATGATGGTAGATGGGGCGTTAGGAAGAAATTCCTTTGGAGTGGGAATGATCTTGGTAAGTCCAGAGGGGACCAGGATTGAGCAGGCCTTGAAGATCCACTTCATAATCACCAACAACCAAGCAAAATATGAGGCGATCATCGCAGGGCTCAGCTTAGCTCGGGATCTGGGCATACAAGATATTAAGGTCGCGATAGACTCCATGGTGGTCACGGGCCAGATCAAAGGGGAGTTCGAAGTAAGGGAGCCCACCCTCCAGCTGTACCTAGGGGAGGTCAAAGACATCATCGGGCAGTTCCGAAGCTTTTCAATTCGGCACATCCCGAGGGAGGAGAGTACTCAAGCTGATCAAATCGCCAAGTATGGCCCTCGAGCCGGAGGAATGATGACGGAGATTTTTAGGCCGTCCATAGAAGAGGGAGAGCTCATTGAGATAAGCCGACAAGGGTCTTGGATGGACCCCTTCATCACCTTTTTGACCTCGGGGCAACTGCCCGCGGGCGATCTCGATAAGAAGCGTGCCAGGTATAAATCGGCGTACAACCTACTAAAAGATGGGGCTTTGTACCGTAAGACACTACCGGGTCTACTGGCTCGATGTGTGTCAAAGGAGGAGGTTCCAAGGGTTTGGGAAGAAAGTCACTCAGGAGAATGTGGAAGTCACTCAAGGAGCCGGACTTTGGAGGGGACAGTGTTGAGGCAGGGGTACTTCTGGCCTACCCTCAGGAAAGATGCAGAGGAGTTTGCAAAAAGATGTTAAATGTGTCAGGAGTTCTCCCCCATCCAACTCCTTCCAGCCCAGAGGTTACGAACCATCACGACCTCCTGGCCCTTCGCTATATGGAAACTAGATCTAGTGGGTACTTTTCCCCATGCAAGTGGCCAAAGGAAAGTTCTGCTGGTCATGCTGGACTACTTTTCAAAATGGTTGGAGGTGAAGGCGTTGGCCAAGGTGACTTCACGGGTGGTCAAAAATTTCATATGGGGAGAGATCATCTGCCGACATGGGCTACCACTGGCCATCGTGACTGATAACGGGCCACAATTTGCTAGTAAGGAATTCGTCGACTTCTGTATCCGGCTGGGCATAGACCTCCGTTTTGCCTCGGTTCATCACCCGCGGAGTAATGGATAGGTGGAAGCAGCAAATAAGATCATTGTTAAACTTTTGAAGAAGAAAGTGGAGAACCTGAGGGGGAGGTGGGCGGAACAACTCCCTTCAGTCCTCTGGGCCTTGAGAACCACACCAAACACCGCCACAGGAGATACCCCCTTTAAGCTCTCACATGGATCGGAGACTGTCATACGAATAGAGTTCTAGGTCACATCACCAAGAGTAGTCATTATAAGAGAGGGAGATGAAGGATGGATGACAGAGAACGTGGAAGAGCTAAAACTCTCTCTTGATCTCGTGGAAGAGCTCAGAGATTTGGCAATGATCCGGCAGGAGGAGGTCAAGCGCCGGATGACGAGATACTTTGATAAGCATATAAGGATCAATAAGTTCCAAAAGGGTGATCTGGTTCACAAAATTGTGGATGAAGCAGGTAGAGGGGCCTCCGTAGGAAAGCTCAATCCAAATTGGGAGGGTCCTTTTGTAGTAAAGGAGGTCTTGAAGTCGGGAGGGTACCACCTCCAGGATGTGGACGGGGTATCCCTTGATTGCGCTCGAAGTGGCGATGACTTAAAAAGATTTTATCCATAACACTTTTTGTTCATTGAATTTTTTATTGTTCAATACTTGCAATTTTGATGTGACCTTCTGATATGATGGAATCGCAGGTGTCTCTTTCATGACATTAAAGGTGAAATGGTTGTATGGAGACCCCGAGCAGAACCGCTGACCAAGCTCTCATCTAGCTGGCAAGGCTGTAGCTCACTCGGTGGTTGGAGATGGTTTGGAGAGTAGACCCCGAGCAGACCCGCTGACCAGGCTCTCATCTAGCTGGCAGGGCTGTAGGCTCACTCGGTGGTTGGAGATTGTTTGAAGAGAAGACCCCGAGTAGACCCGCTGACCAGGCTCTCATCCAGCTGGAAGGGTTGTAGGCTCACTAGGTGGTTGGAGATGGTTGGGATAGGAGACCCAGAGTAGACCCGCTGACTAGGCTCTCATCTAGCTGGTAGGGCTGTAGGCTCACTCGGTGGTTCGAGATGGTTGGGAGAGGAGACCCCGAGCAGACCCGCTGACCAAGCTCTCATCTAGCTGGCGGGGTTGTAGGCTCACTCAGTGATTGGAGATGGTTTGGAGAGAAGAGCCCGAGCAGACCCGCTGACCAGGATCTCATTTAGCTGGCAGGGTTGTAGGCTCACTCAGTGGTTGGAGGTTATTTGGAGAGGAGACCCCGAGAAGACCCACTAACCAGGCTCTCATCTAGCTGGCAGGGCTGTAGGCTCACTCGGTGGTTGGAGATGGTTAGGAGAGGAGACCCCGAGCAGACCCACTGACTAGGCTCTCATCTAGCTGGCAGGGATGTAGTCTCACTCGGTGGTTGGAGGTTGTTTGGAGACGAGACCCCGAGCAGACCCGCTGACCAGGCTCTCATGTAGCTGGCAGGGGTATAGGCTCACTCGGTGGTTGGAGGTTGTTTGGAGAGGAGACCCCGAGCAGACCCGCTGACCAGGCACTCATCTAGCTTGCAGGGCTGTAGGCTCGCTCGGTGGTTGGAGGTTGTTTGGAGAGGAGACCCCGAGTAGACTCGCTGAGCAGGCTCTCATCTAGCTGGTAGGGTTGTAGGCTCACTCCATAGTTGGAGATGGTTGGGAGAGGAGACCCCGAGCAGACCCGCTGACCAGGCTCTCATCTAGCTGGCAGGGCTGTAGGTTCACTCGGTGGTTGGAGCTGGTTGGGAGAGGAGACCCCGAGCAGACCTGCTAATCAGGCTCTCATCTAGCTGGCAGGGTTGTAGGCTCACTCGGTGGTTGGAGGTTATTTGAAGAGGAGACCCGAGCAGACCCGCTGACCAGGCTCTCATCTAGCTGACAGGGTTGTAGGCTCACTCGGTGGTTGGAGGTTGTTTGGAGTTGAGACCCCGAGCAGACCTGCTGACCAGGCTCTCATCTAGCTGGCATGGATGTAGGCTCACTCAGTGGTTGGAGATGGTTTGGAGAGGACACCCTGAGTAGACCCGTTGACCAAGCTCTCATCTAGCTAGCAGGGTTATTGGCTCACTCGTTGGTTAGAGATGGTTTGGAGAGGAGACCCCGAGCAGACCCGCTGACCAGGCTCTCACCTATCTGGCAGGACTGTTGGCTCACTCGGAGGCAAGTCAAGTGGTAAGAGCTCACGGAGAGAGGTGTCCATGTTCGTCAGGAAATAGGTAGAGAATTCCTAGAAAAAGGAAGGATTGGAAGCAAGGCCAAGAAGGAGGAGCACCTCTGACTGTCACTCGACATGGGTGGTCTCGCACGCAGCGAGCGGGTGTTCACTGTCAAAGGCACATGCGTCACATAAAAATGAGGGACCTATCATGAGGAGTGGTTTGGTCTCCAAGGTTTATAGCGCCGGGTTGATCTCGCGGCGAGATGAGAGCAAAGGGTTAGACGGTCTCGCGCGCGGCAGGGGCGAGGAGAGGCCCAAGGACTAGCTTTTTGAACTAACCATCAAGCCAAATGGCAATGGATAAAGCGCAATGAAGTAAGAAGTGCGAAAGGTTATAATAATGTTCTCTTTGTTCATTGCAGAAAAGAAACGCTTCCCTATCACAGAAGAAACTCTTCACTATCACAAAAAAAGAAACTCTTCACTATCAGGAATATTTACAAGTACAGGAGAAACTAAAAAAGGATGGGGGAGAAGTCCCCAGACTCTGACATATCTTCACTCCTCGTCACCGGAGGTGGAGCTGTCATCCGTCTCGCCATACATCTGGGGGACCAAGTTGCGGACGGTGACCGTCTCGGCATCGTCCCGGACCACCCCCAGCTCCTTCATCATCTTCAGAACGAGCTCTGCCATCTTGATGTTGGAGTCTCGGTAGAGGGTATCGACCTCGTCCGAGGAGTAACGAGGTGGCAGGGGGCTTGTAACGGATCTGGATGGAGCATGATGTTGTCTAGGAGACGGGCTGTTAAATTTTCTCAACGTGGTCAGCAAGATAGCCCAAACGCCAAATTAATATCTTCGGAACTACCCAGTTCTTACGTTGAACCAGCGGAAAACCGAGGAACAAAGGTTAATCCCAACAAATAATGGAAGCACAAGCAGATCTATATTCATTCACTTCTTTACAACACAAGGCATACATAGCGAGACATGATTTCTCTAGTATAACAGCTGTAAACAGAAAGCACAAAAAAACAAGTCGGGTGGACAGCACCGGAGTCCGCCGAGACCGCCGAGGTCGCCAAGGTCGCCGAGTCCGCTGAGATCGCCCGAACTTAAGCTGCAATCCGCCGAATAGCCACGGAGTCCGCCGAAGCCGCGAGGCCGCGCGGACACACCGTTATTCGTCTCCTGCTGAAGCAGAACTGAGGAACACCCCCTACCCGCCTGAAGCCGGCGGACAGGTTATTGAAGCTGGCAAAGATGAAATAGAGCTGACAAGCCGCAGAGCGACCTCCTGCTGAATCCGCAGAGACCGCACACTTCCAAGTACTTGACCGAAGTCAAAGCCAAACTCCTGGCTCCTTGAAGTTATCCGCACGACCTGCACACAACAAACGTCAGCACTGAAACAATCCGCGCGGACAGACAAACTCAGACCGCAACTCCTTGCCCAACCCAACTTACTGTTCACTCAAGTTACTGTAGACCTGCCCGGGGGGTCCTATTTATAGGCGAGGTGAGGAGTGTGGTCACCGCCCTAGTGATAGAGATACCGCCCCAGCCCGCGCGATAGCAAAACACCGTCCGCCGAGTCCGCAAGGACTTAGCCGGATACCAAGGAAAACCGCCAGGAGCAAGGCAACATTGGCGAACCCTCTCCAGTATGCCCAAGCTATGCGGACAAGGCATCAGCCCGCAAAGCTTCCAACCACTACAGGACAGCAACCCCCTTCAATGGCTGTCCGCACAACCCGAGGCAGTCCGCAAGACTCAAGCCTCAATCTGCCACAAGTCCACGACCAAAGGCAGATAGCAACAGTCCGCCCGGTCACAGCGGACTTGGCGGATATGGCGGACACCATGATCTTGGCACAGAGTGTGACCAAGTCCAAAAGCCATCAAAGGCCAATCCGAGCATGGCGGACGCAAACACTCGTCCTCTAAACACCAAAGCACAGACCGCCAGCAGTCTGCAAGCTCCTCGCACTCCTGCCCCATCGTAGCAGCCATCTCCCGGACTCCAAAACCAGCCCGCCAATCGACCTCCACAGCAAGGCACATGCTGTACCACCAGAGCTCGACAAGGCCTCAGCCAAGCTCTAAGCCCAGTCCGCAACAGCCCAAACCGCGGACACACCAGTCCGCAAGCTTTTCTGCGGATACGAGCCAAACCGCCAAATAGCACAAGCTTGCACCACAGCCACTGAGCAATGCACCAGTCCGCAAGCCTCCATCCGCTCAGGCCGCTCCTTGGCAAAACCAATCAGCAAACGCCCTATCCGCAGATAACAGACCGCATAGTCCGCGGACTTCATGTAAACAACCCGCTCAGAAGACAGCCGGCTTTTCACTATACTTTCCACCAGGCCGCACATCACAGTCCGCCCAGTCCGCCTAGTTCGCCAATTCTGTCCGCCCAGGCCTCCCGGCCTGTCCCGTCAACCACTTCCACTTCACAAAATTCAACACTCCCCCTTGAAGTGGGAAGTGGTGACCAAGCCCAACAAGCTGCGCAAGCGTTCAAAGGGCCCCTTCAACAGTGGCTTCGTGAAGATGTCAGCAAGATTATCTTCACTCCGAACATGCCCGACCAGCAGAGACCCCTCCAACACCTTCTCCCTGATGAAGTGGTGATCAATCTCTATATGCTTGTTCCTGGCGTGACACACTGGATTGTTAACCAGTTTGAGAGCACTCTCATTGTCACCCCGGAGTAAAGTAGGCCCTTGCACTTCTTCATGAACATCCTCTATAAGCCTCCTCAACCAAACGGCTTCCCGAGCAGCCAAGGCCGAAGCCTTATACTCCGCATCCGTGGTTGAAACCAACACTGAGTCCTGCTTCTTGCTACACCACGAGATGCTAGCTGAACCGCAAGTGAACACATAACTAGAAGTAGACCTCCGATTATCCGAATCACCGCCATAGTCAGCATCTGTGTACCCAAGCAATGCAAACTCCGAGTCCCTTCTATAGAGGAGTCCCATGTCAGAAGAAGCTTTGACATACTTCAGAATACCCTTCGCCGCCACTAGATGAGATTGCCTTGGTTCAGCCATATACCGACTTACTCGGCCAACAGCATAAGCAATGTCTGGCCTTGTAATCGTCAGGTAGATCAAGCTCCCAACAAGAGCCCTGAACACCAAGGGATCATGAAGAACCCTTCCCTCATCTCGTCGAAGCTTCAGCCTAGGTTCCAGTGGAGTAGAGCACTTCTTCCCTTCGCCCATGCCGAAGCACTTCACAATGCGATCAGCATATCCTTTCTGGCAAATGAGAACCCCGCACTCCTTCCTCTCCACTTCAAGACAGAGAAAGTGATGCAACTCTCCCAAGTCTTTCATCTCTAAGCGTATAGCAAGCTCTACCCTAAGCCTTGCTACTTCCCCCTCCGAATTTCCTGTGATGATCATGTCATCCACATACAGAAGGACCAAGACTTCTAGCTCCCCCTTCTTCTTGACGAACAAGCTTGAATCCGAGTTAGAAGCAAGGTATCCACAGAATTGCAAGTACTCTGCAATCTTCCCATACCAAGCTCTAGGAGCTTGCTTCAACCCATAGAGAGCCTTCCTGAGTTTACAGACATAGTCCGGATGCCTTTCAGAGACAAAACCAAGCGGCTGATCCATGAAGGTGTCCTTGTCAATCTCTCCGTAAAGAAAGGCATTCTTCACATCGAGTTGCCACAACCTCCATCCCTTGCTAGCAGCCAAGGCGATCACCACTCTTATTGAAGTCATCTTCGCAACTGGACTGAATGTCTCCTCATAGTCTTCTCCATACTGCTGTGAGAATCCTCTAGCGACCAGGCGAGCCTTGAACCTATCAATGCTCCCATCAGCCTTCTTCTTCAACTTATACACCCACTTGCAAGTAACCGGAGTAATGCCATCAACCTTGGGCACAAGGTCTCAGGTTTCATTCTTCTTCAGAGCATCAATCTCTTCTTTCATGGCACCTTCCCACTCCTTCACTCCAGTGGCCTCGTTGAAGTTTGCAGGCTCTCGCTCATCCAGAGGACCTGCAAAGAAGCAGGAGACAAAGCTCACTGCATTCCCATCATAGTACCGAGCCGGTGGCTTAACCACCCTCTTCGATCTCCGAAGGGTCGGCTCCTTGCTCACTGCTTCCGTTGCTTCTTCGGGCTCAACTCCTACCTGGGGCAAGCATTGAGCAGTGCTCCCCCTGCTTCCTGAGCCAGAAGGCTCAGCCTCAGAGTTAGAAGCAACAGGAGCTGCTGGTGAAACAGCAAGCTCCTCTTCCAAGCCTTCAGCAGCCGCCACCGGTGCTTCATCAACCTTGCTACTTCCGGTTAGCTCGACCGAGCCACCTCCATATGACGTCAGCTCGTCAAAGACAACATCTCTTGACACCACAAACTTCTTCGTCACAGGGTCCATGCATTTCCATCCCTTCTTTCGCTCATCGTAGCCAACAAAGACAGGCTTCCTTGCCTTCGCATCCAGCTTTGTCCATGAAGAATCTGGGACATGCACGTAGCAAGTTGAACCGAACACCCGAAGGTGTCCCACACTCATCTTCTACTTCAGCAACAGCTCAATAGGAGTCTTCATGTTGATAGGGCTGAGTGGCATCCGGTTGATGACATAAGCAGCACAAGACATCCCCTCCGCCCAAAAGGACCTTGGGATATCTTTCGCATGAAGCCAGCATTTGTAGGTATCCGTCAGATGACGGATCTTTCGCTCCGCTACCCCATTTTGTTGTGGAGTGTGAGCACAAGTAAGCTCCCGTTGGATCCCGTGCTTCCTGCAGAATTAAGAAAACTCGGAGGAGACAAACTCACCCCCATTATCAGTTCTAAGCTTCTTAATCCGCAAGCCAAGCCGGCTTTCTACCAACTCCTTGAACTCCACAAACAACCGGAAGGCTTCCGACTTCTCCTTTAAGAAGTACACCCAAGTATACCTTGAGTAGTCATCAACCAAGACAAGCATGTATCTGCTTCCACCAAGGCTGGCAGTAACCGTCGGTCCCATCAGGTCACCATGAATGCACTCCAATGGTTTCTTGCTCCTTGTTTGTGATTTATCAAACGGAAGGCGATGTGCCTTACCGTATTGACAGCACGCACAAACATGCCCGTCACCAAAGGAGGACAACTTCGGCAACCCCATCACCAGACTTCTACTCGCCATCGCCTTCAGCTTGTCCATGCCAACATGCCCCAGCCTCTCATGCCAGATAGCAGCGCTATCATTGGCCCTCATCCTATCAACATAAGAATTGGTGGCAAGAACAAACAAGTTCTTCACCCTCCTCCCTACATGAGCAACATCAGCCTTCACCGCTGATACGTTGCGAAGGAACCTCACGTCTGTTGGCCCAAACAGAACGTGATAACCAGCGTCCACCGCATTGGTCACCGAGAAGAGGTTCTTCTTCATGCCCGGCACGTGATACACACTCCTTAACGTGAGTGGCCCCTGATCACTACCCAAAGACACGACCCCCTCTTTCTCTACTGCATAAACAGTATTATCAGCAGTGATAATAGCTTCATTACCTGAGTAAGCCTGCAAGGAGGTGAACTTTGACTTGTCTCCAGTGAGGTGATGACCACACCCGGAGTCCACGATCCACTCGCCGTTGAAGTCCTCAGCAGATAAGGCCCGGACACAAGTGCCTGTCATAAAAGCTCCGCCCCATTCTGCTTCTTCACTTCTCGAGCAAGCTTCCTCCTTTCTCGCAGCATGCCCAGGCTGCAGTTTGACCTTGCAGTCCCGCTTGAAGTGCCCTCGCTGATGACACCGGTAGCACTTCAAATTCTTCTTCCGGTCCTTAGGAGCATTGCTCCTCTTCGGCTGATATGAAGTTGAAGTGTCCTTCTCACCAGCGGCCTGCACATTCTTCTTCTTCCCTTCCATCCTTTCTTCTTGCCTGAGAAGAGAGCTTCGCTGCCTTCCTGATTCAGGTTCACTCCAGCCATTTGCCTTGCCAAGCTCTCCTGCGATGCAAGCAGATTCTCCAGCTCCAGCAAAGACGGCTGAGTAGCCCACCCTTGAACAGATGTTACAAAGGCCACATATTCCTTCCGCAAGCCGCGGATAATGTGCCTTTTCATCTTTTCCTCAGAGATAGGCTCATTAGGATCCAGTGCCGACAGCTCAGCACACAAGCTCTTCATCTTTAAGAAGTACTTGGAGATGGAAAGGTCTCCCTGAGTTGCCCTGGCCAACTCATTCTCCAGGAACTGAAGCCGCGCCACATTCTTCCTATTGAACAACTCATCAATGGTTGTCCAAATATCAGCAGCCCACTCACACCCAACAATGTGATCAAATAGTTCCGGAGACACGGCTCTCTTCAGAATGAACTCCGCCTTAGCATTTGTTCTTCTCCAGAGCCTAACCTGCTCAGCAGTACCGAAAGCAGCAGTGACTTCCTGCCTGTCGTCACCACCGACGACTTCCCACAGCTCCTCGCCAAGAAGATAACTCTTCATGCACGACTTCCACTTCTTGAAGTTCGTCGGCGTTAAGAGTTCAATGCCCAGACCTCTTGCAAAGCTCCCTTCCATTGCAACACCTGTTGGCCACCTTTCAGAAGCTCTGAGCAACAACACAGGTTGATCACCACTCAATCACTGAGTAACAACACTGGCTGACTTCCGCTCATTCAACTGAACCTGCCTCTGATACCATGTTAAATTTTCTCAACGTGCTCAACAAGGTAGCCCAAATGCCAAATTAATATCTTCGGAACTACCAAGTTCTCACGTTGAACCAGCGGAAAACCGAGGAGCAAAGGTTAATCCCAACAAACAATGGAAGCACAAGCAGATCTATATTCATTCACTTCTTTACAACATGAGGCATACATAGCGAGACATGATTTCACTAGTATAACTAAATAGAAAGCACCAAAAAACAAGCCGGGCGGACAGCACCGGAGTCCGCCGAGACCGCCGAGGTCGCCGAGGTCGCCGAGTCTGCTGAGATCGCCCGAACTTAAGCTGCAATCCGCTGAATAGCCACGGAGTCCGCCGAAGCCGCGAGGCCGCGCGGATACACCGTTATTCGTCTCCTGCTGAAGCTGAACTGAGGAACACCCCCTACCCGCCTGAAGCCGGCAGACAGGTTATTGAAGCCGGCAAAGATGAAACAGAGCTGACAAGCCGCAGAGCAACCTCCTGCTGAATCCGCAGAGACCGCACACTTCCAAGTACTTGACCGAAGTCAAAGCCAAACTCCTGGCTCCTTGAAGTTATCCGCGCGACCTGCATACAACAAACGTCAGCACTGAAATAATCCGCGCGGACAGACAAACTCAGACCGCAGCTCCTTGCCCAACCCAACTTACTGTTCACTCAAGTTACTGTAGACCTGCCAGGGTTCGCAAGGTGAGGAGTGCGGTCACCGCCCTAGAGATAGAGACACCGCCCCAGCCCGCGCGATAGCAAAACACCGTCTGCCGAGTCCGCAAGGACTTAGCCGGATAACAAGGAAAACCTCCAGGAGCAAGGCAACATTGGCGAACCCTCTCCAGTCTGCCCAAGCTATGCGGACAAGGCATCAGCCCGCAAAGCTTCCAACCACTGCAGGACAGCAACCCCCTTCAATGTCTGTCCGCACAACCCGAGGCAGTCCGCAAGACTCAAGCCTCAATCCGCCACAAGTCCACGACCAAAGGCAGATAGCAACAGTCCGCCCGGTCACAGCGGACTTGGTGGATACGACGGACACCATGATCTTGGCATAGAGTGTGACCAAGTCCAAAAGCCATCAAAGTCCAATGCGAGCATGGCAGACGCAAACACCCGTCAGCCAAACACCAAAGCACAGACCGCCAGCAGTCCGCAAGCTCCTCGCACTCCTGCCCCATCACAGCAGCCATCTCTCGGACTCCAAAACCAGTCCGCCAATCGACCTCCACAGCAAGGCACCTTCTGTACCACCAGAGCTCGACAAGGCCTCAGCCAAGCTCTAAGCCCAGTCCGCAACAGGCCAAACCACGGACACACCAGTCCGCAAGCTTTTCCGCGGACACGAGCCAAACCGCCAAACAGCACAAGCTTGCACCACGGCCACTGAGCAATGCACCAGTCTGCAAGCCTCCATCCGCTCAGGCCGCTCCTTGGCAAAACCAATCAGCAAACACCCTATCCGCAGATAACAGACCGCATAGTCCGCGGACTTCATGCAAAAAACCCGCTCAGAAGACAGCCGGCTTTTCACTAGACCTTCCACCAGGCCGCACATCACAGTCCGCCCAGTCCGCCTAGTCCGCTAATTCTGTCCGCCCAGGCCGCCCGGCCTGTCCCGTCAACCACTTCCACTTCAAAAAATTCAACACGGGCGTTTCCAACCTTCAATTTCTTGTTCTCTCCCTCCAAAGTTGCAATGCGAGATCACATGAGATCAGCAGTCTCGGCATCCTACGAGAAGGTCATCAGTCAATAAAAGTTTATGAAGGGCTAGCAAATGAAACTGGCGAGTGGCAGTGAAAAAGCTTACCACACCGCCCTGGATTTGTGTGAGAAGGTTGTCGGCGACGGCCAGCCACTTCTCGAGGTAATTTGACTTCTCTCACTCCGCAGCAAGGCTGGCCTCGGCCTCCTTCCACTTCTTGTTGTTGAAGAACAGACGGCGAGAGATCCACTGCGAGAGCTCCATGGAGCGAAACTGGGCACGGACGGTCTTCAGGATGAGGTCTCGCAATGCTTCATTAGCTGCGGGCTTAGTCCCAAGGCCACCGTATAGCCCGTACCCAAGGGAGAAGGCATGACTGGTGGGCGGGTCTTGCTCTTTCCAGGAGGGAAGAAGAGCAGACACCGACACGTGGTTGGCATCCTTCTCCTACAAGAGTACCGGCTCGCCGACGGCATCATCCGTCACGGTCCCCATGTTGTAATTTGGATGCGAGGAGGGGGTCGGGCGGCTGGAAGAGCCCTCCTCGCGAGGGGGAAGATCGGAGGGTTGGACAGAGGTGGTCGCAGTTTGATCTGGTAGGGCCGTCTCGCGGGCAGGCGAGACGGCTTGATGGCGACGTGAGGAAGACCTTTCCACACAAATGGGAGTCAGGGACCCCGACATTTCCGTCCTTTCCTTAGGAGCAGTTCTTTTCTTCTCCTTTGGGAAGGACACTGCCTTCTTCAACTTTTTCTTTGGGCTCTGCAGAGAAGTAGCGGTATCATCCCCAAGCCTCTTCTTTGGGGCAGGGGTCAGCGTTTCCTTTGCCGCCTCCGCCGTCATGCTCGCAAGGGCGAGACCCTTGTTACTCTGATAAGCGGGGTGGACAGGGAGAGTTCTCTCTCCTGAGCAAGACAGTGGTTAGAATAAGACAAGAAGATAAGCATAATATCAAGGGGACGCGAATATACCTTCACCGGGAAGGACGGGAAGGAGCGAGTCGAGGTCTCGCCGAAGGAAGTTGACCTCGAAATTTTTCCCTGCGAAGAAGTCGCAGAGAACCTTCTCGGCACCCCCAACCTTGGTGTTCTCATAGTACACCTCGGTAGGCTACACCGAAGCGAGAGGGACGCCTCCCAAGTTTCCGCGAATGAAAACGAAGTGAGTGAGCCAATGGTGATTCTTGTTGGGCGTCTCGCATGCCTTTAGGCCTTGGCCTGTGAAGTAGGAAACGTCGTCGTCTTTGGCATGGTAAATGAACAGCTTGCGGAAGACGGTCAAGCTGAACTCGATGCGCTCTCGCCGTAGGTAGTTAGGGAAGGCGACCAGCATCGAAATCGCATTTGGGTTGAACTGTACGGGAACAACGCCAAAGTATTTGAAGACCTGTTTAACCTCTGGCCAGAGGGGGAGTCCTAGCCCCGCCTCGAAGTGGGAGACGGAGAATGCTAGATCGTCGGGATAGAAAGTTAAAAGGGCGGGTGGCCGATCGACTAAAAATCGCACCGAAACTGCAACCGCACCGCAAAAAACCGCACTGAACCGAAACTGCACCATGCACACCCCTAGGTGCGGTTTTGCTCGGGCAAAAACCAAGCCCTTACGGTGCGGTTGCGGTTTGGGCCAAAACCGCACCATGCACACCCCTAGGCGCGGCCTATCATCCTCGATTCTCTAAGAGAAGCCTTGTAATCTCAACTCATCTAGTGTAGTTCTTGTCGGCACAACCCAGGCCGTGGCTTTTCACCCTATTCATAAGGTTTTTCACGTAAAAAGATTTGTCTCGTTTGCGATATATTTCTGTGACTGTTTGTGAAACCGATCACTCTGAAAGCTAAGACGGTTCAGTTAGTCTGGTCCATCGGGAGCGCTGTCGCAGACCTTAATAAAAAAATAACTTAATAAATTTATATTATAAAAAATATAAATAATTATTGTATTATCAAAATGCAGCAAAGAAATCAGGAGAATAGTCAAAATATTATGGATTTTAAATTTTAGCCTAAGACCCATAATAAATCATTTAAATCTCATCTTTTATATAACCAATTTTGCACATATCAAGTAGTCCGCATTACTTTTAAAACTAAAAGTAACAATTTAATAATAAATTTAGAAAGTTGTGGATTTTAGCTTTTAGCAGGTGAGTTCAAGAACAAGTGTGTTTTTAATAATTATAAGAATTCAAAAACAAAGCAAGGTGAATGTGCAATAATTGTAAAATTTTAAAATATATTTAATATGTAAGATTTGTGGCTCAAAAAAAAAATACAGACAAAACACACAAAATTGAATAAAACAAAAAGGAAAAAAAGTTGTTTTTATTTTTATTAGTTTTAATTCACTAGGGAGCAAAATTGAGTTTGATAAAATATTAATCATTTTAATGAAAGCAAATCATATCAAGATAAACATCTCCCAAGACAATCAATAGCCTCATGGAATGTGAAGACATGATTTAGGAACACATATAAATCCAAATGTTTTTGATAGTGAAAGCTTGATAACCCAAATTTGTTGAGATGTACAAGGTTTAGATTTATCCTTACAACAAGATGATATAAGGTGTGCTTATATGATTAATTATTTTTCTAGATGTATATTTTATAAGATTTGGAATACAAGTTGAGACCTTACACAACTTTGAAGAAAAATAAGATATGAAAGATTTTTTATTACTTTAAGTATTTTGAATAAACAATTTTATTGAATTTAGTTTATTTGTTTGAGTATTATTTTCAATAATCAACTTTTTACTACGCTTTTTTGCAATAAGCAGCTCTTTTTCAAAAAACTTGAATTTTTCCTTAAGTAAATTGCAATCAAAACAAGGTATAGAATTTTCAAATGAAGAGCATGAGGGAGAATCAATATTCACATCAATATTAGATTCTACATTAATTTTTCTTTTAAAGTATAATTTTCTAAACATTATTTTGACTTACTATTTTTCATTTTTTTCCACGTTTAGTAATTTCTAGCACAGACAATGTAGAGATAGAATTTGTAACAAGAATGGAGGAATGTGTTTTGCTTGCAATGTTCTTTGATGAGGAATGATTTGAACGTAAAGTTTTTTATCATCTTCTTCTTAGTATTCCTCTTTCATTGATGAGTTTTCATCATCCTTTTCGCTTGATGTCATGTCATCTTCCTCTTTCCACTTGATGTGCACTCTATTGATCCACCAAAAGATAAACTTTCTTGAATACTTGCACAAAGTTGTATATTCTACAATTTTTGCAATTGTTTCATACTTATAGAAAGAGAATCATAAGTCTTTTCAAGAACATTCCAAATCTTATAAGTTGTAAGAAATGTACAAATAAGTTTAAAAATATTTTGATCAAGTGCACAAAATAAAAAAAATCATAGATTCAGCATTTAAAGAACATTGTTCATATTTAATTTACTTGGGGGGGGGGGGGGGGGGGGGTATTATGGTTATATTCCATATTTCAATATCTAAAGAGATAATAAATTCTTTCATTAGAATTTTCCACCCTTTATAATTTTTTGGGTAAATAACCTGATGCTAAATATTTTTTCATTAATATAAAATTCACACCCTCTAGTAGATGTGAGATCATGATGCACTATTATTCCCGGTGATGAAATCATTTTGGAATAACCAACCTCTGATACCACTTGTTGGATCTATTGACGCTCGTAGAGGGGGTTAATATGGGTTTTTTGAGTATTTAATTATAAATAAAATTATTATTATAAATAAAAGTGTTTTCAAAAATATTGAATAGAAAACTTTATCTTCACTTTTCAAAGATGATAATATCAAATATTACTTTTAGATAAAGGTGGAGTTCAATCTGCGTTCACTTCCACTAGTGGTAGGTGTTACCGCCTAGCGTTAGCTCGCAGAAATTTAAACTTAAGAGTTGATGAACGCAAAAGAACCTTACAATATATATTGCTTTAAATCTTTGAGAGATAATATTATTTAAAACATTTTTGAAGAGTTGAAAATAAAATCAAGATAATAAGACAAAAAAGAACATGATTTTATTTCATAAGAAATCTGATTGCAAAAATGTTGGTTTCTATAACGCTAGAAATCGAGACAGAAAATGAAAAACTCTTTTTCATTTTTTTATACTGACCCTTCTCCCAAGGACCTGTTGTCTCTAACCTATCTCTCCTTAGATAAGGCCTCAAGTTGCTCCCATAGATCTAAACCCTAGATCTAGTCACCAACACACAACGAATTCCTCCCCAAGCTATGCAAGTGCCTAGTTGCTAACTACCGTGGCGAATTCTCCCTAAGCGGCACAAGGGCCTAGTCGCCAATATAGCTGAATTTCCTCCTAACCCACATGCAGACAATGTTGCCAACCACCGCGGTGAATCTCACTACCAATATAAAAGGATAACCAAAATAAAAGGAGATTACATGATAGAAAAATATGTAAAAGAGAACTCCCTAATAAGAACTTCTAAAGGAGGAGATGAATAAGTGAGAGAGATCACCATTCTTTATATGTTCGCCCATCGTGTAAAATAGTCATTGTAGTGCTTTCCCTTTAAGTTAAACTATTGATCTTCGTGTTTGCCCAAGGGAGAAATCTTAAGTAAGGTGACGAGGCTTTGGAAATATTTTGAAGTGTCAGTGCTCTTGTTGTTCTGTGTTCGATGTCTTGGAAGGAGCGAATGCGATATTTAAATAGAGCCAGGGAGCTAACTCCAGTGGTAGAGTTACCACTGCATGATATCGATTATGGTAACTGAGAGGCATACAGATTGCGGCAGAAATGGTAGGTGTTCATCTTCATTTTAGGCATTGTCATCCTAGTCAACACCTACCACGCCACGCTAGTGCTATTGCACCATGTTAGCTCCATGTATGTTGCTCTGTTGATTTCTTGCTTAATTTAGCTCCCCATTTCAGCTCCTGATTGATAGACTCTCCATAAGTTACTGATGGGTGTCGGAGTTACCGCGTTGCGGTAAGAACATTTTATAGATGGACTTCCTCCCACCAATCCTTGCATTCAAATTCATTTTGTGAGTTGACCTTTAGTATTTAGACCTATTGCTCGCAGTTGGTACTACCACCATGCAGTATCTCCCAATTTAGAGCATCATTTTATCTTTTATCCTCGTTCAATATATACTTGTACTTGTATGATATGTGCATTATCAACCACAAAAGAATTGATCAAATACATTACAGTATTTGTTATTCTCAAACCAAGAGATGTGCAATGTGTGTTGCAACAACAAAGATCGTAAATGCAGGCTTGGAACTTGGATGAGAAATGATGAATTCATACGATATGGATTATGGCAAATAGAGGATCACATTTTAAGGCATATTGTACAACCTCATATCCGGCGAGTTGTAATCGATGGGAGTCGGATTGTCCAATCTTCAGCAGTCCAAGTCCTATGCGAGCCGGGAGGAGGCGAGTGCTCGACATTCGCCTCAGCGCGCCCTGATGGGTTGGAGAAAGTGGGGGAGAGTGGAGCAGTTTGGCTCACACTCGCCCCAGAAAGGTTGGGAAGTAACGGGAGAGTGGGGCAGGCCGGGCCCGCACTCGACCAGGGGCGGGAGTGAGAAGGCCAGTGACAGCTCCATCAAGCACTTGCTACCCCCAGCAAGCAGAGTTTTTAGGGGGGCGCTAGCCCAGTCCCTTGTGATATTGAAAGTCTTGTTTTCAAGGATAGCTTTACACCTAGAGGGGGGGTGAATAGGTTTTTGTCTCTATTTATGTTTTCTAATCTTTTTATTAGATTACTATGTCTGTTGATTATATTAGATCAGCTTTCAACAACATTTTCAGACGACATAATAAATTTATAGTGGTTCTCCAATCTTGGGTACATCCACTCTCCCTTTGCGCCTATCTAACAGTGTGTTAGACTCGGCTCTCCCTCTAGAGCTCAGCTTCTTAACAGCTTACAACACTGATCCCGCAGGACCACACAGGTCACACAGATCAACAACTTAGGCACTAAGCCAACCCAGGTCACAAAGACCTATCACTTGGCACAAAGCCAAACACACAGGTCATTAAGACCTCAGCCTTTATAGAATAGGCTTACAACTCCTGATTCACTAAGAATCTTTACAGAAAACAGAAGTAAAGAATGAGATGTTAAGACACCAGAGCAAGCTCTGTGCCTCCTTCTTCCTGGGCTGAGCAGATATCAGATCCAAGATATTGCTGTTGAAGATAATATGTAGGCAGTTGAATCTCTCTTCAAACAGCTTCCTTTTTCCCTACAGAACTTGTAGGTCTACTAGCTTCAGATCCTGATGTTGTAGATGGGTATTGCTACAGCTATCTCTTTCCCAGCAAGGTTCTCTGTGCAGAACAACTTCTTCAGCCTCGACGAAAATGGCGAGAAAGAAGATGACGTTCAGCCGCACTTTAGTTTTTAGAAAACCTTGACAAGGAATTTACTTCTTAATTCGATGATCTGATTCTTTATATCTCTGGCCGATTGAGCAGTGGGTCCCACTACCAGGATTGATGGCCTAGATTTAGCCAATCAGCCCACGCTTTCCATTCATTCCTGATTCAACGACTCTTTGATGTGAGTGGGCCCCAACACTTAATGATGAAATAATCCTTGGTAATTGTAGAAGATAGCAACAGGTGGCCAGCCAACGTCTCTGGCAGCATTTCTGCAATATTTGAATTTTGGTTGACTTTTGACTTTGCAGACGTCAGCATGACTTAGCATCTGTGAACTTCTTCAAAATTCAATCATTAGTACCAAAGACGTTGAGTGAGTAGGAATCACTCAACGCCACAACACTTAGACAAAATTCTGTCTGTTTAGGTATTGAGCTCGACGAACTCTGAGCTCTGTTCAACGAATGACAAGCTTAGCTTGACACGAGCATAAAAACCAGTTCGACGAACTGCGGGCTCAGTTCGACGAACGCTGAGTTCAGTTCGACGAAGCTGAGCTCGATGAAATCATAAAGTCAATTTGATGAACTATAGACTTAGCTCGACGTTTTTTTTTAACTCAGTTCGACGAACACAAGGCTCAGTTCGGCGAACGTTGAGCTCAGGTCGACAAATCTGAGCTCAACCAGAGTCAAGCTAACCACGCATTTGGACTTAGCCAAAATTTTGCTTCAAGGCGTTGAGACCGTCGAGAGCGTTGAGAGAGCTTGCCTCACTCAATGCCTTTTTCCTTAGCAAAAAATTTTGTGTCTTGGCATTGAGAGAGTAAGCTTCACTCAACGCCAAACTACTTAACAGAATTTTTGTTATCTGGCATTGAGAGAGTAAGATATATTAAATGTTTTTGCCTTGGCGTTGAGA
The DNA here is from genome assembly GCA_039583875.1 of Platanthera guangdongensis. NCBI lineage: Eukaryota > Viridiplantae > Streptophyta > Magnoliopsida > Asparagales > Orchidaceae > Platanthera > Platanthera guangdongensis. The sequence continues at coordinate 7,216,643 of CM077160.1, read as the reverse complement.
GAGTAAGCTCCACTCAACGCTAAACTACTTAACAGAATTTTTCGGTTATATGGCATTGAGTGAGTAAGCTACACTCAACACTTGTGGACTTAGTCAAATTTTTGCTCAACATTTCTATGGAGTTGACTGACACAGCAACACTCAACGCTTTGAGCTGTATGGCGTTGAGTGAGTAGAACGCACTCAACGCTGCAGCTCAACTTGTGATGAGAAGTGAAGGAACTTCATAGTTAAGCGTGCTTGGGCGAGAGTAGTACCGGGATGGGTGACCTCCTGGGAAGTCCCCGTACGGCCCAGCTTAACTGTCGAGTTCGCTCATCAAAGGGAGGCTGTGGCCGCCAACAACCCGCCTGTGGAGGGAGAGGGGTTGGGGTGATTGGGCTACAACCCAGTAACATCGCCTAGAGCGGAGCCGTGACATCATCACGTTGTATCGGCTAGGGGTGTTACACCTGATACCTAGCACAGACACATGTGGCATACATGATGTCAGGCCTACTAGCAATCAGGTATAGAAGGGAGGCAATTATCCCTCTATACAAAGACTCATCAACAAGTTTCTCTGCCTCATCTTTGCCTATAGGCATACTTGATCTCATGGGAGTTCTCATGGTGGAGGCATTCTCCATACGATACTTTTTGATTAGCTCCCTAGTGAACATGGACTGGGATATGAACATGTCATCATCAGTCTGTCTTACTTGGAGTTCCAAGAAGAACTTGAGCTCACCCATGCTGCTCATTTCAAACTTCCCTTGCATAAGTTTAGCAAACTTCCTGCAAAGGTTTTCATCAGTAGATCCAAAGATAATGTCATCGACATATATCTGGACTAGGATAAGCTTGCCCTTTGATTCTCTTAGAAATAGGGTCTTGCTTATCTTCTCCCTTGAGAATTTATTCTCAATGAGGAAGATGGACAAGGTTTCATACCAAACCCTATGGGCTTGCTTTAGCCTATATAGAGATTTCCTAAGCTTATACATAAAATTAGGATAGTTAGGATCTACAAAACCTAGTGGTTGAGCCACATATACTTCCTCTTTGAGGTCCCCATTCAAGAATGTTGATTTGACATCCATCTGGTAGACTCTGAATCCCTATTGGGCATCGAATGCAAGGAAGATCCTTATGGCTTCCAGTCTGGCCACCGGGGCAAAGGTCTGGTCAAAGTCTATGCTCTCTTCTTGTCTGTAGCCTTTAGCCACCAGTCTAGCCTTATTCTTGACAATAATGCCATCTTGATCCAACTTATTCATGTAGATCCACTTAGTCCATGTGACATTTTGTCCTTGAGGTCTGGGACCAACTTCTAGACCTTACATCTCTTGAATTGGTCCAGTTTTTCTTGCATTGGTCCTATCCAGAACTGGTCCTTGATTGCTTCTTCAAACTTCTTTGGATCTTCTTGAGACAGGAAGCTTGAGTAGAGAGTTGTATTCATGCTCATGCTTCTAGTCTGGACCCCATGATGTGCATCACCAATGATTTGGTGAACTGGATGGTCCCTTAGATGCATGCTAGCTAGAGGCAATCTAGCTACAGCTTGTTGATCTTCATGGTTTTCAGCTAGCTGATCTTCATTTTCTTCAGGTATGTCTTCCCCTTCTCTTGGAATAGGCAGTCCATCATCATTTTCCTGGACTATGGGGGTAGCTTCCTTGATGGTCAGCTTGTCCATCATCTGCTCTATACCTGCAATACTAGAAGAGGAGGAGCTTGGCAACTCACGGTTAACTATGTTGGATTCATCAAAAACAACATACATTAACTATTCCACAACTTTGGTAGTTAAGTTGTAGATTCTATATGCCTTACTATGAGTGTTGTACCCAACAAATATCACTTCATGGGACTTGACAGCAAACTTAGTTAAATGGACTTTTCCATTGTTGAGCATATAACACTTGCAACTAAAGATCCTGAAATAGCTCAGGTTTGGTTTTCTGCCCTTCAAAATCTCATAGGGAGTCTTCTTGTGGATCTTGGTGATAGAATCCATAGTAAGGACATAGTATGCAGTGTTAACTACCTCAGCCCAGAAGTATTCTAGGAGGGATGAGTCACTTAATAAGGTTCTACCGGCCTCTATGAGAGTCCTATTTTTCCTCTCAGCAATTCCATTTTGCTGGGGTGTTCTAGGAGAGGAAAGTTCTTGATGAATCTCTTGCTTTTCATAGAACCTTATCATGCACTCAGACTGAAACACAGTCCCATGGTCACTTCTGATTTTGATCATAGTGCAGTTGAATTCATTCTGAATTTGGCTGACAAATGTCTAAAAGACATCTGGGGTTTCAGATTTCTTCCTTAGAATGAACACCCAGGCAAATCTGGAAAAGTCATCAACAACCACAAGGGTGTAGACATTCCTACCTAGACTTTGAATTGGTATAGGACCAAGCAGATCCACATGTAAGAGGTATAAGGATCTCACTGAATCTTTGGAGCCAATGCTATTGAAGGAGGTCTTAATCTGTTTGCCTATTTGGCATGCAGAGCAGATACCCTCCTTAGTGCATATAGACTTAGGCACATTCCTAACCAGCTCTTTGCTGAATAGCTTGCCTATGGTCCTATAATTTAGATGGGCTAGCCTCTTGTGCCACTGGACACAGGAAGAGGCTTTCTCATCTGCAACTAGGCACACAGGTGAGTCTTTACTAGAGCATAGAAAATCTAAACAGTACACATTTTCACTCCTAGTGCCTGTTATGATGACCGCTTTGTCACGTAACCCCCTAATTTGGCACTCATCCTTGTGGAATACTATGTTATAGCCAAGATCACAGAGTTGGCTAATGCTTATCAGTTTGTGTTGTAACCCTTCCACATAGGCTACTCTAGTGATAGTGACTATATCATTAGAGATCTTACCATAATCTCTAGTCACCCCTTTTTATGACCCACCAAAGATGACCTTGGTACATTCTTTACAGGAACATAATCCTTCAGCACACTCCTTGTTCCATTCATATGCCTGGAACATCCACTGTCCAAGTATCATATAGGGGTATGGTCACTTGGACTATACTGCAAAACACAAATCAGTTAACCTTAGGACCCCAATTTTTATTGGGTCCTTGGTGCATGTTAGGTTGAAAATAATTTTACCTGCTTGCAGCTTTTCTGACAGGTAAGCTGACATTTGCTCTCTGCACACTATGATTGTGCCAGCAATTAACAGCAAAGTGGCCTACCTTGCCACAACACCAACATGCATGGATGTTGTACCTTCTTTTTAGAGCAGGTCCAGTGGATGTGTTAATAGCAGCTCTGGGTCTAGAATGAGTAGCAGCAGTCCCGTTCCATGGTTTCCCAGCCCCAGTCTGGCAAGTGGTGGGTCTGGCAGTAGAAGTGATTGGGATATCTTGAGCCCTTCTAGCAATAGATTTCTTTTCAGATAGCATACTCTTAATTGCCTCAGAGATGCCCAGGTCTGGTCTACTGACAGCCTTGCCCTTTGTCTTAGAGTGGGCTGGAGGAATTTGAGAACAGGCTGCAGCTTTACCCTTGACTGAAGGGGCTGTAGCACCAAACACATATGGTCCAGGATGGGACATTTGTATTTTCTCATGGGCACTATCACCTTTGTTGTAAAAGCCACCATTTTGTGGAACAACTTTGTTCACAAAAGATGGTTTAGCATGATTCCAGTGACCATAAATACTCGCATGGTCATGGCTGTTTGAAGGAAACTGAACTTTATTAAACTTGACAGGAGCCTTAGGGCTAGTGGCTCCACTTGAGCTTTGCCATTTCCCTTAGGATTAGCAGCTCTTGTCTTTCCCTTGAATCTCAACCCTTTCTTTCCCTTTTGGGAGGAGAATGAGTATATCAAGGGCAACATTATGTTAGGCTTAGAGTAGCTAGCCACTAGTTCCCTCTACTTTTGGAGCCTTCCCTCAAGATTCATGATATGGTTGTTCTTGAAAGTTATGGTGCTCATCTGAAGGATTGTAACATTCTTCAGTTTGCTGACTTCTTGAGTCTTCAGATCCAGCAATTTTGCTAAATCTAACGCAGCAAGCTTTAAAGAGGCAATTTCCTGAGCCTGTTATTTGGCCAGGAGCTTGCTCTTCTTAAAAGCCTACAGAAGTCCACCATAATTATCAATCAATTGATTGATGTCTCCCTCAGATCCTGAGCCATCATCATCACTTGATGCAGAGGCACAGGAATGTGCAACAGATTCATAATCTGAACATTCAGAGCTAGTGACATAATTTACCTTGCTTGGACCATGTTGATCCTGACTGATTTCTTCATCCGACCTGGCCATCAGCCCAAGGCAACAGCTGTCTTCTTCATAATCCACCACTGAATCACCATCTGATTGTGATAGAGGGGCCCTGTCTTTAATCTTGACAGCAGGATGCAACACCTCTGCTTCTTCTTCTAAAGAAGCCAGCCTTTTTATGCAGTATGCTTCAACATCTCCTTCTTCAATAGAGTACAGCCCAATGTAGGCTTCTTCTTCTGACTCTAACGAGTAGGAGTCAGTCCAGCTCTTTTACTTTTTGGCAATGAGGGATTTCTCCTTCCTGCCTTTTTGCTGGTGATCCTTTTTCTCAACATATTCCTTCCTTTTGACTTGGCAGTCAGCTATCACATGCCCAGGTTTTTTGTAATGATAGCAAGTCATGTTAGAGGAAACATGTTTACCAGATTTGGAACAATACCTATCCTCCTTAGAGGATTTTCTCATGCCCTTGTAGTAGTCATCCTAAGGATGAGAGGAGGAGGAACGCATGCCTCTCCAGTGCTTCTTAAGGTAGTTCTGGAATTACCTGGTGAAGGCAGCAAAGTCTTCATCAGACCATTGATAGTCTGATGTGCTTTCCTCTGATTTTCCAGACTTAGATTCAGCATCTCTCCTTGGTGGAGAGGGAGACTTCTTCTTTTGTTGGAGCCTTCAGCTTTGAATGCCACAGACTTTTCCCTTGCCTGAGGCTTGTTGTTGTTCTCCTCATATTTCCTGGCAGCCAGCTGCATCTCATATGAAAGTAGCTTTCCAAAAAGTGTGTGAGGAGCTATTTCACCCAGCTTTGACACTTCTCTTTTGGCACAAATTTTTGTGTCTCACTCTCTAGAGAGAGATCTAAGGAACTTTTCATTTAGTTCATAGTGACTGAAAACTATTCCATAAGTCTTCAGTTCATTCAGAATCCTGAAGAACTTCTCATAACAGATGGTTATGTTGTCCCCCTTGGCTTGTCTGAACACCTCATACTCTTGGTTGAGCATGGACTTCTTGTCATCTCTGACCTCATCTGTCCCCTCCATGTAGATCACAAGTGTTTCCCACATTTCCTTTGTTGTTTTGCAACGTATCAGATTCTGCAGTGTAGAATCATCAACAGCACTCATAATGATATTCTTTGCCATCTTGTCTATTGAGGCCAGGGATAACTCATCCTTGGTCATCTCATCATATGTTTTGGGGGTCTTGACATTAGCATGCAGTACTGAGACCTTCATAGGGATGAATGGTCCTTCTTCAACTGTAATATACATCCTAGGGTCAGCAGCTTCTATGAACTGCCTCACACTTGCTTTCTAGATGCCAAAATCTTCCTTCCTACAGATTGGAAGTCTCACAGCACTCAACTCCCTATTGGTCATTCCTGAACCCATGGAGACAGACTTCTAGCTAACCTTGGAGATCTACTCAAACTATTAAGCCTTTAAAGAGAAACCTCCCTCTGATACCACTTGAAAGTCTTGTTTTCAAGGCTAGCTTTACACCTAGAGGGGGTGAATAGGTTTGTGCGAACAAAAAACAAACAGGTCGAAAATTTAGAGTAACAAATTTTATTATCCAAAAAAGGTGTATATTACAAAGGTACGACCTCCTTTTTATAGAATGGAGGAGATGAGAGAGATTGCAAATAAGCAATATGGAACTAAATAATTACAAGTATATGCGGCTTTACAAATAAACAAACCGAACAAGTCACGTGGTTAGACAAGTAGGCTAACCGCTCGACAATCACCAGAACGAGAGAACAAGCGCCACAAAGAACAAGCCGCCACAGGAGACCGCTAGAACGCCTGTCTCAAAGTCGCCAGAGACAAACCTCCATACTACTCAGCCTCCAAACAGCAACAGGCCGGCAGATAGGCTGCTGAGATAAACCGCCAGACCGCCCGGCCTCTGAACTGCAACAGGTCGCCCGGTCTCTATACCGTAACACTCCCATTCAAGTTGGAGCATAGATATCAATCATGTCCAGCTTGTCACAAATGTGGAAAAAGGAGGCAGACACTGGCTTGGTGAAGATATCTGCCAACTCGTTGTCAGAAGTGACGAACGGGGTACAAATCTATTTCTTCAAGATCTCTTCCCGAATAAAATGACAGTCGACTTTTATGTGTTTTGTTCCCTCATGAAATACCGGATTTTTGGAGATGTTTATCGCGGCCTTGCTGTCGCAGAACATAGGAAGAGGATAGTTGTAGATCTCTCCTAAGTCGATCATGAGAGCTCGTAACCACTTCAACTCACATGTGGTCGATGTCATACTATGATATTCCGCTTCTGCACTGGACCTGGAGATCACAGACTGTTTCTTACTCTTCCAGCTCACAAGATTTCCTCCAACAAATGTGCAAAAACCTGATGTTGACTTGCAGTCACCTTTGTCATCACCATAGCTCGAATCTGAGTACGCTTCAACCCTAAAGTGACCATTCTTCTGAAAAAGAATTCTTTTCCCTGGCGGTGCTTTAACATATGTTGGGTCCGGCGTTCCTTCACTTAATCTGTGGCGCTCTGCTACTTATTTAAGAAATTAAGTAACACCCTTTCCAACAGTCCGGGCTTTTTGAACAGTTGGGTATACGCTTGATCCTACATTTGGAATCATAGGAGGTCACGGATTCAAGACCGGGGGAGGCGCTATTAAATCCCGATTTTTCCCTTCTACCTGTGTGGGTCCGACGGTCAGACAACCGTGGACATGTGGTAACCCCACCTCTGAGCCATGTGGGCCATGTGGTAACCCCACCTCTAAGCCAACGGGTTGTGTTGGACGCTGAGGGGGGATTGTTGGGTCCAGCGTTCCTTTACTTGATCTGTGGCGCTCTGCTACTTATTTAAGAAATTAAGTAGCACCCTTTCCAATAGTTTGGGCTTTTGGAATAGTTGGGTATGCGCTTGATCCTACAACATACTCCAATATCTTCAGGGCAGATTGTAGATGACACTCCCTAGGAGCTTGCATGAATTGGCTCACCTTGCCCACAATATAGGAGATGTCGGGTCTAGTTACCGTAAGATAAATGAGTTTGCCAACCATACGTCGGTATCTCGTAAGATAGGATAGAAGAGGCGAGTCATCTGTCCAAGTTTTGTGTTCTCTAGCAGCCATGGGACATCGGGCAGGTTTAGCACCAGTCAACCCTGCCTTTTTTAGTAGATCAAGGGCATACTTCTTTTGGGAAAGGACCATGGAATTGGGCTTCCTAGAGATTTCAATCCCCAGAAAGTATTTTGGGGAGCCCATATCCTTTGTGACCAGGTGTTGAAGGAGGTGTTTCTTTATCAAAGCTACCACAGCATGGTCATCGTCAGTAAGAAGAATGTCATCCACATATACCGCAATAACCACCAGACCTGGGGAGGTTTTGTGAATGAACAAGGAGTGATCGGCTGAACTTCTTGCAAAACCAATGGCCGCAACAGTGCCGCTAAACTTATCAAACCAAGCCCGAGGGATTTGCTTTAGGCCATAGAAGGCCTTCTTCAGCCGACATACGCGTGTCTCCACCGGAGCAACATACCCAGGAGCTTGCTCCATGTAAACATCTTCCTGAAGATCACCATTGAGAAAGACATTCTTAACATCCAGTTGTGAAATGGGTCAATCTCCGTTGACAGCCACAAAGAGAAGGACCCGGATGGTGCTGAGACGAGCAATGAGAGAGAAGGTGTCAAAGTAATCAACGTCCATAGGTCTGAGTAAAGCCTTTGGAAACCAGGAGGGCCTTATAGTGATCCACGCTGCCATCCGGACTGAACTTTACAACAAAGACCCACCGACAGCTAACCACATCAGTGCCCAAAGGGGAGGAACAAGGGTCCAGGTACCCCGCTCAGTGAGGATAGTAATTTCCTCATCCATGGCGGCCTTCTAATAAGGAACATCAAGAGCTTCATGGTAGGTGCGGGGAGTGGCAGTCGCAGAGATAGCCAATGCAAACTCCCTACGAGAAGGAGTGAGACGATCATATGAAACAACAGCAGCCAGCGGGTGCTGGGTACATGTCTGCACCCTTTTGTGAAGAGCAATGGGAAGATCAAGGTCGGTGTGTTCCTAAGTGACTGGAGCATCCGTGGCGGAGAGAACTGGCCCGGGAGTGGAGAAAGACGGTCGCAGAGAGGAGGGAGAGAGCAGTGGTGATGAGGGAGAGAGATAAGGAGGAGATGGGGGAGGGGACGGTGGGAAAATCTCGATGGGAGTAGATGTGGTGGAGGGGACGAGAGGAGAAGACAAAATAAACGAAGAGGGAGACGAGTCAGAAGAGAAACAGGACTCATTCTCGAATAAGGTCACATCAGCTGTAACACCCCCTATCCGTCACATAGCATATAACAGTATGTTCGGCCGGGGCCCGACGCCATATACCACAGACAGACCGGGTGGTTACTCAATGAAAACCATCCAACTAATAACAACGTCCAACACAGAGCATTCTAGCGGAAGCAATTAAAATTGTTGTATTAATAAAGAACTCAACACTAGCATGAATGTCCACTACAAAGCCAACAGGAATAAAGTACAAATACACAAGTACTGGCCTTATGACCTTACAATTGTTTTCCTCAAATTACAAGTTTTTCAAACCTCGGCACGCAGGCCGGCCATATATGAATAAAAGAAAACACTCAAAATTAAGCCTTCGAGGGTCGGCTCAGCAACTTGGGCTTTGGCCCGCTATTTATTGCATGGCTCCACAGCACCTGCAAGCACAATCCATCGCAGCGGTGACAAACCAAAGCAACGGTCAGCAATGCTGACCAAATTATAACGATCTTGCCATCAAATCGTGGCGGCGATGCTCCTTCCCTGCACTTTATTAGCATAACCAAGAAGTATATATATACATTGCATCACAGGCATTGGCACGCACGGCCACACGCCCCGTGCACTCAGGGCACATTCTCGGTGAACTGGTCAATGTCACGGCAATTTAAGCCATAGACACCCCGGTCTCACCACCGCCACTTTGACGGCCAAACTATGAGCATTTTGTCTTCCCGGCATGGGTCACGTCAATTTAAGCCATACACCGTTAAAGACCCTCATCTATACCAACGGCTCACACCGAACGACATAGAACAGGTACGATTCCGTCTAACCCGTGCTCACATCGCAACGACAATTTAAGTCATATGTGCGGGTCAAACTTCTCCCAAGTCTCGTTTATGTTACACACTTCACATAACCCGGTTATGTTCAAGTTGGCTCCCAGGCCACCAAGTTGGCAAAATCACGCATCTGCTCAGTTTTTCGGGTGCACCTTGGAGTTAATCCCCAAGGCTCCCTGTAGCAATCTACCCCGTAGAAAACCCGAAAAACAAACATTCGCACAGAGTCTTCTCCGGCCATTTATGCAATGCAACATCACCGATCCAGACCAACTTGTCCGGGCAGGCTTCACACATCATGCTTATATCTGTTCTCGATTACGGACTCTACATGTACACAACGGGGACTATTCATGTCTACCCGAAGGAACGCCTCAACTCACCGCAAACTCGTGAGAGCGGGCTTCCCTATTCAAAAGAAGTAGAGCTTCACATGCTCAAGTAGAGAACCGTTACCCTAGCGTTCTTCCTTGGCGCCATGGAGAAGTATGCGGATGAAAAGCACTGCCCTCTCCTTGCCTCTATAGATCCAAATTCAGTTCGCGATTTGGAGCTCTGAAGCTCCGTCGGTGGCTGGATCTAGACTTCTTCTTCCTCGTTGTTCTCCCCTCTCTCTAGAACTTAGACAGGGAAGCAGCGAACAGAAGATGAGGGTTTTAAAACCCTACACTCGGGTATATCCCAATAGGAATAACCTCCAGCCGTAGGATTCCAACATAAAGAAATGTACGGCTACGATTCGGGTCTGACCTGGAAAACCTGGGCCGAACACCGCACGGTTCACAAACCGGAGCAGGACACGTCCGCGACAAACTCAAACTGTGTCGGGACATTTAGTCAAGACCCTGACAAGACCCCTGTGTCGACACTCTGTGTCGACACTCTGTGTCGACACATCACACTCTATGCCTGTGTCGACACCCTGTGTCGACACCCTGTGTCGACACCCTGTGTCGACACCCTGTGTCGACACCCTGTGTCGACACCCTGTCGACACCCTGTGTCGACGACAGCGGGCCCTGTGTCGACGCAGCGGGCCCTGTGTCGACGCAGCGGGCCCTGTGTCGACGCAGCGGGCCCTGTATCGACGCAGCGGGCCCTGTGTCGACGCAGCGGGCCCTGTGTCGACGCAGCGGGCCCTGTGTCGACGCAGCGGGCCCTGTGTCGACGCAGCGGGCCCTGTGTCGACACAGCAGACCCTGTGTCGACACAGCAGACTGTGTCCAACACGCACAACTCGCCAAGGACACGGCCTATGACACGCCTGTGTCCCAGGCCGTGTGACCCCTGCCAAATTCCAAACTTGGCTCAAAACACCTTTGTTGCTCTTTTGAGTTTCGGGGCGTTAAAACTCTCCCCCTCTTAAAAGAATCTTGTCCCCGAAATTACATAAAGGAAAGATAAGCATAAAACTTAAACGGTACCTGAGCAAAACAACTCTGGGTACTCCTCAAGCATAGCCTGCTCTCGCTCCCAAGAGAGCTCCTCCCGACCGCAATTGTCCCAACGGACCTTGACCATCCTAATCTCTTTATTGCGTAGCCGATTGACTTGCGAGTCCTCAATATGTACGGGCTTAACCTTCATCGTCAACCCACTATCGACTGGCACTTGATCGACCGTGATCACTTGCATAGGCTCTTGCACCGCCTTCCGTAGCACCAATATATGGAATACATCATGTAGACCACTAAGCTCCACTGACAGCTTCAACTGGTACGCTGCTTCACCAATCCTCTCCAGAACCTCAAACGGTCCAAGGTACTTCGGGCTTAGCTTCTTCAAGCGCCGCACCCGCGTGACACCCTTGAACGGCTTGATCTTTAAGTACACTCAATCGCCAACAGTGAACTCCACGTTCCTGTGCTTGGCATTATAGTACTTAGCCTGGCGGTACTGAACGATTAGCAACCTCTCCCGAATGATACTCACCAAAGAAGTAGCATCCTCCACCTCTTGTCGCTTGTACAATTTTGACTCACCCGTTTCCAACCAAGACAACGGCGTGCGACATCTTCTACCATAAAGGGACTCGAAGGGCGCCATTTGTATGCTTTCCTGGTAGATATTATTGTACGCAAACTCCAGCAAGTATAGGTGGTCTTCCCACTGCTTTCCAAAGTCCAGGACACACATGCGAAACATGTCTTCCATTGTCCTATTGACCCTCTCGGTCTGCCCATCCATTTGCGGATGAAAGGTTGTGCTAAAACTCAGCTTTGTTTCAAACATCTGCTGCACCAGTCTCCAATCATTGGACGTGAACCGCCCATCTCGGTCACTCACGATGCTGCGGGGCACACCATGAAGCCGCACAATATTATCCACATACAGCTTTGCCAATTTCTCAACCGGATCATCCTTCCTATGCGGAATGAAGTGTGACACCTTCGTTACACGATCTACGACCACCCAAATGGCGTCGTTCTCCTTTTGCGACCTTGGCAACCCATGCACAAAGTCCATAGTAATGTCGTCGAACTTCCACTTCGGAATAGGCAAGGATTTCAAGAATCCTCCCGGCTTTTGGCATTCCGCCTTCGCCAAGACGCAAGTTTGACACTTCGCAACGTAGAGCGCCACATCCCTTTTCAGTCCTGGCCACCAGAACAATTTCTTAACATCGCGGTACATCTTCATGCTCCCCGGGTGAATTGAGTACTTGGTATGATGCGCCTCGTACAACAATTCCACCCGCAAATTGCCCACGTTTGGGACGCACAGACCACCGTCCTTCCAAAGCAATCCATCCTCAACGACGAATTGGGAATTTGACCCATCCAGAGCTTCAACCATGATCTGCTTCATGTGGTCATCCATATCCAAAGCATGCCGAATCCGATCAGCTAGGTCATATTGGACTTCAGTCCAATTCAATAATGCTTCAGCACTTGATTGCTTGTCTACGCAAGAGATCTCCAACGCTTCTAACTCCCGAACCAACCGCTCGTCATGGAGAGACAGCCAATTGGCTTGAGCTGGGGCCCGGCGACTTAACGCGTCCGCAACCGCATTGCCTTTACCAAGCACGTAGTGGATCTTGAATGTATAGTCCCACAGGAAATCCATCCACCTACGTTATCGCATGTTCAGATCTTTCTGATCCAGCAAATACTTCAGGCTCTTGTGATCGGTGTAGATATCAATCCTCACACCGTACAAATAATGTCTCCACAACTTCAGGGAAAAAATCACGGCCGCTAACTCCAAGTCATGGACCGGATAGTTCCTCTCGTGCACCTTCAGCTGTCTCAAGTTATATGATATAATGCTTCCTTGTTGTAACAGCACACAACCCAAACCACTCCCTGAAGCATCGCTATAAATCTCAAAACCTTCGGTCCCACACGGCGAACTAAGAACTGGCGTCGTGGTCAACCGACACTTTAACTCCTCAAAAGCTCGCGCGCACTCAGGCGTCCAAACGAACTTTTGCTCTTTCCTCGTCAAAGTATTGAGATGTAATGCTATCCGCGAGAAGTTCTCCATGATGCGCCTATAATATCTGGCAAGCCCCAGAAAGCTCCGGACTTCCGCTACCGTAGAAAGATCAGGCCACTCTCGTATCGCAACAATCTTCGCCGGATCCACAGCAATACCCTCTCCACTCACTATATGACCGAGGAATGCCACTGAGGACAACCAAAACTCGCATTTCGAGAACTTGGCGTACAATTGATTCCTACTTAGCGTCTCCAAAATCAAATGAAGATGCCTAAAGTGATCTTCCTCACTCTGCGAGTACACCAAAATATCGTCGATGAAGACGATCACAAAATGGTCCAAGTACTCCCTGAACGTCTGGTTCATCAAATCCATGAACACCGACGGTGCATTAGTCAGCCCAAACGGCATGACCGTAAATTCGTAATGCTCGTATCTTGTACTGAACGCTGTCTTAGGGATATCACTCTCCCTTATCCTCAGCTGATAGTAACCAGACTTGAGATCCAACTTAGAGTACACCGTCGACCCGACCAACTGATCAAAAAGATCATCGATCCTTGGGATTGGGTACTTGTTCTTTTCCATTAGCTTGTTTAACTCCCGATAATCAATACAGAGTCTCAATCTCTCGTCCTTCTTCTTTACAAAGAGGACCGGTACGCTCCAAGGCGATGAACTTGGACGCACAAACCCTTGCCCCAACAACTCTTGAAGTTGCACCTTCAGCTCCGCCATTTCCTTAGGTGCTAGCCGATATGGAGATCGTGACACAGGCTTCGCACCTAGCAATAGCTCCATCGTGAAATCTATCTCCCGTTGAGGCGGGGCTCCAGGAAGATCGGCGGGGAATACATCAGGGTACTCATCTACCACTGAAATACTATCCAATGTAGGCTTTGGCTTTGCAACCTCCACTAGTGTAAAGAACAGCTCTGCACTAGCACGAACCGCCTTCACCACCTGAAGAGCAGACATCAACGTCTTGCTCGACCCTTTCAAGCCCGTAAAAGTCATCTCACGACTTTCTCCCAACTTGACTTACTTGCAACCGCAATCAATATAGGCTTGCTGCTCCGAGAGCCAGTCCATGTCAAATATTACGTCGAACTCCACCAGCGGCAGTAACGACGCTAGCAAATGGAACTCCTGACTTCCAATACGAATCTGAACACCACAGATTCTCTCCGCGCGCATCGAACACCCATTCGGTAACAATACATCTAACTTGTCCTTCGCCATCGAAGAAGGTACTCCGATGCGCGATATGAATCCTTCGGACAAAGAGTATGAAGCTCCCGTATCAAAGAGTGCTCTCGCCGGAAACTCACAAATCAAAACAAATCCTAAACAAGCAGTGGCAAGGTAACACATGCATAACAAGTATTTAAAGAAATTTAACTTGCTACAAATTAAACTGTACCTGTCACCACATCTGCTTGTTTGATGGCCTCCTGTTGGCCAAGATTATAAACTCTTGGTTGAGCCGGAGCATAATGGGACGTATTTGACTCCACCGCCTTGCCCTTATCTTCATAAATTGCTCTCGGCTTCCTTTAGGACTTGGGACGTCCGCTCCAGCAGTCACGGGGAAAGTGACCCGGCTTTCCACAAGTGAAACATGCACCTAGGGTCCGACCCGTAGTCACCCCAGAAGCACCGGAAGAAGGAGCTGGACCCGAAGTCCTAGCCTTCTTAAAGAACTTACGGTACCCAGACTTTGAGTTAGCCGTCACCTTGAACTCAGACTTCTTGTCACCCAAGCTTTTCTTCGCTTGAATATTCTTCATGTCGTTCTCCAAGGACCGGGCCATGTTGACCAGGGTCAAGAAGCCCTGCGTCATCGGTCCTGAGAGTAGTATCCTCAAGTCATCTCTCAAACCTTCATAGAATCGATTTGTTTTGCGCTCCTCATCCGCGATGGTGGAGTTAGCTTACCGACCCAATTGGGTAAACTCATGGAGATACTCATCCACACTACTCTCTCCTTGTACCAACATCTGGAACTCATTCTCCAAAGCTATCCTCTGAGTCGAAGGGAGGTACCTAACCAAGAACAGTCTCGAGAACTCCTCCATTGAGACGTCTGTAAGTTTCCTTCCTCTCAATAGATGCAGCTCCAAACCATCCCACCATAGTCTAGCATCCCCATCCAACAGGAACGTAGCTATAGTGGTCATCTGCCACTCCTCCGTCTTCGTCGCTGTCAAGACTCTCTTCACACGGGAGAGCCAGTCTTCAGCTTGAGATGGGGTTCCCAACCCCGAGAATACCGGAGGATTAAAGCTCATGACATGTTTGCGCTGTCTCTCGGTTGCCCTCCTCGGCACCAACGGTTCCACTGCTACCTGCTCCACTCTTCTCGGCTCAACCTCTGGAAGAGGTACCTTCTCCATCGCAGGAGCAGGATGCTGCATTTGCCTTGCAGGCTGCATATTGATCATGGCAAACACTGCTTCGGCCACCAATCGTATGGTCTCAGCCGATGGAGGTGTTGCAGGAGTATCGTTTGGTGCACTACTAGCCTCAGAAACTCGGCGTTCCGACGGCCCAGCATCGCTTCTGGTCAGCTATAGTGGTACAAAACACCGTTAAGCGACCAAATAAAATTGCAAAATGCAATTACAAGAACGCGCAGGTTCCTCAAACACTTGTATTTTCATTCCTAAGTGGATATTCATGGGTTCTTTTGTTGTTATAACGATGACGCACACACATGTGCTCACCACCCCTTAAAAGAATTCGCCCACGAATTCATTTGAAGCCTGACCGAAACCTGGTTCTGATATCAAATTGTAACACCCCCTATCCGTCACATAGCATATAGCAGTAGGTCCGGCCAGGGCCCGACGCCATATACCACAGACAGACCGAGTGGTTACTCAATGGAAACCATCCAACTAATAACAACGTCCTACACAGAGCATTCTAGCGGAAGCAATTAAAATTGTTGCATTAATAAAGAACCCAACACTAGCATGAATGTCCACTACAAAGCCAACAGGAATGAAGTACAAATACATAAGTATTGGCATTATGGCCTTACAATTGTTTTCCTCAAATTACAAGTTTTTCAAACCTCGGCACACAGGCAGGCCATACATGAATAAAATAAAACACTCAAAATTAGGCCTTCGAGGGACGGCTCAGCAACTTGGGCTTTGGCCCGCTATTTACCGCTTGGCTCCGCAGCACCTGCAAGCACAATCCACCGCAGCGGTGGCAAACCAAAGCAACGGTCAGCAATACTGACCAAATTATAACGATCATGCCCCAAATCGGGGCGGCGATGCTCCTTCCCTGCACTTTATTAACATAACCAAGCAGTATATATATACATTGCATCACAGGCGTTGGTACGCACGGCCACACGCCCCGTGCACTCAGGGCACATTCTCGGTGAACCGGTCAATGTCACGTCAATTTAAGCCATAGACACCCCGGTCTCACCACCGCCACTTTGACGGCCAAACTATGAGCATTTTGTCTTCCCGGCATGGGTCACGTCAATTTAAGCCATAGACTGCCGAAGACCCTCATCTATGCCAACGGCTCACACCGAACGATATAGAACGGGTACGGTTCCGTCTAACCTATGCTCACATCGCAACGACAATTTAAGCCATATGCACGGGTCAAACTTCTCCTGAGTCCCGTTTCCGTTACACACTTCACATAACCCGGTTATGTTCAAGTTGGCTCCCAGGCCACCAAGTTGGCAGAATCACGCGTCTGCCCAGTTTTTCGGGTGCACCTTGGGGTTAATCCCCAAGGCTCCCTGTTGCAATCTACCTCATAGAAAACCCAAAAAACAAACATTCACACGGAGTCTTCTCCGGCCAATTATGCAATGCAACATCACCGATCCAGACCAACTTATCCGAGTAGGCTTCACGCATCATGCATATATTCGTTCTCGATTACGGACTCTACATGTACACAACGGGGACTATTCATGTCTACCCGAAAGAACGCCTCAACTCACCACAAACTCGCGAGGGCGGGCTTCCCTATACAAAAGAAGTAGAGCTTCACATGCTCAAGTAGAGAACCGTTATCTTAGCGTTCTTCCTTGGCGTCATGGAGAAGTATGCGGATGAAAAGCACTGCCCTCTCCTTGCCTCCATAGATCCAAAGTCGGTTCGCGATTTGGAGCTCTGAAGCTCCGTCGGTGGCCGGATCTAGACTTCTTCTTCCTCGTTGCTCTCCCTCTCTTTAGAACTTAGACAGAGAACCAACGAACAGAAGATGAGGGTTTTGAAACCCTTCACTCGGGTATATCCCAATAGGAATAACCTCCAGCCATTGGATTCCAACATAAATAAATGTACGGCTACGATCCAGGTCTGACCTGGAAAAACTGGGCCGAAAACCGCACGGTTCACAAATCGGAGCAGGACACGTCCGCGACAAACTCAAACTGTGTCGGGACATTTAGTCAAGACCCTGCAAAGACCCCTGTGTCGACACTCTGTGTCGACATAGCACACTCTGTGTGGACACCCTGTGTAGACACTCTGTGTCGACACAGCACACTCTATGTCGACACCCTGTGTCGACACAGCAGGCCCTGTGTCGACACAGCAGGCCCTGTGTCGACACAGCAGGCTGTGTGAAACACGCCATAACTCGCCAAGGACACGGACTATGACACGCTCGTGTCCCAGGCCGTGTGACCCCTACCAAATTCTGAACTTGGCTCAAAATGCCACCTGTTGCTCTTATGAGTTTCGGGGCGTTACATCCGCGGATAAGTATTGCTTACGAAAAATGAGATCAAAACAACAGTAGCCTTTTTGAGTAGTTGAATAACCCAAAAATACACACTTGGTGGCATATGAGTCGAGTTTGTCATGAGTGGCGGAAGGAGCGGGCACAAAAGCCGTGCACCCAAAGATACGTAGATGGAGAGGAAACGGATCCTTGCCAGTATAGAGAATGGAGAATGGGGTTTGTCCATGGAGAACCGTGGACGGAATGCGATTAATGAGGTAACAGGAGATGAGAATAGTGTAGCCCCAATAGGAGCGAGAAACCTGCATTTGTGCCATCAGAGTGTGAGCGACATCGAGGAGATGATGGTTTTTGTGTTCCGCCACCCCATTTTGCTATGAGGTATAGACACGATTAGTTTGATGAATAATATCATACTGCATACAGAAAGAAGAGAAAGTAGTACTAATATATTCCTTAGCATTGTCAGAGAGAGATTTTAATAGACATGTCAAACTGACTCTTAATCATATTATAAAATGATGTCCATACAAAAAAGATTTCAGAGCGATCCTTTAAAAGATTCACCCACGTACACTTATAGAAATCAACAAAAAAGGTTACAAAATATGAACTACCCCGACCTATGGTAAGGGTAGGAGCAGGACCCCAGATATCGGAGTGAACAAGATCAAATGGCCGGGAAGATCCACGACCTTGCTTCGGTGGGAAGGACGAGTGGTGATTCTTTAAAAGCTGACAGGCATCACAGTTGAGAGGAGGACTCTGCGGAGGAAGGTGGGGCATAAGTTGACGAAGAAGACGTGGAGGAGCATGACCAAGATGGAGGTGCCACTGGAGAAGATCAGTAGAAGATGAGGAGAAGGCGGATAGTGTGGAAAAATTGTCGAGGAAGTAGTGGTCGTCGCTCTCAGTCCCAGTAGCAATCGTCCGTTTGGAGCCCGGATCCTGAAAAGAACAAGTAGTAGAAGTGAATGTGATGGAGCATTGTAGTTGGTTGCAAAGAGAAGTAACAGATAAAAAGTTGCAAGGGAACTTGGGCACATAGAGGGTGTCCTCCAAGCGAAGAGACGGAGTGACTTGAACCACTCACATTCCATTGACCGGTGAGGGAGAGCCGTCTGCAATAAGGACCGAGGCAAGTGATCATGCTGTTCTAGGAGAGAAAAACATTGCGGATTGCCGGTCATATGATTGGTAGCACCAGAGTCGATCAACCATTTACCTTGAGTACTGACGTGGGCACTACCTGAAGATGTGACCACAGAGGCGGACTGCTTCGAAGAGGAAGTGGAAGCTTCTCCAGATGGTCGAAGATGAGGATGCTTCTTCCAACAGCGATCAACCGTGTGGTCGGTGCAGCCACAGTGAGAGTAGAGAAAGCAGGAAGCACCACGTTCGCTAGATGGGAGGTGGCGGCCACCATAGCCACTTCACTGAGTATGGTGAGCGGAGTTGTCCGGTTGAGGAGGGGAATATAACAGCGGACGTTGTAGCAGAGAGGTAACAGCGACAATACGAGCAGCAGTGGCATCTAGGGTGGGAGACTCCGTTTCGACAAGGATTTGTTGATGGATCATGTCATATGACTCAGGAAGTCACAGAAGATAACACAACCAGAAGCTCCTGGAAGTGTTTGTGTTGCTTAGCGACATCTGCAGAGAAGGGGCGATTTTGGAGAATTTCGGCTCCGAGAGCCTAAATTTGTTGGTAAGCAGCAGCAGGAGACATGGAGGGGCGGGCAAATAGGTCTGCATACAGAGTATAGATGCGGGACGTCTGAGCCCCCTTGGAGTACAGAGCGACGAGATGAAGCTAAGCAGCCTTGACAGTTTCATCATGACGGATGACGGGTAGGCATTCATCAAAGAGGCTATTAGCCAGCCATGTGCGGACAAGAGCGTCACTAGCATCCCAATCATCAAAGAGAGGGGAATCATGCGGAGGAGGGTCATCAGTGAGATGATGAGTTTGCATTGAGAGCGAAGAAGGAAGGTGAAGGAGACACTCCAATCCGGGTAGTTGGGACCGATGAGTTTGGAAACGGTGCCAAGGTTTCCCGAAGGAGTAGGAGGAAGAGCGGCAACGAGAGTAGTGGTGGTAGAGATATCGGAGGTGGCCATAGAAGAGAGCAGCGAGGAGAACAAGTCGCGGCTAGAAGGAGAGGTCGCGGCGACAAAGAGTAGGAAGCGGCTAGAAAAGGAGGGTGTGGCGACTAAGCACAGGTTGCGGCAAGAAGAACGGGTCGCGATGACTTAAGAACTGGTCGCGGCGACGTAGGAAGGGGATGTTGGGGTTCAGCAATGCCTCCGGTGTTGGGAGGTACGACGCGAGGCATTATGGCCCACACTAGTCGAACAGAAGGGTGTGTCCCTTGGGCCTAACTGGCTCCTCGTGGATCCTATCTTGGGTAGCCAGCTACATAAAGGAGTGGTTGTGCCATCCTCAAACAGTCCGGGCTTTTGGGCGAGTTGGTAGCGCCATGTCCCTACAAGTGGTATCAGACGAGGTAACGGGTTCGAAACCCCGGGGTCGTTTCTGGGGGGATTGTTGGGGTTCAGCAATGCCCCCAGTGTTGGGAGGTACGGCGCGGGGCGTTCTGGCCCACAATAGTCGAATAGAAGGGCGTGTCCCCTGGGCCTAACTGGCCACCCCGTAGATCCTACCTTAGGTAGCCAGCTCCATAATGGAGTGGTTGCGCCATCCTCAAACAGTCCGGGCTTTTGGGCGAGTTGGTAGCGTCATGTCCCTCTGATACCACTTGTATGGACATGGCGCTACCAACTCTCCTAAAAGCCCGGATTATTTGAGGACGGCGCAACCACTCCTTTATGGACCTAGCAACCCAAGGCAGGATCCACGGGGCGGCCAGTTAGGCTCAGGGGACACGCCCTTCTGTTTGACTAGTGTGGGACATAGCGTCTCGCGTCGTACCTCTCAACACTGGGGGCATTGCTGAACCCCAACAATCCAACCCAAAAACAACCCCGGGGTTTCGAACCCGTGACCTCCTCTGATACCACTTGTAGGGACATGGAGCTACCAACTCGCTCAAAAGCCCGGACTGTTTGAGGACGGCGCAACCACTCCTTTATGGAGCTTGCTACCCAAGGTAGGATCCACGGGGAGGCCAGTTAGGCCCAGGGGACACGCCCTTCTATTCGACTAGTGTGTGTCATAGTGCCTCGCGCCGTACCTCCCAACACCGGGGGCATTACTGAACCCCAATAGAGGAGCGGCTAGAAAAGGAGGGTGCGGCGACTAAGGACATGTCACTGCAAGAAGAACAGGTCGCGACGACTTAATAATAGTCGCGGCGAGAAGAAAAAGAAATCAAGGAGGTCGCGCACCCAAAGGGCAATGACAAGGAGCGAAAGAAACCGTGCGAACAGGATGAAAGCTGGTGGAAGAAATAAGTCGCGAAGACAGGTCGCGAGAAGAAGAAACAAGCCGCACGGACAGAGAGGGATCATAGATTCAGGAGGAAAAGATCGAGTCCTCTGATACCATGTGCGAACAAAAAACAAACATGCCGAAAATTTGAAGTAACAGATTTTATTATCCAAAAAAAGTGTATATTACAAAGGTATAACCTCCCTTTTATAGAATGAAGGAGATGAGAGAGATTACAAATAAGCAATGTGAGACTAAGGCTCCGTTTGGGGGGACTTATTTTCACCGGTCAAGCGGTCACGACCGCATGAACCGGGACTTAATTAAGGTCCGGTACATGCGGTCATGACCGCTTGACCGGTGAAAATAAGTCCCCCCAAATGGAGCCTAAATAATTACAAGTATATGCGGCTTTACAAATATACAAACCGAACAAGTCGTGCGGTTAGACAAGTAGGCTAACCGCTCGACAACCACCCGAAGGAGAGAACAAGCGTCACAGAGAACAAGCCGCCACAGGAGACTACTAGACAGCCGGTCTCAAAGTCGTCGGAGACAAACTGCCAGACCGCCTGGCCTCCAAACAGCAACAGGTCGGCAGACAGGCTGCTGAGATAAACCGCCAGGCCGCCCGGCCTCCGAACTGCAACAGGCCACCCGGCCTCCATGCCGCAACAAGGTTTTTGTCTCTGTTTATGTTTTCTAATCTGTTTATTAGATTACTATATCTGTTGATTAGATTAGATCAACTTTCAACAACATTCACAGACGACACAACAAATTTATAGTGGTTCCTCAATCTTGGGTACATCCATTATCCCTCTGCGTCTATCTAACAGTGTGTTAGATTCAGCTCTCCCTACAGGGCTCAGCTTCTTAACAACTTATAGCACCGATCCCGCAGGACCACGCAGGTCACACAGACCAACAACTTAGGCATTAAGCTAACCCAGGTCACAAAGACCTATCACCTAGCACAAAGTCAAACACACAGGTCACTAAGACCTCTGCCTTTATAGAACAGGCTTAAAACTCCTGATTCACTAAGAATCTTTACAAAAAAACAGAAGTAAAGAATGATATGTTAAGACACCAGAGAAAGCTCTGTGTCTCCTTCTTTTTGGGCTGAGCATATATCAGATCCAAGATATTGTTGTTGAAGATAATATGTAGGCAATTGAATCTCTCTTCAAACAGCATCATTTTTTCCCTGCAGAACTTGTAGGACTGCTAGCATCAGATCCTGCTGTTGCAGATGGGGATTGCTACAGCTATCTCTTTCCCAACAAGTTTCTCTGTGCAGAACAACTTCTTCAGGCTCGACAAAAATGGCGAGGAAGAAGATGACGTTCAGCCGCACTTTTGTTTTCAGAAAACCTAGACAAGGAATTTACTTCTTGATTTGATGGTCTGATTCTTTATATCTCTGCCTGATTGAGCAGTGGGTCCCACCACCAGGATTGATGGCCGAGATTTAGCCAATCAACCCACACTTTACATTCATTCCCGATTCAACGGCACTTTGCTGTGAGTGGGCCCCAGCACTTAATGATGAAATAATCCTTAGTAATTGCATAAGATGGCAACAGCTGGCCCGCCAACATCTCTGGCAGCATTTCCGCAACATTTGAATTTTGGTTGACTTTTGACTTTGTTGACGTCAGCATGACTCAACATCTGCGTACTTAGCCAAAATTCAATCCTTAGTACCAAAGGCATTGAGTGAGTAGGAATCACTCAACGCCACAACACTTAGACATAATTCTGTCTGTCTAGGTATTGAGCTCGACGAACTCTGGGCTCCGTTCGATGAACGACAAGCTTAGCTCGACAAGAGCATAAAAATCAGTTCGACGAACTGCGGACTCAGTTCGACGATGACTGAGTTCAGTTCTACGAAGCTGAGCTCGACAAAATCATAAAGTCAGTTTGATGAACTGTAAACTTAGCTCGACGTTTTGTTAAACTCAGTTCGACGAACATCAGGCTCTGTTTGACGAACGTTGAGCTTAGGCCGACAAATCTGAGCTTGACCAAAGCCAAGCTAACAACGCGTTTGGACTTAGCCAAAATTCTGCTTCAAGGCGTTGAGACCGTCGAGAGCGTTGAGAGAGCTTGCCTCACTGAACGCTTTTTGTCATAGCAAAAATATTTGTGCCTTGGCGTTGAGACAGTAAGCTCCACTCAACGCCAATTTACTTAACAGAATTTTTGTTATCTGGCGTTGAGAGAGTAAGCTACACTCAACTCCTTTTGCTTTGGCGTTGAGAGAGTAAGCTCCACTCAATGCCAAACTACTTAACAGAATCTTTCTGTTATCCGGCGTTGAGTGAGTAATCTACACTCAACGCCTATGGACTTAGTCAAATTTTTGCTCAACATTCTGTGGAGTTGACTGGCACAGCAACACTCCACGCTTTGAGCTGTATGGCGTTGAGTGAGTCGACCACACTGAACGCTTATGGACTTGGCCACATTTTTAGCCAATTTTTCTAGGCTTAGAATGACTCAGCCTGACTCACAGCCTTTTGTTGTATGGTGTTGAGTGAGTAGACTACACTCAACGCTTTTGTACTTAGCCATCCTTTTTGGCTATCTTTCAGTTAGGCTGATATAGTCTCAACGTCTCAACGGTATATGGCGTTGAGTGAGTAGACTACACTCAACGCAAATTTCTACTAGACAATTATTGAATCCATACCTCTGGCGTTGAGTGAGTTTGCTTCACACAACGCCTGTGGACTTAGTCGATTTTTGTGTTATGTCCAGCAACCACTTCTTGTGTCCACATGACCAATCAATATGATATGGACTAACCTGCACTCAAGAACTCAAATGCACATCAAATACATTTGATGTGTATGATATTGACCTATTTGACTTCTCACAAATCAGGGACATTGGGAATAATGGACCCAACAGATATGTTTTCACCATTTTGCCCCTACGGGTCTGTCTGTAGCGAGTTAGAACAGCGGAGTTGCGCTATTGGCATACCTAGTTGGGTTGCACACAGCTGTTCAAAACATCGGAGATTGGCTATTTGCAAACCGTTTTCAGAAGTCTATAACTAGACCCAAGGGGGTACCTCAGAAGGCATGCTTATTTGTGCCCCGGTCTTCTTGCGCTTTCTGAGGTATCCTTAGCTCGGCATCTGGCTAGGGAGGGGAAGTGCTCTAAGATCTTTCGGGGTGTGGTGGGACCTCCACGACGAGCCCTTGGGTTTGTCCCTTGTTCTTTTTCCTTTGTTGTTTAGCTCGTGGGAGGGAAGTAAGTGCGCGATCACCCCTTCCCCAAGGGTGAACCCACCGGCGGCTATATATATATTCGCAAACCTGGGATTTCTTTGTCCTTCCCCATAGTTGATCTTGTTGAGATGCCTCTCTCCAAAGAGCTCCGGGAGAAGATTAGCCGTGCCCGCGAGCTCAACGCCGCTCGCTCTAGTTAGAGTGTCTCCCAGTGCAGCACTACACGAGCAGTCCAAGCCCAATCCTTCCAAGAAGACCAAGCCCATCCTGAAGGATGTCGAATCCATCTACCGTGACCTAGAGTCCATCTTGTCTCCCAGGCTCGCCTCCTCGAAACTGGTTGCCGACACAAAGGGGAAAATGGCCATCAGTATTCCCGCCGAGCCTGAATGTTGTCAGACCGATGTCGAGTCCTCCATGTCACGAATCCACGCTCTGCCCGACGACCCGCGACCTCAGACTCCCCACGACACTCGCCTGCGGACCAAATCACCTCCCTTCGGGACCACAGGTTTGGACTCGATGAATTCTAAGTCACCAGCTCGCACTCCTTCACAGCACTCGCACATACACCTGGGCTCGCGGGGGAAAGGGTCGGGGGCATCTCGGTTCCCAACTTCAACCTCATTTCCTAGGGGGTCCACCCCTGGTCGCTATAAGAAATTGGCTTTTCCGCCTTCGCATACCCTCCAGGAATTGCCGAGCTTATCCCGTAAGCCCCATTTTTACTAGAATATTCTGCCTCGCCAACTTTGCTGCGCTCGCACCTTTCTATCAGTTGATTATTCTTGCAGGTTTCCCTACTCCATCTAAGGTCTAGGAATCTTTTGAACAAGCCCGCCACTCACCACCCCCTGACCCCCGGATGGAAAGCTTCGTGGACAAGTCGCTGGATCTTGCCGAGCTGAAGCGGTGGATGGTAGAAGTGCTGAAGAAGCAGGATGCTACCCTGCGCCAACTTCGAGCAGACGACGCCTACCGCGAGCAGAGGCTACAGGCGCAAGAGCGGGACTATGTACTACTCCCTGATAAGATGGAGCACAGCTTGGCGAGCGAGATGATGTCCCCCACACCAGTCATGCAGAGGATCAATGAGAACCTACAGGCCTTCAACCGGGACCTGGGCCTAGTACACGAGTTCCTTACCCCGCGTCGACCTCCGTGGATGGGGGCGCGAGGCCGGGGTAGATGGAAATGGCTCCCTAGCTGAGCCTACCGGCCCTCGCCCCCAGCACCCCATCTCGTGCAGGCTGACCGAACTACTTCTACTTGCTAAGAACTTCTTTATTTTCGGGGCTGCGATAGTCCCTGTCTGTAATAACTTAAAACAATTTTTAGAATTTTGTATGCTATTGGAAATAATAAGATGTGTCAACTAGATCTTTGCTCGCACTAGGATAGGTCAGGTTGCCAGATTGGCGAGCTGGGGCTGGCGAGTTATGGCTGGCGAGCAGGGGTCGGGGAGCTGGTATGACCGGTCATCTTGGCCATAAATTATGTTTTCTATAAATAGGCCCCCTCACCAAACCCCTGGCCCATCGCCTTTGTTGCATTCAGACCCCTCCTTGTTAGCTTCTCTCTACCTGTTCTCGCACCCCAACCCCTTTCGCGAGCATGGGCAAAACACGACCTGATGTCGATGGGCACTCTAAGTGTGCTCGGGAATTTGTGGAATACTATTTCTTTGATGGAAACAACAC
Source organism: Platanthera guangdongensis (assembly GCA_039583875.1). Taxonomy (NCBI): domain Eukaryota; kingdom Viridiplantae; phylum Streptophyta; class Magnoliopsida; order Asparagales; family Orchidaceae; genus Platanthera; species Platanthera guangdongensis. The sequence continues at coordinate 7,190,751 of CM077160.1, read as the reverse complement.
TGAGCGCGAGCTCGCCGCCTTCAAAACAGAATACCTGCCCCCGGCTACGCCGCGCACCGACCCGCAGAGGGCGAGGCCATCAACACTTTCTACCGGGATGTGCTTGTCTTCCCCATCTCGTACTTCGAGGTGGTGTTGCGCCTCCCCCTCTGGCCGGAAATCCGCCAGATCCTCAAGTGCTTCGGTGCGGTGCTCGCGCAGTTGAACCCAAACGTGATCGCTATGATTGTCATGTTTGCCTGTCACCTCCGACGCGAGCGGATTGAGTTCAACCTCACCGTCTTACGCAAACTCTTCACTTACCGCGCGATCGGGCTCGCACATCAAGGTTCGCGAGACCGCGAACAAAAACCATTACTGGGTATCCAAGATCGCCTTCATCAAGGGCAACCTGGGCAACATACCCTTCTACCCCCAGCAGAAGAGCGAGGAGCTACACCGGCCTCTCATGTTATCTGGTGATGACGCCGAGCTGCACAAGTCCTTCCGGGAGAAGGACTTCGAGGTCGCATTCCTTCGAAGGGGCCTCGACTCGCTCCTCCCTGTCCTCCCCGGTGATGGTACACTTGCACCTTCAATTTTTGATGGGCTCGCCTATGATAATTACTTTTCTAACTCCAAGTCATTTCCTGTAGGGGAGCGAACAATTCTCGGGCATCCGCCTCATGCGGGCTCGGTACCCGGCCCGGACCCGCTCGTGCTCGAGCGGGAAGCAGCGCGGCCTGTCGAGGTGAGCTGGAGTTAGGTGGACCCTCCTCCAGCCGGAAACGACTGGGCCTCCAAGGGTCCAGCTCGCCTCTCCGCTCCCTGCCGTGAAAGAGTAACGCGGCGGTGGTCTCCTAGGGGGAACAACAACAAGAAGAAGAAGAAGTTTGGGGGAGACCATAACAACAACAACAAAAACAAATCTACATCAGCTCGCTGGAGTCCACCCCCGAAGGATCTCCAGTGAGCTCGCTGAAGGGCTCGCCATAGAAAGGCCACGGGGTGGAGAGCCCTCTCCTCCTGCTGCAATGGAAGCCGCGGCCCGCGAGCCTGTCCTGCCGAAGAGCCATCCACTCTTCGACCTTGGGGGGAAGCAAAAGGACTCGGCCGGCGAGCCGATGGTCTGGTGGGATGAGGAGGCACATAGGATCTCCATCTCCTCCCTCCATCCCTCCCGGTTAGGTCACCAACCCCCCTCGGGTCATGCCTACACTCTTGGCTTCATCTTGTATGGCCGCAAGGATTTTTAGGCCTATAATGGCATGACCCTGCGCCATCTCGGCCATGAGGGATTGCAGGCCCAAATGTGGGCCCTGGAGATGCACCACATGGTGGTCCATCGAGGCTTCAACCTTAACAACCTCCGGCTGAAAGCCGATCATGAGCGGGACCTCGCCAAGGATAATGTTGTCGGTCTGGAGAAGCGACTGCAGGTCATCGAGAACCTCCTCGCAAAGACCGTCGGCGGAAGGTAAGCGCTGGCTACCCCTTTCCTTTTTTTACTTGGGATTTTTCATGAATATAAATCTTACCTTGCCCTTCTTTCCAGGATGCCGAAGTCGCGGGTAGGATGCGTGCTCGCGCCACCGAGCTGGAGGCTCGCGTTGCCGAGCTAGAGAAGGAGAATGTGAAACTAAAGGGGGGAATGAGGGGCTCCAGAGCGATCTCATCCGCCTGAAGGACATCTTCTTGCCCCAGGATGGAGGCGATCCGGGCATCCCCCCTAAGTGATCGAAGGTCTATGGCGAGGCTGAGGTCGTCGAGAAGCTGTGGATCAACTCAATTAGCACCTTCGACTACACCCTCCAGATGATGAAAGATATGGAGGTGTTGGTGGAGGGATGCAGCGCGATCACAGCAAGGGACCTCATGCCGAACCTATTCCCGCCGGCCACCCTCCCAGCTAGAAGGAGGAAAGCTTCGAGTCCCTCTTCAAGGATGTCAAGGACTACAAGGACGGTCGTACATCCGAAGGCGAGGAGAGCGAGGACCATCCGTCGGGAGGGGAGGGCGAGAGCTGTCTCGCGCCTCTAGCTTCTTCTTTTTTTTGTTTTTTCTTCCACTTTAATTCCTCGCCCTCTTTTTTGTAATCTCGCCAAGGCGAGCACCCCCTTTTGTAACTCGATGTATTAATGAAAAGGATTGGCCCAGAATTATTTCTTCTCTTTCTTTCCTCTTTTTTTTAACTTTCATTGCGACGTTCTTTCCTGCAAGTTGCCCTCTCCCATTGGGCGAGCTCACCAGGGTGGAGCGAGCTGATAGAATGCGATTGAGCTAGGATTCGTGCTCGCGGAGAGGCCTTGAGAGCTCGCCAACCCCGGACAGTCAACAGGTGGAATACTCATCGCGCTAGGCTCGCGACTATCCAGCTCACCCACAAGCTACCTTCTTTCTTGCCAACGTCAAGATGAAGTCGTTAGAAATTCACAAGTAAAATTTTAGGAGGGTAGAAATATACCACCGAGGATCGCCTCCTCTTGCATTCCTCAGTAGATGCCGAGACCTCAGCTCGCCATCCCCTTTGCTCTGCATTCAGATATTCACCCCATGGAGGTCAGGCCAGTCACTTGCCGAGCTGGATCCGCGAAGTCTCGGCTCGCTTGCGGCGGCCCTTCTTCTATGAGACTTGGAAAAAAGCCAAGAATCTTCCTGAATCTCCCAAGTAAAATTTTGGCGGGCTTGAGTGTAACTGATGATGATAGTCCTGGCTTGCTGTCCTGTCAGGGTCTTGGCTCACCCTACCCGGCACGCTTGGGGATTGTCGAGCTCAACCGCTTGTTGTCCCCGCGATCTTTGTCTCCGAAGCTTGAATTCTTTGGTCCCCAACTTTATATATCATCATATCCATTTGAATTCCTGGGTCCCCAACTTTAGATATCATCATATCCATTGAGAAACCCATCCATGTCAGCTAGATAGAATCCTGACAGCGGTAACATGCCATCCATCAACCTCCAGGCACTACCACCAGCACAATCAGCTAGATCGAGAAAAACTTTCCATCAATCAACCTCCGGGCGCTACCACCGGCCCAATCAGCTAGGTGAGAGCCTGACGGTGGGTGTTGAGCATCAACCGATCTCATCCCTCCAGGGTAATAACGACGTCACTTGAGGATCCCAGCCCTACCAGCTAGGTGGAAGCCAGACAGAGGGAGCATCTCGGGACCTAACCCCAGAGAGAGAAGAACTTTCCATCAATCAACTTTTGGGCACTACCACCAGCCTATTCAGCTAGGTGAGAGTCTGATGGTGGGTGTTGAGCATCAATCGGTCTCTGCCCTCCAGGGTCATAATGACGTCACCTGAGGATCCCGGCCCTTCTAGATAGGTGGAAGCCTGAAAGCGGGAGCATCTCGGGACCTAACCCCAAAGCGAGAAAAAATTTTCATCAATCAACCTCCGGGAGCTACTACCGACCCAATCAGTTAGATGAGAGCCTGACTGCAGTGTTGAGCATCAACCGGTCTCAGACCTCCAGGGTCATAACGACGTCACCTGAGGATCCCGACCCTGCCAGCTAGGTGGAAGCCTAGGCAGCCGGAGCATCTCGGGACCTAACCCTAGAGCGAAAAAACTTTCCGTCAATCAACCTCCGGGCAATACCACCGGCCCAATCAACTAGGTGATAGCCTGACGGCAGGCGTTGAGCATCAACCGATCTCAGCCCTCCAGGATCATAATGATGTCACCTGAGGCTCCCGGCCCTGCTAGCTAGGTGGAAGCCTGACAGCGGGAGCATCTCGGGAACGATAGATACACTACTCTCATGCCTCTGGTTACAAACATCGCTGATCAATTAGACTAGATGCTTCAAGTGGCCTATAGCATTGTTTGTCTTTGGAAAGATCAACGGAGTTGTAGGACCCGCAAAAGCACGATTGAAAGTACCATAGAGTATTCGACTATTACAGTCATGAGATGATCGAAGAGACAAGGCTACACTTGATCTCCATTTCTTGTCAAGCAAAAATCATTGTAACTGTAATGTACCATTAACGAAGCACAGTAGAGCTAACACATAGGACCTCCCTTGATGCACGCTTTGTGTTAGATACCGGCCAGGATCCAAAGTACCGTAATCATCTGCACGAGAGTTGGACTGCTCCCACTACACATACACGAACACTCCCCACTATATGTGGTCATCGTGGCCTTACGACAGAGTCCAACCTCGATGGGGCCCAAGCAAGACTCGGCAATATTTCGGTGGTTCAGTGATCTCTTTGGCAAAAAGAAAATAGAGGAGGAAGCACTCCAAAAAGGGAAATGTGTCAGTATGAGCTCTCTGACGTAAAATTTATTGAAATGAATGAAAGAAACACTCAAAAGTGCTTTAAAGAGAAAATATTTGAAGAATGTAAAGTAGAAACAACTGGCAAGTATCGTGAGAAGTTTTTTGGAACTGCGATGTCCTTTTCACTTCAGAATAGTCTTCCAAGGGAGCCCTCGTCATCGGCATCAATGGTCTCGTCAATAATGAGGTTAGGGTAATTGTTGATTTGGCTCACTCGAGCAGCAAGGTATGTTTGCTACTTCTTTGCCTTTTGAAGTAGACGGATCAGAGTGGCCATGCTTCAGGAACAAGTCGCGCATCTTACCCTACCTCAGCATTTTCTGCACCAGTTGACGAAGTGCTCGACAGTTTTTCAGTTGAATGTCCGCCTTCTTTGTGATACTCACAGAATAGGTATGAACCTTTTTATTTTTGATCTGCTGGCTGGTAAGGCCTTTTGTAATTATCCTTACCCTTCATGACTTGGCTTACTTCTTGCATGGCTTCATCCAGTTCAGATTCTAGCAAGTCATCATCTTGCTGCTGATGAACCGAAGCAGCTTACGGAGCTGGGGCTAGTAATAGTAACAATTGATCTCGGGCACGATCCTGGCCCGGGAAGGAGTGTCGATGACCTTGAAATCTTCTTCCCTTCCTTGAGTGGGATGGAAAATCTTTTCGAGGAGACCTCAGAGGTTTCTTGTAAGAAGAAGAAGAATCTTTTTTCGCCACAAGCTTGGAGATGAAGCTGAGATTGCTCTTCTCACCTCGAATGTATGAGTTGGCTAAGCCAATCAACTCTTGATATGTCCTTGGTGCTCGGACATTAGCCTCAAACTTAAGTGGTCCTTCACGCAGACCATGTATTAGAGCCACCTGATACATTTCTTGATCGACGATCTCAATGTCCAAAATCTCTTTCTGGAAATGATCCACAAAATGAGAACAAGTCTCGTTCTCTCGTTGTCTGATCTCAAAAAGGGCTTTCGGACTGCCCTTTCTCTTTGTAGAGGTAGAAAATCTGAGCAGAAACTCTCTTCGCAAATCATCAAAGGAAGTGATGGACTAAGGACTCCATAGAACCAATCCCTCACTTCTCCATCAAAGGTTGTTAAAAAAGTTTGCATTTGGTAGCATCTGAAAGGGTCTTGAGAGCTACGACTGATTCAAAAGCTTGAAGGTGATTCATTGGATCAGTCTCTCCAATGTAAATTGGCAACCACGACTCTCTGATGTTAGTTGGAGTTGGCTCATGTCGAACACACTCTGAAAATGGTGACGGCTCTTCCTGCTCCCCTACAGCATAAGGAAAAAAGGGAGCATAAGTTGTAGCTGTATAAGGAGCAGGAGGACAGAAGGGAAAAGCAACTGTGGGAGGAGCAAAGGCAGGAACTAAAGTGTAGGGATGACTTCCCTGAAAATTTAGAAATCTTGTTGGACTTCCTCGGGCAGCTTCCCTGAAGAATTTTTGACGAGCAGCAAACTCATCATTTTGAGACCGCAAAGTGGCTGCAGGCCCTTGCGGAAAGGTTGGTGGGTAAACAGGAGGATAGACTGGCGGATAGGTCGGAGCATAAGTTTGAGGATTCTCCAATATGGGTGTTGGATTGACTGGAGGAACTGGTGCTGCTGCAGATTGCACCTCTAAGCGCTGCATGAGAGAAGCAAGAGTACGGTTGATTGCCTGAAATTGTTGGGCGGTTTCCTGTCGCGATTTCTCCAAGGCTTCCCAGAGAGGATCTTCACTAGGACTTGAAGGAGCAAGGTTCTTGTCTAGTTGACGATCTTTCATTGCTAGCTGCTGGATTTCACCGTCTATTCGAGATATGAAGGTCGCGTGTTATGCACGAAAATGGACGGCGGCACCAGCAGCTAACGGGTGTTCAGTCTTACGGGCAAGGTGGAGGAGAAGGTTATGGTGATAGAGGAGATGTTGTTGAGTATGCGGTGAATAGCAGGGAAGGTTGATCAGGAACTGTCAAGCAGACTGTTACTTTGATGGTTAGGTTTTGAAGGTTGATGTCGATAGAGGAGAGGAGAGGAGAGGAGAAGAGGGGTCGCTTGCAGCGGAAACAGCAGACTTCGCCCGTCACGGCTTAAACGTCACTCTTGTGACGAGCTTTCCTTGGATTATAATTCAGTGTTACATGAGAAAGTAAAGGGTACAAGGGGAAGCTGGCGGCTAAAGGAAAGAAGTTTCCAGAGGCCGCACGGTTTGACCAAAGAGGCCGGCAGACCGCACGGACTGTTGATCTCGAGCTCATAAAATAAGGCAGAGCGGGCCGCGCGATCAAGCCTGGAGGACCACTGAGGTCGCTGAAGGCCAAAGCCGAGAAATAGGTCGGGAAGACTTAACCGCGCGGACTGGGAAGTTTTGTTTGCAGGCTCTACTGCGTTGGTTGGTCCTTGACAGTTCGCGTCGACTGTCATGTCTAACCTCACAATGAGAGGTATGGGGGGTTATTTATAGGCCTGAGGAAGTAACGGTCTTAGTAATGTTACCCCTGGTACGTCAGTGAGTTGTGCGAGTAGACATGGAGTCTGCCGAGTCCACGCCGAGTTGTGCAGATGCCTTCTTGAACTGATCTGCTATTGGCGGACTAGTGCGAGTCCCCCTCTGATTCACTAAGCGAGCCCTCTTCAAGCTATATGAGCTGAGGTGCCTGCTGCTGGGAAGTGGTCAGTGCTGGAAAGCTGGAGTGCTCTTGGCGGACTGCGCAATGAGTCCGTCTAGCTCGCGGCGGACAGGTTGAGTCCACCTCTACTGTTGGATGGAGACGAGTCCGCCGCCTTCTGTCGAATAGAAGGAGCAGGTAACCTGTTGCTGGAGGCTTGTCCCCCTTGCTGAGCAACACTAGCCTGGCGACCTGGCAAACTGAATAGAGCAGGTCGTGCATGTTGTTGGATGAAACATCCACCTCCTCCTTGCGGGCTGGAGTTGAGTCCGCTGGATGTTGTGCGGGTTGACGGAGAGCTGGAGGAAGGATCAAGTCCACCTCCCTTAGGCAGACTGAAGATCGAGTCTGCCACCTTCTGCTGAATAGAAGGCGCAGGTTGCCCTTGCTGGTGGAGCGAGTTCATCTCCTGTTGGATGGACAGGCTTGTCGCCCCTGCTAGGCGGCCTGACACTTGTCACTTGGGCGACCTGGGGGGTTGTCTGAGCGACCTGAAGCTTGTCGCTCTGTTGGGCGACCTGAAGGCAGGTCGCATAATTCTTGGCGGACTGGGATGTTGCTGAGAGCTCAGTACGCGCCTATAGAAAGGGTGGTTGCCTAGCGATAACATAGCCTTGCTAGCCGGGAGACCTGAAGAGCCGACCGCGCCTCTTGTTGGGCGTGCGGTTACCGAGCGGTCTGGGCGGATAGCAATGCAATTCTGCCACCTAGTTGGGTAGTCCACACCTGTTGGAATAGAATAACTATTGCGCGGGTAGCCGATCTAACCGCGTGGACTGCAGAGGTGGACTGCGGAAGCAGTCCGCAGCCCCTGCAGAACATGCGGCTACTGCGTGACCTGGGCGGTCAGACCTGAAAGACCGCCCTAGCCGCGCGGCCTGAGCGGACAGAAGAAGAGTCTGTCCGCCAGACCCAAAGAGGGCTGAGACAGGCTGCGATCTCCAGGGGAACCTGGAGCAGGCCACGACTTGCGAGCTAGCTACCTTAGGGAGGGATCGCCGATTTCTGAGTTAACAGATATGTCTAAGGCCTTAAGGCCAAGACTACTTGTTGGTGTTATTTCACTTTGTAGTGTGGTGGACATTAATGTTTAAATAATTAAAATTCTTTTCTTAGTATTTATCTTTGATGTGCGCAATTTTGGTTGAATGTTCTATATAGCACTAAGTAATGCTTAGCTTGTGCGCTTAATATGGCTTGGGTCCCAACCGGACGTACTAGTATATTGTTTGTTACACGCTGGATGTTACAATTTTGTATCAGAGCACGGTATCGATCTGTTGTTGTTCGAATTTGGGGACAAATTCTTTTTAAAGGGTGAAGTGCACTTGTAGCATGTCACCTTAGAGCGTCTAAAAAATAATTATTGTCCACTTAGAAATTAAAAACACACTTGTTTAACATATTGTTTGCGGAACCTGAGCATTCCATGCTTGTTGTTTGTTATGTTTTTTGTCACTATATTGTGTGTTGCACGATTATAGGTGACTGGGAGTGGAGTGGGACAACCCCATCACTCGGCTGAAAGTAGTGCATCTATTGAGATGCTAACAACACCTTTTGTTGAAACTATTTGGTTGGCTGTTGAAGTAGTCTTTACGATGTTCAAGGCACAGCAAGGTGGGCATGTACGACCTCCTACCCCTATGGTGGCCCTAGTACCAGTTAATGTAATTGAGCTAGCCGTTGTGAAGCAAACCTCTAACCAACATTTAAAGCACTTTCTGGGCCTCAACCCTCCATTGTTCTAAGGGGCATAATCCCCAACAGAAGCTGAAAATTGGCTCTCTAGGATCAAGAGAACCCTAACACCTACGGACACAGAGAAAGCAAATAGTCACCCTACCCACCTTCATTCTAACTGGAGAGGCGAGTCTTTGGTGGGAAGATTTGGAAGCTCATAGGTATGCGGAAACAAATATTTCCAAATTCTCGTGGGAGAATTCTATGAGACTTTCCTACAATGTTATGTTCCTTTTGCTCGATGCATTGCGCTGATGAACCAGTTCTTGAGTCTTACTCATGGTAATTGTTCAGTGGACAATTACTTCCATGATTTTACTAGGCAGAGTTATTATGCTGGAACAATGCTACTGTAAAACTCTCCTCTCGGAACACGACATGGTCAATGTAAGCCTTATGCCTAGAACAGCCGTCTTGCGGTAGCGTCATCACACGGTCTAACAAGTACAACAAAACATCTATCATGTCAACTAATAACCAATATGGCAAGCCACCCCATCAATAAATGAAAGCAAAATTCCATGATCTACAATAAATATAAATATCCAAAAAATAAGACAAACAAAACAGAAAGCTACAAGATATTCCTGGATATTAGAGTACAAAATGCTCATATGCTACATCAATCTCTCAAAAGAAAATCTCACATCCGTAACAGAAAGCTGCATTGGTAATATAGTATCAAGTCATGTCTCCCTGACCTGGCTGTCCTCCTGCACGGGGTATTGTTGTTGCTGCTCCTGCGGGTTGTGATCCTTAAAAGGGTGGTGTATATAGCAAAACAGGTAGCCAGAACGATGAGCTAAATTTAGCAATTACTATATTAGCATTACTATAAGAGATAGGTAAGCACATGTATAGTATGAAATAGGTAATCACATGTATAGTGTAGCACAACTAATCTAGCAAGGTAAATAGCACGAAGAATAAAAAATTGAATTGAACTTAACTTATAAGGATGCACATACAAGCTTATAAGTTAAGAATCTGGTACAACAAATAGTAACTCATCATATAAAAATGTCTATACAAATTTATATGACGAGTATCTTCATATGGTGCAATGCATTGCAATGAATGTATGTATGATGACTCACTCATTCTTACACATGCACTATGATTTGTTATGTCGATATAGACCTTAGTTCCCGCTTTTTGAGGGTAGCTAACCACTCAGACGCCTCCCGTCGTGGCCAGACGGAGACAGTGGAATGAGTTTCTCCACTACTAGGTGGGTATACACATTACCATACCTAAGCCTCGCATATGCCTCAACACTAAGAATCAAGCACCGAATCCTCTTCGTACTACGACACAGAAGGGGTCTTTGGAAAGCAAGCACCAAATAGCCCAGCCCAACTGGCCTAGATGGCACGGAAGGGGTCTTTAGGAAGTCAGAACCAAAGAGCCCATCCCAACCGGCCAGAGGCTATCCGCCAGCTTCCGTTGGTGTGAAGACCGGTAAATTCGTAGACCCACCACAAGTAATCCTCTCACTGGAATCAATATGAAACTTTGTATTCCAACACACCCATGAGTTTCCATGATTAACTCGTGCTATTAAGCATCCAAGGGCTCTCAAGCAAGTCTTTTAATATACATATATATAGCCATTACAAAGTACCCAAGGACTACCAATTGGGTCCTTATCATAACATGCCAGGATATAAACATATCATTTGTTCTACACAACATTATCACTGCCACCGTAATAGTTGTCCTAACTCTAGCAATCAGAGTGTAAGTCATGGGAATAACTTCTAATGATCATATATGACTACCTGTGAGTTTAGAGATTTATATGTTCACTAGTGAGGTTTGCCCAAATATGTATATTAGTCGTTTCCAATCCTCATGCAAGAGTCACAACATGCCCGAGGATATAATTGAATTCATAAAGAGTAGTAAATCTCAATATAAGCATGTTTCTGAATTCCCGATCTAAATGGCCATCTTTACTAATTCATGTTTAGCATAATATTTTATAACAAAATATTTTAATAAGGAATCGTTTCCAAACCAAATCTTCCAAAATTTCTACCATAGCTCACAGTTAATATTTTGATCATTCCCACCAAATTTTAGGCTCATTAGGTTCTGTAATAATTATTTATGACACAATATATTTTTAGATTATGACTGACAAATTCACAACAAATATATATCCAAAAATTATAAAACTTCATAGGGTGTCCCCAATATCATCAAACATAAAACTACCAAATTTCACAAGCATCCAATGAATATTTTGAGAGAAATTCATAAAACATCAAAACTCTGTACGTATGCATCACTGTTTACTAAAATAGGATTTTTGGGAGCTACAATATATAAAAATAATGTTATAACCCATTCTAGAAAGGTATTTCCAAGGGCTACAACTTTTATGTAGAGTCCGAGGTCCATATGTATGTGCATCATGCTTAAAACAAGCTCGGAACCCTGCTATGTGAAACTGCACAGAAAATGTCCAGGACTTAAGGTATATTTGTCGACGACACATCAAATTCGATTTGAGTTTAGGGAGCTACATAGATCTCCAAAAATTGCATAACCAATCTTTGAAAAGGTCTTTCCGAGAGATACAACTTTCATGTTGAGACTGAGTCTGAATCTGGCTGGATCAAGCTTAAAAAGAAGCTTGAAGTCAGTCGTATGCACAAGATAGATTATGTTTATAAAATAAATAACAGATCTTGTGGAGACCTTGAAGCATATCTAATAGAGGATGTTCATCTTCTTCCTCCAGCCAATGGTCAAGATAAGACTAGCTTTCTCCCCTCCAATACTCCCCCAATATACCATCAGTCTTCACGAGATCAAGTTTAACAACTTCGTATTGAAGAGAGGAGTTGATTGAAGTCATTTTCTCGGCGAACGATGTCCCAGAACGGAAGTTCTAGCATGGTCTCTTCCTATAAAATTCCATGGATCTCACTAAAATTGAGCTCTCTTGAGCCCAATGTCTCTCCTATTTTCAGATCTAAAGATCTAGCACTAAGGTAGAGGAGAGGAAGTCACTTGATTCATGGCCATGGATCAGGTTTGTCTTCTTGATGACATGGTGTCAGTCGGCTAAGCTCCAAGGTCACGTGCATGACTTGGGTAGGGTCACGCCCGTGTACTTCATGTATTGATATTTCATACAGTCGATATCCCAAGTCATGCCCGTGACCTGGGTGAAGTCATGCCCGTAAATTAGTAGGATTGCGCCCGTGACCTTGGTGAAGTCACGCCCGTGACCTTGGGATTTTTCTCTTCATTCAAATTTTATAGTTTTGTTTATTCAGTCATGTTTGTCTTATCCCATTCTTAATCACCTCAAAGTCCTTAGTTTACTCCTTACTCTAAGTCAACCCATTGTGATACATGTCGCTCAAGGAGTTTAGTTTGAAATGGGACGTTACAGATAGAAGATGAGGAAAAGAAAACAAACAAGTTCTATGAAGGTCTGCAAGATGACTTGAGGCTTCCACTAGCAGGCCCGATGACGTTGGGTTTTCTTAACTTGGTGAACATAGCCAGATCATTGGAACTCGATGTGAAAAGAGTCCAAAGCAAGCAAGGCTTGGAACTGAAGAATCTTGAGTACAAAGGGCCGACCTTTTCAAAGTCTGGGTATAGAAGGAAAAAAGTTCAGGTTTTTGGGGCCAGCTCGCTTTATTGTGTCGGGAGTGACGATTGGATGAGGTCCATTGACATACTTCACATGGGGCAAAGTAGGACACTATACATGAGACTGTCGAAGTGGTCCTCCGAAGGTGGACAATAGAGCATTGGAATATGCCAAAAAATCGGGTGCTTCTTATATTAAGAAGGGGAGAGCAGTGAAGTCGTCTACATCCCAGTATCCTCCAACTCAACCAAGAGTCTATTCTTTTGATCAACAAGTAGCCATACATCAAAGCAACATTGTGATAGGTATGATTTAGTATTTACCCTGTATAACTTTTATACTTTATACCTTGTGTACGACTGTTTGTATGAGACTTCATCTTAATACATAACTATCTGGCAAGAGATCTCATTGACATTGGAGCATCTCCCTCTTATTTGTCTGAGGCCTTTGTATTTTGTATCAGAGTGGATTATTTCATCTCAAAGGATAGATTGGATGTAATTCTACCAAATGGGTGCAGGATGAGTGTGGATAGAAGTTGCTACATAAAGGTGCAGTTATCAAGTAAAGATTTTGACTTAGAAGCGTCATGCTATTGATATCTGAGTTCAATGTGATCTATGACATGGACTTACTATCCAAGCAGTGTGCTTGCATCGATTGCAATCTGAAGGAAGTCACATTAGGGTGAAACACTGAATGCAAGACTATATTTTCTAGTATGCAAGGACCAAGTAAGATATTATTGTCAGCTCTCCAAGTAGTCAAGGCGGTTCAGAAAGGCGCATAGTTGTTCTTTGCGATGTTGGAGGCTTTCGAGCCTAAGCCCAGTTTGAATGAGGTTCTAGTCGTAGCAGATTTTCCTGACATGTTCTCAAATGATCTTTCTAGGGACCCTCTTCAACGAGAGATAGAACTCTCTATTGAGCTTGTCATAGGTGCCAAATGTGTGTTACGCTTACCGTACCAAATTGCATCAAAGTAAATGGTAGAGTTGAAAGTTCTGTTACAAGAATTGTTAAAGCAAGGTTATATACATCCAAGTTCATCCCCTTAGAGTGCGCCAGTCCTCTTTGTGAAGAAGAAGTACAAAATCTTGCGTCTATGTATCGACAACCGAGAATTGAATAAGTGGATGGAGAAGAACAAATATCTAATTCCAAGAATCGATGATTTGTTCAATCAGCTTGTTAGATTGACTATGTATTCAAAGCTAGATTTGAAGTCCAGGTATTACTAGTTGAGGATCGGGGAATGTAATGTACCACCTCCATCCATTACATGATATATAATAGAAGGTCCGGTCGGGGCCCCACACCATATGCCACAAACAGGCGGCGAAGTTACGAGTTAATATCGGAGTTCTGCATCCTAACACAGAGCATTCTAGCAGAAGCTTTTAAGTTGATTGAACTCAGCTCATCAGAATGTCCACAACATATAAATTAGCATTTATATATATCCATCACGAAGGAATGGCCCCAAATACACAACAGGTTTGGCCTTATGGCCTTACAGTTACACTTGATACATATGATTTCCATACATCGGCACGCAGGCTAGCCACACATGAAAAGACTTTCATATGATGTTCTTTGGCCTTCAAGGGCCAGCTTAGCAACAACAGTAGAAACATCAATGACATCAGCCCCCTATTTTCCGCTCATCTCTCCTGCACCTGCACGGGACAATCCACCGTACGGTGGTAAACAAGGCAACGGTCAGCATTCAGCTGACCAATTTATAACGACCCACCACTTACCCGGGGTAGTGGCATTCCTTCCCTACATGCATAGCATTTCACAAGAAGATATAGCACACAATGTGCACTCATGCACAATCAATAGATCACAAACGTTGCCCATATGGCCCAACGCTCCATGCACTCAGGGAATATTATTGGTGTACCAGATAAACCAGTCACCCACCGCCATTCAAGGCCCGAAGCCCAACGGCAAACTTGAGCATTTTGCTCCCTGGCTTTCAGCCAGAGACTTTAGTCATAATGGCGCGCATGCCTAAGACTCTCGTTATGGGTTCTGCCGAATGCCAAAAATTCAGGCACTTATGGAGGATAGTCATAAAGCGGATACAGTTCAGCCTTTGCCCGTTGCTCAAATTGTTAGTTCATTGCTAAGACTAACACGGGTCGACACCCTCGTTTTCGTTTGGCATGAGGCCTTTTGAAGAGCTCATCAAGCCATAAATAGCCATACTGTTCCCGAAGGACTGGATGCAAAATAACAGGTAAACTAGGAGCCATTGCCAGCGACACTTACTATCACGCGACGTTAGCGACAGAACTCACTTTCCATCCCTAGCCCTAACCTTATCGTTCATAGCATACATCACAAGCACTTAGTGGGTATTTTATTGGACTTTCACTCCAGTACTTCCTGCTACTATCCTTCACAGGTACAACCCACTAAATTCGCAAGCATGTCCATGAGTCTTCTCCAGTGTGCAACATAAAACATCATCAATCCAGACCAACCTGTTCAGATGAGCTTCACACAATATGTCTATTCCGTAATACACATTTTCGGATCTATATGCAAAACTATTGGGGATTCCAAGAATCAACCCAAGGGAAATCCCTCTACAATCCACCCTCTAGTGGGGGAAATCCATGCACATTCTAAAAAGGACTTCACATGTCCAAGAAGGAAAATCGTTACCCTTGACGACCTCTTTGGAGCCATGGAAATCTAGCCGGTTGGAAAGCACTGCAGTGGCCTTGCCTCTACCAATCTGGCCTCGGATCTCACTTCGGAACTCGAAAGCTCCACCGGCGGTCGGATCCCTTTCTCCTCCTCCTCCTTGCTCTACCTTCTCTCTACTCTTTGAGAAAGAGGATTTGCCAAGATGAATGAGAGTTTCTCTCTCAACTCCTGGCTTTAAAACAGAATGGAGAAGCCTGGGCCATTAGATCCCAGATGAAGGAAATGAACAACCACAAATCGCCCAAACATGTCTATTTTTGGGTTGACATGGCCTGTGACATTCCCGTGTCATAGGTCGTGTACCTTAAACGACACACAAACGACTTAACCCGAACAGGACATGACCATGTGACATTCTCGTGTCACAGGATGTGTGCCCTGACACAGCTTCAGACACGCCCGTGTCTAGCCCGTGTTCACCAAGCAAAATTATCTTGGCCAAATTCAGAGAAGTACACGGCCATTTGACATGCCCGTGTCATAGTTGACACGCCCGTGTCACAGGCCGTGTTCCCCACTCGAGGATCGTCGAGTGCATTTACTCGAGTGGAGTTGGTCGAACCAGAGGAGGACACGACCTCGGACACGCCTGTGTCGCAGGCCGTGTCCTCTCTCGAGAACTCGTCGAGTGAATTTTGTCGAGCACTCGACAGGCTGCTCAGAGCAGGACACGGCTTGGGACACGCCCGTGTCCCAGGAAATGTTGCCCAGCCTGAACCCATTTTGGGATTTGGGGTGTTACAACCCTCCCCTCCTTACAAGAAATTTCATCCGAAATTTGCACACGGTAAGGAAACAAAAATCAAGATGTTAGCACTCCACAAAAGTTGAGCCCTCGCTCCCATGTTAGCTCCTCACGGCCATAATTGTCCCACCGGCCTTTAACCATCCCGATTGTCTTGTTCCGCAGCTGTTTATCGGCTCTATCCTCGATCCGAATGGGACTAACCTTCGTCGTAAGCCCATAGTCAACCGGCACATGACCGTTCTCAATCACTTGAGCTAGATCTTTGATGGCTTTTGGAAGCACAGATATGTGAAACACATCATGCAATCCACTCAATTCTGCTAGAAGAGCTAGCCAATAGGCAACTTCCCCAACTCGCTCCACCAACTCAAATGGACCAGGATATCTCAGCCTTAACCTTTTCAGACATCGAATGCTTGACACGCCTTTGAACAGTTTACTCTTCAAATATACCCAATCACCAATCACGGTTACTCACGATGCTACGGGGAACACCGTGCAGGCATACGATCTGCTCAACATAAAGTTTTGCTAAGACTTCCACTGAATCATCCCGCTTGTTCGAAAGGCAGTGAGCCACTTTCGTCAACTAGTCTACAATCACCCAGATTAAATCATTCCCGCGTTGAGATCTCGGCAACCCGTGCACGAAATCCATTGAAAGATCATCAAACTTCCATTCCAGAATCGATAACGACTTCAAGAAACCTCCGGGCTTCTGACATTTCACTTTCACCAAAGCATAAGTTTGATATTTAGCCACATAATGAGCTATGTCTTTCTTTAGTCCTGGTCACCAGAACAACTTTTTCATGTCCTTGAACATCTTTGTGCTTCCAGGGTGAATTGAGTATTTTGTAAAGTGAGCTTCATACATCAATTCTTCTCTCACCTTACTCATACTCGAGACGCACAAACGACCCTCTTTCCAAAAAAGGTTGTCATCCCAGGAGAATTGGCCATCTAGCCCATCCTTCGCATAGCGTTGGAGACTTCATCCAGCTCCGTTTCTCGTCGAACCCTATCCGCATGGTCATATTGTACCTCCATCCAGTTTAAGCATGCATCGGTTGTGAAATTCTTGTCAACACAAGAAATCTCTAACTCTTCCAACTCCTGGATCAGACGCTTATCATGCATCTGCAACCAAGTTGCCCTTGACGGAGTCCTACGACTCACGGCATCAGCGACCACATTTCCCTTCCCGAGAGTATAACGAATATCAAATGTGTATTCCCCAAGGAACTCCATCCACCTTTGTTGTCGCATATTAAGATCCTTCTGATCCAACAAGTACTTTAAGTTCTTATGGTCCGTAAAGCTATCCACTTTTACGTCATATAAATAATGTCGCCATAACTTAAGCGCAAAGATCATTGTCGCCAATTCCAAGTCGTGGTGAGATAATTTCTCTAATGCACTTTCAACTGGAGTGAGCCATAAACGATCACCTTTCCAAATTGACAAAGAACGCAGCCGTCTGTTCCACATGACGACGTCAAAACGGGCGTCGTGGTCAAACGACTCTTTAGCGCTGCAAAATCTCACACGCACTCCGGAGTCCAAATGAACTTCTGATCCTTCCTCGTTAATGTGGTAAAAGACAAAGCGATCCGTGAGACATTTTCTACAAAACTTCTGTAGTAGCCTGCCAGTCCAAGGAAACTCCTGACTTCGGCCACTGAAGACAACACTGGCCACTCTTGGATGGCTCTTATCTTTGACGGATCCACCGCAATACCCTCGCCACTCACCACTGATGAGAGCCAAAACTCACACGTTGAGAACTTGGCGTAGAGCTTGTTTCTCCTCAGGGTATGCAACACCAATCGTAAATGGTTCACATGATCTTCTTTCGATTGAGAGTACACCAAGATATCATCAATGAAGACAATCACAAACAGGTCCAAGTACTCTCAGAACGTTCGGTGCATTAGATCCATAAATATTGATGGCGCATTACATAGCTCAAACGGCATTACAGTAAACTCATAATGATTGTAGCGTGTACCAAACGCTATCTTGCGAATGTCACCTTCCCGACTTCTCAACTGGTAGTAGCCCGAGTTCAAATCCAGCTTTGATTACACTTTCGATCCCGCCAATTGATCCAACAAATCATCTACCCGTGGAATCGGATATTTCTTTTTCTTTGACAACTTATTCAATTCACGATAATCAATACATAATCGCAGGTTACCGTCTTTCTTTTTCACAAAAAGAACATGTGTGCCCCAAGGTAACATACTTGGGCGTATATATCCCTGTTCCAACCACTCTTACAGTTGCACATTTAGTTCGGTCATCTCCTTTGGCGCTACTCGATATGGCGAGCAGGCCACAGGTTTTGCACCTAGAACCAGCTAAATCGAGAACTCAATCTCCCGCTGTGGAGGTAACCCCGGAAGTTCCTTCAGAAACACATCAGTAAACTCTGAGACAATCAGAACATCATTCACACTGGCCTTTGGCTCAACAGCCTCAACAAGCATGAAGAACAACTCCGCGCCTTTCTGAACTGCCTTAATGACTGAAGAGCAGACATCAACGTCACGCTCGATCCTCGCTTACTAGTGAACTTCGTTTCTTGTTCGGAATTCTCTTCTAGTGTGACTTCCTTTGACTTGCAAGCTATATAGGCACGCTGCTCCGAAAGC
Organism: Platanthera guangdongensis; assembly: GCA_039583875.1. Lineage (NCBI taxonomy): Eukaryota > Viridiplantae > Streptophyta > Magnoliopsida > Asparagales > Orchidaceae > Platanthera > Platanthera guangdongensis. The sequence continues at coordinate 7,172,326 of CM077160.1, read as the reverse complement.
CAGTCCATGCCAAAGATCACATCAAACTCCGATATCGACAGCACCGATGCTTTCAATTCGAAATCCCGACTTCATATTCGTACTTTCACAAAACAAGACCTATCTGCATGCATTACACATCTGTTTGGTAATACCACCTTCACACTATCTGCCACCACATGAATCGGTACACCGACCCATGACACGATGTCCACAGATAGAAATGAAATAGAAGCACCAGTATTAAACAGTGATCTCGCCGGACAGTCTCGAATCAGGACAAAGCCGAATACAAACACATCATACACAAGCTACAAACAAGGTATGAAATTGCAAAAGCAACAATCAAATATGATATCATATGCCTATGACACCGTCACTTTGTGTTATGGCCTCCTGCTGGCCAAGATTATATACTTAGGGTTGCGCCTGGGCGGTAGTGGACTCCACCACTATCTTTCCCTTGTCAGCCTATGACGCTCCTGTCTTCTTTTCAACATTTAGTTCACCAACCTGACAGTTACGGGTGAAACTGCCCTGCTTTAACACATGTATTATAACATCAACTTTCCATTCGTGTTCACGACTACCATGCCAACAAGTTTATCCCAATCGTTTATGTATTGTACCAATATAGGCACAAAAGGAACATTTGAAGCTTCCATTAAAAGACTAACGACATGTTTGTACACACAAAACATGCACAGTTATTTATGTACATAAATTCGAAATTCCCTTCTTGTTTATTGTCAGCTAAGGACCACCTCGGCAATCTCGGGCTTTATGTCCTTCTTTGCCACACGAGTAGCACTTGTATTGCTTCTTTGGCTTCTGTTCACCATCCCAACACTCTCGGGCAAGGTGTCCTTTCTTGCCACAAGTATAACAAGCACGAGTCTCGTGTTTCCACCTCCCACGGTGATCAGGTCTTCCAACCCGTGGAGAACTCCTTTCCCTGATCGCAAGCATTTGATGGGCTCTTGTCAAGTCCATCTCCCAATAGTCTAGCTGACTCCACCAATGTTTTGAATCCTAGTAACTTCAGACCCATAACCAGAAAACGTAGTTCCTGACGTAACCCATCATAAAACCTGTCGATTTTAGTCTCCTCGGTTTCAAACACAAACTCTGGATGTTGTCTCAGTGCAACAAATTCATGAAAGTATTCCTCAACCGTGTACACTCCTTAGTTCAGGCACATATTCAACGACAAAGTTGACGCTCTTCCCCTTGCCGTCTGCTGAAGTACACCGACCGAAATGGGACGCACCACCGGAACAGAGGGTTATACCCGTCCCTCATGTCGTGCCTTGATCATTACGAAGACCACATCAGCGATCAATCGGACCGTCTCTACCGAAGGAGGAGTTGTTGGTACCACAGTTGATGTCATCATTCCCATCGAATATTGGGGTTCCTGTTGCCCCGCATGTGAGCTAGTCTCCTATAGTCGTGAAACACACAATTCAACAACAAACATATTGCCAAAAGCAATATTAGGAACACATAGGTTCCCCAAACGGGTGTATTTGCATTCCTTAATGGATATTCTTGAGTTCATTAATGTGATTGTGGGTTGCACTTGTATGTGCTCGCCACCCCACAAAAGAATTCGACCCCGAATTCAAAAGTAAAAGACCAAGACAATCTGATACCAAAATTGTAACACCTCCATCAGTTACATGACATATAATAGAAGGTTCGATCGGGGCCCCCCACCATATGCCACAAATAGGAAGCGAAGTTACGGGTTAATGTCAGAATTGCGCATCCTAACATAGAGTATTCTAACAGAAGCTTTTAAGTTGATTGAACTCAGCTCATCAGAATGTCCATAACATATAAATTAGCATTTATATATATCCATCATGAAGGAATGGCCCCAAATACACAACAAGATTGGCCGTATGGCCTTACAGTTACACTTGATACATATGATTTCCATACATCAGCACGCTGGCTGGCCACACATGAAAAGACTATCATATGATGTTCTTTGGCCTTCAAGGGCCAGCTTAGCAGCAGCAAAAAGGGCATTGGCCCCCTATTTTCTGCTCGGCTCTCCTGCACCTGCACGGGACAATCCATCGTACGATAGTAAACAAGTCAACGGTCAGCATTCTGCTGACCAATTTATAACGACCCTACCCCTTACCCGGGGCAATGGAATTCCTTCCCTGCAGGCATAGTATTTCACAAGCAGATATATCACAAAATGTGCACTCACGCACAATCAACAGATCACAAATGTCGCTCACATGGCCCGACGTTCTGTGCACTCAGGGTACATTATTGGTGTACCGGATAAACCAGTCACCCACCGCCATTCAAGGCCCGAAGCCCAATGACAAACTTGAGCATTTTGCTCCCTGGCTTTCAGTCGGAGACTTTAGTCTTAATGGCGCACAGGCCTAACACTCTCTCTATGGGTTTTGTCGAATACCAATAACCCATACACTCATGGCAGACAACCATAACGCAGATATAGTTCAGCCTTTGCCCGTTGCTCAAATTGTTAGTTCAATGCTAAGACTAACGCGGGTCGACATCCCCTTTTCCGTTCGGCATGAGGCCTTTTGAAGAGCTCATCAAGCTCACAAATAGCCATATTGTCCCCGAAGGACTGGCTGCACAATCACAGGTTAACTAGGAGCCATTACCAGCAACACTTACTATCATATGGAATTAACGACAGAACTCACTTTCCATCCCTAGCCCTAACCTTATCGTTCATAGCATACAACACAAGCACTTAGTGGGTATTTTCCTGGACTTTCACTCTAGTACTTCCTGCTACTATCCTTCACAGGTACAACCCACTGAATTCGCAAGCATGTCCATTTATACACGGAGTCTTCTCCGGTGTGCAACATAAAACATCACCAATCCAAACCAACCTGTCCAGATGGGCTTCGCACAGTATGCCTATTCTGTACTACACATTTACGGATCTATATGCAAAACTATTGGGGATTCCAAGAATCAACCCAAGGGAAATCCCTCCGCAATCCACCATCTGGGTGGGGGGATCCATGAACATGCCAAAAAGAAGGAATTCACATGTCCAAGAAAGAGGATCGTTACCCTTGATGACCTCTTTGGAGCCATGGAAATCTAGCCAGTTGAAAAGCACCGCAGCGGCCTTGCCTCCACCAATCTGGCCTCGGATCTCACTTTGGAACTCAAAAGCTCCACCGGCGGCCGGATCCCTTTCTCCTCCTCCTCCTTGCTCTCCCTTCTCTCTAATCTTTGATAAAGTGGATTTGCCAAGATGAATGAGAGTTTCTCTCTCAACTCCTGGCTTTAAAACATCTGAGAGAAGCCTTGGCCATTAGATCCCAGATGAAGGAAATGAATGACCACAAATCGCCCACACATGTCTTGTTTTGGGCTGACACGGCCTGTGACACACCCGTGTCACAGACCGTGTACCTTAAGCGGCACACAACCAAATTAACCCGAACAGTACACGACCATGTGATAGGCCCATGTCACAGGCTGTGTGCCCTGACACGGCTTCAGACACGCCCGTGTCTAGCCCGTGTTCACCAAGCCAAATTGTCTTGGCCAAATTCAGAGAAGGACACGGCCATGTGACACGCCCGTGTCACAGTTGACATTCCTGTGTAGCAGGCCATATTCCCCACTCGAGGATCGTCCAGTGTATTTACTCGAGTGGAGTTCGTCGAACCAGAGGAGGACACGACCTCAGAAACGCCCGTGTCGCAAGCTGTGTCCTCTCTCAAGAACTCATCGAGTGCATTTCGTCAAGCACTCTACAGGCTGCTCAGAGCAGGACATGGCTTGGGACACGCTTGTGTCCCAGGCCGTGTTGCCTAGCCTGAACCCATTTTTATATTTGGGGAGTTACATGTAATATTCCTAAAACGGCATTTAATACCTATTACAGGCACTATGAGTTCACAGTGATCTTGTTTGGGCTAACAAATGTATCATCTATATTCATGGACTTGATAAACAGAACATTCCAAGAGTACTTGAACCTGTTTGTGATTATCTTCATCGGCGATATACTGGTGTACTCTCAGTCAAAGAAAGAGCATGAAGAACATTTGCGAGCAGTCTTGAGCACCCTAAGGAGGAGTCAATTGTATGTCAAGTTCTCTAAGTATGAGTTATAGCTACCATCAGTGTCATTCATAGGGCATGTGGTAAGTAGAGAGGGAATTGTGGTGGATCCAACGAAGATAGTTACTATAAGAGAGTGGCATGTGTTGAAAACTGTGGTGTAAGTCCAAAGTTTCTTAAGACGTGTTGGCTACTATAGGCACTTCGTAGAGAACTTTTCGAGGATAGCACTTCCTCTCACTACATTGGCTAGAAAAGATCAGAAGTTTGTTTGGTCACTAGCATGCACATACACTTTTGAGGAGTTGAAGATTTGTCTAACCATGACATATATTTTGTGCTCATCATGTGGTACGGAAGGCTATGAATCTACAGTGGCAGCTTAGAGAGTGTCTTAGGTTGCATTCTTCTTCAGTATGAAAAATTTATCTCTTATGGCTTTCACCAATTGAAAGTGCACGAGAAGAATTATGTTCTGGTCCACAACTTGGAGTTAGCATTCATGATATTCACTCTTAAGTTATGGCGACATTACTTGTTTGGCGTGAAGGTTGATATCTTTACGGACCATAATACCTTATAGTATTTGTTAAATTAGAAAGATTTGAACATGCGACAAAAGAGGTGGATGGAATTTCTTGGTGACTATACCTTCGAGATTAATTATACTCTGGGGAAGGGGAATGTTATCGTTTTTCTAAGTTTAAGGGCTCCAACACAATAATATTGGATTCAGATGTATGATGAGCATCTAATCAGTGACATGGAGTCCATTAATATCTCTTGTGTGGATAGGAGGACAGTATGACCTTACAGATTGAATCCGACAGGCGTTGGAGCTTGATGAAAGCATGAAGCAATATGTATCAGAGACTGCAGATGGGTCAAATGCTAAATTTTCCTTCAAAGATGGCCTTTTGTAGAAAGATAGTTGGTTGTGCCTCCCAAAGTTTAGAAAATTACGGGAAGAGTTGATGTATGAGGCTCATTTCACCATGTACGCGATCCTCCCAGGGAGCACAAAGATGTACAAAGATATGAAGAAGCTGTTCTGGTGGCCGGGTTTGAAGAAAAACATAGCTCTTTATGTGATGAAGTGTCATACTTGAGCACTAGTGAAGGTCGAATGTCAAAGACCTTTTAGTTTTCTGAATTCGTTGCCAATTTCGGAATATAAGTTTGATGATATATTTATGGATTTCATGCATGAATTGTCAACAATGCAACATCAGAATGATGACATCTGGGTGATCGTACACTTTTTGACAAAGGTGTCACACTTCATTCCAACCCGGGAAGATGATTCTGTGAAAAACTTGGCGATACTATATGTAGATAATATAGTATGATTGCATGGTATGCCCCGTAGCATCGTAAGTGATCGATATGGCTATTCACATCATTGGAGGCTAATCCACCAACTATTGGGTGCGAAGATGAATTTTAGCACGGCCTTCCACCCACAAATAGATGGGCAGACCAAAAGGACCAATATAACTACGGAATATATGCATCGTATGTATGCCTTGAATTCAAGAAAGAGGTCGGAAGATCATCTGTATATGATCGAGTTCGCCTATAACACAACTACCAAGTGAGTATTCAAATAACGCACTTTAAGGTTCTTTTTGGTAGAAAATTTCGTAAACCCTTAGCATGGGCGGAAACGAACAACACGAAGTTGTTAAAGATAAATGACATCGAAGAGTTAAATACGAAGATCTGAGGTATACGAGAGCGATTATTGATTGCTCTAGATAGACAGTCAAACTTCTACAATGTCAAGCACTAGAACATCGAGTTAATTGTTGGTGACTGGGTTTACTTGAAGATCAAATCATTCAAGGGTGTATCGAGGATTCGACGCATGAAAAGGCAAAATCCAAGGTACCTTGGACCGTTTGAGATCTTGGAACGTGTTGGTGAAGCTTTCTATCGGCTTGATCTTTTGACAGATTTGAGTGGCTTGCATGATGTGTTCCATATATCAGTGTTGAGGAAAGTGGTGAAAGAGCCTACTAAAGTAGTTGTGGCTGATCAGGTGTATATCGATGTTAGGATAAAGATGAAAGTCACGCCCATTCGCATTGAAGACACTGAAGTCAAGTAGTTTCGGAACAAAATGATCAAGATCGTCAAAGTGTAACACCCCAGTTTTCCAGTACTTGAGTCTCTGGAAGCTATCACACGACGTTAGATAGATATCACTCGGTGGTAGCCTGGCGTTGAGTAGCAGGAATTGAGTGGAGGGGTTGAGTGGTAGGCATTGAGTGTGTCGAGTGCTAGCGTGCGGCGTTAGCTAGTTACCGCTTGGTGTTAACCTTCTTGTATTGATACGGAAGCATTGAGTGGGCTACCGCTCAGCGGTATTTCTACCGCCGGCGGTAGCGCGGTATTATTTTTTGACCGAGGGCTTGGGAAGCTACCGCAGCGCAGTAGGTATTTACCGCCCGACGGTAGCGGACGAGAGCAGTTCCGTAGATCTGTGTTCTGACCCCCCAATTTCGCTTCGGTTTTGATCCTATGGCCCAGGACACTCCGTCCAAGAGGCATAAGTAGGGCTAAGAGGCTCTTTCCTTTCATTTTCTTCTTCATTAAGTGAGATTTAGGGTTTGGGAGATAGAGTTTGGAGGAGGAAGAAGAAGGGCTTTCTCTACCATTGACGAAGCTTCTGGGCTCTGATCATCAATCCAAGGCCAGATCCATGGAGAGGACTTGAAGGCGCACACTTTTATCTGTGAAAATTAAGTTTTCCATGGCTAGGAAGTGGAGTCATAAGGTAACGACACTTCTCCTCTCGGTCTTTAAGATGCTTGCATAACATCCCATTTATCTTGTCTTGCTTTCAAGCATTCAGGCACCGGATCTCTGAAATGACAGGGGTTCGGGTTGCCATGGTTCAATAAGAACCACCGGGTCGATTGTGTCCGTCCCTGACATGATGTTGCACTAGAAATCCACTCTGTTAGTGGATTATGCATTGTGGGAGAAGCCGCAGGTGCGACCGTTAGTACGACTCAGTGATGTTGCATAACGATCCTTAAGGATTTTGCTAGAACTCCATTTGCGGCAAGAAGCCGTTTGTGATGTCCCCCCTCCCCCGTTTATTTTGTGCGAGAACGAATGGTGGATTAGGGTTGGAAAGACTACATTTGTTGAATGATATGCGAAGGCGTGTTTGTCTCTATGTTCGGCTGGCTAGCCAGTGACGTGCAAGTCATGTGTGGAGAGTGTCCCGATGATACAAGTCCCCTTCTGTGAAATGGACGAGAATGCCAAGCTTTTGACAAACCCGGGTGATGAAGCCCATGAGTGGGTGGGGTCAAGCAAGGGTTTTTAGCATCAGTTTGTTGTTTATGAGACGGAATTCTGACATGAGAAGTCGGAGCTTGCAGGCAATCCTGAGATTTGAGACCCACGAGCGGGTGGGGCCTTGGCAAGAGTTCCATATGGCATCTTGAATGTCGTTAGGGGAAATGGAAGTACCCGTGTGATGTGATGTGTTGATGCGTGATGATATGTTTATTTCATGCGCTATATGGTGTCTTGGGTGAAACCCAGGTTTGCATACATGTTGTATAGTAGGCCCATTTTTATTAACTGCTCAACCTAGAAACGCGTTTGATGTATGCGACATCCTAACCTGTTTATTTACTCTATTATTTATATACATTTGCATACGAAGTGTTGACCTGCAGGGTGATGGAGTGCCCCGGGGTCCGCTAGGGACGGCCGAGAGGAGATGTGTTGGTTACACAGTTGAGGTCAGCCTTTGTTGACCCACGTTACAACAAATTTTTATAGGGCAAGGGTTGCATGAGAGAGCAAGCTCGCCAGCCAGGCCTAAGCCTCATGAAGTGGACTTTTTGTTTATCAGCTTTGTTTTGTTGAGTGTTATGCTTAGTGCATTATGTATCCGGCTTGTATATCGAGGTAGCCTAAGAGTGTCAAGGCACGTTGCTCTGTTTGAGGTTGTTGTTTCAGTTTTTGGACAATCGAATATTGTAAGGCCTTAAGGCCGATTCGAACTCCTTTAGTAGTGGATAACTTCTAGTTGGTTGTTTGTTTCCGCTGTTTATTTCTAAGTTTTGAGTTGGGTAGTTGTATATCATCTTATAATGCTTAAACTATGAAGTCTATATGTTTTGGGGCCCCGGCCGGACCAATATTATATGATTATTGTAGGGGAGGTGTTACACAAAGTCTGTTAGGACAATACAACCAAGAGGATATTTTATGGGAGCGAGTGCAAACATGCTTGAGGAGTTCCTCGATCTGTTCCACTCAGGTACAATTTAAAATTTTATAATTACCTATTCTTGAAATTTTGGTACGAAATTCAATTAAACGGGGAGAGTTGTGATACCCAAAAACCCAAATACAAGTACGTCGTAAGTAGCTTAGGAGCCTTAGAGAAGTCCCGTGGAGATTGGAGATGAATTTGGGGTGCTTTGGAGCCTTTTTGAACCTTTAAGGTTGTATACTGCCCAGCACATGACTGTATGCAAAGTTGTGTGCTAGTTTTTCTAAATAGTTCGGAAACAGAGAGGAACACAGCTTATTGACATGGTTGTGTCCAAAGCCATGTCAAGCTACATGGCCTGGCGCATGGTTATGTGCAAAGCTGTGTGCCAATTTTTCTAAATAGTTTGAAAATAGAGAGGAATATGGCTTATTGACACGATTGTGTCCAAAGCCATATCAAGCAACACGGCCTGGTATACGACTATGTACAAATCCATGTAGAGCTCTAGTTTAAGACCTGGAAGGTACATTGTTGTAACTGCATGTATACGTCCTGTAACATGGGCGTGTCACAAACGGTGTATGGGACCAGGAATCCTATTTCAAGCTGAAATTAGGGCCATTCAATGGGGGCTCTTGAGATCTGATGGCTAGGGTCTTCTCCTGATCCTTTAAGGTCAGCAAAGAGGGGTTTTAACCTCATTTTTATTTTTGAGAATCACTTTCCAAAGAAGAGAAAGAAGAGAGGAAAGGAGGTGAAGGAGGAAGGTGATCTAGCAGTGTCAATCATGAGTTGAGTCCAGATCCATGGAGAGGAATCAGTTGCAGTAACTTCCATCCGACTCAATCTTTGATTACTGTCTCCCAAGCGAACGTTTAGGGTAATAATTGTTCTCTCCGATCTTAGGAAGTGCTTGTCCTATTTTATATTAATATCTTTGGATCTGGAAATGTCTACTATATTGAAAAGCGAAAGATATGACCTCCACCGGGTCGATTGTGTCCTTCACCGACAAATACTGCATATAGAAATCTGCTTGGGTTGCATATTTAGGCATGTTGTGTAAATTTCATCTATGACATGTTGGTCCGGATTGGTAATATTTGATTTGCGTGTCATAGAAAACTTTAAGATTTATTTTATTACGTTGTGAGAGGTTAGACTAAGGGAGCTTGGGAAGCACTTAGCGAAAACCATGTTGTTGTTGTGTGGTAGAATGTAAACTTCTCTACAAATCTATAGCGGTGTAGCAAAGTCATACCTACTATAGGTGTGATCGTGAAGCCTAGGTCCTCTCGAGTGTATTAGGTGCATAGCCTATTATTGGTTATACGTGATCGGACAGAGGTAAAGCTATACTTGCACCATGCTTTATTGACATAATGATTTGAACAGCGGACCTTAGCTGAAGCGAACCTGCATTATGTTGTTTAGCTTGAGGGAAGCCTTGTAAAAGTTGTTGGCATGGGAGAGACTGAGTCGAAGTCACTGAGCATAACTAGTAGAATGTTCAAATGAAATCTGTGTTTACAATAATTGGATTGAGGAGATACTTGTGTGAGTATTTTCCTTTACATACCTTAAGAGCATGAAATGTGTGATCGTGTGTGCCAAAGTTTGTGAATGATATTTGTTAGCCTCATGTTTAGGCGATTGAGTTAACCTTCTGGTAAATCAACTAACATCACGTGCATATCTTGGTTCACTTCTTTTGATACCCAACCTAGACGAATTGATTGTGCTTGGACATCACTTTGTTTAGAGTAATCACACTTTCTTTTGTTATATATATACTTCTTGTGTGGTTTGCTTGCAAGAGTACGATACCACCACACTGTAGACAGCTAGAATGGTCGGGGTGGGGTCGTTACACCATTTGTGGTCAGCTTAACGTTGACCCATATTTACCGCTTCTTTGTGGATGGTTCAGGTATTGGCGAGCCAAGCGGAAGTAGCGTACTGAAGCCCCATGCGAAGCTGGCCCTCAAAGGCCAAAGTTTTGTTATGCTTTTCATGTATTGTCGGTCTGTGTGCTGATGTATGTAAACCATGTAAAAGCTTAAAACATTTGATATGTGTAATCCATTAAGGCTAAGACTACTTGATAGTATTGTTTTCATTTCCTAGTGTGGTGGACATTCATGTTTAAATAATTAAAATGCTTCCCCTAGTGTTTATCTTTGATACGCGTAGTTTTGATAGAATGTTATGTGTAGTACTAAGTAACGCTTAGCTTGTGCGCTTTGTAACATCCCCATTCCTACTAGACTCTTAGTGTGTGTTAGGGCATGACATATAATAGGTCACGTGAGTTAGGGCAACTAGGGGACCCTAGGACTCATTGAGTTGTGGTGAACTCACATAATGCTCATAAGAGAGCACAAGTCAACCGAGGTCAAATTTCTCCCAAATTGAACTCACAAGGACAAATTGACATAACCACTAGGTCCCTAACCCTAAAAGAGACCCAATTGAACATAAACCTCATGAATTGGTCAACTCAATTGGATAATCTGACCAAAGTCAACTTAGCTCAATTTCGTCCTATTCAACACCACATGGATCAATTGACCCCCAGTACTTCAAATAGACCCTACCCATGCCATCCTAACCCCTAAGGGATGTCATTAAGTCAATGATCACACATTGGTTCCACCCAATTTAAAGGAATTGACCAAAGTCAAATCTTGGTCAACATAGCCCAATTCAACCCAATCAAAGTCTAATTCATCTTCAATTTGTCAAATTGACCTCACCCGCAGCCTACTAGCATCATTAAGTACCCAATGGATCAAAATACCCATGAATGGGTCAACCAATTCATCCAATTTGATCAAAGTCAACTTTTGGTCAAATTAGGCCTAAAATGGAAAATATGGAAATTTGATTAATTTCCATAGGCTAAGGTCTATATGAGCAGCCCACCCTATAGCCCATGACCATATTTACCACCCATGCCATCCAATTTATGGAGGTGGTGGCATGGCTTGGTAGTTATAAGGTTTTCCCCAATTTTGGGGAGAAATTTAATGGGGCATTCAGGCACAGAATGTCAATAAACATTCAATTCCTCTTCTAAATACACTCGTTCATCCCCCTATTGAATTCTAGGTTATTTTACAGCTTTTCCCCCTTACTAGTGATGGAGAATTCAAGAGGTCTCAAGTGAAACCGAAATGGCCATTAATGGCATTCCACCATTAAGCCTCTCCAACTTCAAATTTACCCTTCCATCACCTTCAAAAGGAGGAGAGCAGTCCAAATCTACCCTTACATTGCTACATTTGGTGGAGAATCAAAGGATCGGGCAAGCTCATAGGAGAAAGTGAATTCCACTGCTAACCGCCGCCACTCCCACCATCGAGGCCCGGTCGAGATGCGTTTCCTCCACACTCCTCCAATGCTAACTTCCTAGATCCTTAGGTTTAGAAATAGGGCTCAAATGAGCTTAGATCCATGTGAGATATGGGAGTAATTCTGGAGTTTTAAGCATGGTCGGGTTTGCCGGAGAGGGGGTTTTCTGTCAAGCAAACCACCGCCAAATGATAGTCACCACCTCAACGGAGGTGTTGGTGGTGGCCGACCATGGAGGCCAAGGGATGGCCTGGAAATGGAAGAGGAAGTGGCTCCAGGTTGGGTAAATCTCAGCCCTTAGGTGAAGAAAGCAGATGAACAGATTCCATCCATTTTGCATTAAGAATTGTGCTAAATTATGATATAAATACTATAATATACAACCAATTTCAAACTGAAAATTAGGCCCCTTAGAGGCTGATTTGGGAAAAAGTGTCAGATACAAACATTGTAGCCCTTGATATCTACTTTCTATAGGACTTCAAATCACATCCTTTGAAGCTCTACAGCCCTCGGAAAGGGCATTTTACAGAATTGTTTCCTAAAGGAGGACCAACCATTAAAATGTGAATTTATTCCACATAGATGACTGAATGGACCTAAAATTTTGGCCATGCATGTATATAGCCTAGTCACACCACCTGCCTAAAAATCAGAATTTTGGGGCAAACGTTTTCTATAGTTTTAGCAAACATATGATTTATCATTTACATGAAATTTAAGTGGCTAGACTAAGTCAAAATAACGCAAATCTAGGGTGGAATGTAGATTGGGGTATCATAGGACTCTGGGAGAAATTTGACACCGTTTAGATCTCTCCATGTGGATATATTCCACTTGTAAGAAGATGTAGTAAAGGGGTTTGGTGTGTATATAGCACAAAAGGTCTATTTTGTGGATTTCTCCCAATTGGCTGGTGGTATGTCACGGATATTTTGTACATGCATATATTGGGTTGAAATGTATCATCTCTGATAATATTAGAATTTTTGGACTCAAAAATCATAGGTAACTAATTAATTTTAAATATGTTACAAACGTAAGTTAATGATATAAAAGTGAACAAATGACTTGGGAAAATTCTACTTTTCTAGCACATATTATATTAGGTTAATTTACACCTCTGCTAATTTTATTAGAATTTTTGGTAGTAATTTAACTTGTGGAATATCAATAACTCGAATTATCATACTTTTGTATTTTTTCAAATAATAGTGGTCGATATAGTTTGGGAAATTCTAAATCTCTGGATAAATGTTTATATACCATTGTGGACTTTTGGGAAATTTCCTAGAATTTTTGGATGATAAATTTGGATACTACCACAACCCGTATTTTCTCAGTAGTTATTATATTATCAGAGTAAGGTAAAATACGCATCGTAATGTCACGTCGTGCAGGGAACAACTGCGGACGCTCAGGCAAAAACCTCCTCCTATTACCTTTCGTATAAGTCATATATTGTTATGATAAAATATAGATTAAGTTTTAAGTTTTAGATGACTGTATCCCTCAGTTCAGTGGATCAACTAGTCCATAAGTAAAATAAATATATATGCAGCAAAAATACTTGATTTGATTCATTTGTTGCCGTATATGAATATGTGAACCCAACAGACCTACTTATGATATGCTCAACTCTAAGTTTAGTATAAGTGCAAAAGGAGCTTTTATAATCCTTTAAAATAAGGTGGTATTAGATTGAAAGAGATGTTATGAGTCAAGTGAAAATGTAGATTTTTATTCCTTGAAAGTAACTATCATGCATCCCAACATAAAGCCTTCTCAGATAGCAAGTAGATAAGCCAATCATCAAGCAATAGCATAAAATCTAGCAAGTAATCTAACATCCACTAACAAAAACGTTGTGGGCATCAACAACCTGACATGAATCCACAGGATCAATGTAAGTCTGAGCAGGAAGAAAAGGAACAACAAACTACCTCACGAAGGTGAGGGGAAAAACGACTGCAACTGACTCCAATGCCTGAAATCACCAAATCTAGCTGCTTAGACCGCTACTATTTCGAGCCTGAGGCATTCAAAAGAAAACAATGTCTCAACAAGAATGTACAAAGGGCAACAAAAGACCCAAAAAATCATTTAAATAAAGTAAAAAGGGCTAGCAATCTGGATCTGATTAGTTGAACAAAAACCATAGTATCTAAACCAAAATACAATAAGTAAGAAGGATAACACCTGGGGGTTAGATGTACAAAGCTGCACAAAGTGAGTTAAAGATTAATGCTTTATTAACATATATGAGTATGTGTGTGTGTATATATATATAAGAGACTTATTAGCTCAAAAACGTGAATCATTAACATTGAAAAAAGCAGTACTGAGGCGGTGGCCATTTATCCAACACAAATCATCAGACCAAACATCTCAAAAACAAAACTGTGCCGGTGGCCATCTATCCAACACAAACCAACAGTAAATAAAGAAACCCGCCAGGTGTAATGGTTCACAAACAGACATTGAGGTGGTGGTCCTTTATCCACTACCAACCAAAAGGTCAAAATTAATAACAATAAAATAACTATAACCTGAAAGTACCCAAGTCTTAGCAAAGGAAAAATAATCCAGGAATTTCTAAGTGTAAACAGCCCTACTCGACAAATTCGGCTTAAGGTACTCGACGAATTTCACTTAACTTCATGAGATTACTCGACGAATTTCACTTAACTTCACGAGATCACTCGACAAATTCCACTTAACTTCTTGAGATCACTCGACAAATTTCACTTAACTTCACGAGAACACTCGACGAATTCCACTTAACTTCACGAGATTACTCAACGAATTTCACTTTACTTCACGAGATCACTCGACGAATTCCACTTAACTTCACGAGATCACTCGACGAATCCCACTTAACTTCTCGAGATCACTCTACGAATTCAACTTAACATAAATTCTTTAGAAAGGATAGCACCTAAACGCAAGAATAAGCTCTAGCAAATTTAAACAAGCTCAGGAAGAATAAATTTTATTTCTAATCTCAAGAAAACTAACAAATCAGCATAATTGGGAGTTTATCATACACAGGAGGAAGAAATTTAGGTTCAAAGCTTTATACATGCATAAGTCCTAGTAATTAATGAGGACTTCTAAGAGGGATAAATCAAGATAATGATAAATATTTCTCATACCATAGATGTTGGCCACAGTGGCAAGATATTTTGGCTAAAACTGATGGTAGATGGAAGATGAACAAGAAATTTAATTTTCTGATCATGATTTGGTTGGCTAAACTTGAGGTAATGAATGGGAAACATAAGACATTCATAAGAATAATAAATTTTTTAAGGGAACCAAACTATGGAAGCAAGACAAACCACCACTTGCCTTAGATTTACGCAAATTTAAACCTCAACATGCTCCACGCCGAAGATCAGCCAACAAGAGATGACGACAGCTAAAATCTAGGGAGAAAACGCAAGAACAACGATTAGGGTTGTTTACCCTAATGCCAAAAACATCACGAAACGAGAAATACATACCACGCACACGTAGAGATTGGCGAGACCTTCCCGGATCTGTACTCGGTTGAAGGTTTTGAGCACCGGAGCTCTCAAGATGACCGTCTAAAGGCTCCCAGAGAAAAGTCTTTCTGCCATTCACGCTCTCGCGACACGGTTTCTTGGGAAGCAGAATAGAAACGAAGAACTAATGGCTAAGGAAATTAGGAATTTAATTAAAGCCTTGAATCCAGTTTATCAAACCGCGCCTCGAATCTAGTTTATCAAATCGCACCTTGACCTCGGCAAGGCTGTTGTTCATATTTCTTTCTATCTCTTTCGCTTTCTTCAGTACTTTCTTCATATATAAATCAAACTTGTTTGCTGCCTTGCCATCATGGCTTTTATAACCTTCAGTAGAGAAATATCTGCACTTATACTTGGAATTTCTGTAGCAGGAACACTAGGAGGAGATGGAATATCTGCACTAGCCTATGAGTCACTGGATGACTCTGCCACTAGGGAAATGTGAGATTTTGATAACAGTCCTGGATCTTGAGCCTCTAGGACATGAGGATGCACTTCTGCATCTCCTTCCTCATCAAAAAAGTCAACTACTTCTACATCCTCCACTGGAGGTCCACCTGGAATTGCAGCAATTCCTCTCTATAGGTTTCTAACAAACCTATCAAGTTGTGTCTGAACCGAGATCAAAGAATGAATCGGCTCCCCCTCAGATATAATAGAACGAAGCTCTGGGAGACTTGCGATTAAGTTTTATGTAGTAGCAATCTAAGTAGAATCATTTACATTATCAGCAGCTCCAATAATGTCTGCATCATTTACATTATCAACAGTTGAGTCAATATCATCATCGGCATCAACATCAGCAACTAACTCAGCATCAGCCTCTAACTCAGCATCAGCCTCATCAAGGACAACCTCGGCGGCAGCAGCACGGCCAATATCAGCAATCTTTGGGGGTAGATCAACTGTATCTGGAACATTTGTCTCTGTACTATATGGCTATTTAGGAGTTGGAACCTCTACAACTGTAGAAGATAGAGCAATCAAGGGAACTTGATCAACAGTAACCACTTGAGTCTCAACTGACTCCCCCTCAATTCCTGCACTCGAGCTTTCAAGAATTTCACGGGGGGGGGGGGGAGTACGAATTCTTTCCTCAGGAGCTTCCTCCTCCTCTACCTCAGGCACGTCTTGGTGACCATCTTGTCTTGGAATTCTTCTTTCACATCTAGAGAAGATTGAAGCATCTATTTTCTTCAAGTGGTGAATTGGTACTCCTTTAGTCATGTCAAATATGTCCCTGTCCAACTAATTCAAGTAAAGGACGATTATCCTTCCAAAGTTCAGAGCGTGGAGGCAGTCCTTTATCCTTCCAAATAACACTGCACCCCAGTCAATTCTCTTCTGACATATGATGGAGACCAGAATCTTAAAAATGTCTGAGGATGGTTTGCCTTCGTCATTCATCCCTTTTCACTTGATTATTTTAGTTCCTCTTGGTAGATCGCAAAATAGAAGAGCTCTGGCAAAATCATCCTCTTCAAACTGATCAGCCTCTTCACCTACTAGAAGCTGCAATAACCTCGTAAGGAGGGAAGCTTTCACTTTTACTCTGACATGTCTGACTTTGCTCTTGATAACAGAGTCTTCCCTATGGAGCTTGGCATTTTAGAAGAAGTCCAGAACATCCTTGTCCAACACCTTGTAAGGGTGTTTGAGGACGAAGGTGATACCGACTTATTCCAACATTAGTATGACATTTTTGAATTCATCTGTGGTCATAGCGAACCCAGCTTGAACAAGTTCTAACCATACGAGCAAGCCACTAGTACCTCTGGGAGCCATAAAGTCAATCTAAAAATCAGAAGGTTAAAGGAATCAGAGACGATGAAGTGCTGCGATCGCGGAAGCTGAATCAGAGCAGGAGGAATCGACTCTTGCAAAGGAGCTGCTGTCACAAAATACCAAACAATGAAGTGGAAATCGGTGGGATTCAGGACTTTGTTTCGATGAAATGTGTCGTGTTTACCTTGATAGCCCTATTTATATATTTAATTTTTTGAGGAGAGAGAAATAGGAGCGTACATTTAAACCAGGTGACTCTTTGGATCCAATTTTAAATTATTCCAGAGTAAAATTTGTCGAAATTCCACGGAAGCCAAGTATAATTCGACGAATATTACAGAGATGGTTGAAGAGACACGTATAGTTTTGACGAATCAGCGAGTTCCCATGAGAGCCTCTCAATGAATTTGCCTTAGAAACCTCGACTTCTTTGAGAAGTATTTCATCGAGAGATTATTTTTGATTCCTTAGCCGTCTTCAAGAATCCTTATTGAGCATGCCCAATTCCATTTTAAAGAATGAGAACTTGGCCTTATCCAGTGGCTTCGTGAATATGTCTGTGACTTGTTTATTTGTTGGGACATAGCTGAGATTTATGTTCCCGTTCTCCACATGCTCCCGGATGAAATGTTATCTAATTTTGATGTGCTCTGCCCGGTTATGAGAGACTGGATTATTTGCAATCGCTATGGCACTGGAGGAGTCACAACATATAGGAATTTCCATGAATTTCAAGTTGTAGTCTTCAAGTTGATTTCGGATCCAGAGAAGTTGTGCGCAACAACTACAAGTAGAGATGTACTCTGACTCGGCAGTGGAGGTTGCCACACAATTTTTCTTCTTGCTGCACCATGAAATAAACCTTCTTACAAGGAATTGGCACGTCCGAGAAATGCTTTTCATGTCATCCCTGCTACCTGCAAAATCTGCATCTGAAAGTCCAATTAGCTCAACATCATTACTTCTTCGGTACCATAAGCCAAGATTTGGTGTATCCTTATGGTATCTTAAGAACTTCTTTGCAGCAGCATAATGAGATTCCTTAGAGTTCACCTGAAATCTAGCACGCACACATGTTGAAAACATTATGTCAGGTCTACTGGCAGTAAGATAGAGCAAGGACCCAATTATGCTTCTGTACTTGGTTTCATCAAAAGTTTCCCTTTCTCGTCCTTGTCCTGGACATAGTTGAACCCATTGGACTCCTCATCGAGATTGTGTTCTCCATTTCGAATTTCTTAAGTAACTCTTTGGTGAACTTCGTCTGAGAGATGAAAATAGCATCTTCAGATTATTTCACCTGAAGTCCTAAGAAATATTTCAGCTCTCCTATACTGCTCATTTCAAACTTTCCTTGCATATGTTTAGAAAACTTCTTGCCATGGTTGTCCTCCATAGAATCAAAAATAATGACATCAACATAGATTTGCACTAGCAAATTCTTGTCTTTTACTTCCCCAAGAAATAATGTCTTATCTATTTTTCCTCTTGTGAACTTGTTCTCAATAAGAAAGTTAGATAGCATCTCATACCAATCTCTACGAGCTTGTTTTAAACCATGCAGAGCCTTTTTAAGAAAATATACATAATCAAGGAAAGTTGACTCGACAAAACCTGGGGGTTGTGCTATGTATACTTCCTCTTTTAGATCGTCATTTGATAGACCTTGAAACCTGTGTGAGCAGCATACACAAGGAATAACCTGATCTCTTCGAGTCTGGCCACTAGAGTAAAGATCTGATCGAAGTCGATCCCTTCTTCTTGTATGTACCCTTGAGCTACAAGCCAAACTTTATTCTTTATAATTACTTCATTCTCATCTAGCTTGTTTCATAATATCCATTTAGTACTGATCATGTTCTGTCCTTTAGGCATGGGCACCAACTCTCAAACCTTACATCTTTCAAATTGGTTGAGCTCCTCTTATATAGCCATTATCTAAGAGGCATCCTTGTTAGTTTCTTCAAATTTCTTTAGCTCAACCTAAGACAGAAAGCTAAGATATAGAACTTCATTAGTAGTACCTCTTTGTGTTCTTGCACCGACACCTGGCTCTCCAATGATCAGATCAACTGGGGGATCTCTTAGGTGTCTGAACACTGGATTTCTTCCTCTCCCACCAGCAGGTTCTGCCACATCTATTGCATCTCCTGTAGGTTGTAGTAGTTCATCATCTAGTGGTTCTTCTTCCACCATACTTGGAGTGATGACTTCGACTAAGCTTGGAGAATCTTCCTGCACTACTTCTTCCAAGCTTAGTTCCTTTAACCTGGTACCTGCATCTATACAAATAACACTAGACGAGCTGTTATGAAGCATGCTTGTCTCATCAAATACAAAATTTATAGACTCTTCTACAACCAGGGTTTTTTGGGAAAAAATCCTATATGCCTTACTATGACTACTATATCCTACAAAAATAACTTCAAAACACTTTTCACTAAACTTCGTACAATAATACTTCCCATTATTAAGTACGAAGAATTTACTGCCAAAGATCCTAAAGTAGGACACAGTCGGTTTTCTGCCTTTCAATAGTTCTTAGGGAGTCTTACGATGGCTTTTGTTGATTAATGCTCTATTTTGCACGTGATAAGCTATGTTGACTGCTTCAGCATAGAAGTACTCTGGTATTGAAGCGTCATTCAACATAGTTGTATATGCTTCAATGAGGGTTCTATTCCTTCTCTCGGCAACTCCATTTTGTTATGGAGTATGTGGAGAGGAAAACTCATGAAAGATACATTGTCTTCCACAAAATTATGTCATGGCCTAAACTCGAATTATGCTCTGTGATCACATTTGATTTTGACCACTGAGTAGTTTAATTCATTCTGAATTTACCGAACAAAATTAGTAAAAGCATCGAAGGTATTTGACTTGTGTTTTAGAAAGGACACCCAAGTAAATCGAGAATAGTCATCAACAATGACCAACGTATAGACTTTACCTCCTAAAATATAAATTGCCATGAGACCGAATAAGTCCATGTGAAGTAAGTATAAACTTCTAGAAGAATCTTTTTCAACAATACCCTTAAAGGTAGCCTTTGTCTGCTTACCCATTTGGCATGTGTGGCATGGACTCTCTTTAAGGCACTTAATGTTGGGAGCATCACGCACTAAGTTTTGATAAAGTAGCATATTAATAGTTTTGAAATTTATATGTGTTAATCTCTTGTGTCATTGGTCACATAGAGTCGCACTATCTTTTGCCAAAAAAACACACTAGTGTAGAATTGTCTAAACATAGAAAATTTAAGTAGAAAATATTTCTACTCCGAGTTCCTGTTAAGACTGTCTCCAAATTGACAAATGATTTTATCAGACACTTGTCCTTATATAACTCAACAATATACCCTTTATCACATAATTGACTTATGCTTATGAGATTATGTTGTAATTCTTTACCATAATCCACTTCTATGAAGGAAACTATATTGTTGGTAATCATATCGTAGATTTTAGTGATTCCCCTATCACACCTTCCAAAGATTATTTTTGTACTTTCTTCGACTAGGGTATATTATTGCAATAGGCTTCTTGTCTCGGTCATGTGCCGAGAGCATCCGCTGTCCAAATACCAGATTAAAGTTTTGTTGGCCTTTGGACATACCTACAATCATAAATTATTTTCCCTTAGAAACCGAAACAGTCATATTTAGGTCCTTGGTTCCTTGTTAGTTTAACATAACTAGGAACATTAACATTGCGAGTGGTCGGTCTCATACTGTTAACTCGTGGAGTTTCAAGTTTTACTGGATGAAACCAACAATCTACGACAAAGTGATCAATCTTGTCGCAACACCAACAGTCAAACATGTTGTAGCTTCTCTTGTACTCCTTATTTATTTTTTGAATAGGAGGTCTAGCATGGGCTACAGACTTGGAGGTGGAAGCCTCATAATTGCAGCAAACACAAGGCTTCTTTATCTCCTTGCCCTTGAGGAAAATAGTTTTGGCTTTGGGTGCCTTCTTAAAATTTGATCCATGCGCGTAGGGACCATGCTCTTTGAGAGTTATTTCTTCATACGGTGCCTTGAAAGCACTAGCACCAAAGTCTCAGGGATGGATCCTTGGTAGTGCTTTTTAGGCTCTATATAAGTTGGCCTAGCAAAGTGAGCATAAAATGTCTCAAAGTCGTATTTATTTGTGGGAAAGATAACCTTCTTAAAAGAGGGTTGACTTTGAGGTGACCTCCCTTTACCTTTGGTAGAGACTCTCTTTGTATCCTTACTTTTCTCAGCTATATGGCCAAGAACACTACCCTTCTTTGGAGCAGAGAATTACTTAATGAGAGGAAGAATGGTCTTTGACTTAGAGTAACTTTCAACAAGTTTCCTTTCCACCAAGAGCTTTTCTTCTAACTCATTAAAGTACTTCTCCTTTTGACTTAATAGTTCAGAAGAGCATTTTAATTCCTCTTTCAAGGAGTGAACTTCATCTCTAAGAGGAGTTAATTCAGCAATTTCCTCCTTCAAACGTGATTCCACTACCTTGAAAGAAGCAATCTCTTTTGATTGCTTTTTGACTACATTGAGACATTTGTCAAAGGTGCAACACCCTGATTTTGCCAGATCTTGAGTCTCTAGAAGCTACTGCACGACGATAGGTAGCTATCACCTGGCGATAGCCTTATTTCGTCGAATCTAGGAGTTGGGAGTGCTGAGGAGCTATGTGTTAAGAGCATTGAGTGGTACCATACGGCGGTAGGATGCTACCGCGCAACGGTAGCTCGTGAAGCATTGAGTGGAAAGTTGTAACATCCCTCAAACTTCTAGACCCCTAAGAGTGGTGTTTTCAAGACTAGGTCATGACAAAACCCTAAGAAGCCTAAGAAGACCAAATGAACTCAGGCATGAAGAAGAAAACTACCTTGGGCTGCAAATAGTAATTTTCAATCATCCACCAAAAGGCTTGACTTTAGGGCTTCAACTTGACTCCATGACTCCAACATAACACTCCTAACCCTTTAAGAGGACCTTTGGGTCACCAATGACCCATTGAGGTCAACCAAAAGGGTCAAGTTGACCAAAGTCAAACCAAACCCAAATTAGGTCAAACTAAGCTCACTCGTGGACAATTGACCTCCCCTTAGCCAAAGGGACCCACCTAGACCTTCTTAAGCCTTAATGGAGGTCAATGGGCCACCAAGGATCCATTGGGGTCAACCAAAGAGGCTAAGTTGACCAAAGTCAACTATAGACCTAAAATGGTCAAAGTGCTCTAAGAAAGGGTCAAGTGGCCTCCAAGGTGCCAATCCAACCCTACCAAACCCATCATAGACCTTAGGAGAGGCCAATGAGTCACTAAGGACCCATTGGGGTCAACCCAAAAGGCCAATTTGACCCAAGTCAACTCAACCTAGGTTAAGGTCAAACTAGCTCAAGTTGGCCTAACCTAGCCCAATCCACTTGGGTTAAGCCCAACTTAAGTGGCCCATTAGCTTGAGAGGCAGGAAATTACCTAAAGTGCCATACAATTGCTGGGTTTGCTGACTAGGAGAGAGAAGGTTCATTCTCCTTTTTAATGGAGGAGAGAGAAAGTGAGAAAGAGAGGTCATTCATGGCCAAGGGAGGTCAAGGGCCTCTCTATTCACTCCCCTCTTGCTAGATTCATCCTTCTGGATTAATTAAGAGAAGATCAAAGGCTTTTCTCGGCCACCAGGGGGAGGAATTCAGTGGAATTCTAGTTGGCTAAAAACCACCCTTCAAGGCCATTAATGGCAATTGATGTCTGGCCCTTCCCCTCCCGCAGTTGGCTCTCTTAAAATCATCCCCAGACCCAGGACACCCGTTTCCACTATCCCATTGAAGGATTCGAACCATTTGGTAGTGCAGTTGCAGAGCACCCAAAAGCTCAAATTCCGGCAACGACGGCATGGCAGTCGGTCCGACTCCAGCTCTCCTGAAAGGTCCTGTCCCTCTCCTCTCTTCTAGTGGATAGATCCTATCTCATTGGGTGCAAGGTTTGGGGCCAATTGGACTTGGATCAGCTAGCCCGAAATCTCCAGTTTTGGATTTTTTTTATCTCCAATCAAATCTCCTGTTCCGGACACCTTCGGCCGTCCAACCACCGCCCACCGCCAGCCACCACCTCAACGAAGGTGGTGGTGGCACTAGCCGACCGGGGAGAGGCTTTGGTGGCCGGGAAAACTCTCTTGAATATGGCCCAGGACTGGACAATCGGGGTTGTCGGCTCAAGGAAGAAGATGAACCGATCCAGTTGATCCTGCTTTAAGATTCGTGCTGACAATTTATATTAATTCCTTTAAATTTATTTCTGCTTCATAATTTGCACTAGTTAGAATTAAATATTTAAAATAATTAGATTCATGTACAGTGAAAGTGGCCTACCTGAAAGTTGTATCCCTTGAAGTCTAGTGTATTTTAAAATTTGTTTCAACCAATATGGGTTAGTGGTCTGACCACAGCACTCAAAATGGTGCAACCTATACATAGGGCTAGTCAGAGATTAAATTGATTTCCCCCACTAAACCACTTGTTCAAATAACTTGAAACTTGGAGTGGGGGTCACTTTAACCTAAGTATGATTTAATGAACTAAGTATGATTTAATTAGAGAGTCTAATGACCTCAGGAGTTCCCAAACTTTTTGTTCTGACTCTTAAGATCATGATGTGACACTGATAAAAATCTCAGCCCAATTGGTGTTGATTTGAGTAAGTGTTGTTGTAATCAAAGTTTGGTCCCTTAAGGGTAAACTAGGTCAAAAGTGCACTCGGTGGAGTGAGTGACCATTCCTCACCCAAAAATGATGAAACTTTGGCCACTTACTTGTACTCACTTTTAACCCCCACACCAGTGGTTTTGGGTGATTTGGGGTGGATTTGCCAACAAACCCTAGTACAAATCCTAGTATTGCCCTTTGAGTATTGAGAAGGTCATTGGGTCATATTTCGTTGGAATAACTCGGAAATTGGTAGACTACTTAATAGGGTGGTAATAAGTCGTATGTAATTTTACTGGAATTTTTAGGAACATTTATCCCCTCTGAATTAATTTAGGGTTGATTGGGGCACATTAGTTAAAAATAGAATTTCATGTTTAAATACTCTTGGATGTTCATGAACTTGGGCAGGGAGCCTATTTTGATGTTGTTTTCCTCTGATAATTTTGTTGTGAATTTTAGAATGATATATTTGGTACTTTATTCACAACCTCAATATTTGCCCTAATTGCAAGAAAATTAATTATGGATTTGTTACTCACTGGAAAATTATGAAACTTGGTCATAGGACTTTTTAGGGCATTATAATATTCTGTAATTTTTATAGAATTATTGGAAGGTATTTCATTTAGGAACATACCTAAAGTGTTCCATGTTGAATATCATTAAGAAATTTATTTATATGACCAAAAGACTTAAAAAATTGTGATTTTTGGTCAGTAGACCTTCCTGGTCATTTGTAGCATCTGTTAAATTATTTATAATTTTTAATGAATAAATTTAATACTTCCCTCTTTATCTTGTTATTATGGTAGGTTGTTCAATATTTTGTTTGGAAGCCCAAAACATTATTGTAAAATGGATAACTTCAATATTTATTGTTATTTTGATGACATGCACCTGACATAATTTTCCTAATACCATACCTAGAAATAAAAGTGTACTTGTAGTTCAAAAGCATTGTTGGCTTTATTTTACAAAAAATTAATTAAATAACAATTAAGTTGGGAAAATATTATATTCTGGATTTATTCCTAAAACATCAAGATAGATCCATAGTAATAATCTTAGGTCAATCGGATGAATATTTGAAGGGGTCCCCACTCATACTTATCATGTAGGTTAGTCGGTCCGCACATAGTAAAAACTGTAAAGGTAGAGCAATATGTGAAACCTGTTATGGGAAAGAGTAGTAGGTGTACCTGGTCTGGATGAGAATGAATAGGGATACCAAGGGATGGTAGGATTCGTGAGCCCGGTTGTGCAAGGGCAGAGTTGTGCTCGTGATCGACGATGGATCGTATTTCACTGGAAGAGTCAAAATACATTAGGGTTATATTCAGTATAACACTAAGTGGGATTGGTTTCGGTAGATACCAATAATAATAAGTACCTTGCAAAAGGGAGCTTTGGGCATCAGCCCATCGTAGTTCCTAATGTCCTCAAGAGCCCTTCACGGGGAATGCCCGGGGCAGTCCAAGGTTAACCTTAAACCGTAAGACTAAAATAAATAGAAGAGTAATTAGCAATATACTGGGACTTCACTTTCACTCACCCCTATCCTTTGGGAGGTTAGTTTGGTTGGGTTGTCTGAGCGGTAGGCTCGGTGGTTGTGAAAACAGACATGTTAGTCCGGGGAGCCAATGGCTCGGGAAATCATGGTTACATGTGCATATGGTGGTGGTTCTTCGGTATTTGACGATTATTCACACCGACATTGATACGATGAGTCGGCGAGTGTGGTTTACACTTAGCTAATGGAAAGACTGGCGGTGGGTCAACATAGTACGCAGAGAGCTTAGTGTGTCATTCAGGGGTATATGTAAGGGCTAGGCCTGGTTTTGTGAATACCCGTCTAGGAGTGGAGTGGCCCAATCCACTGTCTCTGTTTGCCACGGAGGAGGCTCCTGGGAGTGATTCTAAGTTCCAAATAGGGGGAACTAAAGGTCTGTGCGCATAGAGTCCTGTGCATGTGTTTCATTTGCATGAATCATGACATAATATTTCACTACACTCATGCTTGCATATAACCTGACACCCCTTCATATAAATTGGTATGAGACTTTTTATACGAAGGGAGCCTTGCAAAAGACCTCTTAACTTATATGTTTGCACGGACATTCATATAAGTTAAGGTTACTTATTTCATAATCAACTATTTATGTACTTAATGCTCTGTTTACTTGATTACTCTACTATTTTTCATAATATAGAACTGTTAGCTTGTTTTTCCTTTTACAGCTCTATAGATTTACTATATACCTGTTATAATAGGTCCACCGTCATCAGCTTTGTTCCTACTCTCCACCATCATAACTTCCCTATCATTCCTCCCACACGGTGCCTAGGAGCCACTGGGGGAGGCGTGGGGAAATTAGGCTGTCTTTTGACTAACGTTCGGTGGACCAAACATTTCAGGGGCTCCGGATGGGAGACAGGGAGCAGCATCAGGATATGCAACACCAGCATAGCACGGTGCACATGGAGGTGGGCCAGTCTAGTACAGGAGCACCAGTATCTCGCTTCGTGTGTATTAGCTCTTCTTATCTTCCGTGAGAGGGCTGTAGTGAGGATTTGATGTACCGGGCATAAGCCCATTTATATTTCTACTTACTGATATATTTCTGTATTTTTATCATCATGTGGACATTGCTGCGATTTTTATTTCATATGTTATATGTGATTGTGGACTTTACTTAATCTTATATGTACTTATACTTCTTGATGATCTTCATTGCCAGCAGAATCGGTGTTTTGTAGTGGTGACCTTCCCGCGTGTCTGTGTCACCGCAAAACGGAGGTTCTTAGCGTAAGACCCAATAGCGTAGCAAAACAATGGTGTCCTAAAACTGGTATTATAGGTAGGTTAGTTTGAGAAAACATCAATCCAGCAAAAAGAGAAGAAGTCCACAAAAACCCTCTGTCACCCTGCGCGAGCTTAGTTTGAGGACAAACTAGCAGCGGAAGTAATGGTGTGCCCATTAGGGAGAATCACATGCAAAAGTCCACTTTTTGTTAGTTCCACTTGTATATTAACAAACAATTGGAATTTTCCTTGTAGCCTGTGACTAACCCTACTCCTCAGCAGGGTACACCTCAAGCACAGAACTTGGTTCCACCCCGACAGGCTCTGACTCCATTCCAGCAGACAAAAATGGGGCAGACAATGACGGCCATTCTAGAGGCCTTCAGGGCTTAGCAGGCTCCAACTCTACAGCCAAATCCCGGGACTAACTGGCTGAGTGTCTTCTAGGGGCTTTCTCCTTCATATTAACTTGGCACGGAGTCAGCAGTTCGTACAGAGCAGTGGTTGGACATCATCTACGAGATGTTGGCTGAGATTCGATGCCCGACGAAGGAGGCAGTAGCCTTGAAAGTTTCCTGCCTGGAATCACACGCGAAGAGATGGTGGAAGTCACTGTTGGACACCACTTTCGCAGGAGTGGAGTACGCGGACATTTTCTAGGAAGAGTTTAGAGAAGCTCTATTGGAGCATTTTGTACCTCAGTCGGCGAGGGATGAGTTGGAGGACAGGTTCCTGCAGTTGAGGCAGGGTAGCAGGACGGTTTTGGAGTATTACCGGGAGTTCACACACTTAGCCTGTTTTACGGATTCATATCAGCTGGACGACGTGGGCTACACAAAGAGGTTCTATAAGGGCCTTCATGATGACATGAGGTATGCCCTTCTCTTCATTTCTGATTGGAGCTTTGCCAGGATATTGGAAATGACAAAGAAGCTAGAGGCAGACCGGCTTATAGTACGGGGTCGGAAAATACCGGCTAATGACTCAATGATTGGTGACAGGAGAGATTAGTCCAGAGGTCGTGTCATTAGGGAAAGAAGGAATGGGGATCAATGTCACAACCCGCATTTTCTCCGTATTAAATAATACGTCAGAGTAAGAGAAAATAAGCTTCGTGATGTCACGCCGTGCAGGGGACAACTGCAGGCGCTCAGGCAAAACCTACTCCTAGTACTTTTCATGAAAATTCATGAATTATAGTTTTAAAATAGGATTTAATTTAAGTTTTAATAATCATGTCCCTCAGTACTGTGGATCGACTCGTCCACACTAATGGTGTACATAGAAATACGCAGTGGAAAATACTTAGTTTTATTTACTTATCATCCTATATGATCATGACCACCAACGATAACACGTGATATGCAGACCTCTAGGTTTAGTGTATATACGAA
This sequence comes from Platanthera guangdongensis, assembly GCA_039583875.1. Taxonomy (NCBI): domain Eukaryota; kingdom Viridiplantae; phylum Streptophyta; class Magnoliopsida; order Asparagales; family Orchidaceae; genus Platanthera; species Platanthera guangdongensis. The sequence continues at coordinate 7,144,434 of CM077160.1, read as the reverse complement.
AGAACTTTTATAAACCTTTAAAATAGAGTGTTATTCATTTTGAAAGATACTATGTAATGATGGTATAAATCCTTTTAATTTTATACTTAAAATACCTAACATGCAACCCTAACATAAAGCTTCACAAAGAGCAAGTAATTTATACAAAACAAGCGAGAAAGTAAACTAGCAGCTAGCAAAGTGTCCAAAATCACAAACAATCTGTGGGCGTCAACAACCTGACATGAAAACACATAAACACGAGAGTATGTCTGAACTAAGTAAAAACAAAACTATAACCAACAACCTACCTCACGACGGAGAGGTGAAAAGTCACAACTACAACTGCTCTGCTGAAAACACCAGCCCTAGCTCCACAAACAGCTACTGTGCTGAATCTGAGGCATTCAAAAGTAGAATGCCTCAGCAAGAAAGTACAAGTGGCGGCAAGAAATAAAATGTAGAAAGGTAAATGACAGTCAACAGGGGTACCAACCAAAGACCGAATATACTGAAAAAAATGTACAGTATCTATAATAAGTAAACAGTGAGAAACTTACGTGAGCATCCACGTATGCCGCGTTACACCAAACATGGTGGAGAGCAATATTCTAAAGGTACAACTATAATCTGACAACCTAAACATATAGCAAAGGTCCTAATAGTTTAAACAAAAAAATTTAATTATTAGCACCAGTAAACATCCGACAAATGTAGGGGGAGTTACCTCCGCCAACACACCCACATAACAAACTCCACAAGGGCCCCAAGGGAAACACCGGTAAGCATCCGGCAACAGTGGGGGGAGATACCTCGGCCAACACACCCACCAACTCCACGAGCACCCAAGGGAAAAAGAAGTGGTCTCATAACTCGACACACCAAAACTGGAAAATATCCAGTAACTGCGGTGGGAGATCCTCCGCCAGCACACTAGCAGTAACCTAACAACACCGGGGAAAATCCAGTAAGGTACAAAAGCTCAAAATATAGGATGTTGCGGCGGTGTTTTAGTCCAATAACACCAACAACCATAAAACAACTACTTATATCTCGAGAATGACACAACCGACTAGTCCATCCCTAACTTTAGCGTTCGGATCTTACCAAGACAATCATGCCTTATCGGATAATCAACTAGGCTCGCAGAATAAGTCGTCAAATAGACTTGATGAAACAGAGGCTCACTCAATAAATGAAGAACCTTTACAACGGATTAACGACTAAGTTATCGGACTATATGGACTTAAGCGAAATTTCACGGTTGATTTGGTAAATAAAGACATCAATTTGTTGGGTAGAAAACAAGTAAGGATCAAATCATGCCAAATCTTGATTTTAAGTGGAATTAAAACTGTGCAAAAATGATCATACCGCATTAGGAATGAGAGGCAAGGAATAAAACCACCACTTGCCTCGATTTCTCCCGGAATTGTCCTCCGAAATACCACACGTCGTAGATCAGTCCGAAAGAAGGCACGAAGCAGCAAAATCTATAGGGAATCGGCCAAAACGGTGGTTAGGGCCGAAAAACCTCACTTTAAAAATTTCCCAAAATGATAAATACGTACCACACGTCATAGCTCTCGGCGAGAGCTTTCCGGATCTATGCTCCGTTGAAGATTTCGTCTGTCGAGGCTCCCGGAATCGCGGTCGGAAGTTCACGAACGGAAGGAGCGTCGCTTTCACCGCTCTGGTTCTGATCGGTCTTTTGGAGAAGATGAATAGGGTTTTCTCAAACCTTAAGTCTTTATATAATTATTAATTATTAGAGGGATAATAATGTTATTAATAAGTACAAACTTATGAGCAGGCCCATGAGAAACGAAAATAGAGACTTAAGATGGTTTCGTATTGAAAAGTGATCAACATGAAAGTCGTAGATCTCATCAAGACGAATAAATTTCATGTTAACCATTTTTTATTTGATGTCGTTTTGACCCTCAAAATGGCGACCGAAAGTTCGCGAGAGGCGCAGGAACGAATTTCCCGAGTGAAAGGATTTTTCGAAAAACCAAGATGGTTTTTCGAAAAACCATCATGATTTCTCGAAAAACCATCCTGATTTCTCGAGAAACCATCCTGATTTCTCGAGAAACCATCTTGATTTCGCGAGAATTCACTTTGATTTCTCGATAAATCACCGGATCTCTCGAGAAACCAATTTTCGACTTTTGTTTTTGGATAAAATGATTATACGGGGGTAAGCACACTCCGATTCGAACGAAATTCGCACCGTAGGCGAATGTTGACGCTATGAATATAACGGAGAAGACAAAACTAAAATCTGACGTACCGTTCTCGAGATATTAATTTCTAAAGTTTACAACAAACATAAATAATACAAAACTACAAACGCGCACCGAGACTCAAAAAATGCTCGGATCGCGACGAAACTTGAATCGGACCTAACAGACGCGAAAATGCTCTAATGGCGTCACGACGTCAACTTGACGTTAAAAGTAACGCTCTGACGTCATAAATACGTCATTACTGAATTAGATAATTATCGAAAAATCGGTGACGTTACAGTCACCCATCCTAAAAATAAGTTTCATCCCGGAACTTAACATAACTCCAAAACTAAATCAAAAGAAATAACCAAATACCAACAAATTGGAGACGTACCCGCAAACTAGGGAAGAGATGCGGTTGAGATTCCCTCATTGATGACTCCAATTCCCACGTCGCGCTCTCGACATCTTAATTCCGCCAAAGAACTTTGACCATAGGAATTGTCTTTCTCCGCAACACCTGATCTAGTGTCTCTACAATACAAACAGGTTCCTCTACGTACGAAATATTAGGCTGCAACTGAGGCACCGAGTCGAGGACATGATGATCACGAAGAACACATTTCTGCAACTGGCTCACGTGAAACACATCATGGACGCCAGAGAAGGTATCAGGTATATCCAGCTTATAAGCAGACACTCTGATGCGCTCAATAATCTGGAAAGGTCCCACGTATCGGGGATCCAACTCATGGTTCCTTCCAAGTCTTCTAATACCAGGCATCAGAGAGAACTTCAGAAAAACCATGTTCCAACTATGAACTTCAGATCAACCCTTTGCTTATTTGCATACTTCTCATAACGCTCCTAAGCTACACGGAGCTTTCCCGAATATGGGCTACAACAACACTGAAAGAATTGGTTTCAAGATGTTCTAAACACCTAGAGGGGGGTGAATATGTTCAATTCTTTTTCTAACTTAGGCAGTCAAATCTATCTAGATTAGCAATTTATTCAGCAGCAAACACAGCACAGCATTCACATACACACAACATTCCATAGATTGCACACCAGATTTATAGCGGTTCCCCAAATGATGGGTATATCCACTTTCTCCCTTCGCCTATCTAGCAGTGTACTATATTCGGCCTAACTTCCTTCTTTCTTCTCAGATTCGCAGATCTTACAGCTCAGAACCAAGACTGGTTCCTACAACTCAGAGTGAATCCACACTCCTACAACTCAGGCACAAGCCCTACCTCAGCCTCTTCCATAGGCCTACAACTCAGAGTGACACCCCACTCCTACAACTCAGGCAAAAGCCCTACCTCAGCCACTTTCACAGGCCTATAACTCAGGGAACAGATTCCCCTACCTCAGGGACTCAGCCCTACCTCAGCCTTTATAATTTAGTCTTACAACTCAGAGAAGTAAATCCCCTACACTCAGATTTATTACAGATCCTACAAGAGTTATTGATGAAAAGATAATAATATCTTCAACCAGATGGAGAGAGAATTGGTTGAAGGCTTCTTGATCAGTTCATGATAGAACTGATTACTTAAGGATCAACCTGTCTTAGCTTATTCAAAGCTTCTTGAATCTGAACAAAGTAAAGTTGTTCTTCTTGGTGTTGGAGTTGATCTTCAATCAGCTACCTTCAGAAATTACTCTGAATTCTTCTTCAGAATTGATCTGAATTCTTCTGACAGACTGTTCAGGATCTGCCTTCACTGGATGAGGACTTCTCTCCTTCTTATTTTCTCTCTCTACAATCTGTTGACTGTTTCTTCTTTCTCTTCTTCTAGATCCTCAATCCTTCAGAGATTATTCTTTATTCACTGATCGTGTTCACGATCACTTCTTCACAATAGATAATTGATTAGCTTTCTATTCTATATGTCCAATTGTTGAAAGAGCATATCTATATATAGGCTTCATCTATGGTTACCGGCTGTTCTGATTTCAAACGGACTTCTGACACCTCTGACAGATGTGATAGCAATGTCAGTAATGACGGTTGTCAAGTCTCCAGTTGTATTACTTCAACCTTCATTGGACTTTGACTTAGCAGCAGAGAATGTCGAGTGAATTCTTCACTTGTGTCGACACACATAGTCCATGTGTCAACACAAGTCTTGATGATGTCGACACAGCTTCACTTTTACTTCTCGACACAGCTTCTGTGGAATGTGTCGACACAAGTCCTGTGTGTCGACACAAAAACTCCTTTTCTTGACAAAATTGGTGTCGACAGAATTCTGGTGTGTGTCGACACAAGTTCTGTGTGTCGACGCAGTCATTGTCGACAGAATTCTGGAATGTGTCGAGAGCTTCTCTGTGTGTCGACACAAATCCTAATGATGTCGACACAATCTGGCCCTTGGTGTCGACAGATTTTATGTGTGTCGATGCAAATCTTGGGTGTCGACACAATCTGGCCCTTGGTGTCGACACAGCCATTCCCATGTGTCGACACTTGTACTTAGAAAATTTTCCTTCCATTTACTAAACCTGCACATGATAACTCAACACAACATCAAATACAACTTGATGCATATCATTGAATTAGGTGAGGCTTCTCCAAATCTGGTACATATTTTCCAATGTACCCAACAATCTCTCCCTATTTGGAGAAGTCATAACCCTTAGTTAATGATATACATCACTTATAATAAAATAAACAATATGATGTATAAAAAGCATTCAATGACAGGGTAACATATAAATAAAACAAATACATTATATCATCACGGAATATGATACAAACATAAAAAGCATGAATCATTGTTTTGTTTAAACATCAAAAAACGTTTGTTAACAACAGATTACATTGATTTTAAAACTGAAGATTACAATGTTCTAAAATCTAGTCAATCTATCCTAAGGCTGATCAGGCTCCTTGATCACTATGCCTTTGCCAGACTGGACCCTTGCTTGTACTGGAGATTCAGTATCTTCAGCTGGCTTCTTGCCTTTGAGATCCTTCTTCTTAAGTTTTTCAGCCTTAACTTTTTTCCTTTCAAAATAGTGATAAGGCTTGGGAAAGTATTTACTGGGCTCTATAGCTGTAGCAGGTATTTTCCCAGCCTTGTGATCCCTTCTGAACTGATGTATAATATCTTGTCTCTGCAGATATTTGTTCCACTCAAGTTTAGAATACCACTTTCCTCTATCATGCATTTTATCTTTGACAGCTTGCCAGGTAGTGAGTATTATATTTCTGGAGGTGGGACTCCATCTTTCAAAATCAGGCTTCAGTTCAGCCTGCTCTCTAAACCTTTTCTTTGAGAGTTGAGCTTCTTGCTCTTTATTCAATATTGCCTCTGACATTTCCACTTTCTTAATTATAACATTCTTAGTAGCCTCTGGATGGCTATACATCTGGTGAACCAGTTGTTGAATTCCCTCAAAGTTAGAAGGGGGGTATATGATTTGAGCTACCTCCTGCTGACCCCTTCAATTCCTGCAGCTTCAATACCTGACTCAGCTGTATTATCATCATCAAATAGGGGTGGATATCCCAGAGTTTCTTTAACAGCATTTGTTATCCATTTAGCATGCTCTGAACTAGCATTGACTAGCAACCTCTCCCCCTTTATGGCTTCTCTCTCAATATGATCCCTGAGATCATCCTTTTGGAATCTTATCTGATTAACTAGATAATTGGTTCCCTCTGTATAATAAGCTTTAAACTTCTGTAGTTGAGTAGATATGATCTTCTGAGAGACTTGAATGACAGATTGGAAAGTGGCTAAATCTTCTTGAAGTTTTTATCAAACTCTGACTTCTCTTTAGCCCTTTCCTCAGTTAATGCAGTTACATTATTCTTTAACTCAGTAACAATCACATTATGTGATTCAGTAAGATTATCATTCATCCTTAGCTGATTTTCCAGAACATATCCTTGCTTAACTACTATGTCATCAATTTGAGTTCTTGCCTCTTGTTGCTGCTTGGCCAGATAAACTATAACATTACCTCCTTTATGGAAGCAGTCTGTCATCTCTTTCTTATTCTGGTTTACTTCAAATCTGATTGATTTTATATCTTGAGCCAAAGTAAACTGAAGTTCCTTATGGCTTTCATCCACATATTTTTCAAGAGCTTGTCTTTGCTCATCCATTTTAACTTGTAGAGAAACCAACAGAGAACTAAAGTCAACTACTGGAGCTGTTGGTTGTGAGGCAGTCTGTAAAGCTTTCTTATAGCTTGTGCTTTTCTTCCTGTAAACCATCAGTTTTCTCTTCTTTAATCTGAGTGCTTCTCCATCATCAGATTCAGAAGAACTTTCAAGGTTCACTATGTCCTTTGGACTACAAGACAGCTCCTTGTCAGTCCTTGGCAACTCCCCCTTAGTCCCTGGCTCCTCCCCCTCAGTCCTTGACACTACTTCCTCAGTTCTTACTTCTTGTAAGTCAGGAAATAATTCCTCAAGAGTGAATTCTTGTTGCAGTTGAACTGGAGGAACATCTGTATCTTGTACAGTAAATGGAGTATCATCTAATGCAGATGTATCATTCATTGATATATCCTGTGCAGGGATGTTGTCATGGTGTGTCTGGTCAATATCAGTTAGAAGCACAGTTAGTGTATCTGACTCAGTATCTAGTATAGTTTGATTAATATCATCTATTACCTCAAGAATTGTTTGAGTGGCTGTTTCACTCTCTAATGCAGCTTGCTCTTTCTCAGGAGCAACTTCTAGAGGCAAGGCCTCTTGTTGAGCTGGTGAAAGCTCATTGGCTCCCCCTAGTGGAAGCACATCCTGAACTTGATATAGTTGGATGGTGCTTTCTGGAATATGCTCCCCCTGCTTCTGACTATCATCTACATTCTTAGGGGCAGATGATTTCCTTGCAGATTCTTGTTGTTCTTCATCTGAAGTGAAGATTACTTGTTCTTCTGAATCACTAGAAGATTCAGGTTTCCTGGGGGTTGTCTTTTTCTTTTTCAGTTGTGGTTGTTTCTGTGGTGTAGAACCATCCTTTGTCAGAACTCTTTCCCACCTGGATAGTATTTTCATATCCATCCTTCTCATGTGGTTTATTCTAGATCCTGTTATGTGCTTCAGCACTTCAGGAATATTCATTTCCAGATACAGACTCAGTATTCATCCTAGATTAGGTTTCTTCAAACTTTCCTTAATCTTGTCAAAGATCACAACAAACCAGTTAGTTTTTTTCTGAAAATAACTCTGGTCATTAAGCTGAACATATAGGCTGAGATCATATCATGTACTCCTGGTTTGCAGAGAATTACTTTTCCCATAATGTCAGAAAGAAACTTTCCTTAGGAGTTCATCCCCTTCCTCTGCATTGATGATTCAATCTTAGTGGTAGGATCCAGTCCACACCATTGAAGAGCTTCTTTTGTCATTGAAGATGTGACTTCATCATCTTCCTGAGTGCTGGGCAACTGTAGTGTCTTCCTCAGATGCTTCTGGGTAAGTTTCACCTTGCTTCCTTGAATTGATGACCTAATCTATAATCTAGTTGAATCCAGGGTTGCTGTGGTATAGAATTCAAGAACCTCCGTATTCCAGATCTTGGAAGGTTCTGAAACTAGATATTCTAAACCACTTTCTTTGATTAGGGTTATCACATTTCTGATCTTAGTCGTAGCACTCTCAAAAGCATTGCAAACTAATTCATAGCCTTAGTTGATGTTGTTCTTCAACTTTGGCGCCATTGGTGACGAGAAATTTGAGGAGAAGAGAGATGAAGGTTTGTCGACTCAAAGATTTGGTCTCGAAAATGTTCAGAGCGTAGTCGACAAAGTTGTTCTGTGACCTATTTATAAGTTTGTCAACACAGAAGGTCAAAAGGCGGGGTAATAGATACTTAATGTGTCGACACTGTAGAGATTGTGTCGACACAGACTTCTAATGTCTCGACAGAGTCAGACAACACTATGTGTCGACACAGTTTGAGATGTGTCGACACAGACTTCTTAATAGTCGACTCTAATATCTGCGTGTCGACATAGACTTCTGTATGTGTACACTAATATCTAAATGATAGAACTTCTATGTGTTGACACCAAACTCTAATTGTCGACACCACTATCTCATCATTATTTTGTTGTGTCGACATAACTTTCCATATGTGTCGACACTAACTACTATATGTCGACACAGATTTCCTTTTGTGTCGACATTAACTACTATATGTCGACATTGAATTACTTAGTCAGATTTACCAAGTTATTCTATGTTTAACATGCCTAATTCAATTTTTAAATAATTGAATTTAGTTTCATCTAGTGGTTTAGTAAACATGTCAGCAATTTGATTATTTATGGTGACAAATTCCAAACAAATATCTTCTTTTTCAACATGCTCTCTAATGAAGTGAAATCTAATTTCTATATGTTTTGTTCTGCTATGTGATATAGGATTTTTAGCAATAGAAATAGCACTTGTAGAATCACAAAATAGTGGAGTTCCACTTACCTTGAGACCATAGTCTTCAAGTTGATGTTGAATCCATAAAAGCTGGGCATAGCAGCTGCCTGCAGCAACATACTCAGACTCTGCAGTGGAAATTGCCACATTTGTCTGCTTCTTACTGCTCCATGACACCAATCTACCACCTAGAAACTGGCATGTGCCAGAGGTGCTCTTTCTATCCTCTTTGCAACCTGCAAAGTCTACATCTGAAAAACCAGTTAGTAGAAAGTCTCTATTCTTAGGGTACCAAAGACCAAGATTAGGTGTGCCCTTAAGATATCTCAAAATTCTTTTAACTGCAGTATAATGAGATTCTTTAGAGCTTGCTTGGTACCTAGCACAAACACATGTAGCATACATAATGTCTAGTCTACTGACAGTTAAGTATAGAAGGGAGTCAATTATCCCTCTATACAAAGACTCGTCTACAGGTTTTCCTGCATCATCTTTGCCTAAAGGCATACTTGTCCCCATTGGAGTTCTCATGGTGGTGGATGACTCCATATCATATTTCTTAATTAACTTCTTGGTGAACTTAGACTGTGATATGGACAAGCCATCATCAGTCTGTCTTACTTGGAGTCCCAAGAAGAATTTCAGCTCACACATACTGCTCATCTCAAACTTCCCTTGCATAAGTTTTGCAAACTTCCTACAAAGGTTGTTTTTTGTAGATCTAAAGATTATGTCATCAACATAAATCTGGACTAGGATCATCTTGCCCTTTGACTCCCTAAAGAATAGAGTCTTGTCTATTTTCCCCCTTGAAAATTTATTCTCAATAAGGAAGGTAGACAATGTTTCATACCAATCCCTAGGGGCTTGTTTCAAACCATATAAGGCTTTCTTAAGCCTGTAAACATAATCACGATAAAGTGAATCAACAAAACCTGAGGGTTGTTCAACATAAACTTCTTCTTTCAAATTACCATTTAGGAATGCTGACTTGAAATCTATTTGGTATACTTTGAACCCTTGGAAAGCAGCAAAGGCAAGGAATAGCCTTATTGCTTCCAACCTTACCACTAGGGCAAATTTCTGATCAAAGTCAATGCCCTCTTCCTTTCTATAACCTTTGGCAACCAGTCTTGCTTTGTTCTTCACTATGATGTCATTTTCATCTAGTTTGTTTCTGTAGATCCACTTTGTCTCAATAATATTATGATCCTTTGGTTTTGGAACCAGCTCCCATACTTTACACCTTCTGAATTGATTCAGCTCCTCCTGCATTGCATCAATCCAGTTGTAGTCTTGTATGGCTTCTTCAAATCTCTTTGGTTCCATCTATGACAGGAAACTTGAGCAAAGCACTGTGTTCATGCGTTTGCTTCTAGTTTGCACACTATGTCTGGGTCACCAATAATTTGGTGTGCTGGATGATCCTTTAGATTCCTTATTGTTGGAGTCATTCTATCAGCAATTTGAACTTCTTCAATTTCTCCACCATGCTGAACTTCATTGTCCTCAATGTCAGCTTGTGGACCTTGTACTCCCCCTAGACAGCAACCATCATTTTCCTCATCCTGTCTTGCAGTTTGGTCTTCATTAATGGTCAGCATGTCCAACTTTTCTTTTAAACCTTTTGAACTATAAGAATTTCTAGACAACTCACAGTTAGTTAGCTCAGATTCATCAAACACTACATGAACAGATTCGTTCTACAACTTTTGTAGTCAAGTTGTAGATCCTATATGTCTTTCTGTTATTGTTGTACCCAACAAATATCCCATCTTGGGATTTGGCAGCAAACTTAGTTAGGTGAGACTTGCCAGTATTAAGCACATAACACTTGCTACCAAAGATCCTAAAGTAGGATATGTTTGGTTTTCTGCGCTTCATAATCTCATATGGTGTCTTTTTGTGGTTCTTAGTTATGGATGCTTTGTTGAGAACATGACAAGCAGTATTTACTGCCTCAGCCCAGAACTATTCTGCGAGAGAAGTGTCACTTAGTTGAGTTCTACCACCCTCAATAAGAGTCCTATTCTTTCTTTCAGCAATTCCATTTTGCTGAGGTGTTCTATGTGAGGAGAATTCCTGATGAATCCCTTGTTCTTCACAACACCTTATCATACATTCAAACTAAAATTCAGTTCCATGGTCACTTCTGATTTTGAACACTGAATTGTTAAGTTCATTCTGAATTTATTTAACAAAGTTATGAAAGACAGTATGGGTTTCATATTTCTGCCTCAAAAAGAAAACTCATGTAAATTTAGAATAGTCATCTACTACCACAAAAGTATAGACTTTCCTACCTAGAATATGAACTGGCATAGGACCAAATAGATCCATATGTAAGAGATACAAACACCTCACAGAGTCTTTGGTATCAAGACTGTTGAAGCCAAAAATGATCTCAACGGGAGTTCAAAACAGGGGTGCAGCCAACACCAACTTCTCTCAAGCTTCGACCCTCGACTAGATTTAAAGGACCTAAGACTGAACCAAAGCCTCAGTAGGGAGGTCCCACCTCACACCCGGAAGATCTCTGAGAGTTTCCCCTCCAAAGCCAAAAGCTGGGCTAGGAGCTCCTCAGAAAGCACTAGAAGTTGGAAGTTTATGAAAGCTTGCCTTCTAAGGAGCCCATATGAGTCTATTTATAGCCTTTGCTGACCTGAGATTACTGAAATACACTTAGTTGATCTGCCGATAGCCAAATCCCGCTGTTTATCCTGAGGGTATAGGGGTAATTTTACCTGAGGGCAATTAGGTCATTTTACCCAAGGCCCTGGGCCCCGCTCGGCGAGAGCTCTGAGCCGAGAGTCTTTTGTCCAGAGCCTGGCGCAAGCGGTCTCGCCTGCTTATAGGCGAGAGCTCCTTTAAGACAGGAGCTTGGCGCTAGCACAAGCGTTCCCGCATTGGCTGCGGTCGACGATCTTGCTGCGGTCGACGATCTTGGTTAGAGAGCTCCGTTTGACGATCTGGATGAGGTCAACGATCTTAGTCAGAGAGCTCCGTTCGACGATCTGGCTACGGTCGTCGATCTTGGTCAGAGAGCTCCGTTCGACAATCTGGCTGCGGTCGACGTTCTTAGTCTGAGAGTTCCGTTCGACGATCTGGCTGCGGTCGTTGATCTTGGTTAGAGAGCTACGTTCGACGATCTGGTTGCGGTCGACGATCTTGGTTCGACGATCTCCGAGTGCGGGGCGCTTTGTAGGCGAGAGCTCCTTTAAGATAGGAGCTTGGCGCTAGCGCAAGCGTTCCCGCCTTCTTGGGCGAGAACTTCTTTTAGGGCGAGAACTCCTCTAGCTAGCCTAATTATGACCGTTGGTGCCTCCTGGTCTGACTCAGCGAATATGGGGTTGTACACAATTCCTGCTCTTTTTAAACTAGCTCTGCGCTCGAAAAGACACATCCAACCCATAAATATTCGCTGAGCACGTGTCACCGTCAGGGAATCTTTTGGTGGGTCGTACGGTGGCTATATATATGTGCTGATAGACGGCCATAATTCTGCCATTGAATCGTCATTATTCGTCTGAGTTATCGCCTCCTCTCGCGATGCATCCCAAGCGCGCCGACAAACCGCTTCCGCGGGATCTTCGGGACCGCATCGATGTGGCACAGGCGCGAGCCAAGGCTAACTGCGCCTTGGTTGCCCCCTGGCTGGCGAGAAACTCGTCAGCCGCTGAGCCTTCTCAACCAAAGAAAAAGAAGAAGAAGGCGAAGGTGGTCCATCGGGACCTGCTCCGCGATAACAGGAGCCTGCCTACTCCGACTCCAAGCCGCACGGATGATCCCTCTCCGCAGAAGGTATGCCCAACTCGCTGATCATTGAAATCTACTAGTTGCTTATGTGGGAGGACTTGTAGCTGACGCGATACTCACAGGAAACGGTTCTCGACGTCATCAGGTCCCCGCGGGAACCCTTGGGTCCCTCATCTCGTCCTCTTGAGGACCAACCGCGGGTCTCGGAGGTGGCTCCTCCACCTGAACCGAGAACTGCAGGTAACTTTTCCATTCTCGCACTTAACTCAAATCTCAGAACGCTGAATTGTCTTCCCGCAACGCCAGCTTCCGCCCAGCCGGGTCTCACTGCCCGGGAGAACGAAGTAAGGGCCGCAAATCAGCCTGCCCCCGCGGTTGATTCCTCCCTATCGGCAGGAGGAATGACTGCCGAATCTTACGCAGCTCCACAGGATGCCAGCCATCCCGCGGGGGAGGAGACCTCCCCCCCCCCCCCCCGCCTCCGGCCAAGCCGGGATCACCACTCGCAAAATCTTCCCCCGGGGAAAAGGAAGCCGATCCACCTACTCTTTGGAACTGAGGAGGGGGTGGGGCTGGGCCTTCCCGCCATACTGCAAGTATTCGGTATGTTTATCACGATTATCAATTAGTTCTTGCCATGACTGTGGAATTCTTTTTCCAGGGGATCCGTGCTCACAGTCGGGAGCTGACGCAGAGGAAGAAGAAGATGAAGAAGACGAAGACAGAGAGGGGGAAGATGGCGAGAGCTCCCCCTTCCCTTCATCTGACGAGATGGAGGAAATCTTGACCAGTGCTGGGAATGCTAGAAGACGGGGAAAGAAGGTTGTCGTCGTCCTGTCGAAGCTTATCCGGCAGGAGCGGGCCCATGACTCCGCGGTGAGAGAGTTCCGCCAGTCGGTGGAGAAGAGGCTGGAGGCTCTGGAGCGGGACTACTTCATCGGCGAGACAGATCGGGCAGACAGGCCTACCGCAGGGTCCTCTCCCGAAAGGTGCATCGCACGGGTCTGAGACTTGTCTCGCCGGATCAACCTAGGTTGGACCGTCTTGTCGTCCTACTTCAACCCGCACGCGCCACCGAGGACCAGGAAGCGGTAGCGAGGACGATGGAGGTGGGAGCCCTATTGATTCGCGAGACCTCTCCTTTCTTGCCTCCGACCAACCCCTTCCCCAATGTACTCATATTTACTTTCATCAGTCTGTAATAAATAATCTTGCTATCATCACTATTACTTTTTATTAAGCTCTCGCTCGGCGAGAGTAACTCCTGATTGTTATTGTTATTATTATTTTTTATAAAGCTCTCGCTTGGCGAGAGTAACCCTGCTTCCGCTTATTTAACTTGTCGCGTGTCATCTCATAATGTTTGCGCTAATCATATCTGTCAATCGGTCACTGTCAATCTTGGGCGGGAAACCGAGGCGCCGCCGACCAGGGAGTGACGGTTGTACCCCCGCCGCCTTTTTGGGAAACAGTCATGATGATCCCGGTTTTCTATAAATAGAGAAGTTCACCTACCATATTCATTTCTCCAATCCCAATCCTCTCTTTTCTCTTGTCATTCTCGCGGTTTACCAAAAGCTCCCGCCTGCTTCCGCTTCCTCCTCATGTTCTCGCACAACTCTCGCTCTTCTCGCTGTTCTCGCTATTCTCGTGGTTCTCGCTATTCTCGCCGTTCTCGCTTCTCTTCTGAAGACCTCACCTTCATTCTCTCAAACACGATGCCGGGCAAAAGCGAGGGACGTTCGAATTGTGCGGAAGCCTTCCAGAAGCATCTGTTGCCCTCCTGCAGCTTGACCCTGGAGGAGTTCCAACTGACACAGACTCGCTATGTTCCCGCCGGCTTCACCGCGTGGAACCCCGGCAACCACGACAAGATAAACAGTGCGAGGGAGGGGGAGCTCTCCATACCCCTTGAGCACTTTGAGCTGGGCTTCCACCTCCCGCTGTGGCCCGAGATGCGCCAGGCCCTCCGGTATTATGGAGTGGTTCCCGCGCAACTGAATCCAAACTCAAGCGCGATTATGGTGGCCTTCATCTGCTATATGCGATCCGAGAGGATCGAGTTCAGCCTTCCTATCTTCCGGAAGCTGTTCACTTTCTGTGCCAAAGGAGGTGTGGTCTTCTTTTCAGGGCAGCTGCTCAAGACCATCGGTCTCGGCAACAAGCACCACCATTGGGGCAAGAGGTTCATCTTCGTTTCCGGCAATTTCGGGAACGTGCCTCTCGCGCCCATTCAATATGAGGATGCCGCTTATAAGCCGCCCTCCTTGGGCTCGCACGAGAGCGTCCTACTTGAGTTCTTTAGAACCAAGGATTTCGACGTCCAATTCCTCCAGCGGGACGTCAATTCACTCCTCCCCGTGCCTCCGGGCGAAGGTACGGTCTCGCCTTTGTCTTGCTATTCTTCCCCTTCTATTTAAGATTAGAACTGAGTGTTGTTGCTTCCGTAGGAGAGCGTGAGATCCCCCTGCACCAACCCTTTGACGAGGCTCGCGCTGCCGGGAGCCAATCTGTGAGAGACCCGTTGGCTCTCGCAAAAGCCGCGGCCCAAGCTTGTCGGGACGAGCCGGCCCCGCCTCCTTTGACCGGTGCCGCGAAGCGAAAGCCCGGTGCCCCTCTGCCCCCACCGCTAAAGAGGTCCAAAATGACTGCTGCCGAGAAGGGCAAAGCCGTTGCAGTGCCGCATTCCCAACCTCTCGCTACTGGCCGCTCCTTTGAGGAGATTTTGCAGGTAGTCAGCGAGATCGCTGTCTCCAGGGGTGGCGCCGAGGCACCTGCCGAGAACCCTCCGACCCCAGGCGTAGTAGATGGCGAGGGAGCCGCCTTCGAGACCGCCACTCGGCCTTCGCCTGGAGAGGTGCCGCGGGGTCACCGTAATTTCGGTCTCGGCATGAAGTGCCTGGATGCGGAAAACAAGCCGTTGTTTCAGTGGGACCCTGACATCAACAGGGTCTCAATCTCGTCTCTTCTGCCTAGCTGGGCGGAGCGAGATGAGGTCACCAGCGAGGCCTTCGCCTTGGGCTACTGCCTCTATAGCCGGGAGAACGCCAGCGTTTACGACAAGATGACCACCAGGCTCCTGGCCTATGACTCCACCCGGGCCTTGATGCGCGGGATGGAGCTTTCGCATATGTGTTCTCGTCGGAGCATCACCATCGATCGCAACTTCCAGGACATGTTCAAGGCCAGGGAGGGCGCGGTGGCTGAGGCGGCTACCTTGAAGAAGGAGCTAGCAGACGCCAAGCAACAGCTGTCCTCGCGCCGAGCGGAAGAGGTAAGCGAGACCTTTCACGGCACTCGCTCTCACCACTGCAGATTTTAACTTCATTCTTTTCCTTTCATGCTAACCTCCCGCTATACAGGATTCTGCTCAAGCCGTGGCACTTCGCGCAGAGCTGGCCCAGGCGCGATACGAGAACGTCCTGTTGACGGACCAGATCCTGCGCCTGGAGGCGAATGCGCCCCCTCCACTGGACGGAAGGTTGAAAAGCCAATACTACTCCGTCTATGACATCGACAAGCTCCTCTAGGCCAACGCGCAAGCCACAGTCAGGCTGACCCTGGAGACGTTGCGGGATGTCGGTTGCTTGGACGGGAGGGGCAAGACCATTACCGCTCAACAGCTCGTCCCCTGGCTCTTCGAGCCTGTCCTGAAGCCCCCAGGCGCGCCCGATTCCCCGCCCTCGGACGTCCCGAAATCCCCTACCGCGGGTGGCAAGACATCCGGGGAGAGCTCAGGCGAGAGCTCCAGCGGAAGTTCGAGCGGGAGCTCTGAGGGGTACAGCTTGTCTTCCTGAGGGGCCCCCTTTTCTCTTTTTCGTTTTGCTTCATTGTAAATAGCGAGACGCTCTACACTTGTAATTACATTGAATAAATACATTGTAAATACTTTGTACGTAGTCCTTTTCTTTTTATTGCAAATGTGTTTGATACAACTGTTGTGGCCGAGTGCTCCTTAAGCACGCTTCCACCGAGGACCTTGGCCTCCCTAGGGTAGTCTCCCTTAGTGACGGATAGGCGGGAACCGGTCAAAAGAGCCCGGGACTTGGACGTTTCGTTCCCGCGTTCTGCCGAAAACCGTCTGCCGGGAACATGGCTCGCGGGTCCTTTAAGGCGAGGCCGTCCCCCTTTAGCTTACGCAAACTGTCCAAAGCTTTCGCCCAACACCTCTCGCTGTCTGTCCAAGAAAAGCTTGTCAGGAGTCTTCCGCCGAGAATTTCCTCGGCGGGATCTCCTTGACAGGGACCTCCCCAACCGAGTCCTTCTCTGGCCAAAACCTATCCTGCCTTTACCTCCTTTTCATTCTTTGGTGCATTTCTTGCCTTGCTCAGAGCATCCGATGTGTCTTTTAGGATCAGAAACTTCCCTCTCCCAGGAGAGCCCTCGGGCCCGTCAGGCTAATGAGAGCCTGCACAGCAGGTCTACCTGGTGCCGAGCCGAGCTCGGGACACCAATGAAGTTACCAAACTAAACCTATCCCCCACAGGCAAGCCTTCAGATCTGCCAGCTAGATGAGAGCCTGCGCAGCGGGTCTACCTGGGGCCGAGCCGAGCTCGGGGTGCCGATGAAATTCTCAAACCAAACTTATCCCCCACAGGAGAGCCTTCAGACCTGTCAGCTAGATGAGAGCCTGCGCAGCGGGTCTACCTGGGGCCGAGCTGAGCTCGGGGTGCCGATGAAGTTCTCAAACCGAACCTATCCCCCACAAGCGAGCCTTCGGACCTGCCAGCTAGATGAGAGCCAGCGCAGCGGGTCTACCTGGGGCCGAGCCGAGCTCTGGGTGCCAATGAAGTTCTCAAACCAAAACTATCCCCCACAGGCGAGCCTTCGGACCTGCCAGCTAGATGAGAGCCTGCACAGCGGGTCTACCTAGGGCCAAGCCGAGCTCGGAGTGCCGATGAAGTTCTCAAACCAAACCTATCCCCCACAGGCGAGCTTTCGGACCTGCCAGCTAGATGAGAGCCTGCACAGCGGGTCTACCTGGGGTCGAGCCGAGCTCGGGGTGCCGATGAAGTTCTCAAACCAAACCTATCCCCCACAGGAGAGCCTTCGGACCTGCTAGCTAGATGAGAGCCTGCGCAGCAGGTCTACCTGGGGCCGAGCCGAGCTCGGTGTGCCGTTGAAGTTATCAAACCAAACCTATCCCCCACAGGCGAACCTTCAGACCTACCATCTAGATGAGAGCCTGCACATTGGGTCTACCTGGGGCCGAGCCGAGCTCAGGGTGCCGATGAAGTTCTCAAACCAAACCTATCCCCCACAGGCGAGCCTTCGGACCTACCAGCTAGATGAGAGCCTTCGCAGCAGGTCTACCTGGGGCCGAGCCGAGCTCGGGGTGTCGATGAAGTTCTCAAACCAAACCTATCCCCCACAGGCGAACCTTCGGACCTGCCAGCTAGATGAGAGCCTGCGCAGTGGGTCTACCTGGGGCCGAGCCAAGCTCGGGGTGCCGATGAAGTTCTCAAACCAAACCTATCCCCCACAAGCGAGCCTTCGGACCTGCCAGCTAGATGAGAGCCTGCACAGCGGGTCTACCTAGGGCCGAGCCGAGCTCGGGGTGCCGATGAAGTTCTCAAACTAAACCTATCCCCCATAGGCGAGCTTTTGGACCTGCCAGCTAGATGAGAGCCTGCGCAGCGGGTCTACCTGGGGCCGAGCTGAGCTCAGGGTGTCGATGAAGTTCTCAAACCAAACCTATCCCCCACAGGCGAGCCTTCGGACCTGCCAGCTAGATGAGAGCCTGCACAGCGTATCTACCTAGGGCCGAGCCAAGCTCGGGGTGCCGATGAAGTTCTCAAACCAAACCTATCCCCCACAAGCGAGCCTTCAGACCTGCCAGCTAGATGATAGCCTGCGCAGCGGGTCTACCTGGGGCCGAGCCGAGTTCGGGGTGCCGATGAAGTTCTCAAACCAAACCTATCCCTCACAGGCGAACCTTCGGACCTGCCAGCTAGATAAGAGCCTGCGCAGCGGGTCTACCTGGGGCCGAGCCTAGCTCGGGGTGCTGATGAAGTTCTCAAACCAAACCTATCCCCCACAGGCGAGCCTTCGGAACTGCCAGCTAGATGAGAGCCTGCGCAGCGGGTCTACCTGGGGCCGAGCCGAGCTCGGGGTGCTGATGAAGTTCTCAAACCAAACCTATCCCCCACAGGCGAGCCTTCGGACCTGCCAGCTAGATGAGAGCCTGCGCAGCGGGTCTACCTAGGGCCGAGCCGAGCTCGGGGTATTTCAAAACACATAATTACGTCATATTACAAACAATTTCACAATAGTCCGGAGAAAATCAAGTCAACTGATGTAGTATAATAAGTTTAATTTTGAGATACATAATTACATCCTTCCCCTTTCACGGGTAGAAACGTTTCAGGTCATCACCGCTCTAGGTGTGGCTCAAGGCCCTCCTTTCCACGTCATGGAGGTAGTAACCTCTTGTTCCAAGGACTTCCTTCACTATGTATGGTCCTTCCCAGTTCGGGTTGAGCTTGCCCACGGGAGCCGACCTTCCTGCCACGTCAACCTTTCTCAGCGCCAGATCTCCTTCGGCAAACTGCTTGACCCTGACATGCTTATCAAAATACTTGGCCATCCGCCGCTTGATCTCTTCCTGCCTGATAGCTGCCACGTCTCGTAGTTCTTCCACCATTTCCAGCGAGAGGCGCAACCCTTCTTCATTTTCCAATCTCCAAGTCTCATCTCCTTCTCCCGCGGCTGTGACTCTTGGGGACGGAACCTCGAACTCCACTGGTAGGACTGCCTCATACCAGTGAGAAAGCTTGAAGGGGGGCTCACCGGAGGCTGTGTTCGGGGTCATTCACAAAGCCCATAGGACCGAGGGGAGCTGCTCCACCCAATTTTCCCTTAAGTTCTCCACCTTCTTTTTGAGCAGGTTTACAATGATTTTGTTTGCCGCTTCCACCTGGCCGTTGCTCCGGGGGTGGTGGACAGAGGCAAATCTGAGGTCTATCCCCAGTTGGGTGCAGAAGCTGATGAATTCTTCACTGGCAAACTGGGGGCCGTTATCTGTCACTATTTCTTGAGGCAACCCGTGTCTGCATATGATCTCCCCCCAGATGAAGTTCCTTATGACTTGCGAGGTGACCTTGGCTAAGGCTTTTACCTCCAGCCACTTTGAGAAATAATCGACCATGACCAAGAGGAACCTCCTCTGCCTACTAGCCGGA
Source organism: Platanthera guangdongensis (assembly GCA_039583875.1). Lineage (NCBI taxonomy): Eukaryota > Viridiplantae > Streptophyta > Magnoliopsida > Asparagales > Orchidaceae > Platanthera > Platanthera guangdongensis. The sequence continues at coordinate 7,124,878 of CM077160.1, read as the reverse complement.
GGAAAAGGTCCAACTAAATCCATCCCCCAGAGGGCGAACGGCCACGGCGCCGTGATGCTTCGGAGCCTTTGAGCCGCCAAAAGCTGAAGGGGGCGCAGAGCTGACACTTTTGACACCTCCTTGCAAACTTCGCGGTATCCTTCCTTAGGGTGGGCCAGAAGTATCCCTGCCTGACCACCCTTGCCTCCAACATCCTACCTCCAGAATGACTGCCGCACTCGCCCGAGTGCACCTCCCCCAAGATCCTTGGGATCTCCTCTTCGGTCACACATCTAGCTAGGAGCCCTGACAACATCTTACGATGCAGGCCCCCTTCTATCATCAGGTAGTGAGCTGCCTTACGCCTGAAGCTTTTCCCGTCCTTGGTCCCCTCTGGAAGTTCACCGGTAGTTAGGAAGGTCACCAATGGATCCACCCACGATGGTTGCCGATCCACCACCATCAACTCTCCTTCCTCGATTGCTGGTCGAAATAGCTCCGTCAAGGTCCCTCCTCCCCGAGGTCCAAACTTAGTCAATCGATCGGAAGCTATACTTTCTTCCCTTGGAACATGTTGGATTGAGAACGACCGGAACCCACCGATGATCGCCCTTACCTTGGATAGGTATTTTATGAGGGTAGGATCCCGAGCTTCAAATTCTCCTCGAATCTGCGACGCTACTACCTTTGAATCAGTGAAGAACTCCACATCCTGAATCTCAAGCTCCTTTGCCAAGCGAAGGCCGGCGATCACAGCCTCATATTCTACTTGGTTGTTGGTCACCGAGAAGTGGTAAGCCACCGACTGCTCTATTGCGACTCCCTGGGGGCTGATCAGCACCACTCCTCCCCCGAGGGAATGTTTTCCCAAGGCCCCATCGACCATCATCTCCTACACTTCCCGTGGTTGCTGCTCTCCCTTCTTGACTTCAACGACATAATCTGCCAGGAAGTCCGCCACCGATTGTGCCTTGATGGAGAGTCTCGGAACGAAAGAGATGTCGAACTCGCTTAGTTCGATGGACCACTTAGCAGGTCTTCCCGAGTGCTCCACTCCTTCAAATATCTTGCAAAGAGGATGGTCGGTCACCACCCTAATCGAGTGCGCTTGAAAGTATGGCCGGAGTTTCCTTGCTGAGATGACCAAAGCGTAAGCTAGCTTTTTGAGGATGGGGTAGCGGAGTTCTGCTTTCTTCAATATCTGGCTGACGTAGTAGATGGGAAGTTGCTTCTTTCCTTCTTCCCTCACTAGGACGGAGCTCACCGCCTCCGCTCCTACTCCAAGGTACAAGGTCAGGTCCTCCCCTTCTTTTGGGCTCTGAAGCAGAGGAGCCTGAGAGAGCTGCCTCTTCAACCCTTGGAAGGCTTCTTCGCACTCGGCGGTCCACTCAAACCTTTGATTCCCTCGCAGCACCTTAAAGAACGAAGAACACTTGTCTCCTGACCTGGAGAGGAACCTGCTTAGCCCAGCCAGCTTGCCTGCCAAGCGCTAGACCTCCTTGGTATCGCGAGGTGATTCCAAATCCAGGATGGCCTTTACCTTGTCCGGGTTAGGTTCCACCCCTGCCGGAGTCAAGAGATGACCAAGGAACTTCCCGCGGCTAGCCCCGAAGACACACTTCAAGGGTTTCAGCCTCATCTTGTATCTTTGCAGGGTGGCAAACGTCTCCTCTAGATCTTTTAGGTGCGATTCCATGCACTTGCTCTTGATCATTAGGTCGTCAACATAGACCTCCAAGTTTCTCCCTCTTTGATCTTGGAAGACCCGATCCATCATGCGTTGGTAGGTAGCCCCTGCGTTCTTCAACCCAAAGGGCATCATTTGAAGCATCCATCCCTCGTGATGAAGGAAACATCCTTGACATCGGGAGGGTGCATCCAGATCTGTTGATAACCTGAAAAAGCATCCAAAAAACTCATGATAGAAAAACTGACGGCTGAATTAACCAGCGCGTCGATCTGAGGCAGGGGGTAGCAATCCTCAGGGTATGATTTATTTAACAAAGAAAAATCAATACACATTCTCCATTTACCACCCCATTTTTAACCATTACCACATTGGAGATCCAGCCTGGATACTGGATCTCTGAGATGAAGCCGGCCTCTAGGAGCTTCCTGACCTCTTCGCGGATAGGCTCCTCCAGCTTGGTGGCGATGGCTCTCATCTTTTGGCGTATGGGGCGAGTGCGGGGGTCCAGGTTCAGGCGGTGGCAGGCCACATCCACGTTGATGCCCGGCATGTCTACCGCGCTCCAAGCGAAGATGTCGATGTTGCTTTGAATGCAGGCCCGCACTCACTCCCGGGCCTCGGGACTCAAGCCCCCGCTGACCCGCACCCTTTGCACCTGCCCTGCGCTGGTGAAGACCTCCATCTCCACCACTTCCTCAGCCGGCTCCAGCCGCAACTGTTCCCAGCCGACGCTTGCCTCTTCCTCCAGTTCCAGCTCCGCCCTTCCTACCTCCTCCTCGATCTCCATTGCCTCCTCCAGCCCCTCCTGCTGGTGCTCGACTTCCACGCCCCTCTGGGCCTCTCCCTCAGCTCCTCCTGCTTCTTGTTCTTATACCTCCATCGCCCCTTCCGGGCTCTCCTGCTCCTCGTCCCCCTGGAACTCCTGGGCATATCCTCCCTGCTGCTCCTCCTCAATCTCCTCCCCTCTGACTTCTTCTTCAGCCTCCTCTCTCACCTCCTCTAGGCTCATCTCCTCCCCGACAACCTCTTCATGTGCCGCCATCTCCTTCTCCAACTCCTCTGCCTCTACCATCCATGATATGGTGTTGACTACCGTAACATAGCACTGTCTTGCCACCTTCGGGTCCCCTCTAATCCTGACCTGCACCCCTCCATTGTTGAACTTGAGACACTGATGAAACGAGGAGGGGTCGCAGTGAAAGGCGCTGATGAGGGGGCGCCCAAAGACGGCATTATAGTTGCTTGGGGCATCCACGATCACGAACCTGCAGTTCCGTGACACGCCCCCCAACTTTACGTGCAGCCCTACTCCTCTTTCCACTTCCTTCCTCTCTCTAGAGAACCCAAACAGCGGTCCATCCAAAGCCAAGATCCTCTTCCCTTCAACCCTCATTTCATCGAAGGCCTTCTTGATGATGACATTTACCAAGCTCCCGTTGTCTACGAGTATCCTTGAGACTGTGAAATACTCCACCGTTGTCAGGATCACCAGGGCATCGCATAATGGATCTTCGTAGTCCGACATGTCTGCTAATGAGAAGGTGATCTTTTCCTCCGGTGGGGGAGCCTGGGAGGTAGAGGCGACCCCCCTTCGGTATATGGTTTGCAGGCTCCCCTTGCGAGTTACCTCGATCCCCACTCCTCCGTGAATCACCCTGATTCCTCCCCGGGTTCCCACGTCTGCCCGATCTTCACACCTATCCTCCATCTCCCCTGTTGTACTTCCATGATCCTAACCGGCGGATCCTGCCTCCCTGCTCCTCTTGCTTCCCTCATCTCCAAGAACTCAGGGTAGGTGGCAGTTGCGTGACCCTCCTCCTGGTGGAAGTCACAAAAGAGCAACGCCACACTACCGCTTCTTCCTTCTCCACCTCCTCTTCTCCCTGCTCCTCGAACTCCTCTCCTCGCTCCTCTTCCTCTGCCCACCTCCATGGCCTCTTGCGGCGGCGGGACACGACCCCTTGGCTCCTGCCTCCACGCCGGTTGGTCGAACCTCCTGGGTTCCCGTAGATTATCCCTTCCCTGATAGCCTCCCCCTTGGCCCTGGGGACGACCCTCCTGGGGCCTCCAACCCAACCAGTTGTTCGGCTCCCTAGCCCCCCATCCCTGCTGCTGTCCCTACCTTCGGGGCTCTTCCCTTCTCCTTTCTTCTCTCTACTCCCTCTGCTCCCTCGGCTCCTTCTGCCTTCCCGCTGCAGGTTCCTTCATATCATCCTCTGCCAGCCTGGCCAACTTCCTAGAGAATTTTGGGTTTGCTCTCTCGAAGTCTATCTCCTTTGCCGCCCTCTCCATAAGCTCCTTAAAGGAGAGGGGGGACACTCTCTTAAACTCCATACTGAAGAATCCCGGCCTCAGCCCCAGGGTAAAGGCGAGCATCAATGCGTACCCTAGGACCTCCTGGACCAGGAGGATCTCTTCCTGAAACCGGTCGACATAGTGACCTAGTGTCTCATCCGGCTTCTACCTCAGCGCAAACAGGCACTCTGCCTCCCTCTTCCGCTTCTTCGATGTTGAGAACCTCAACAGGAAACTTCTTCGCAGATCTTCAAAACAGTAGGTCGACCTTGCTGGCAACTAGTGGAACCAGTCCCGAGCCTTCTCCTTCAACGTGATGGCAAATAGCCGGCATTTGAAGGCATTCGTCATCTGCTTTATCGAAACAACATCTTCAAACCACGACACATGTTGTACAGGGTCATCCTTTCCTGAGTAGTAGGACAAGTCAGGCTCCCGGAACCCCTCCGGTACCGGAGCTGAGATGATGAGTTAGTTGAACGAGCTCTCGCCTCCTGCCTGGCGAGAGGGCACGTACCGCGGCCTCGTCTGGCTGGCCCGATCCGCGAGACCGTGCCCGGGGAAGAGCTCTCTCATTGCTGCCTCCCTCTCGCCCAAATCTGTCAAAGCCTCCTAGCCTGGGCGCTGGCTTGAGAAGAGCTCCCGCACCGCCACGTCTCTCTCGCCATCCTCCACCAGGACCTCCTTCCCCGGGCGCTATCCAGGGGCATTCTCGCCCAAGAACAGGACCTCCTCTATCGGAACCTGAGGTGTGACCCACTCGCTTCTAGCCGAGAAGGCCAAGCTGATGGTCTGCAGTACTTCTTGTCTGAAGTCATCCAGCATCTTCCTCGTCGCTTCCTCTCCCGGGTGGGGGAGCCTCCAGAACCAGACCCTTCACCTTCACCTCCAGCCATGGGACAAAACTCAAGGCTTTCTTGTATCAGCTGCTTTACACGCTCACCGCACCAGAACTGTTGACGCCAAAAATGACCTCAACGGGAGTTCAAAACAGGGGTGCAACCAACACCTACTTCTCTCACGCTTCGACCCTCGACTAGATTCAAAGGACCTAAGACTGACCCAAAGCCTTGGCAGGGAGGTCCCACCTCACACCCGAAAGATCTCTGAGAGTTTCCCCTCTAAAGCCAAAAGCTGGGCTAGGAGCTGCTCAGAAAGCTCTGGAAGTTGGAAGATTATGAAAGCTTGCCTTCTAAGGAGCCCTTATGGGTCTATTTATAGCCTTTGCTGACATGAGATTACTGAAATACCCTTGGTTGATCTGCCGATAGTCAAATCCCGTTGTTTATCCTGAGGGTATAGGGGTAATTTTACCTGAGGGCAATTAGGTCATTTTACCCAAGGCCCTGGGCCCCACTCAGCGAGAGCTCTGAGCCGAGAGTCTTTTGTCCAGAGCCCAGTGCAAGTAGTCTCGCCTGTTTATAGGCGAGAGCTCCTTTAAGACAGGAGCTTGGCACTAGCGTAAGAGTTCCCGCGTTGGCTGCGGTCGACGATCTTGCTGCGGTCGACGATCTTGGTCAGAGAGCTCCGTTCGACGATCTGGCTGCGGTCGACAATCTTGGTCAGAGAGCTCCGTTCCACGATCTGGCTGCGGTCGACGATCTTGGTCAGAGAGCTCCGTTCGACGATCTGGTTACGGTCGACGATCTTGGTCAGAGAGCTCCGTTCGACGATCTAGCTACGGTCGATGATCTTGGTCAGAGAGCTCCGTTCGACGATCTGGCTGCGGTCGACGATCTTGGTTCGACGATCGTCGAGTGCAGGGCGCTTTGTAGGCGAGAGCTCCTTTAAGACAGGAGCTTGGCGCTAGCGTAAGCGTTCCCACCTTCTTGGGCGAGAACTTATTTTAGGGCGAGAACTCCTCTGGCTAGTCTAATTGTGACTGTTGGTGCCTCCTGGTCTGACTCAGCGAATATGGGGTTGTACAAAGACTATGAAAAGAGTTTTTAGTCTGCTTGCCTTTTTGACAAGCTGAACATATACCCTCTTTTATGCACTTAAACTGAGAACCATTCCTCACTAACTCTAAAGTATAGAGTTGTCCTATAGTCTTATAATTTAGATGAGCTAGTCTCTTGTTCCATTGGACACACTGAGATGCTTTCTCATCTGCAACTAAATATACAGGAGAGTTCATATTTTCATAATCAAAATTTAAACAATAAACGTTCCCTTTTCTATAACTAGACAAGATCACCTTCTGATCACTTGTCCTTTTAATCTGACACTCATTCTTAATAAATGAAGTGTCATGCCCAAGATCACTCAGCTGACTTATGCTTATCAAGTTATGTTTCAAACCTTTTACATAAGCCACTTGAGTGATTGTTATAGAACTAGTAGAAATGTTACCAAACCCTTTTATGACCCATTTTTTTTGATCCACCAAAGATCACTTTGGGTCCACTCTCTATAGGAGTATAGTCCTTTAAAATTCTTCTTGTTCCAGTCATGTGCCTGGAATATCCACTGTCCAAGTACCATATAGGGGTATGGCAACTTGGACCCACCTGCAGCAAATAAAATTAATTTACCTTAGAACCCCAATGTTTATTGGGTTCTAGGATCAAGTTAGATTGAAACTTGATATTCTTGTCAACAGCCTTCCTCACAGGCAAGCTGACATTCTTCCTGACACTGGTGTTGTGCCAGCAATCCTTGGTATAATGCCCTATCTTACCACAGCACCAGCACTCATATCTATTATACCTCTTTTTAGATACAGTTTTAACAGCATTGATGTCAGATGTTCTTAACAATGTTGGTACAGTGGTTCTTTGCTTGAGTGCTGGAGCTACACCCTTGTCATTCAGAATATCAGGCTTACCATAAATATGTATGATATCATGATTATATCTATTAGTTTGTTGCAACACTTTTCTGAAGGAAATGGGGGGTTTGATGGCTAGTAGTTGTACTAGGGCTTTGCCTTTTCTTTTGGAATTGGCAGCCCTTGCATTTCCCTTAAAGCCCAATCATGTCTTACCCTTTTTGGGAATAAAGTCCTCAATTAAAGGTAAGACTGATTTTGGCTTAGAGAATTTAGCCACCAAATCCTTTTCCCTCTGAATTTTGACTTCCAGACTTTTGATTTGATCATTCTTGAATGTAATAGTACCCATCTGAATAACAGTTATGTTTTTCAGTTTGGCTACTTCATTAACCTTTAGATCCAGCATTTATTCTGAATCTAATGCAGCCAGCTTAAGAGCAGCAATTTCTTTGGCCTGTGCTTTGTTAAGGATTCTGCTTTTCTTAAGTGCTTGCAGCAGATCACCATATTCATCAATAAGTTGATGAACATCCTCTTCAGATTCAGATTCATCCACATCTCTTGATGCAGATGCTTCTGATTCTGATGCAGTATAGTAATCAGAAACTATTGAAGAATTGTTTACCTTACTAGGACCAGGTTGATCCTGGCACTGATCTTCTTCTATCAAGGTCATCAGTCCTTTACAACAATATTCTTCAATTCCATTTACTGAGTCCAGCAATTTCAAGAACTCAACCTCTTCTGCATCCTCTTCAGTTGCCAACAGTCCTATGTATGCTTCAGCTTCAGCTTCAGCCTCAGAATCTGATGATGAAGAATCTGACCAGCTTTTTTGCATCTTTGCAACAAAGGATTTCTCCTTCTTGCCCTTATTTTTTAGTTTCTTCTTGTCATTAGATTCTTTCCTTTTGTCAGGACAATCAGCTACCACATGTCCAGGCATGTTGCAACAATAGCAAACAATCTTAGTTGAAGATAATTTACTAGGTTTAGAGTCATACATGTCCTTCCGGGAGGATTTCTTTTTCTGATAGTAATCATCCTTGGATTGTGAGGAAGATGGCTTGGATCTTCACTATTTCTTCTTCAAGAACCTTTGAAATTATTTTGAGAAAGCAGCTAAGTCTTCATCAGAATTTGGACTATCTGATGTGTGACTATCAGAACTTTCTAAAACTACTTCTGCAGCTTTCCTAGGAGGAGATGGAGACATCCTCCTATCCTTTGTTATGGCTTCAGTCTTGAAAGTCACTGACTTATCTCTGTAATCAACTTTATTACTTTTCTCCTCCTCCTTTCTGACCATCAGCTGCATCTCATATGAAAGCAGTTTGCCAAATAATGTTGGAGGTGAGATTTCTGCTAGTCTGGCCACTTCCCTAATGGCACATATCTTGGTGTCGCAATAGTTAGTTAATGATCTCAGAAACTTATCATTTAACTCATATGTGCTGAATACTCTTCCATATGACATCAGTTCATTAACTATTCTGAAGAACTTCTTGTAACATTCAGTTATGCTGTCTGTTTTAGATTATCTAAAACTTTCATACTCCTGATTCAGCATAGACTTTCTGTCTTCTCTCACTTCTTCTGAACCCTCCATGTAGACAATCAGGGTATCCCATATTTCTTTGAAGGACTTGCAGTGAATCAAATTTTGGAATGTTGAATCATCTATAGCACTGACTATTATATTCTGTGCTCTCTTATCAATAGTAGACAAGATGATCTCATCCTTTATCATTTCAGAATACTCCTTTGGTGTCCTAAGATTTGCATCAAGAACTGAGACTTTCATTGGGATGAATGGCCCTTCTTTGACTGTCATATAGATTCTTGGATCTGAAGCTTTCATAAACAGTCTAACTCGTTCTTTCCATATGCCAAAAAATTCTTTCCTGCATATAGGAAACTTCATGGAAACAAACTCCTTATGATTCTCAACGGAACCCATTTTGCCTAATAGATTTTTGTCTTGGAGATCTACTCAGACTGTTAAGTATATTTTTTGAGAAACCTCCCTATGATACCACTTGAAAGAATTGGTTTCAAGATGTTCTAAACACCTAGAGGGGGTGAATAGGTTCAATTCTTTTTCTAACTTAGGCAGTCAAATCTATCTAGATTAGCAATTTATTCAGCAGCAAACACAACACAGCATTCACATACACATAGCATTCTACAGATTGCACACCAGATTTATAGTTGTTCCCCAAATGATGGGTACATTCACTTTCCCCCTCTGCCTATCTAGCAGTGTACTAGATTCGGCCTAACTTCCTTCTTTCTTCTCAGATCAGCAGATCTTACAGCTCAGAACCAAGACTGGTTCCTACAACTCAGAGTGAATCTACACTCCTAAAACTCAGGCACAAGCCCTACCTCAGCCTCTTCCACAGGCCTACAACTCAGAGTGACACCCCACTCCTACAACTCAGGCAAAAGCCCTGCCTCAGCCACTTTCACAGGCCTATAACTCAGGGAACAGATTCCCCTACCTCAGGCACTCAGCCCTAACTCAGCCTTTATAATTTAGGCTTATAACTCAGAGAAGTAAATATCCTACACTCAGATCTATTACAGATCCTACAAGAGTTATTGATGAAAAGATAATAATATCTTCAACCAGATGGAGAGAGAAATTGGTTGAAGGCTTCTTGATCAGTTCTTTTAAGGATCAACCTGTCTTAGCTTCTTCAAAGCTTCTTGAATCTGAACAAAGTAAGGTTGATTTCTTGGTTTGAGTTGATCTTCAATCAGACTTCCTTCAGAATT